>OZ038503.1:90711464-90906464 GCA_964036315.1 Acanthosepion esculentum | reverse complement strand
AGTGTAAATACCTCCCACACGTTTTGGCTTGTTATTTTGCATTAAGTCTTTTATTGTTTTAGATGTAGTTGTGACAAATCTTATTAGTTTAGATAAGTTCTTTTCGATTGTAGTTGTGATAGGGTTAATGGGAAGAACAATATACTTTTTTGTTTCGATGGGTTTGTTTAAGTGACGCTTTTCTATTTTGAATTATTTTATGACACTTTTGTTTCGCATTGAATATGAAATAGTTAGGGTATCGGAGGCTTTTGAAAGCGTTTTCAATATATTTCTCCCCTTTGTGTAAATATTGAGGGCTGCAAATTCTGAGTGCTCTTAAGTAGAATTCGATGATTTTTCCAGATCTTATTTTCTTGTTATGATGGGAATAGAAGTGTATTAGATCATTTTTATTAGTTGATTTTCGGTGAGCACTAAGTTTTAAGTTGCGGTCAACGCGGTGTAGTTGGATATCAAGGAAGAGTAAAATATTGTTTTCTTCCATTTTGTATGTAAATTCTATTATATCGTCAAATGTATTTAGTTTAAGTACAATATTTGGTGAATCAATATCACGGGGATATATTAATTAAGCATCATCAATATAACGGAAGTTAATTGTTTAAGTAAAATATATTGAAAAGGATCAGATTCGAGAAATTCTGAGAAAATATATGCCATCATTCCACTCAGGGGTGATCCCATTGCTAATCCAAATTTTTGTTTATAATAATTATTATTTAATGTGAAATAGCATTGATTGATGATGAGACGGCAAATTTTTTTTATTTTAGCTATTGGTATGGAGAGGTTTATCTTTAGGTTCTTTTTTTTAAATAGATTTAAGCATTTTCAATGGTTTTAGTGTAAAATGATTTTATATCTAGACTGGCCATGAGTCATATTTGTTTCTCTTAGTTTTTACAAGACGGTTGCCTGAATTCTTTTATATATGAGGGACTGATTGTTCCAAGGAGAATGCAATGGCTTTAGCTAGTTTGTGGGGTGGGGGTGCCTATTCCTGAAATAATGGGGGCGCATTGTGATGACAGATTTGCGTTTTTTAAAGAGACCGTAAAGTTCCGGTATTCTAAGGGACGAAACGCGTCACACGAAAACCTTTTCAACTTTGGCATAAATCTTTCCTCCAAAACTGTTCTTGATGTATAAAAATGTATTTATCGTTATCGCACATATATATATATATATATATATATATATATATATATATATATATATATACAGTGTAACCCGGATATAAGAGACCCCGATATAAGAGAAACCCGGATATAAGAGAGATGTTCTCTGGTCCCAAATTAGAGCCTGTGTTAATGTACATATAATAGGCCAAACCCTGATATAAGAGAAACCCGGATATAGGAGACTTCTCCGGTCCCGACAACTCTGTTATATCCGGGTTACACTATATATATATATATATATATATATATATATATTCTGTTTTAAAAAAAGGAATGATGCTGATTTAATAGCAACAAACACTGCATTGCCTGAAACAAAATATGGAATGAAGCTATTTCAGATAAAAGCCAATCGTTTTTATGCATGAATCGGAATAAATTTGAGAGAAGAATTTTCTTTCTGATTTCATTATTGTAGGATTGATAGTACGCAAATTATGATGGTGAACAAAAAAGAATTTTCTGAAGCATACAAAAAGGTATGATTACTGGGAACTCTTCCATCAAAAAAGTGTCTACATAAAAAGAATGTGCGACAGTAGGCGTACAAAGAATTTTCAGTCGAGGCTAGATTCCCAAGTACTTCGATTCATCTCTGCAGACAGAAAATAAGTAGGATACGAAGCGGTGGGTGAAGACAAATCGAAAAAAAAAAAAGCGAAACGGAAAACGTGGAAAGAAACAGACGACCGTTTTATGAAATCGAAAGATTTAGGTGACCGAGAAGCTGCGACAATCAGGCGCCCAGCCGCCAAACTGATAGAAGCAAGTGACCTTTTTTTTATATGATAGCGTTCATTAATTTACTAGCTATATCCGGACTTGGGCTGAAGAAGTAAAACGCCCTGTTAATAATTGTTAATGAAGCTAAACTTATTCATTCTTTGCTTTTCTCTTTGCTTTTCCTTTCATACTGACTGCATCATAAATAAAATCAAAAACAAAAAACTTAATTCTGTATAGTTCGATTTATGAATTACTTTATTCTTTGATCAACAATAGAAAAAGAAATTTAAATTCCATGAGCATACATCAATGTTTCTGAGACGAGCAGACGCGTTGATGGGCTCTTAAGTTTTAAAATTTAAAATATTTATTATTGTATATTCTGATTGGTGATAAAACAGCAGCGTTTGTTACGAGTACGTCCGAACAAATGAAAGTTTCCTTTCCAATAGCGAAGAGCGTGTTCGGAAGCTACCTGTCTAATATACAAGGGGGACCTTGGAATTGCTGTTCGGAGTCGACAAAGAGCTGGTACAAGAATTCAGGTCGCCCCGGTCCAGAAGGAAAATGATGCAGAAGAATTTATTTCGGCGCTGACGATAATTGAAACAACCCGGTCGATCCCACCACATGGAAATGTCTTCGGCTGGTGGGATTAATCTAAATCTTCGATGTTACCACAAGAAGAAGAAACAACAAATTTTCTTCATACAAGAAGTATACCAAATTCCGCTCTGAAAAATATTCAGAGAAGTGTTTCTCTTTTCCTTTTACTAAATGGGGTTCTAGTAGACTTTTTTTTATTCTTATTCCTTTTGAAACGTCGGGGTTACCATTTGTTGATTGCGTTTTAGTTGATATAACCTCTCAATTTAGATTTGACGCAAAATACCATAAAATATGAAACAACAAGAAGGAACGCAAAACGGTTTTGTAATAATAACAATATTTATATTTGTATAATGATGTACAAGCATAGTTTTTTTTGTTGGTGTTATGTCCCCATTGACTGAATTAAAGTTTTTACTACTGAAATATTTTTATCCGAGCTCACAAAAGTTAATCGAACTTGTCGCTCAAAATGTTCACTGTTAAAGAGTTGAAAGAATTATAAAGCCGAGAAAATGCCGAATAAACTTTTAGCTTTAGAATAGGTATGTCCAATTTTGACCATTTTAGCGTTTTTTTTTAGTTGTTTTTTTGTCAGTTGAAAGACACATTAATTTCGAAATTCTTGTAAAAATTAACTACTTGTTGGATTTTAATGAAAACTTCAGAACTTATTCAGAAATGAATGAACTTATCTTAGAAATGTTTGTCTCTTTGAAAGTCATGGTATAAATATATTTTTTTTATATCTGTTACCCCCCTCGAACTTAATTTTATGAAAACACAAAAAAAAATTTATTTGCAACCTGAATTTTTTTTTTTAATTAAATGCACAAAACTCTGAAAAATCTAAATCATCGATTTTTTTGTTCAAAAATGTCCGAAATTGTCCAAACTTTTAGATCAATTGTAAAAATACAAAAACCAATAAAACTAAGACAATATTTAATTAAGAAAGTTTTTAATGACTTTTCTGAATAATATATACGAAGGTAATTATTATCTGAAAGAAAAAAATTTTTTTGATGAACAATGAATTTTTACATTAATTTTCTTTTTTTTTTTCAATTTTAAATACACAATATGACAAAAGGTTGTTATATATTTATACATTAAGTTCTTTCTGCAACCTTATGGAAATGATATATTATGTTCTCTACTTTTTAAAGATCATAAATTTGAAAGCTTATTAAAATCTAACAACCATAATTATTTTTAAAATAATTTTTAATATTCCAAAATTGTATTTAAAATCGTCTACAACGAAAGTACGGATGCACATTGTTGAAATAATGTCACATGAGTAGTTTCCTTTGATAGAAGCAAGTTTTTTTTACTTCAGAAATGGCTTTGATTCGTTCAGTAACAACAAAACGCTTGTCAAGTTTTCTGAATATCGTCGTATTATTTTCAATTTTTTTCTTTTTCTATTCAAATATAATCGAATAGTGGGATAAAAGAAAATATCGACTACTTACAATTACAAAAAAAAAAAAAACGCCCTTGGAAGTCCACCCAAATTTTCAAGTTTGAAATCGAATGCATAAATTCATTGTACATTACTTTGGAATTATTATCCACACGACAAATTATCAATTAAAACGATTTTTGGAGTTTAAATTTTCTGGAGTTAGCTCGCTACTACTCAAACTAAAAAATACTTGTTGAGTCAAAACAAAACCAACATAGCATGTTAATTTTATTAATAAATAAAATAAAACTCATATTACTGCCATATAATTATTAATAAATAGAAAAAAATCTGCCTTAATAAAAAAGAAATAAAATCTCATTTCATTAAGTTAACCCGTTTCAATTAATGGTGTTTCATGTAATTTTTATATTCTCAGAAAAATATTTCATGACTGAAATAATAAACCTCAATTTAAAAAAATGTATTTTTTTACTGTTTTATTTTTACTTGTAAAATTTGATTTTCTTTCATAATTTAAATGTTATTTTCAGTGCAGAATTCTTCCTCAAACGTAAGGTAAAAAAAAAAAAAAAATTTGAAAGTGAATTTTTTTTTTTTAAATCTACTAACCAGATTCACTTAAAATTAGAACGAATTATATCACTTCTGCGCTACCGTCCAATAAATTTCCGTACCGTAAGTTGTGAATATATTGACGTACATCAATCAACGCCTGTCAAAATAGACCACCCTGGTTAGAAATATCTCTCTTAAAAGATTTTCTGCTAAAAATGTAAGTAATGTTTCTTTCAAATTACATTAAGTATACTTTAATCATTCTAAATTTCCTAAGATAACAAAAGAAAAAGGTGCAATTGATTTTTCATGATTTTTTAACTAACAAACTATGATCTTTCCGACAGAAATGTCGATAAGTTCGATTTTACGAAATTGTTTGACTCGAAAAAAAACAAGATTTTTAATAAAATTTTTAACATTTATAGGAAGGATTAAAAAATCTGAAAAAATATTCAGAAAATACTTTGGTCTTTCCTCTTTAATAACAACATATATATTTAAACGTTAAAAATTGTTTTATCAATTTGGGGACCTTTTGTCGTCAAGGTATACCACTTTTTAGCGAAATATTGGACATACCTACTTTAGAAGAGTTGAATGTTCCGTAAGGCTTGTAATTAAATTTCCATTGCTTGTAGTTGAATAATGGTAATTTTAAAAGTTTCGTATGTTTCTAATGTAGTTTGGAAATTTTCGTACGTACGTGTATGTGTGCGTGTGTGAATATGTTTTCAATCGTCAGCACGAACTGGGAATCGGAACGCAGTTTCCTTTAAGGCTACATTTTCGTAGGCGAATGAAGTCAAGGAAGAGAGAGAACGAATTTGTGTCTGATATTTATTATCAACGTAATCACGTGACATGATCGAAAAAGCATTGACAAATTTTAGCGGAATTATTTTTTGTCAGGTCAAGAACTAGGTCGATGTTATTCTGACATGATTTAAATATTAAGTGACCAATCAGAAGCTAAGGTTTTCTGAAAATATGTATTAAGCGTGATAAGCTCTATGATCCACTTTTTGCACAGATTTGTACAAAATTCAACATTGATAAGAATGTGGCAGCGGGATGCTAAAGGGTTTTTTTTTCACTTAGGATGAGCTTATACTTCACGTTAACAACAGTGGAATTTACATATTCTATGCAATAATAACTTTATTTATAAAAGGGAATGTTTATTTTTGTTGTCAAATTTACACGTTATTGATCATATTTAGGCACACGAAGTAATAAATTTGTGCAAATTGTTTGTGTGTTGTCATGAATAAATTTTATCGTTGCATTTAAAATCTGTTCATGTCGTCTGTATTGTCGAAGTTAATTGTTCAAATATTTCACTAGGGCACGCTCTCCCTACACTATAAATACTGGGCGACTTCTTTTCTCGTTCTCTTTTCTACTTTGCATTTCAGCGGACACATTTAAAAATGTGATCTCTCACAGAGATCTGTGTTTTCGCCCACTTGTGGGAAAACGCCATTAAACACACATACACGTACGTACGAACTTTCACCAATATACTAACACTTTACGTTCACACACAAGCACAAATGTTGATGTCTTTGTCACTTGTAAATTTGTTGTTTAATACATATATTTGTTGAAATATACAGGGTGTCCATAAAGTTCGTGTGCTCTTTAAAAAATGTATAACTTTATTTGTATTTGCGATAGAAATAATCTGTAAAAATGTTATAAAGTTTAATGTACCTAGTTTTAAGTATAGCTAAAATAACTAATGTGATTTCAAGCATTACTGTAAATCAGTTGGCAAATGTTTTCCCTGAACTGCAAAATCGTATTACCCTTTGTATTGCTAATGATGGAGGACATGTGGAAACTTAAATAAAATTTCAATAAAACCTTAAAAAATATAGATTTCTTTCTTTCTAATCCTTTTTACAAGTTATTTCTCTCGCAAATACAAATAAAGTTATAATTTTTTTAAAGTGCACACGAACTTTATGGACACCCTGTATATATCGGTCTTGTTTGTTTTCTTTACATCTTCGGTTGGACTCAACTTGAGTCCGGTATGTTCTTGTAGTTGGACCTTCTAGCAGGAATAAACAGCACGTGTTTCTAATTCAACAACATGTAAACTCACACGATCCTCATTTGTTGTGTAGCCGATAATTGTTGTTACCCCAAACATTCTTTGAACTGTTTATTTCATAGGATATTTTTTACCAAAAAACCCTACGAAAATATATTCTAATGTCATTCTAAACATGATACATTCTTTTGTAATGCACAAGGTTTTGGTTTCAATTCCCAGTGTAGATCAGTTGATGCGTTTAGAACTCAATTGCTGATCATGTATTAAGAAACAATATTTTAACCCCCATTACGTATTTAAATACGAGAATTTTCTATGTATATTTGTAATATTCAGATAGTGATCATGTAGCGTCAATAATTTGAAAGTAGATTATTCTTGGTATTAATTCCTTCCAACTGGCAATTCTACACCCAGACTCTGTCGTCAGTCAAGTGGAACTTATTTGTAGTTTAAATCCAGTTGGATTAATTACATTTGTATTTCGGCAACTCATTCTGCTGAAAGCCGCAGATTTAATAAATAAAAAAAAAATGAAAAGTTTGTTTATGGCATAAATAATCATTGGAAGCAGCTGAGAACAGATTTTTTCAAGCGAGATTAGCAAGTCTTGAATTCAGTCTCTGCTGGTAGCAAAACGTGGCAGCTTCACGCCAGAGATTCATTGTGACTAGAAAAGATTTTTCTAAGTAAAACGTTAAGTGTTTTTATTTTTGTTTTTGTAAAATAATTTCATTGTTGATTCACAAGAGTATTTTACTGAAATTTTTATACAGGGGCGCGCGTGAACTCATCTCCGCGTCCAGTCTGTCTCATTCTTCCAAGAACTGAGATCAAATGCAAATCAAATAACGTTTGGGATCCGACAGAATGATAGGATTAGTAACAAATACGAAACGTTTATAAATTTAACATGTTTCTCTTTTCTTAAAGCTTCACCTGAAAATAAAATATGGAGAAGGAAAGAAAATGCACAATGCAAACTAGAATTATGGCATATATATATATATGAATTATACACATGAACGTTACTATCTGTCTATATTTCTAAGATGAGGTATTATGTACACTATTTACATTATTCGGACTATTGTCCTCATCTTTGTCGCCATATTTATCAACAACCGTTTTTACCAGTGCTCATATTGCAATTTTTACTGTTATCATTGCATGTTTTTTACCACAGCTCATATTGCAATTTTTGTTGTTATTATTGCTTTTCTCTGGCACACCTTATTATTGGTTCCCATATTGTATTCATTTCTATGCTTGGTCGGCTCAGGAGATTTTTGTGGCCTAGCATATGTGGTGATTCCTTAAGTTTACGAATTTTCCAATGATGTTCATTGTCTATGATCTCAACCTGATCCCACAGAGGGTGGTGATCTCCCTTCTCTCTCCATATGTGGTCAGCGACGCCTGATTTTTCCACTCCCCCTAGTGTTACAGCTTTCTGGTGTTCTTGAAGCCTTACCTTACTAGAAAAAATGGTTGCTGAAGACATTAGGTTTATAATACCCATAAATTCATACACAGATGTCCTCAAGGACACATGGCACAGTGGATAAAGGCGTTAGTTAGATCCAGTGACAAGACCCCAAAAGTGTGAGTTCAATACCTGGTTAAGGCGGTGGAGAATTTGAGAGGGGAATTAACAGGAGGTAACTTACTTAATTTGATGATTTCTCTCCTTTTGACGTATGAGGGTCAAACAGTTCACTTCTTAGAACCAACAGTCAGACTACCCACACATATCATTTGGTTAGAGTCGTGAACGCTGGGACAGAACCAACCACAGCTTTTGGCAGAGCCGAATACAGACAATAGGTGCACAGTATGACAAAAAGTTTTGAATTCAGAATTGTCTTTCCACTAGACCGTTCGCCACCAAAGGCTATAGGGTCTGTCCAGCTAGTCTTACTCATAGATGGATTCATACTTTTCCTAAGAGTAATGGATAGATGGATTCATACTTTTCTTAAGAGTAATAACACGTAAGTGATGCAAAGAACACGACTGGAATTCGAACTCGGCTCTCCGATTCCACTATCTGAATTGCTATGCATTACTTCACGAGCCACAGGTCACAGTGGGTGAATTGATGACATTTTATATTTTTAATTTAGCGTTTTTTGTTTGTTTTTTTGTTTGTTGTTTTTCCAGTGCGCACCGTCTATGAAAAAAAAGAGAGCACACGATGACACATTTTACTCCACCAGAAATTTGGAAACGTCTTGCTATGCTGTTTGTCATTCAGGTCGCAAGCTCCAATGCGAACATTTTAGGGCGTTTAGGTGTCCATCTGTGGATAGTGAAGAGGATTCAGAAAGAGGTGACTGAGTCTAATGGTGATTACCAAGGTGTTTGGAGTGATTACTAGTGATGGCAACCTTATACCTTAATTCATTTTTCTATAGGACCTCAGACTCAACACGGAGGCCTACATCAAGTACCTTGAGGAGGTAGTTCTGCCCAGGGTCAAGAGGGTGGCTGCTGGAAGGCCGTATGTCTGGCAACAGGACTCTGCAACATGCCACACAAGCAGGAGAACCCAGTCATGGCTGTCAGACAATTTCTGTGACCACATCACCCCTTATATCTGGCCACCTACCCCCCCCCCCAGTTTGCAACCCTCTTCGATTATTATGAGTGGGGCGCAAACCTAAAATAAATGGTCAAAACAATGATACTATAGCCGAACCCAACGGAGACATATACAGTTAACACAAATACAAATACAAAAACACAATTAGACGCGCATACACAAGTACACAAACATACACGTGCGGGTGAGTGTGTACGTACATGTTTGTATGTATGTAGACATACATACGTGCGCTTGCATAGAGACACACATAAACGCACATCTACATAAACGCACATACACACAAAGATACAGCCATAATACAATGACAATAAACCAGATGTTATCGAAAAAGGTGAGGAAGAAAAGAAAGAAAAAGAAAAAAAGACAAAATGGAGAGGAAATGAAATCGACAATTAATCAGCGCCCATCGAACGAAAAAAGAAAATAGCACACTCACACCACAATAAATGTACAAATCGAGAAATATTAACAGTTTGACTTTGTTCTGAAGAGTAGTTGCATCTATGTAACTACGAAACTCTGAAGTAAACATGACTTAAGTGAAAAACATTTCCATATTAATTCTATTAATGATCTATTCTTATCTTTGATATTGAGTACTGTACCACAAAGCCTGCTTACTTGAAATACATTTTGATGAGCAAACAACAGAAAAAACAGCAATTTGGGCTTCAAAAACAGTCTTCCAAATTACCACTTTATATATATATATAAATATATATATAAATATATATAATTATTTATTCGAAAATTGTAACATAAATATGTTATAAAATCACTACAAAAATAGCCATTTTGTTTCAACACTTCTAGTGTCTTATCAAGTGATGGATTCAATACCATCACTTGATATGATAAGACACCAGAAGTTTTGAAACAAAATGGCTATTTTTATAGCGATTTTATAACATATTTATCTTATAATTTTCTAATAAATAAATATATTTGCTCTACTCTGTATTGAGCACTCTTTTAAGAATAGTATTTGTTGGTTATTAGAATTTATTCCGTATATACCAATCCTATACTTCGATATATATATATATATATATATATATATATATATATATATATATATATATCCATGTATATATATATATATATATATATATATATATATATATGGGGAGACAGAGAGGGGGGAGAGTTTTTCTGACGATCGCAAAAGCGTGAAACTCAGGTTCACAGACTCAGATCAATCCAACTAAATATGTTAGCACTATCACTGATATTGGGCGCTTTCCAATAAGTACCACGCATATATAATATATATATAATATATATAAAATATTGCACACACACACACACACATATATATATATATTTATATACATACACGTTTCATAGATATATATATTTATATGCATACACTTTTCATATATACATACACTTTTCATATATATATATATATATATATATATATTTATATACATGCACTTTTCATACATATATTTATATACATACACTTTTCATATATACATACACTTTTCATATATATATATATATATATTTATATACATACACTTTTCAGATATACACATACATTTAATATATTTATATACATACACTTTTCATATATACATACACTTTTCATATATATATATTTATATACATACACATTTCATATATATATATATGTATTTACATACATACACTTTTCATATATATATATTTATATACATACACTTTTCATATATGCATACACTTTTCATATATATATATATATTTATGTACATACACTTTTCATATATACATATACTTTTCATATATATATATATATTTATATACATACACTTTTCATATATACATAAGCTTTTCATATATATATATATTTATATACATACACTTTTCATATATATATATCTATATACATACACTTTTCACATATATATATACTCATATACATACACTTTTCATATATATATATATTATATACATACACTTTTCATATATATATATATTTATATACATACACTTTTTATATATAAATATATATATTTATATAGATACACTTTTCATATATACATACTCTTTTCATATGTACATATATATATATTTATATATATATATATATATATATATATATAAACATTCACTTTTCTTATATACATACACTTTTCATATATATATATATATATATATATATATATTTATATACATACACTTTTCATATATATATATATATATTTATATGCATACACTTTTCATATATACATACACTTTTCATATATATATATATATATTTATATACATTCACTTTTCATATATACATACACTTTTCATATATATATATATATATATATATATATATATATATATATATATATTTATATACATACACTTTTCATATATATATATATATATATATATATATATATATATATATATATATATATTTCACCGAACACGACTAACACGACACTTCTTTTAAGCTTTTTATTAATTTTTTTCTTGCATTCGGACAAGTGATTTCTTTTCTGAACTTAGGGTTTGCAAAAACTGTTTCATTTTAAGGTAGTTTTTTCTGTTAGTGAATATATATCTTATTAAGGCTAAGGCCTTACCCAAGTCACTCTGCCACACTTGTCTCTACTTTTGTTGGCAGGGATCGGATCTGAAATCAGAGATGTACTTTCTTCGATTGTTTACACTCCCAAATCTGAAGTGTGCTCTGTGTCTTCTTTGCTATTTAACCGAGACTGCCAAGAGAAAGAAGAAAAAATACAAAATGAATCAAATAGATCCATGCTTGTCCCAAGGGCACTTGTATGAAATGAACACAACAGCATTAGACAGAATTTGAACTAGGCTTACCGATGCAATTATCCGTGTCAGACAGCGAAAGAAAGAAAGAAGGAGAATGAAAGGAAACGAAAGAGAGAGAAAAGGAAAAAGAAAGAAAAAGAGTGAAAGAAAAATTAAGAGTGAGAAAGTGAAAGAGAGAGAAAGAAAGAAAAACGGACGAAAGAAAGAGAATAAAGGAAAAGAAAGAGAGAGAAAGAAAAAACAAAGAAAGGAAAAGAGAGAGAAATGATAAAAGAAAGAGAATGAACGGAAAAGAGAGAGAAAGGATAAATAAAAGAGAATGAAAGGAAAAAAGAGAGAAAGGATAAAATAAAGAAAGAAAGAAAGAAAGAAAGAAAGAAAGAAAGAAAGAAAAAAGGGGAAAAGAAAGGTTTAATACAGCAAAAGATGAAATTTATAATGGTTTACTAATCATAGCTTAAATGTGAACAAAGCCGCAAATATGGAGCACTCAGTAAGGACCGAACTCACTACACAATCGGAATTGATCGAGCGAGACAAACTGGTTAAACCTCCCACCTCATAGAAATGCGAAATTCATACGACGTATATCTTAATTTCTAATTTTTAATCGAAAAATGAAAATAATTATGTATATTTATTTTTATACATAGGTTTTATTTATTTTCATACCTACACATATTTACAAATGTATTTTGAGAGGCTTTTAATTTTATATTCAATTTCAAATCCATATGTATTTATATTGGCAATGCCAGGAAAGAGAGAATATTTTCGGTTTCCATTTCTCCATTATAAGCATTACTAATCCGCGATACACTAACACCTTAACACGACGGATGAATAGTTGAAACAAAGTAATGACGAACACGTATTGTTCTCAAAGAGTTTTCTTTTTACATATCGCTGTCATACAAGAGTGAGTGATACGTTTTTTACGGCTTATCAGAAAATATTTTATATTATAAGATTTTTAAAAATAATAATAGTGATACAAGTCTTACTAATTAACCTTACTAATTAACAGGAGAAGAGATAGATTCAGGCCTTTGCCAATGGTAAAAAACAAAAGGAAAAACTTTTCTTAGTTGACACCTTTCGTCCTTTGAGAGACTTTGTCAAGGCAGATGTCAGGATTTATTTGTTGTATGTGTTTATATACAAAAGCAAGGATGTCATTGGTTTATTAAGGCTTTTACATTTGAGATCGTTCAAGAATATTCATCAGATGGCTGAAAGGTTAATAAAAACATGTCGACTACACAAAGTGTCATAATTCAAAGTCTGGTAAGACAAAAATGAGTGAGTAATATTAAAGAAATATTTTTAATTTTTTAATAAATGAATATTGTTTAAATTGGGCGTTAAGCATCCCGCTACCACTTTCTTATCAATGTTGAATTTTGTACAAATCTGTGCAAAAAGTGGATCAAAGAGCTTATTCAGCATAATACACATTTTCAGGAAATCTCAGCTTTTAATTGGTCAATAAACACACAAGTTGGAGTTACAATCCACCCACGTACAAATATGTTTCCAGCGCGTGACCAAGTAAAGTTTTCCTGCTCTTTTTCTGGGAGCCTGTCACGTGGTTACATTAATTATGAAAAGCAGACACGAACTTCTTCTTTCTTCTTCTTCCTTGATTTCTCTCGCTACAAGATGTAGTTGTAAAAAGGATTTGCGTCTTGACCATGTGCGCTCAGACACCCATGAAAATATATTCACGCATGCATGTATGTACGAATTTTTCAAAACTACATTACAAACATACGAAACATTTCCAAACAAGCAACAAGAACTTTTCTCTTTGAAATACTCTTCTAAAGCTAAAAGTTTATTCAGCATTTCCCAGTTTTATGATTCATTCAACTTTTGTGAGCTCAGATAAAAATATTTCAATTTCATCAGTAAAACTTTAATTCAGTCAAAGGGACATAACACCAACAAAATAGTAACCTCTACGAATGTACATCATTACACAAAAACAAATATAAATGTTGTTATAAAACCGTTTTTGTCCCTTCTTGCGTTTCGTATTTTGTGGTATTTTACGTTAAATATAAATCGTGAGGCCATGTTAACAAACGGACATCTACAAATGGTCATATAGATTAACACACTTCAACAGGCGTATGTGCAACACGTCTTCAAAAACATGAGTTGATGGATTTTAACTGTTTTCTTTTGATTTCTTAATATTTAATAATTTTTTATTCATCTCAGTCCATTTTAAAAAATTCCCCATCATTTTCTTCTTTTTTTTTTTAGAATAAGCGACATTAGCAGAGCAGTGAATGAAGAGACTGCTCCTGGGATACCACTCCTGGGCTAGTTCTCTATCAGAGAAGGTTGAAGAACTGAGTGAAAGAAGGCCGAGAGATTAAAATTGAGTGAACGAGAAAGAAAAAAACAATAGAGTTAGCTGCTTCGTTCTTTCGAAGAAGTTAAAGTGTAATGCTGATACTTTTTACAACAACGTTATCGATAAATTTGAAAAACTGATTTGATATGCAGATAAATCATTTTTAAACGCATCATTATTTGTTGATTTTATCATTTTCTTAGATTTCTTTCGTAACCATTAACGCTCATTATCGACTGTATGCTCCAGTTTCAAAGTCACCCTTCGTCAACTACGTAATTGATTCAATGAGTCAACATTTTTAACCTTTTGATAGATTTGATGTTATTTCGAAATCAAACTGTCGTGTGGAAATCTAAATCCTCGCCAATCAACATCCATTGCAATACATTTATAGTATAGATGTAAAATCTACCCTAGACGATTAAAAAGGTGTACAATATTTCTTCAATGGAAAACCAACATGGCTCCAGAAATCAGCTTTGCGTGATATCGGAAAAGCTCGAAATATTTAATATTGAATGACCAGATTAGAAAGAAAGAGTGAAAAATGTAAGTTACTATGTTATCTTCAAGCTAACTACAACGTCAACCCTAAAACGAATTCATTACATAAGCATTTTAAAAAAATCATTTATCTGCAAGCAAATTAATAAAGCCACTAAGACGCAAGGGGTTACAGGGATGAAAGAAATTGAGAAAACTTTATTGAGGAGAGAAGACAATTAAAGAATAGGATTCAATGAGACGCAAGAAAACTGTTGTGGTGTCCTCCCTCTAATGAGTCTATTGTGGACTCTTCACTTACTATAAAATTAGTAGGAAAGTAAGCCTCGGGGGAACAGTAGTATAGATTGTTCTACCGAGGCTGTGACAGTTCGTAGCTGCTGTCGAACTCTCTGCCCAAAGGCAGAGAGGAACCCGCACGAGGCTGTGCTGAAGGGAAGATTCTCGTCCGGGTAGGTAGACAGACTCGAACCCGTTTAGCGGGTTCTAAGGGGATTTTTTGGCGGAGCCTACGGGCTCGGATGACCCATTTATTTATCTGCCGATTTACGAGGTTGGCATGATAGTCACCTAACACACAATAAACACCCGACAAGGTTTCTTTAATATATCAAGTTTTCTACCAAGATTAATGCTTGACAAACGTACCAATAAGCTATAGTTTTAAATAAGTCCCCCCCACTTTCCACTTAAGATACAATCTCTTCCCTGGGAGCAGGTTTTCGTAGCGCCGCCCACGTGACGCCAGCGTATCCGACTCCAAGAAAGAATACTCTGACTTTAGAATTTCAGTTTTTTTCTGACCAGTCCTGTATATATCGTCTCTTCATCTAACTTAAATCTAATATAAATATGTCTCCATTAACCATGTCCTGAAGAAGGTCTATTTGACCGAAACGTCTGACGTCGACAGAATAACAAAAACAAAAACAAAATAAAAACAGTAAACTCACATATTCGGATTTTGCTTTGTCTTTTCCACATTTTCATCATATATATATATGTATATGTATATATATATATATATATATATATATATATATATATATATATATATATATATATATATATATGACAATTTGGAAAGACTGCATCATCGATTATGGGCTGTTAGAATAAATAAAATGTATCAGTTTCCCGTGCAGTGGTAAGAACAACACTCTTCTACCATTTGAAATCGTGAACAGTTTACTGCACCCACATTCATAAGCTTGCCATCTTCCTCATACAATCTCTATCTGTGGTTACACAATTTCCGACAGGGTCTCCAATGTTGAGCTGTTCACAAGCTTCAACATCGTTGGGGTTCAGTCATTTCTGATGCAACTCAGATGGCTTGGTCATCTCCTACAGATCACCGAGGACCGCACTGTCAACTTCAGCATGGTGCAGGTAATGTCGGCAGACCACTACTCAGATCTAAAGACAAACTGAAGTACAATCTTAAGTCTGTCAACGCACCTGATACTTCTTTTGAAACCCTACCTGCTGACTGCGGAAAATGCAGGACGGTGTCTGCCATGAAAGCATAAAGAATTTCAAAGTAACTTCAACAGTAAAATGTCGGGACCTCATCGCCAATCTAGTACTGCGCTTAAATTCGTGAAGTCGATGTACGAAAGAAGAATTATTTGATTTTTGTCATTAATGATAATGTACTATTTTCAAATAAAAGTCCCACAATCTGGACAATCTGTTCTCCCTTTCATTTATAAAGGTTCTGGAAACAGAAAGCAATGAATTCTGCGTCACATTTTATTCATGATTTATCTACTAATTTTCCCGTATTATCATCTCTACACATTGTCTTTCAAAATTTTATTACAATAAAGCAGATAACTGATTCCTGTAATCTATTATAATGGCGCTTTTTGATGTTGTTTCTGGACTAGTGGCCGGCCTCACTGCTGCCACGCCGACTCATATATATCTACTATTTCTGCATCTCGTAAGAGATTTTTTGTACTATTATTTTGTATCCTTTCGTTAGATAGTATGGCCATCTCTTGACAGCAGTTAACAGCAAGTTTCCTCAAATCTGTAGCGTTGTGACCCGTGCTGGTTTATAGCAGCCACTAACTTTATAAACGGGAAGCACGTTTGATTACCTCAAGGGATGAGTCACAAGACAGTAACAGATGAAATTTTGCTATTGGCTACCGATGAATAGTAGAGAGAGAGAGAGAGAGAGAGAGAGAGAGAGAGAGAGAGAGCAGAGCAGTGCAGAGCAGAGCTATGACGGAAAGAAAGAAAAAGGCGAAATGAACACGGCCAGCTTGCTTTTTACTGAAATAAACACAGCAAGAACTGAACATTTTTAATAATGAACGACGAGAATTTATTCGCCAAAAGTGAATGTTTCTGAACGAAATTAATTTATAGCTGACAGGGCTGGTACAAGGGTCACGTACCCAACAAAGAATCTATGATACGCCCCCACACTACTACATCTCAATTTTCATAAAGTAGTATTATGTACAATAATGGATCCTATGCAATATAGGTGAAAAATTCAACTAGAAAAATGGAAAATAAATACACTGTATCTAAACGGAAATTAGAGACATATCATAATAGATCATTCCATCTTAAATAAATCAACAATGCTTTGAGGCAGTTTTAAACATCAGCTCGAGATTTTTCAATATCTGTCTATATTTCTGAGATGAGGTATTATGTACATTATTTACATTATTCGGACTATTGTCCTCATCTTTGTCGCCATATTTATTACAACGTTTCGGCCGTTGTACACTCCGGCCTTCTTCAGGTGGTTGGAATGTCGAACTGAACCCTTTATTTCGCTCACTGGGGTAGACTGTTCTAGTTCCCTCTGACACAGTGGATAAAGGCGTTGGTTAAATCCAGTGACAGGACCCAAAGAGTGTGAGTTCAATACCCGGTTAAAGTAGTGGAGAACTTTCAGAGGGGAATTAATAGGAGATAACTGATAACTGACATCCATTAGACATGGCACGTGGAACTAGAACAGTCTACCCCAGCGAGCGAAATAAAGGGTTCAGTTCGACATTCCAAATACCTGAAGAAAGCCGGAGCGTATAAAGGCCGAAACGTTGTAATAAATATGGCGACAAAGATGAGGACAATCGAGATTTTTCTTCTTAAGAAGTTTAAGAATTTAACATATTTAAAATTATGGATAAAAATTAATGAATTTTATAGTGTTTTTCGAGACTTTGCAACTGTAAAACCAATTCACGAATTGGTACGAAAAAGAAGAACCCAGAATCAGCGAAAATGTTTCATCTTTTAATAGTTGTACTTAGTTTCATTTGTAACTTATATAAATGTAGGGAGAAAACAGAAAATGTTGATAGGATAGCGAGGGTCACAATCAGATTTGATCCCCCGGTCGGGGGCTTGGGAGTAGTACTGTCTCTCTCTCTCTCCCTCTCTCTCCCTCTCTCTCTCTTTCTCTCCCTCTCTCTCTCTCCCTCTCCCTCTCTCTCCCTCTCCCTCTCTCCCCCTCTCTCTCTCTCTTTCTCTCCCTCTCTCCCTCTCTCTCTCTCTCTCTCTCTCTCTCTCTCCTATATACATATGCAAACAACATCTAGATGCCATTTGCGTTTTGCCAATATTTACCTCGATGTAATTTCTTCACAAACTCTTACTGATATTACAATTATTCAGTTTCGCGTTTAAGTCGTTCTCTGCGTAGCCGTGTTCAGATCATTTGTTTTTCCTTCCTATTTGGAAGTCTAATTTTCGCCGTTTTTATTTTTTCTGCCAGCTCCGTCATTCCGGGTGCCACGATTTCATAACTTTTTTTTAAAATTTTACCGATCGAACCATTTTATTTCATTTCTCATCCGGTTTAAAATGGTTTCTTAATATTTAAGAATACTACAAGTGCGTTCTTTTCTTTCATTAATGTAACTTACTTTTCCTTAAAATGCTTCTTATTCTTCTGATATAGACATTCGCTATTTTTTTCATTTGTTTTGCTTTATTGAATCGAATCCAAATCTTCGCAAGTATGGCGACTCTCCTTACCTATGTTCTTTCAAGCAAAACTAGCATGGCATATTTCTCTATTTTTAATGCCATTCTCAGATCTTTGGTCAAAACCAAGACTATTTTGAGAAATGTTTTAGTTATTTATTTACTGTAGATAACCTTAGGTCATCACCGGGATACGAGATAAGAATTTTTTGTTTATTTGTCTTTGAGAATTGGTTCCTTATTTTATAACTCTGCATTGCATACACTATCGTGATTATGGCGAAGAACAGAAAATCGAGCCTCTTAGGTAGGTTGTTCTCTTTATATTAATCACAAACAATTTAGACTATTTACATTGCCAGTAAAGCTAGTTACGAACAAGTAACAAACTTTTACGAAATAATTTTGCTACGCTTTTGAATATTTACTATATTCTTCCATCTGAAAGTGAGAGATGACACAAAGAAAGTGGGGAAATTCCTGGTCTATACATTTACTATTCTTTTATTCTTGTTCTTAGTTCTTTCAATGCCATTTGACTTATATGTAATAAAACTTTTTCCGTCCTTTTCATGAAAGTTTTCGATTATTTAATAAGTGAAAGATATTGAGAAGTTGCAAAGATACACATTAGTCCCATGACTAATTTCAAACTGTCTTGCATTTGTTTTACCATTATAGGACTCTTTGCTTGCACCTGGCATTTATTTACTTTCTGGGTGTGTCTCTGATTCTATTTTAGGATCGTGAAACAAAATCCGTGCATTCCACCAAGTCCTAATGTATCTGATTTTATATTCTTCTTTTAAACTAATTAGATCTTTTTTTGTAAATCAACGCCCACTTCACGTTTTTCCTTTTTTTTCTGCGCACACATCATTTCCCCAGAGAGTTTGATTTCATATTGTTTCTATTCTCTCATCTGCTTGTAAAATCGAACCTCATAATTTATGAAAGTGCGATGTTCTGCGTTGTATAAGCAGAGATGTTTCGAACTTCCAAATCTCTTTTCCTTGATTAAAATTCTCCAGTTGAATTTTTCTTTTACTTACAAATTATATTTTTTTATCAATTTCGCAGTCTCCAGTTTCTTAGTCATTTTGGAAATGAGTTTCTCGCATCTCTGATTTTTTTTCTCACTGCAAACATCAAGAATCATTTAAAATTTTCTTTGACTGTCACCATTTCGTGGATGATTTAAGCAGCCATCTTTTTGCTCTAAATTTGACGTTGTACGTTATTCGTATATATTGCAGGAATCTCTAAGAGCCGAAAAATTATTTTTCTTTCTTTTCGCCCATGATTCCAGTTGATGGCATTTTCTCCGTTTTTAATGCCATTTTCAATCAGAGCATTGGTTATAATGGCTCTCCACATATTCCAATACTTCGTTATCTCTAAATTGTCATGACTTCTTGGAAAAAACAGTTGATTGGTTTCCCATTACCTTATCCACGGTTGTGAATTCAGAGCACTCATCCCAGACTGGCTGGCACAAGATTTGAGAGCCCTGCCTACTTTGCTAGTTAGCCCATAAGACAGAGGGAGAAGAGATAAATTCATACATTTCTCATGGAAATTAGTGCAAAAGTGAGTTCAAAAGATTAGCAGTTGAACTTGAATTCGGTTCACCGATTCTAGGATTAGAGTTAGTTTCCATGTCGATAGCAATTACGCAAATCGTACATCCATGCTGTAACGAGAGAGAGCTGGATGATAGAAAGATTTATTCTCCCATTTCTATTTCCCCCATTATGAACATTATTATATCAGTGATATTATTCTCCCATTTATAGAATATATATATATATATATATATATATATATATATATATATATATATATATATATATATATATATATTGTTTTAAAAACAAGGAATTTATTAATGGTAATAGTCCCTAAGGCCCTTTCGTCCAACATCTCATCAGGAGAAAATCGTTGTAAAAATTGATAAATTAAACGAAAAGAACAGCAACGTAACTGAAGAGCAAAAGTGGGGGGTAACACGCTAAAATCAATAACATATAAGTATATATATTTATAACGAGGGGAGGGGAATTGCGTGTAAATAATTAGCGAGGGACAGTTAAAATAAAATATCCCCCAACAAATTAAGGGACTTCACAAAATCCTTCTGCCGGCAAAGATATATATATATCTATATATATATATATAGATATATATATATATATATATATATATATATATATATATATATATATATATATATATATATATATATATATATACGTGTTTCACGCAGAGAAAAATATATCATCTATCTACACAGAAATATTTATTTCGAAAAATATAGTATAATGGGAGAGAGCTATGATAGAAAGATTCAATTTCCCCCATTATGAGCATTATTTTATCCGGGATTTCACACCTATTTTACAGAGAAACCATTATACTACGAAAACATGCACAAAACTATATATACATACAGCTTTCGATGGATAAATTGTCATCTGAATGAAGCAAAAATGAAAATAACACTGACATCTCATTTTAACACATATACTTACCAATATTACACAAAAAATACTTGAAAATCTCCTGCAACTCTTCTGGACGGCCTCATTGTTTAAGTTGGTAAATGCTATAATAATCCTTGTCTTCAGTTCATCTTTGGTGTTACAACGTGTTTTCTTGGTCTCCCGCTTAAACTGCGCCCCACGCATAATAATCAAGTGGGTTGCAGTTCGGGGAGTTAGAATCAGATGTAAGGAGTGATGTGGTCGCAGAAATTGTCTGACAACCATGACTGAGTTCTCCTACGTGTGTGGCATGGTGCAGAGTCCTGTTCCAGCAGCAAACCTCTTGACCCAGGGAGGCACTACCTTCTAAAAGCACTTGATTTAGGCATCCGTGTTCAATTTGAGGTCTTGTGGGAAGATGAATGGAGGCACTAGTAATCACTCCAAACACCTTCGTAATCACCATTAGGCTCATCCACCTCTTTCCGTATCATCTGTATTATCCTCAGATTGACACCCAAACACACTGAAATGTTCGTATTGGAGCTTTTGGTGTGAATGCCAAGCAGTACGGCACGCCGTTTCCAAATTTCTAGCAGAGTGAATTGCGTCATGGTACTCTTTTTCTCACAGACGGTGCCTAACTGACCCTACTACAATAAGCAAAAACAAACAACGCACATGCTCGAAATTAAAAATATATACTGGCGACAATTTGCCCATCGCACCCTTTATATACACTTGTCCCACACGGAGAAGAATATATTACACAGCAAAGCAGAGTGCAAGGAGAAACAAAAAGGAAGGGTCATACATATAATATGGAGATACCCCTGTGTCTGGTGAAGACATTTTTAGGACTCCAGATTCAAATGGACCAGATTCATCTATGTCCCAGGCATGGACATATTCCACGAACAGGAAATAGCGAGTCTTGGGTTTTTCTAAATTAAGGATTACGAACTGGAGTTTTATTAAATATCTGGAGAAGATATATTCCCAAAGGGAAACGGAACCATGGACTTGTAATATACTGGTGGGTAGATTTGGCCCTGGCTAAAGAAAGCAACCTCATGTCGTGGCTACTGTAAAGGAACTGAATTTGGAAGCCGCTTTGGTCACTGTATAGAGGGATGTCATTAAGCTACCGCCCCGTGGCTCATATCTTATCGCCACCAAAGGGAGATAATCGCCTTTTTTATTCCTGCAATATTTTCCATCAATTACTTTCATTCTGTTCATTTTTTTTTCTTTTTACTTAATAATTGCTGGGAGATTTTTGTTTTATTTGGGAATGTTGTTGATGCTCGGTAACAATTTCACGGGATGCCTTGGAAGACATACCAAAATAATAAATGTGTAGATCCAAAGAAAAAGAACAAAAATGGAAAGAAATCACACCAACAATTTGGAATATTCAAAAGCTAAGTAGAATAGATTTTGTATACGATGTCTCTTCATAATATATTTGTTTCTCCACAACTTGTTTTCTTTTGTTGCTTTCAGCCATACTTCCTCCTTTAGTAAGCCTCTTTGACTTTCTTATATTCGTTTCTCTTTGCATTGGCTAAAAATTATTAACTAGATTAATTACTGCTTTCATCTGCTATTCTTCAATGTGCCCGGTGAATGTTAATTTCTCCAAGCCTTTCTTCCACATTATGTGCGGATGGTGTCATGGATAACATCTCGGAATGTGAATTCGGAAACCCGAGTTTGAATTCGAATTTCTGTTGGGTTTGTTATATGCACTAGCGTGAAAATAGAGTTGAGAAAGGTATCAATCTATCACTTCCTCCTAGTTATGGGTTAAATAGTAAGACTTTTATCTGGAAAAATCATTGTTATTCTCGATAGATTTGTTCAAGCGATATCCACTTGCTAAAAAAGGAATTACTCTTGCAATCCAAAATATGTTTCGGCTTTAAATAACCCACAAAGGGTTGATAAGCCGTAAAAAGCAAATCAACCTATTCCAGGTTATGTGTACCCAAAATATCAGCTGTCTCTTTCTGATTGTTTCTTTTTGAATTCCTATTCTCCTTAAGGCATCCTTATTTGTCACATTCATCGTCCATGGCATTTTCATTATCCATTTGTAGAATCACATCTGTTACTTGAAATCTTTTCTTTATTTGTGACGAAATTATCCAGCTTGTATCTTGGTGTCCTCACTAAGTAGAATTTGTAATTTTGAATTGAATATAAGATATAAACAGTTTGGATCATGTGAAAATACTTATAATGTTGTGTATTTGAATTCGGTTTGTTTTACATCATCGGTGGTCTAATTTGCCTCAGCTTAAAAAACAGCGGAATAAATTTTATGAAATTTCAATCAATACAAGTTCGAGAACTACTCAAGGTTAGAGTTACCGTTGAAATGACAATGATGAATGAGGTGCGAGATATGAATGGAAAAGAAATTGGTAGGAAGTGGATATTAATAGGATATGGAGGAATGAACCTTGACTTTAAGAGGTTCAGATTAAAGTGTTCAGGGAAGCACCCACACGGGTGTCTCTTCCATAAAGTGTCAGTTCTTCGAAAAAAACTGCCTGAGTAGAAGTTTCTTCTTACATTAAAGGGTTTCCAAGGGTTTCAATGTGAAAGTGAATGGAACAAACTAAGCTGGGATTTGAAATCAGTTTACCGATTTCACATTCCGCGTCGATATCCGCTACACTACCTGAACATCTTTTAATGGACCACAAGAGATATCAAGCCAATAAACCAGTGCGTATTGGTAAAAGAGAAAAAAATGAAAATGGGATAGTAAGTTAATAATATACTGCTACTTAAAATATAAGTTATTTATTTGGAGTTACAGGAAACGGTTATAAAGGAGTTTGAACTGAAAACAAAATTCATTAGAGACATCGAGTCTTACTGATCAGGAAAAAGAATCTTTAAAAGAACCGGAATATCAGACAAATAAAAACACGAATCGGTAAACACCATAACATCATAAATATAAAAAAAGAAACAAAGGGGAAAATGTCAGATTTAAATTCAAGATGCAGAAACAGCCTTTATAAAGAGAAGGAAAAAAATCAAATATGCATAATCACAAAAAAGCGGTACAGGAATGAACTGAGGAAAAATCAATATTATCGCTTAGAAGCAAGGAATTGAGAAATATGAAATCTAAGACCTTGAACATCAATCAAATTCAACAATACGTTGCAACAAACAAAAGAACGGAGCTGAATGATATGATCTACACTGTTGCTAGAAAGATGTCGGGAAAAATTATAAACCAAGTGAAAAAAACGACCAGCAAGAATAACAAACCAGCTTGGGAAACCAGATTAGGAAGAGAAAGTACGAAAGTTGCAAAGTGGCACAAGATTATTGAAAGTCGAGTTAAACAAGAAGAGAAAACAAACCAAGCTTTGAAGCAAATCCCAAATAAACCAGAAACGAATATTTGCCTTACTGGAAATAATAAACGAGAATGATTCACTAAAGATGAAAAGCTAAATAATATCAGCAGCGGATTGCACAATAAACACAATACTATTTGTCATAGAATGTAAATTTGGCATGAATATAAATGTTAGATTGAGATGAAAACGAAAATTGTATTGTATGACAGAGAAATATTCTGAAATGGAATATAGGGATGAGGAAAGAGAAACTATCTAGACGAAGAAAAAAAGCTTCTCTTCTCATTGATCCACTCAAAATTTAGATAATCGGAACGCATTATTCAACTTACAGATTTTGTTCCAAGAAATTCACAGCATTAAACGATGTAACTTATAATTGTCGAAAGATTGGAGGAAGTCATAGAATGAATGAGGATAGACTGACAAATAACATACAACAAAAAAGACACTGAAAATGAATGTGAGCAGCTACAGATCAGTTACATTCTTATCTTTGATGAGAAAAATCCTGACTTGATAAATAAGAGAGGAAATCGTTATGGAAATTGAGAGATCCGAACCAGAATAACAGAAAGGAAGTAAATGAAGAACTAAACTCTCAAAATATCTAATCGACGTCAAACAAATAATTCCGAAGAAAAGTTAACTCAAAACTAAAAAAAATATTAACTATAGAAAAGCATACGATATGGTTCCATTCCCATATCCGGATCCTTGAACGTCATAAAATATGTTCAAGATAAATGAAACCGGAAAAGTTCCTGGTTAACTCCATGAGGAACGGGAGATTCCTTTGCAGACGATAGTTTTAATAGATGGATATACGCTCTTAATTTTCGTCACCTGGATATCGCTGAATCTACACTTAAAACATAAAAGAGAAATACATTTTTAAACAAATAATAAAAGGGCGTCCTATTTAATGTATGTAGACCGTGGGAGAATGAAAATAAACTAATAAATAAAATAAGAAAAAAATAATAATAAGAAAATAAAGAATTTAATTTTCCCATAATGCAAAAGGAAACTAAAAAGGGTTTCCTGTCACCTGTGAATTTTATGACTCCACTTCCGGAAAAGAGATAATCGTTCTCCTCTCAATTCGCAACCATTGAGTTCGGACGTGTTCAGCAGTCGTCCCAACCAAAAGGAGAAATGGCCACCTTTATTCAATGTCATACTGACTTGAAGTCGACCATTCTCTATAACCCAGCATCATGTACCTACTTACGTCAATAAACATTGGCCATTCATTTTCTAATCACGTCTTCGTTTTATTTATTGCAGTCCACCGACATTCAACTTCTTTTAGCGGCACGAACTCAAATACAAGGTACATCAATAAGTTGGAAACCTGCTGATGAAAAAGAATTCATTTATTTTATACAAGAAATGTTTACTTTGTTAACATAGTCTTCTTTATCAGTGCATTTAATTTAATGTAGCAAACATTTCAGATCCAAATTCACTTAAGAACGCCATGATATTCTGCGGATACATTGATCTCCGGATTAACAGAATTTATGGATGAACCTCGTAGATAGACGATTTAGAAGTATGGATCAACATCGTACATAGACGATTTAGAAGTATGGATCAACATCGCACATAAACGATTTAGAAGTATGGATCAACCACGTACATAGACGATTTAGAATTTTGGATCACCTCGTACAGAGACGATTTAGAATTATGGATCAACATCGTACATAGACGATTTAAAATTATGGATCAAAGTCGTACATAGACGATTTAGAATTATGGATCAACATCGTACATAGACGATTTAGAATTATGGATCAACATCGTACATACACGATTTAGAATTTTTGGATCAATCTCGTACATAGACGATTTAGAGTTATGGATCAACCTTGTACATAGACGATATAGAATTGTTAACGAAGAATAGCAAAGTGATCGGAAATGTTGATTAAAACTGTTAAGGTCAATAACAATGGCAGAAGAATGAAAATTAGATAGAGAGAAATGTGCGCAAAGAAAGACCCATGAAAACAGAATTTACATGTCAGCTGATAAAACACCTTAACCACAAATGACTTGAATGCAGCGCGACAGAGCAGGAGATAATGAAGTAGAAAATAAAAAAGTAATAGGTTATGAGACTATGACAAATATTAAAACTAAAAAATTTAACAAAAAAGTTAAACATAGGAACATGTAGTGGACGCCTACGCACACCACGCCCACAAATTACTCAACAGCAATTGGACAATAAATAAACAGTACTTTTCGTAAAGACAATTTACGCATCGCACGAGCCGCATAAAATATTCTCGTGTTTTGTTTCACCAAACTTGCTATAGTAAAAAATCAACAATTGGTCGATTTTTGGCCAATTGACACTTTCTCAATATTCTTCCCGCGCTCGTTCTTGGAGCCTACCTACTGTATATAAAGCAGAAATTTAAGGAAGAAATTTTGGTAGATTATAAAATTTCCCAACCATAATCACGTACGTGTATTCTCCATCTTCTACTCAAACACACACTCAGACATTAACTACATTCACACAGGCAGTGAACTGTCTGTTATCAAAGCCAAGTGAACTATTCAGAACTTTAACATTCTTCTGCACAAACATCTAACTTTCAAATTCAAACATCAAACATTCTTAAACACTAAACAAATATCAACAAAGAAAGTCCTAACAACATACACTTGTATTTCCCACACGGTACAAGGGAAATCACTTTTTACGACTTAATCTTTATTGTCATTGTATATGCTTTTGTTTCGATATACATTTTACTTGTTGATCATTCAATCATCTCTTGTTGTTCTTTTCTGTGTTTTCTTTGCAAATTGAATGTGGAGTGTTAATTTTAAAAACGCAACCTTCGACAAAAACCTTCTGATAATTTCTTACCAACACCATTAGCGCCCCACAAACACTATCAGCAGGACACTTTCTCGGCTGAACAAAATTTGGACCCACATTGAAGTATCGACGAACCCGAAAGTTAATATACAAGGCTTGACACTCCAAAAATGTGACTGTAGAAGAACTTATCATTTTAGTAGTTAGTTTATTGTTATTTCTCGTTTGTAAACGTTTTTTAGTAAAAGGGGTGTATCTGTTGCTGGAGATTTTAGATTTAAATATCAGAATGAAGAAAAGAACAAGGAAACTTTATGTTATATAGCTGAAAAGTTAACGAAACATTCCTTAACATAAATCAAGATAGGTTTGAATTATTTCACACAAGAAAGAAATATAATCATTTCGTGTAAAAGGTTGACAGAACCAATAGTATTTTAAAATAAAACGACAAAGCAGTAGAGTGGGCCAAAGCAGCAGCAAAACTTCTAGTATAATATAAAGGCTTCTTAATTCTTCAGACATTTTGTATTAGGCACAAAACATTTACAAGCCAAATAACTAGACATTATCAAGAAACACACGCTCAAGTCACTTCTGATACGTTTTCCTTTTCCTTAAATTAAATTTATGACACATTACAACTGAAGAGTAAATAGAATTGCAGATATATAATTTAATCATTTTTAGTCTAGCATAAGCAGGTGTGGAAGAATTCAACGATGACAAGTTGAAAGTGAAATGCAAATAACATTTTGCATCTCTTAAGATTTGTTTCTTTTATTCGTATTCATACGAGTCGAGCATGATATAAAGTTGAAATGGCTGCAATCCCATCGGAAACAGTCACAATTTTATATATTCTTTAAGTTCAGTGTATTTCATTATTCAAAGTGTACTTGGGTAATGAAACATGCAACTAAGACTAAAAGTAGAGGCTGCATAAAAATTATGACAGCACCAACTGAATGTATATGAAAAAGAAAGTTATGAGAACTCGTCGGTATCGTAGACGAAGTTTGAATAGCCAAAATAGACTTTTCAAAAGACACGAGATAACGCTGTGAAATTATTATGACGACTGCTCAAAATATCGAAGCAAGAGTTAAAAAGATGACAAATATGGAATTATCGAGCAACTCTCGACAAAGAAAGAGAAATGATAAAAATATGATTTGAAAGAAGGATGGAAACTATCGCAGGCGAACAATCACGGACATGGTTATGCAGAGGCCACCTGAAAAGGAAAATAGAATATCTTCTTGCAGCTGGGGACAAATGCAGTATAAACAATTATATTAAATTAAAATAAAAAAAAAATACAGAAAAATCAAATGGTGCTTTTTAAAAGAAAATGAAACTGTATCATATAGCAAGCAAAATTAAAATTAAAAGAGATTTTTTTACACTATTGTTTACTCAATGCAAGAGCCACTCAAGGTAGAGGGTTATTAAATGAAGTTGTTGTAAGGGCGTTAAGAGATAAAGTAAGAAGTGCATATTATGGGGATATGTAGGATAGATAATGGTTGACCCTTTACTTGAAGAGGTTAAGTGTGTAGTGATCGGAAAAGCATCCTCTCAGGAGTCTGTTCCATAAAGTAACAGTTCTAGAGAAGAAGGTGTTAGAATGAAACATCCTTCTTACCAAAGGAGTATCAAAGAAATGAGGATGCCTCTAACCATGATGTGACTCCTATTGCTGCTCATGTTTTCATTGCTGCTGCTGCAGTTGAAGATTTGCTGTCATTTGTCTTTCTTAATTTATTAGCAGCTACATATTCTGTTTATTTCTATGCTAGGCCTACTAAGGAGCCTAGCATAAGCATAAATTCTTTCAGACGTCTAGCTCTCCAGTGTTCTTCCTTGTCTATTATTTTTACTTCATTCCACAGCGGTTAATAACTAACCCCCTTCTATCCATATATGAATAGAAGGGGCTTGATTGTTTCTCTTTTCACTGCAGCTTTTCAATGTCCCTCCAGCCTTACTTATTGGGGATGGCTTTTACCTTTATATTTTATGCCCCAACTGCAAAGAAAAAAAAAAATATATATATATATATATATATACCTACGTTTTGGTGTGCAACTATAGTTTTGCTGGGTGGTTCCAGCTCATCGGGCACAAGATCTATGTTGTTGGAAGTAAACAAATGGTTCCTGAAAATTTCACTGCTATGTAACGCAAAAATTAAGTTGCACAGGAATACGATGCTGGTGAGTTACTTTTTTTTTAAATTACCGAAATATAAGGAGAGTAAAAGAGGTGTAAGGGAAAATATTGATTACAAAGTAAAATTAAAGACATTACATTCATGTAGTCAGTAAACCCTTACGGGTTAATAGGATGTAAAAAATGGCTGAAATTAAAGATAGAAAAATGTAAAAATGAAGGTGGCTATAGGGAGAAAAACGGAATTCTAGGGTCATTGTTATAGATTTGTTATAGTGTCGTGAACAGGTTGGGGTTGGTGTAAAGCACCTCTATCATGGAAAAAAGTCTTGGTTTGGGAATTTGGTGATTTAGTAGTTGTGATTTCAATCCCTGGGTTGGGCAGTGTGTGTGCTTGGACTTAGTGGAAATGAGCGGGCAATAACTGAACAGTACTAAATAAAATATGAACTAGACAAGATATCACTAGACATGAGCAGTGGAAGGAGTAAAATCTACTCCTGTAGATTAAATAAAGGCTTCAGTTCAGAATTACCTGTAGGTTACCCAGATCAATATACACCTAAGGAAGTCCGGAGAGCACAATGGCCAAGGGGGTTGTGATAATCTAGAGAAGATATCACTAGGCATGAGCAGTGGAAGGAGTATAGTCTACTCCTGTAGATGAAATAAAGGCTTCAGTTCAGAATTCCCTGTAGGTTACCCAGATCAATAGACACCTATGTTATGCCAAAGGGCACAACGGCCAGGGGTGTTGTGATAAACTAGACAAGATATCCCTAGTCATTTGCAGTGGAAGGAGTATAGTCTACTCCTGTAGATTAAAGAAAGTCTTCAGTTCAGAATCCCCTGTAGGTTACCTAGATCAATAGACACCTAAGGAAGGCCGGAGAGCACAATGGCCAAGAGGATGTGATAAAAGATGAAGACAATAGTCTGAATATAAATAGTGTAAATAATGATAGCTCCTCATCCCAGAAATCCAGACAAAAATTGCTAGCTTTCTTTTGGTGGTATTGACTGTTGCAAACCAGTCTTCCCCAAGTCCATGATCTGTAAGAATTAGGATACTGGAAAGATTATCTTGTGATAAACTAGACAAGATATCACTAGACATGAGCAGTGGAAGGAGTATAGTCTACTCCTGTAGATTAAATAATGGCTTCAGTTCAGAATTCCCTGTAGGTTACCCAGATCAATAGACACCTAAGGTATGCCGAAGGGCACAACGGCCAAGGGGGTTGTGATAAACTAGACAAGATATCACTAGACATGTGCAGTGGAAGGAGTATAGTCTACTCCTCTAGATTAAATAAAGGCTTTTGTTTGGAATTCCCTGTAGGTTACCCAGATCAATACTCACTGAAGGAACGCCAAATGACATAACGGCCAATGTGTTGTGATAAAAGTTGAAGACAATAGTCTGAATATAAATCGTGTAAATAATGATAGCTCCTCATCCCAGAAATCCAGACAAAAATTGCTAGCTTTCTTTTGGTGGTATTGACTGTTGCAAGCCAGTTTTCCCCAATTCCATGATCTGTGAGAATTAGGATACTGCCGAGATCATCTGCCACGCTCTGGTCATCTTGAAGATTAGGAACAGACATACAGTGGAAAATGTGCAAACAACTTTGGTTTGACTACAATTAGTGTCTGTCGAGACTGTCCGAGAAAAGGAAAAAAATAACATATTAATGGAATTTGACACTGCACGTGACAAACTTGCACAAGCAAGAAGACTCATACGCAATGAAAGTAGAATTTGCAAATTAGTATATATTGCTCTGTCAGTGGAGTTTGGGATGAAAATGAAAGAAAACAACAAAGTGTTAAATACTATAAACTTTCTCAATAATTGAAAACAAACTGAGATGCAGTAAATTAAGAACTCTAACAATATTAGTTAATAGACTTGGAACAATGTCCCAAACACAAGCACTGAAATTGGATACAGTAAAATAAAAGATAATGTTTCTCCTTGTTCATTTTGTTTTCAGTATGTCCTGTGAGTATTAAATTCTCTGGGCCTTTTTTTCTCATTATGTACCCCAGAAATTTCAAATCTCTTGTTGTCCCTATTATTCTTAAGGCTTCTTTGTTGTTCACATGTTTTGCTCATGATATCTTCAAGCATTTGTCAATGGAACAACATCTCTGTCGCTTCAAGTTTCTTCTTCATCTTCTCTTATAATTCTTACTAGAAATATTTGGATGTTGCTGTTCATTATGGTAATCACATAGCCGAAGATAAAGAGTTTCATATTAATCAGAATGTAAACCACTCAATATAGTAGATATAAATTAAAACATTTCTCCTTGTTCATGTTGTTTTCTGTATGTCCTGTCAGTATTAAATTCTCTGGGCCTTCTTTTCTCATTATGTATCCCCAAAATTTCACATGTCTCATTCTGATTGTAAGTATAACCTTCCTTGTAGTTCCCATTGGCCTTAAGACGTTCTTCTTGCTCACATGGTCTGTCTTTGGTATTTACAGCATTCAGTGGTTGAAACACGTTTCTTCTTTGCTTCAAGTCTATTCTTCACCTGTAAAGAGTTTTATCAACATTTACCGTCAGAATGGAGATTACTGGTTCAGCACTGTTTGCATTGAAATTTTAGTAGTTCAGTGCTTTTTCCTTTGTTTCTGTTATATAGGAATAAAGTGTCGCTGCCGATACTTGAGTTTGAACATAGATCGCCAGTGAGCAAACGCAGGCGATCCCATTATTGAATTAAGTAGATCATCGGACCATAGAGGAAACACATATAAGAATTATATTTGCATCTAATTGATTGTTATCTCTAGTCTATCTTCTATACTATTCGGATCTTCATTTCTAGTCTATCGTCTATCACTATACAGATTACTATTCAAGCGAGTATTATCAAGCAAGTATTATTAGTGTGAGTGTTATTCGAAGGTGTCTGACACCAGTATTGTTCAACGGCATACTATAGTTGTATCTGCGATTACAAAGTCTCTACTACAACGAGCATTAAAAAAGTGACAACAAGTCTTTGTTGGCATCACAAAAGTGGCAACGAGTGTTCGTCGACATCACAAAAGTTTCTAAAGAAATTTTCTTATCTCTTAATATTTTGCTGTGTTTCTGGAAGATATTTTTCATCACTGATATGAACCTTTAGAATTCTGTCACGTTTGTCATCATTTAAAAGATTTTTTTATTCAGTTATATTCTAATTCCAAATATAACTTTCTGAATTGATTCATGTTTACTTATTATATAATTGACATTTCTGTGCCTCTTTAGAGACAACAGATGCTATTTTATTTTATTTTCTTGTTGGGTTTTGATCTAGTTCATTCCAATAGACTTGTTCTTGGCTTCTTTTATTAATCATTCCATTTCCATTTTCGTGTGTCCTATGTGAAATCATGTCCGGGACATTTCGTTTACCATTCCTTTTCTTTATCTCTTAAATTCTCTATTTTTGGCTTCCAGGTTTTCCATTCCAATATTTGTTTGGTATTTGTTGCAGTTTCTGTCATGAATGTCCTATCTTTACTCTTTCTTGTATAGTCAGTTAGTCTTTTGATAGCCAAGTCAACATGATCCTCACTTCTCTTCCCGCCCTTTTCTCTTCATAGATAGAATTTATTGATATCATTTCTGGAGTGGAAAGCATTATGCATGGCCATTAATTTCCTCGTTCTCTGATCCAAAGTTCTTCGTTCTTGTCTAGAATATTTTACTCTGGATACAGATCACGTATTTATGGCTTTTATAAGATTTCTACTGTTAAGCTAAGTTGCCAAGATTTTTCTCCTTTACTTTCTTTATTTTTATTTTCATTTCTTCATTCGTAATTTAATTAGATTTCACCAAAATATTACTCGTCATATTGTCCATTCAATATCATTATTATTGCCCTGTATTTCAGAAGAGATGGTGGACTTATAGCTCTCTTTAAAATTCCGCAAGATGAAATTAAGCGATATCATGTTTCCTTATCAGAAAATGGCTAATATTACAAATAGCATTACCAGTTTTGTTACTGAAGTGGTATATATACCATCTGTACTAACAAAAATGTGTTCAAAATAACAATAAAGAATGAAAGCAAATACACACATTTTGAAATTTTATGATATATTAATGGCATGAAATATGAAAAAAATAATGTGTCCTGAAGGAGCCCCACATCAAATACTGAAGTATATGAGCTACAAAAGGTAACATCAAAGGTGTTGCAAAGAAGGATGCAAGACACTGTATCAGGAATGATGACAAAATTGCCAGCAAATTAGTAATCTGAGTGTCAAGTTAGAAGAACAAGAAAAGTAGGAAGAAGACTCATCTTAGTCGAAACACTGCTAGAGATGGAAACAACACAAGAGCTGAAGACCATCATGGTAAACTGTGCTGAATTGAAAAAGTACATAGACGTTGAGGGGCATCCTAACTGACAAGTTAGTCTAGTCTAGTCCATAATATTTTGGTTTAATTATTTCACCCAAGCAAATGATAATGCCACTAAGATGCAAGGGGTTACTAGAAGTGAAAGAGAATGAGAAGACTTTAGTGAGGAGAAAGGACAATAAAAGAACAGGTTTCAGGAAGACAGAAGATGGCGATAATGCCATTAAACACAAGGATTTCATAGGAGTGAAAGAATGAGAAGAAATTAGTGAGGAGAAAGGACAATACAAGAACAGGTTTCAGGAAGACAGAAGATGGTGATAATGCCACTAACACGCAAGGGCTTACTGGGATTGAAAGAGAATGAGAAGACTTTAGTGAGGAGAAAGGACAATAAAAGAACAGAGGATGGCAACTGACATTGCATTTAAAGTTTGAAAGAGGTAGTGAAGCAAGAAATCAGAAGTGTGTTCAGCAGCTAAGATTACCTGTGATTGATTTTGTTTAGTGACATATCCACCCCTCTATGTATTATTTAATGCTAAAATTTAAATATTCTGAACACAGTTACATGGCTTCAACTACAGATAAAATGTATTGTTAGTCGTTCTGCTTTAAAAATGTATTGTTGATAATTTTACCATAGGTATCATTGGTAATTTTTTATATAAAAATGAATTACTGGTATTTTTATAATAAAAATCTTTTTTTTTTCATAATGTTCTGTGTGGGGGTTTCACTTTTTGCCCATAGCTGGCACCCTAACAGGTGTAGGGTGGACCAGGGAACCACAACATTTAAGACGTGGTTTCACACTTCTCAAAACCTCCAATCTCCCTATCTGAAGCCTTGTTGCTGGATGTAGTTTATTGTCATATCCTGGACTAATACAGGTAAGAAGTGCAAACAGAGAAACTATTAGAAAAAAACTTACAATTACATTGTTGCTATTTGAACCATAAAATCTATGAAACAGAGTTGCCAATCTTGTAGTAAACTTAAATTAATGCAGTCAAGGTACAAAGGATTAGAGCGATATTTATTCTGTGAAAATACAGAAATGTGGCACAAGGCCGAAGGGGGATTGGGGGAAAAGGACGGTCTTCTTCTGTCTTAAATATAACTTAGCTAGCCGCAAACAGTGACCCAATCGTACGAATAATATTCCTTACACCAAAACAACACATTCATACGTACCTTTCTTACTACAACCACCATAATACATCACTGTCTCTATGAAAATACTAACTAGTCCCCATATTTACAATTCAGTGTCTGTCGGTGGGAGGGGAATAAAATAACAATTCTAAAACTAACCCCAATGAGTATTTACAATATGAATACAAAATATTTACAAGAAACTAAAGAAAAATAATATTAGTAATAACCCCCCCCCCCCAAATCACTAAATGTGGCAGAAATACCAGTTCACAGGCCGAAATCAATGCGGGTCTACAGGATTAGAGCTCATTAGAACAACTGCCATGAAAATATTTATAGAAAAGTAGAAGGGAAGCCAAGTCACAGTCGTGGGGAAAATGACTGAAGCTTAGATGCCAGGTTAGGACCAATAACACTGCAGATCTTTCTTTGGATTTTATTGAGAATCTTGAGATATATAGCAGAAGCAGCAGACAACATATGGCAACAATACTTAATAGTCTGGCTTTCATTAACAACACAGTCTGAGTCCAAAAGTCTACAATCCTGAACAAAGAAAGTACTACTTACTGATTGGCTGAGAAGAAACACCTTCCTGTTAGGGTCTGTGATTCTATGCATAGTTGTAGGAAAAGACACAATGCAAAGTTCATTTTTGAAAGCAAGGGTTTTAAAGGCACCACTCAGCAGCAGCTGCTGCTGCTGCTGCTACAAAACAAATGGTTGCTGCTGTAGCATATCTTCTTTACAATCAAGAACTCACTACATTATGAAAGATCATTCTCCGAGAGCCAATTTTATTTTGCATTTCTACAATTAACAGTCTTTATACCAAACCAGATATTCTACAATTTGGAACATACTCAATGCTGAGGGGTTATTTTCAAAGTTATTTTGTAACCTATCTCTACCTTTATTAGGGTTTGTCTTTCTTTTTAAGATAGAATTATTATATGCTTTGCTATCTACAAGAAGACAGAATGCATGGTTATTAGCAAAAGGAAGAACCCAACATACAAATTATAAATTGGAGATACCAAAATCAAACAAGTACTAACATTTAAATATCTTGGAAGTGTTTTAACAGAGGACAGAAAGTGCAACAGTGAAATCTGAAGCTGCATTGGGATAGCCAAAGATGCCTTCCAAAAGTTAAGCAAAGAAAAAAACAAAGAATAGGGTACACCATGTAATATCAGTCCTCCTATATGGCAGTGAATGCTGAACAATCTCCTCAAAGATGCAGAAGAGACTTGAGATAATAGAAATGTGATTCTACAGAAGGATGCTGAGAATACTATGGATTGAACGTGTGAGCAACAACAAAGTTTAAGAGAAAATGGGAACATCAATTACATTTATACTTGGAATCAGAAAGGAACAGTTGACATAATGGGAAAGAAGACTTGGAAAGTTTGAGACTGACAGGACATATTGAAAGTGAAAGGGAAACCTACATAACGAGCTTGTGTGACAGGATGGTAAAAAGACAAACCATACTAAGACCTGCAAATGATTGGAAGTTGTGGAGAACCATGATTGCCGACAACCTGGAGAAGAAACCTGTCAGAATTATTTTTCCAGAGAAACAATTCTATTCAAATATTTGCAATGAAATGTAATAAAATTAACAAGATCATGATATGAAGCTAAAAAAAATTAGTGAATTCTAAAATATTTTATCTAAGAATTTCCTCAAAAAATCATCTCACTGCTGTCTTTTAAAAACATTCTCTGCTGTCAAGGTTTATCTTACTACTCACAGATCCATCAATGAATAATAAAGAATTGCTGATGCCAAACTGTTAATAACAATATACTTGTTTCAGTTTATTATTAATTTATGGACATTTTCAAAGTCAGTGAGTTGCAATATATAGGAATTAAAAAGATAAACTTAGAAGAATAGCAAGATAAAACCAAAATGTATATTTTTACAGGAATATCGTGTTTTAATATGTTTATGAAAATTATTATGAAGAAAATTATGTTTTGTCTACAAATATTAATTGTCAAGCAAACGTTCTGTGAATTCAAAAAAAATGTTTAAACATATTATAGACTTTACCCACTAAACAGTATTGGAAAGTCGTCAAAAGTGTATATTTGGGAAAATCAGATAGATAGATAGATAGATAGATAGATAGATAGATAGATAGATAGAGAGAGAGAGTTTGAGCCTCTATAAGAGTGATTCCCAGCCTTTTTTTACCCATGGACCACTTTTACACTTAATTTTTTTTTTTGGTTGACCCCCATAACCATTTGATAAAAAAAGCTTATTTTATTTTTACAAATAGATATGTTTAGGAATTGCATTAGAAATAGCAGTGATACTCGATGTTTGGTTTGGTCAGATTTTTGTAAAAATAAAGCATGGCTGATTCTCTTTTTCAAGCCTTGACTGTGTTTAAAAGCAACTACGCAGCCTTGTGAGTGATGAAACACCACAAGCCTATTGCTATTCTATTGCTATTTCCAAGGAAACGATTCTGATTGGCTACATTTATTAGTTCCACCAGATCAAACATTTACAGTCAAGATCCACCATATCATGTACACAAGGGCAAATGGTAAGAAGCAAATTCCATTGAGACAGATTCTTCCCAAGTGCTGCTACTTTCTGGAGCAGTTTCCTGAGAGGACGCTTCCCTGATCACTACAATCCGAACCTCTTCAAATCTGGAGTCAACCGCTATCTATCCCAACATATCATCATAACTTACACTTCTTACTTCCTTCTTTTGTGCCTACAAAACAACATCATTTAATAACTCCCTACCTTGAATGGCTCTTGGGCCTTGTATTAAGTGTAAAATGACAAAAATATACAGCATTGAAAGATCATAGTAGGAGTTACAACATTGTCTACAGCTTTTGAGGAGAATATAACAACCAAGATTAACTTGCTGGTCCTAATAGAAATGTTTATTATAATGAAAATTTCTCACCCCCAAAACTCTGACAAAAACTGTCAAATAGAAATCCTGCATTTCTTCAGTCAGAGATCTTTTTCGATAGTTGTCTTCTTTCTATCGACATAGCAGTAGACTTGGTATATATCTGGAATTACTTAAGTAATTAAGTAGTGTCCCTTGTTTTAGACATGTAATATTAATTTGTGAAGTTGCTTAGCAACCTTTTCATGTAAAGATGTCAATCTTTACAACTAAAGTACATAAATCTTGTCTTACCTTGGTGTTGTGTAATTTGCAATTTTATGCATGGTTCCACATTATGTATATTTATTTAGTTTTATATTACGCTTACCTTCTAGTCAATACAACTTTCTTCTTTAGATGTAACGACCATTCCTCTTTTATTTCAATAAGGTTATTTCTTGTACTCCCATAATTTGTCATGGAAACATTTGGCTTCAGTTGCGTCCTGTAAAATATACTTTTGCTATTTTGAATGTCTGGTTTGTTCGTTATTTAACTCTGTCTATTTGTAAGTTACTTTCATTGGCTTAGTTTCTTTAAAAAATCTTTTATTCCAGCAACTTTTATGTGTTCTTTTTCACTTTGTTTTATAGTAAGATTCACCCTATACAAGGCCTGGGGGCCACTCAAGTTAGAGGATTACATTAGGAAGAAGTTTGTACAGATAGAAGACGGCAACAGTTAACCCTAGACTTAAACATCCTCTTGAGAGTTGGTTGCACAGATAAGTGGTCCATGGGAAGAAGCTGGTCGAGTGAAACTTACTTCTCGCTGATGGGATACAGATGGAATGTGAGTGATTTGCTACAATGTAAGTGTTATGGCAGGTCCTTGCTGTGAAGGTTAGGTCTGGCAGAACAAAAGAATGCAGCTCGTTCAAGCATCAACCATGAAAGTAGTGATAGAGCAGTGAGAGGCTCGCCACATCCCACCTGTGAGAGAGAGAGAGAGAAAGAGAGAGACTAGAGGATGGAAAATAATTTGTTCCCCACAAGGACTCGGAGACACATTTGGACTCTATTGAAGCTGGAAAGTGCTTCTTCATTATTACTTCAAACATTATTATAACGGATACGTCATATTTGAAATAAAAAAAACATTTTTTATTTATGAAACAGTGTCAGATTAAACATAGATCCATTAATTATTTAGAAAATCTTATTCTTTATGTAAATCTTTTATTTGTTACTGTCATTTCATTTTCTATGCCAGTTTTTTTTGTGTGTGTGCTTGTGTGTGTCTAAAAGGGATTCAATTGAATTATTTTATCTGTTTCAATATGCAGTAATTATTTAACTTCCCATTTGATGCCCCTATCCCCTCCCCGGGAAGTTATTGTCTATCCTTTCTCATTATAGTTTAGAGGTCTGGGAACTTGACATTTTCTTTCTCCAATCATCTTTTGTGGTCAAAAGAAATTAGCAACTCTGTTGTGGGACGCAATTTCAGATTGGGCGTTTCTCCCGTCTACACCCGGTTTCTTTGTATTTATCATCATTTTCTGCCTTGTATCCACTTCGTTCATTCATTCTATCACAACTGCGCATATCAAATGATGCACCCTGACAGAACTCACTCTTTTCTCCAATATGGTCTTGTTTGACGGAACGAGGCACTCGCCTTGTCTCAAATTGGAATCCTACATGCCATACCCAGATGAACTCTGTCTCTCCGAGATGCAGGCAACTCTCGTTCACCACTTCCGACCCTTGACTCAGGTTCCAGTTCACTAAGTCTGCTATATTTTTCTGTGCCTGTCTACTTAGACCCTCATTGTTTTCTGTTACTATTCCTTCTTATCTATTTTTAATGAAATATCATCATTACTCTATCGTGATTTTCATTAACTCTTAGTCAAAAATAAAAGTGAGATTTGATTTTTCTGTATTTATTTTTTAATTGGTAGCAAAGCAGTAAAGTCACTAAAACACAAGGAGTTGCAGAGTGTGGAAGAATTAGCAACAGACACATTAGTAATGAGCAGAAAGAGAAAAGAGTAAATCAGGATGACAGTAGATAGCGATTGACATTGCATTTAAATTTTTGCAAATTAAAGTTGGCTGGAAAGCATGCAGACAGAAGGGAGTCCCACAAACGAGAAGTACAAGAAAAGAAACTGTTTGCATAGAACTTATAGCAACATCTAGGCAGCTCGACTGAGATCTCGATGCCAGTCTAGCACCGCTCTTAAATTCAAAAAGTCTAGCTATCATTACAAAGAGCTCATTGGAACAATTATGATAAGAGTATTTTTAGAAAAGACACAGGGAAGCAACCTTATGGCAGTGGGAAAGTGACTGACATTTTCTTTATCTTTTTGCAAGTCGGTCATTTTGAAGGTAGCAATTCAGAGCACATCGATTGTCTTCAGTTAACCCTGTCTTTGTCATGTTGGGTGTTTTTTTACCTCACAATCTTTAAAGTACTCACAAGAGAAGTTTCACTAAAAGCCAGAATTTGGGCCTTGCCTGATCGAAAATCTCTGGACCTCAATTCATTAGAGCATGTCAGGTTTAATGATAGCTCCCTTTGCTCAGTAGAATCCTGCAAGAGAGTGCAAATTTTTCTTTAATAAGATTTCTCGAACATTCAGGCCAGTAGATGAAAATAAATAAATATAATGTTTAATAAATAAACAAAGTGTTTAATTAAATACGAGTATCCACTAAAAATATTGTTTAACGTGACAGAAAACCTGTCAGATTAATAAACTTTCTTTAAAAAAATTGCTTTTGGACATAAAACTGTACAGACATTAAAAAAATTTGAGAGATATATTACAAAAGAAGTTTCATTTAAAGGCAGAATTTTGGCCTTGCCTGATTGACTGGTTCTTTAAAGCTCACTTTTGTTCAAAGGTGCCAGTTCAAACAGTATCTCCCTCTGTCCAGGGGGACGCAGAAACAAATCCTGCTGGTGATATCAAATATTCAGGCCAGTAGACAAAAATAAATAAATATATATATATATTTAATCAATCTCACCCCAAGCAAGGCAGTACATCCACTAACACGCAATGGGTTACAGGGTGTGGAGGAATTAGGAACAGAAACATGAATAATGAGGGGAAAAAGAAAAGAGCAATCAGTAGATAGTGATTGACATTGCATTTAATTTTTTCAAAATTAAAGTTGGTTGGAAAGCAAGGAGCCAGAAACGAGTCCCACAAGTAAGAAGTGTGAGAAAAGAAATTGTTAGCATAGAAGTTACAGCTACATCCACCTAGCTCAACTGTAAATTGATGAGATCTGGTCAACAGACTGTTATCGCACTTATATTCATACAGTCTAGATACCATAGCAAAAAGCTCATCCGAACAATTACCATGAAAGTATTTATAAAAAAGGCAGAGAGAGGCAACCTTACAGCAGTGGGCGTGACTGAAGCTGAGCCACTAGATCGGGATCAATAATATTGCTGATTCTTCTTTGGATTTTAGCAAGGAGCGAAATGGTAAATAGCAGGGGCACTGGATCATATATGGCAGCAATATTCCAAGCATGGATAAATGGTAGATTTATAGATCTGCAAGATAGGTTCCAGAGAGAAAAATTGTCTTGCCCAACACAGTGAAACAACTTTCTTAGCAGCTGATCTTGCAATGGTTTCAATGTAGTCTTTCCACTTCATGTCAACTGACAACATTAGCCCGAGAAGGCACAATGTGTCACTTTCTTGGAGGATAGCATCAGCCATGCTGATGGAAGGCAGAGAGGTGTCTCTCAGATGATTAATGGAGAGAAGTTTAATTTTGGAGGCTTTAAAATTGACAAGCCATCTTTTGCCCCAGTTAACAATGGTCTTGAGTTTCTTTTGTACTACAGATGTCATTTTGACCTTGTCTTACTGATCAGCCTTACTATCGAAACAGGTGTAAATGGTAATGTTGTCAGCATAGATGCCAAGTTGAGAGCTGATGTCATTGGGAAGGTTGCTAATGAAGATTAAAAACAGCATAGGACCAAGGATGGTGTCCTGGGGACATTCACGTTAGTATGAAAGGATGTAGATGAGTGGCTGTTCAGGATAACTTTCATTTCACGATTTGAGAGGAACGACTGGATCAGCTCAAAAATGTGACCAGAGATACCATAACGTTTTTGCTTTTAGAGAAGACTTGAATGCCAGACCCTATCAAAAGCTTTTCAAGATGTCAAATGCTACAGCCCAGGCTTCCCTGTTTTTATCTAGAGCATGATAGACACTTTTACGCAATTATAGTTCGTACATCAGCAGTTGATGTGAAGAAGCAAAAGCAGTATTGCTTGTCTGAGAAAAAGTCCTGTGATGAGGGATGATGGATCAATTCAGTATTGATTAGGGCCTCTAGGGGTTTTCCAAAAAGAGGTAGGTTAGTAGGCCATTAGTTTAAATGGGTTGAACAGTTCACCAGAGTTCTGATAAACTAGAAGAACAGATGATGACTTCAGCAGGCTGAAAAACAGGAGGCAATGAGGCACTTATTATACAGTTTAGAGAGAATGGGGCAGTTCATGAAGTTCACTTCTTAATGACTATTACCAGGATGCCATCGGGTCAACATGCTTTGTGGGGATATAGATGAAAGGTTAGAGACGATAGCAGAAACCATGGAAAAGGTTATATGCAGATCACTAAACAGTGAATCAATTCTAAGTGAGAAGTCAGGCAGGGATACTCCAGATGAGTCAAGAGTAGAGTTTGAAGAGAATTTACAGACAAAACATTCAGCTTTATCAGCAGAGGATGATAACACGTCTAATTGACTGAAGAGAGGATAGGGATAGAGATCTTGCACTTATTTAATACCCTATTACAGAACTGCCAGTAATCACGAGAGCCAAAGTTTTAGAGGCAGTGCCTCATTCTTTTGACAAACAGAGACTTAGCTCTTTCGAGGTCTTGCTTATATTATATTTATTAACAGGTGTCTATTTCCAGTAGCAAATAGACACCTGTTATGATGAGAGATTTCACGCTGGTATAGCTGGAAATAGTGGTTCCTGTATGTTATGGCGGCCAAGCATGCTGGTGTGAAACATGGAGAGGATTGTGGTAAATAAGTACTGTCCAATTAAATATGGAAATCCACTAAAAATAACATTTAAAGTGATAAAAATCTGTTTTTTAATAAATAAAAAATCCATTACTTTCTTTAGAAAAAAAATAAATATATAAAAAGTGCCTGTTTTAGATTTATATATATATATGTCAGGAGATCACTTAGTATAGACAATGAATATATCAATGAAAAAACTTGTGAAATTACTTTGTAAACAATCAAACAAACTTAATAATCTTTCTCCAAATATTTCAGAAATGACTTATTGATCATCAATTGATTCCAGCACTTTATAATTAAGTAACAGAAAATAATTCTCCTTGAAAGATTTATTTATCATACAATCTTTTATTTCTTGCAATTCTATCATTATGTTATGAGTGCCATCAGCTCTGACATTTTATAAGATTAGCGACGCCTGTCTATACAAAATTCGATTGATAATTTGCTTGCGACTCAATTTTTCGATGATTATTCAAGTAAAAATTATGAGTAATTGCATAAAAGGTTAACATTAGACCTAAAACTACATTTTATTTACAAGAGAAGCTTTTAAATAGATATAAATAAAAAGTCGCTATATGCATTAAATATATTTATTTTCTGATTTTATTTTAACTGATTAAGACAAAAGGCATCGTCAGAAATCATGAGCAAGAACAAGACACTTAGGATTAAATAAGCCAACATTATTTCAGCTTCATTGGAATGAATTTCATAAAGAATTGCTTGATTTTTATCTTAATAATAAAAATTATTTTATATTTGCATTTTTCTTAATAATTTTTGTTTTTTTATAAAAATATACTTTACTAATAATAAACAATATTTTTATCTTAATAATTTTTATCTTAATAATATATTTTTCTATTAATAAAAAATGCATTTTAACATAATAATAAAAAGTACATTTTTTTTTTCATTTCAATGATAAAAGATATTTTTCCTAATAATAAAATATACACTTTTATTTTAATGATAAAAATATATTTATAATTTAATAATAAAAAAAATTTTTTCTATTAGTAATGCATATTTATTTTAATAAAATACATTTTTATTTTAAGATATACAGTGTAACCCGGATATAAGAGACCCTTATATAAGATAAACCCGGATATAAGAGAGATTTTCTCTGGTCCCAAATTAGAGCCATACTTACTGTTACGCCAGCCTTTCTAACACAAGGGAATTACACCGGTTTTCACTATATATAGTGCCAGTAATACCTACCCGGGGTGTAAGCAGCGACAGTACTACAACTGCCTAGCTGAGTAGTACCCGTTTCCTACCTTTGTATCTGTGATGTTAAATACACTTGTTCCTTAAACCAACCTCGACTTGACTTTCTTCTTTTTGCTATTGTGCCACGACACAACACTTACCTAAACAAAATAGACCAAACCCGGATATAAGAGAAACCCGGATATAAGATACTTCTTCTGCGTTCCCAACAACACTCTTATATCCAGGTTACACTGTATATGAAAATATTAAAGCAGCAAAGTGAACTATCAATGGAAACTTAAATGAAATTTATTTCTTTGCCATCAAAGGGGAGGGGGGTTCAAACTCCTGTTTTGGTCAACTGCACCTCTCCCTCAGCATGTACTAGCCTTTTTGTGCCCTTGAGTTGGTGACCCCCGACATAGAACATTTTTTCTTTCCATTTTAATATCCTCCTTATTCTTTAATTAAGAAAAGAAAAGACCTTTACCCATGACCTTCAAACTTATCTATGTTTAACCTTTGTGCCTTTTCATATCTCAGTCAGTTATGTGTCATGCGTGATACATGCTCAGGCAATTATGTATCTTTTCATACATGACTGACGAGGCAGATTTTTTCCCACAGTAGGTCGCCATTTCTTTTTGCGGTAAATCAGTTGCCATCCAAGGCTATAGAACCTGCTATTTACACATAGCTGGGGCGGGGAGAAGAAGATTGATACCTTTCCCAAGGGTATTAGAACGTAAGTGAATGTAATGAATTCAACTAGAATTCGAACTCGGCTCTCTGATTCCTCAATCCGAGCTGCTATCCATTACTCCACTGTGTCTTCTCTTACTTCACCGTGCCTTTTCATATCTACAAATTATTCAAATTTAACTGACCTGTTTATAAACTAGAGCAATGCTAATAATTTCAAGAACAGATATCAGGAAACTTGAACAAGTCAAAGGTCCTCAGAGTTCTTCTGTTTGCCAACTTCCTCTGGAGCAATATTTAAATAACTTAAATTGTTGACAAAAAGATAAATATAAGAGCAGTGTTGACAGAGAAGCATTTTTTTATCAAGATGCCTCGGATTAATGACGTCTAGGACCTGTAGGTAGGGTAATGGTAATCTTTTCAGAAAGTTGAATTGGTGAACCAAAAGTTCCAGTTCTGTTCAAGTCTGTTACATTCATTTGTGCACTCACAGAATCATGCCTTAGGAAAGGCATGATTCCATCTCTTCTCCTTTCGCCAGCTAATGATAAATAACAGGATAAGCTAAGCTCCCTTGACTTGAGTGGCAGCCTGTCTAGGGGAAGAAAAACTCTGAATTTAAAACCGTGAAGAAGGCATTGGGAAACCACTCCACTGTCGATCTTATGAAGTCATATCAATCGAGAGAAAAGGATTCCATTTTGTCATGATTGCCTGCACCTTGAAAGGATATGCAGATTGAATCATAAAAACTCCAATAATGCTTTTTTCTAAAGTAAAAAACATTTAAAAAATATAACAAATAAACTACTGGTCCTTGTTTGAAAAGTTCTCTGCCTCACCAGGAAGAATGATCTTTCCTGAAATATCTCTGCTATTCCATATATTTACTCCAGAGTACAACACATTTGGTACAATGTGTCTCAAGTTGTTTTAACCATTCATTAAACAGAAATTCAGAAAATTGGTTAATGAAACACTGATTTTGGGAATGGAGGTTAGACCAAAAACATTTCAACAACCCCAAGAATTAGGACTTAAATTCTGCCTGTTAAAGATCATAAGTCTGAAGCAAAATGTTTTAAAAGTAATTTTAATTCATTATATATCATTATAAATTCAGACAAAATAAAAATTTTATAAATTAGTGCTATTCCACATTTAGAAGAATCTATTCTAAGTTTTAAAAAATACATATTGAACAAACTAGTGATGGAAAGAAAACTGCAGGTTATAGAAATGTGGTTCTACAGAAGAATGCTGAGAATATCAGGTTCTGAACATGTGAGTTATGAGGAAATTTTAAGGAAACTGGAAAAAAAAGGTCACATATTCAGAACCAGAAACAGGCAGCTGAAATATCTTGGAAACATAATGAAAAAAGAAGGCTTGGAGAATTTGGCATTCATAGGGACATACTGAATATAAAAAGAGATAGAGAGAATCAGAGAGCCACATATCAGACAAACTTGTGTGAATAGAGGGGGAAATGAGGGATAGGATGAATGGTAAAAGACAAATCTTAGTGAGAGCTACAAAATATAAGAAGTTGTGGAGAGCCATGATCAACCACATCCTTAAAGGACACGATACACAGAAAAAAAGTGTGATAGAGAGGAAATGTTGATACAAAGAGAAACCGTGCAAATTCCATGAAGTATCTTTGCAATTTATACCATTAATCTCCATTGTCCCATTTTTGGGAGGTTCATCTTTAGTCATTTATAGGGAGAAATCTATAATTAATACAGGGTTTCTTTCAGAAACCTATAATTAGCACCAGATCTTTTGAATCCTATAATTAATTCCAAATTTTTAGAAATCTATAATTAATGTCAGACTATCAAATTATAATTAATACTAGATTGTTTCAGAAAACATTAACTAATACCAAATTTTTATTTTAAATTTTATTTTAAAATTTATTTTAAAATTTAAAGCCTAAATAAAGGACTTTGCCACATCCTACCTCAATGAAGTAAATAACCTTGCTTCAGCAATTACTTGGCGATTCATCTTCAGCTAAGCTAGTCGAACTCTCTGCCTTCAGGCGGAGAGGAACCAAGACGAGGCTATGCCGAAGGGCAGCATCTCATCTGGGGTGGTAGACAGCTACCCAACCCCGTTTTTTATGGAGTCTACAGGGAATTTTTGCCAGAGCCTACGGGCTCAGATACCCTATGTTGAATTCGGCCTTGTGCCACATCTGACCACGTGGGGCGGTTGGCAAATATCCTTGCTTCGGGAATTACTAGCCTGCCATCTGATTTCCTGTCTTTCAGTAGTGTATTCTCTTTTACAATGATCCTCTCTTCTTTTATCTGCATGCATGTTACATGTCTTCCTTCACTCGAGTACCACCTTTGTCTGTTTGTAAGCTCTTTAAGGATACAACAGATAACACCTGATCCCAGAAATTCAGACAAAAATTATAGCAATATTTTATGAATTATTTCTTCTTATACTCTGCCAGTTCAGATATGCTGTATATTTCTGCATGTAAGATGGCATTTAAATCTCAAAAATCACATTTATAATTGGGAGTTGTTTTATACTACAATTCTAAAAAAGAAACCTCAAATTCTGAGTGATATTTTGTCAGTAGGCTAACCTTGGCCTCAGTGGGATAAGCAAAATAACATACATGGAAAGATTCACATTTATTAAATAAACTGATAATAAAACCAGTGCAATAAGCAAAATAACATACATGGAAAGATTCACATTTCTTAAATAAACTGATAATAAAACCAGTGCAATAAGCAAAATAACATACATGGAAAGATTCACATTTATTAAATAAACTGATAATAAAACGAGTGCAATAAGCAAAATAACATACATGGAAAGATTCACATTTCTTAAATAAACTGATAATAAAACCAGTGCAATAAGCAAAATAACATACATGGAAAGATTCACATTTATTAAATAAACTGATAATAAAACCAGTGCAATAAGCAAAATAACATACATGGAAAGATTCACATTTCTTAAATAAACTGATAATAAAACCAGTGCAATAAGCAAAATAACATACATGGAAAGATTCACATTTATTAAATAAACTGATAATAAAACCAGTGCAATAAGCAAAATAACGTACATGGAAAGATTCACATTATCAAATAAACTGATAATAAAACCATTTCTGCCATTTCACTGAAATCAACTTGTATCCACACAAACTCAGCTGAGAAAATGGAAACATTGAGTTATGTTTAATCTTTCACTAAACTTTCAATAAGCATCAGGGTAAAATGTTAATTATGGCAGTAATAACATTTAGGATAAAATAATATTCATTTGTCATTAAAAATTCGTTATCATTTTGCTGTTAAATAATAACACAAGTTAGGATGACATACATCCTTTATTTTTCAAATAATAATCATTTCATAGTAGTTGCATTGTTAATAAAGGTATAAGTAAATGGCAATTAGTACACCAGGCTGTTTGCAACCTTTTAGATATAGAAAGAATAAAGAAGAAGAATCAGTTTTCATAGTAGATCATGTGATGAAACATAAACAAAGCAATTGTTTTCCTTTTAGAAGACATGTGTAGGAAAAACATGATATAGAATCGGTTTTGTTATTTTGTTTATTTTGAATTTTTAAGGATAAAGTAAATAACAACAATTCCAATAACATCATCTTTATATAATCAATAAGCAGTCATCTTATACTACAAGTTTAGGATAAATTCATGAAAATTTGCTATAATTTTTGACCTTGTCTTATTTATAGATTGCCTTATATGCAGAAATATATGATAAATAAACCCCAAATATCAGAACTGCCAAAGCACAACCTTACAAGCACTCTTTTTAAAGCAAGAACACAATCTCCCAACTTGCCTGATGCTTCTATAGATTGAGGTTCTCGATCAGGGTACATGTTCACCCTGAAAGCTGAAAGTCAATGTAACATTACTGGCAGTCCACACAAAAAAATAGCAAATTGGGGGAGGGGGTGTCCTTTCTACAATAATCTATGCCATATTAAAATATTAAAAATAGAAAAACAACTTGAGTTAGTGTTCCTTTTACTCTCCTAAATATTTTGATTGTGAAAGTTAAATAAAAACTGAGAAGGATATATAAAGGGATATATATATATATATATATATATATATATATATATATATATATATATATATATATATATATATATAAGGAAAATTATAACATCAGAGAGAAAGAGAGGGAGGAGGGAGAACTAGAAAGAGATGAGAGAAGTGGGGGAGAGGATAAAAAGAGAGGAGTCTGAATTATCAATGAACAATTGATTAATTTATATATATATATATATATATATATATATATATATATATATATGGCCTGTCTCTATTTCAACCATGAACCCAAGATCTTCAAAAACTCTTGTAATACTCTTTTTAATGATTGCAGTTAACAAGTATCATTAAACCATCATCTCTGTATGTGACAATGATTCTTACATCAGCTACTTGTTGTAATCTAGAGTAACTCAAGTTCTCTACTAGTACACACACTAAACACCATCATGACTTCCGTCAGTAACATTGAAATTACACTGATTGCCCTTCTTCATACACAAGAAGTCATAATGAAATAAGAATGATCTATGATATTGTGAAATGATTTAAATTTGCCAAACATCAGTATCTAAATATTATTTTGCTTCATTACTAGCATTATTTAGCACATTACCATTAATCGATGGATAGTAATCAAATTGAAAAAAAAAAACTGCACTTATGTTTACCTTTGATACCCTTGAACAAGTTTTACAATAGCTTTTGTATTTCCCAACTGGTTAATTTTAACTCATCATTGATTAAAGTATTGAACCTATCCAAAATCAAATTGTTAATTTTATCTAGCAAGAAAAGTCAATACATTGGTTTCACTCTAATGTTGCCTTTAATAATGATGAATACTAGCTGTTTTGAAATGCAAGTAAGGCTATTATTCACCAATAAATTTACTAACTCTCCTTCAGACATTGTTGTAATATAAAGTCTCCATTTTTTACAATTTTCTTGACTTATCAGAAGCATATAAATTATATCTGAATATGATATCGGTCTTATTCCACCACTGAATATGATATCTCTTCAACATTTGTTGAAAAGCATACTTCAAATTTCTGATCTTCATAGGGTTTACTATGTCTAACATTTTTGGTTCATACTGTTTTACCTGAAATTGTTCCTACACCTGCAAAATTCATATTTTTAAAAAAGTATTTTCATTAGATGAATGTTTTCTTTTCTTATACAAATTGATATATATATATATATATATATATATATATATATATATATATATATATATATATATATATATATATATATACATATATACATATATATATATATATATATATACATACATACATACATACATATATATATATACTGCACGACTGCACGACTCTTCGACAGAATTGAGTCACTCTCAGTCACTGTGTGTTTATCCAAATCTAAAAATAAACACGCTAAAATTCACCATCATCCTGTACCGTAAGCTGACGGCTTAGTGGAAGAAGTTCGGACTGACGCAAACTCAGTCGGGTTTCGATCCTAGCTAGAGGCAACCGGACGTCTAGCCACACTGATGAGCTGTGAAACAGCGAAACAGTCTGTCTGTGGATGACAAATATATATATATATATATATGATAAAAATTATTAGGAGGATTTGATAATTATATTTAAGTAATTCATCGAGTCTGAAACCTCAACAGGATGCAGAAAGCACTGGACGGCTGTATCATCAGCAGTGCACATCCACTACTGAGAATTGAAACCCTGACAGTTAGGTTGTCAAGCAAAAATCTTGCTAACTGTTCCAACGGGCCTTGGTGACGAAAAGATAGCAAATAAGACTCAATATTGCGCCGTTCGCTCACATATTCCGTGGTGGAACTCTACTGAGATTCTCTCTAACCCCTGGAGCCACAACTACTATCACCAAGCTGCTAACTCTAGAGCATTAGAAGCCGGTTCAAGCAATGATATACACATGATAGAAAGTCCAGTGCTTTCTGCATTCTGTTGAGGTTTCAGACTCGATGAATTACTTAAATATATATATATATATATATATATATATATATATATATATATATATAATAAATATATAGGCAACATATCTTCATTCAAACATCATCGAATAAGATAAATATATTATGTCTATTTTTATAATAATTTTTTCTAGTTATATATATATATATATATATAAATGCAAGATTCTTCGGTAAATCGAATCAAGTTCTCTCAGTCACTGTGTGTTTATCTAAAAATAAATATGCTTGAATTCACCTTCTTCTCTGCCGTGCACCAACGGCTTCAGGGTAAAATTTCCGACTGACGCGAATTCAGCCGGTTTTCGATTCTAGCTAGAGGCAACCGGAAGTCTAGCCACACTGATGAGCTGTGATACAGCAAAACAGTCTGTCTGTGGATGACAATATATATATATATATATATATATATATATATATATATATATTAAGCAATATATATATATATATATATATATTAAGCAATATACATAATATCTTACAGTGCAATTAATGTAAGATAATATGTATATTGCTTAATATATATATATATATATATATTGCTTAATATATATATATATAAAGTAGCTCTGTTACTTTACATTGAACACTGTTCTTTCTTACACTATGGACTATTGATATCTATTTGTATATAGTTGCTCATTCGTATGCCTAATCATATACGTAATCAAATTAATTCCAATAAACACATTAAGACACAAAGGGTTACTGGGTGTGAAAGAAGTAGAAAACAGAAAATATTATAATGGCATGGAAACAATAGAATAGTAATCAGGAAGACAATTAAGCACATACTGATCATTTCTCATCCTGGAAATTCTAAAATAAATTCTAAAAAATAATTTATCCAAATTTGTATGTATATATACAAAAGTGCTCAGAGGGTGTCTGGCTAGGGTTGTGATAGCATGAATTCACAAGTCATCATGGTTGAGAGTTTGGGCATACTGGTTATTTTTAAGCTGCTGGTCATGTCAACTGATAAGCTTTCTCCCAGAAACAGTAACCAATGTCTAGTTGCATTGTGAAACATAGGTGAAATGGTTGTGATAGCATGACGTCACAAGTCATCATGGCTGAGAGTTTGGGCATACTGGTCATTTTTAAGCTGTTGGTCATGTCAGAAACAGTAACTAATGTCGTGTTCCATTGTGAAAAATAAGGTGAAATCTGTTGGTGTTACATTATTACATTATTTACATTGTTTGGACTGTTGTCCTTATCTTTATTGTCATATCCACAATGTTTTGGCTGTTATACTTCATCAGGTGATAGATGTTGGAATTTCAAATCGGACCATGAGGGTAGATTGTCTAGATTCCAGTCTCAGTTTCAGTTATTTCCCTTAAGTAACTAAACTCTCCAAGGTTTTGTTCACCTCTGCTGTGACCTGAGATTGAAGTTACACCTCAGATCACGTTTTGGATTACTTCAATCAATGCTTTTATCCACTGGGCCATGTGTCTTTGGAGACATCAGTGAGTGAATTTTGGAGACTTATAAACATTGGGGATATGACAATAAAGATGAGGACAACACTTTGAACAATTCAAATAGCGTCAATTGTTAAATACCTCGTTTCATAAATATAGACAGAGATCGACATTGCATTTATATCTTTGGAGATTAAAGTTGGTCAGAAAGCATGGTGCCAGAAGAGTGTCCCACAAGCGAGAAGTGTGAACAATGAAATTGTTAGCATAGACCTTACAGTTACATCTAGCCGTTTATATATGAGAAGAAAATCGAGTGAAACAATTGACAAGGAATATGAAAAAACTATTTCATTGAATTATTACTAATTTGCTGAAAGTACATTCAGATTTCTTCAGACTCAGATCGTAATAATCATTGGCAACACTTTTATTTGTAGCAGAGACTGCGACCAGTTTTTCATATTTCATCACCAGGTTCAACAGAAAGATTGATTCACTCATCTTTTGTTAAGGTATCCAGCTCCTAAATGCTAAATGTCTTCTTTGACATTACTCACGTCTTTAGCAGTCTCCGCAAATTCTAATTATATACAGTGTAACCCGGATGTAAGAGACCCGGATATAAGAGACACCCGGATATAAGATAGATTTTCTCTGGTCCCAAATTAGAGCCTGTGTTAATGTATATATAATAGACCAAACCCGGATATAAGAGAAACCCGGATATAAGAGACGTCTTATCCGGTCCCGACAACTTTCTTATATCCGGGTTACACTGTATTTAAAAATGAGGACTGCTGAAAAGTTCTCGACCCAAACCAACCACTACCCAAAATCTGATCAAATGACCAAACATCAAATGTTGGGATGGAAGGACTCCTCAGATAGTTAGAAATTATAAAAGAAAAAAAAAAGATATTAAAATTGTTCAACTTAAGATATAAGAAATTTTTATATTTCTAAAAGGAATCTGCCAAGTTATATTTAATCATGCACACGGTCCTCATATACTGAATTAAGTATACATCCAATAAATCGACAAGATTAATAAAATTGTTATTTTATGCAAAATTACGAAACCATTTGTAATTGAAATATTTTACATTTTTCAGAACCATCAACATTAAGACTGATATTATAATTGTTATGCGCCAATATCCTCGTCGCCACTGTTATGGCCCAATATCCTCGTCGCCACTGTTATGGTCCAAGGTTAGGACCAAGGAAGAACAACACGAACACAAGAGTAGGAATAACAAAGATATATTAAACACTTCTGGTCATTTGTTATCACTGTCTACTATGATCAAATAGTAGAAACCATCTATTGGACCTGTGAAGTCTACATGGATTTTTGACCACGGTCGATCCGTCTCTGGCTATGGTTTATGGATGATCGGTGGTGCTTTTGCTGTTAAGGAACAACCCTTGCATTTTTCCACCATATGTGTAATGTCTTGATCCATGTTTTGCCAATATACGTAACTTCGCATTAACGATTTCATTCTGTTCTTTCCTGGATGACCCATGTGGAAATCCTTTAGGATTTGCCTTTGTAGTGTTTTCGGAATTACTACCCTTTCGTTATATAGTAGAACATTGTCACATGACGAAAAACTGTCTGATACATTTTTATTTTTTTCTGCAATTTTTGTTTTTGTTTCTTTTATGAATTCATCATTTACTGCTTCATTTCTTATCTCCTGTAGTGTGACGGGGAGGTTTCGAACTGTACTACATAGTGATGTCTTGATATCTTCTTCATGTCGTAGGGCTGCAATTACGGAATCTTCCAATGGCTCCGTTTTCTTAGGTATTAGTCTCGAGAGACCATCTGCATGCCCAATTTTGTTCGTTGGAAGATACTCCAATTTGAAATTGTAGTTCACTAAAATTGTACCCCATCTTACCAACCTATTAGCGGTGTACACAGATAAACCTTTCTTCGATCCAAATATTGTTAATAACGGCTTGTGGTCCATCTGTAAAGTAAAAAATCTACCGTAAAATTATCTATGAAATCTTGTAACTGCAAAAATAAATTCCAGCTCTTCTTTTTCGAATTGTGAGTAATTTTTTCTTCTGGTCAAAGTTCTTGAAGCATGCAGAATGGGTTTTAGTGTCCCATCCAGCATTTTATGCAGTATACATGCCCCGACTCCATAGGCACTCGTGTCACTTGCGACTATTATTTCTAATTTTGGGTCATAGTGCGCTAAAAATAGATCCGCGGTTAGCGTCTTAATTATTTTGTCAAACGTTTTCTGGCATTCATCTGTCCACTCTCAAACTTTTTCCTTCTTCAACAGTTCTTTTAGGGGTGCGCATAATTTATGCATGTTTGGAATGAATTCTTGGTAATAATTCACTAAGCCTAAGAAGCTTTGTAATTCGACTACGTTTATTGGAGATGGCATTTTTTTTTTTATTGCCGTTGCCCTTTCTGGGTCTGGTCGTCTTCCTTCTTCATCGATGATATGGCCCAGATATTTTATTCCATTCATAAAGAAATCGCATTTGTTTTCTTTTACCTTGAAACCATAGTTTTGTATTCTCCTGAAAACCTCTTAAACGTGTTCCCAGTGTTGTTCAATGTTTTTGCTATTTATCAGTATGCCATCCAGGTATGCAATCGTGAAATCAACTGCGCCTAGCATAGTATCCATTATTTGTTGAAATGTTGCCGGCGCGACCTTAATCACAAATGGTAATCTTTGGAACTTGTATAATCCTTTATGTGTGTTTATGCACAATAATCTCGAGCTTTCCTCATCTACTGGTACTTGTAGGTACGCTTCGCTCAAGTCTATTTTTGAGAAAAATTTTCCTCCGTTTACTTTTGTGAAAACTTCTTCTGGGCTGGGTAGAGGATAGTGGTAATCCATTATCGCTGCGTTCAATCCCGTTGAGAAATCAACGCATACTCGTATCTCACCGGATTTCTTTTTGACGTAAACCATAGGTGCGGCCCATTGACTATATTCCACTTTTGTCAATATACCGATTTTTTCGAGTCTATCCAACTCTTGGTCTATTTTTTCTATTGAAGCAAAAGGTACGTTCCATTTCTTCTTGAAGATAGGTTGTACATTTTCTTTTATTTCTATATTTGCTGCCATTTTTTTACACCTCCCGAGGCCGGCTGAAAATACTTCGGGGACACTCTCTTTTAGTTTCTCCTTTAATTTATCTGCGTCGGTCGATAAACTTTTCACTTTTTGGCAGTACGTACTTATTGGTAAATCCCAGAGGTTGAATTTCTGCATCCAGTCCGTTCCAAATAAATTTTCTGTATTTCTTAGCACATACATTTTTAATATTTTGGTCATTCCATTGAATGTCACATTTGTAATAACTTTTCCCTCAAATTTTATTTTTCTCCCAGTTACCGACCTAGCAATTTTATCGGTTCTCAACATGGTCGGTTTGTTCAATTCTCTCTATGTTTGTACGTTAATAATAGTTAAATCCGATCCGGAATCCAATTGTAGTCTGATTTTTCTGTTTAACATTTCTACTTGCACGTATTTTCGTATGTTTGTCTCGTCCGCTTGGTCAGTCCTAGTGACTCTTACTCTGCCTTTGCTTTCTTTCCTAGTCCAACAATGAGAACTTTTATGACCCACTTTTTTGAACGACAGACAAGTCTTAAAGCGGCAAGGACAATCTTTATACCAATGCAAAGTCCCACAGCGATAGCATGGACTGGGTGGTAGATTTTTCTGATATTGACTTTTTGAAGTATAAAAATTTGTTTGACCTGTCTTTGAGGAGGGAAAATTGGTTTGGTTTGTTTTTGCGGAGGGGCAAAAGCGTGTCTGTCGTTGTACTTTACGTATGTGAGCGATGCCAGACTCTCCTATATCTTTCGAGTCCTTCTTTACGCTTATACATCTCTGACAGTCTTTAGCCAATTTTTGTAGCGTTAATTCTGGTTCACTCTCAAGTTTTGTAAGAATTTTGCGTCTGATCTCCGCGTCTTTAGTCGAAACCAGGCCTTGAACGAATATTAAACATTTAAAATTGTCCGGGCTGAGTTCAGATAACTTAAAGTCATCACAGTGCTTGTTTACAATGGAAGCGAATGTTATATAGTCTTCGCTGTCCTTTTTTGTTAGATTCAAACATTTCCATCTTTTGTGGAATAGTGAGGTGTTTGGGCTAAATAGTTTCTGTTAACAGTGTTATGGCTTCCTTGAAAGTTAACTCATTTGTTTTCCTCGGTAGGATGTAGTCTACGAATTTAGTGTATTCGCTTGACCCTAATTTTCTTAGTAGTAGACGTACTTTTCTCGCGTCTGACCAATTCCCGCAATCAAACTCATATAAATCTTCGTACTTTCTGAAGTAAGCTGCGAAGGTTTTGTCTTCGTCCGGTGCATACGTGAAGCCTTCGATAGAGCTCCATATAGCATTTTGCGAGAGAACTGTTTCATTTTCGGAATTTTGCCGTTTATTTGTTATCACCCGTAGCAATAATTCTTGTAGTTCAAGATGCTTCTGTTCGTTTTTCTGTTGCTGCTCAAATTGTATTTTCATAAGTTCCAATATGGTTGCCTTAAAGTCTTCCATATTTACCGTAATTATGTGTAAGTATTTTTCTTTTAACTTAGACTTCAGGTTTTTGTTACTATTGTAAAGTTGGTGTCCAAAAAGAAAATTTTCTCCTTTTTTTATGTTCGCGTATAACTTGTTTTTTTTTCTCTCATTACCAACGTCGCCTCTGTTATGGACGACTGATAGTAAAAGATTTTTTTCTAGATTCTCCACGTAGAACTTGTTTCTTGAGTATACTTTTTAGGATTTCTCCGCGTAGAGTTTGTTTCTTCAGTCCTTGTCGCCACTGTTATGGTCCAATATCCTCGCACACTGTTATGGTCCAAGTTGAGGACCAATGAAGAACAACACGAACACAAGAGTAGGAATAACAAAGATATATTAAACAGAATAATAATAATACTAGAAGTTGAAGGTGTTAATATGACTGTCAGTTTGGTTTAGAGTGAACTAATATTAGAAAGGATTAATATAAATTAATTATTATGTTTATATTATTTAATGAAACATGCTTGAATGAAGATATGCTGCCTATACACACACACACACACACACACACACACACACACACACACACACACACATATATATATATATATATATATATATATATATATATATATATATATATATATATATATATATATTGGATGGTGAATACAGAAAGAATGAGAAACGGTAAAATAAAAATGTAGTGGGTATATATATAACTCCCTATCAATTAAGGTAAGAAAACACTGTCATTAATGTATATTTCATTCTTTCTCCCTTCCATCATTTTGGGTATATATATATATATATACCCAAATGGGTATATCCAGCTATGATGAGTAAATGAGAATGGGTTCTATAGCCTTGGATGGCAACTGGTCTAGGAGAAGGACAACACTGAATTCAAAATCTGCGAATGGTCGTTTGGGGACCCTGTGGCATTTAGTGCACCAAATCTCTGTATTCGACCCTTCAAAAAGTGAGGATGGTTCTGCACAAAACCTTCACCACTATAATTAAATCTCATGTGCTGTCATCGGGCTGTCAGTTTCCTAGGAACTGATCTGCTTGACCCTCATCCGTCGAATTCGACGGGAAAGTCAAGAGCAAGTATATATATACACAAGTTCTATTGCACCACATTTAAAGACATATTCCTGTCCACCTTCACAATACAAGAAAATTCTTGTTGACAACACCATGAAAATAAACGAAACTTCAAATTCTCGAGGCCCTCTATATTCCCGGAGCTCGTCCTTAATTCCCAAATCGTCACTAGGGGTTTTTCTCCCTATACTATAAATACTGGGCGACTTCTTGCCCTGATCTCTCTTTCCTTCAGGCCTCGTGCCGCATCCCACCTTGCATGGAGGTGAGGTAAATCCTCTTTTTTCATTTTTTCATTTCAGCGGCTACAATGTAAGCTCTCTTAGGAGATAGCGTTTCCCACTTGTGGGAAAACGCCATGAACATTATACACACATACACGTACGTATGAACATTCACCAAAATACGAACATTCAGCAAAGAACAAACACCAATGTTACACACACACAAATGTTATTGTCCATTGTAAAATTGTTTTGTTTATGTTGTGGTAGGATCCACCTAATTTGCATAGTGGAGTACCGACCATATAAATATAGTTGGTACCGGGAAGAGAGGGGAGGAATCAAGAGATTCAACCAGAGACTGCGACTCAGTCAACACATTCTCCAGGAACGGTCTTCCCAGGAATATACAAAAGACTATATGTAAATATTGTGTACACTTTCTTGTTTCAATACATTTGTTCTACGTACATTTTGTGTTGCATTATTATTCCATGCATTAGTCAAGTTTCAACAGTTTAATACATATATTTGTTTATATATGTATATATCGGGCTTGTTTGTCTTCTTTATCTTCAGTTGGACTTAATTCAAGTCCGCCATTTTTCTTGTAGCTGTACCTTCTTCCAGCAGGAAAAATAAACACACGTGTTTTCTTTTCATCTTCAGCTCTCGGTCATCTACAATATCAAAAACAACCAACCAACACCGAACAAAATTTATTACGAGTGTAGCAACATTGTTTTGAAATGCATTTGAATAACATTTAATGCTATTTTGCATTTCTATCATTTCTGGTTAGCTCCCTTACATTGGGACGCTTGTTTGCAAAAAAAAATTGGCATAGCTACAAATGATAAATTTAAAATAATTATAGCAGAGCGCGTTTTCAAAAATCACCGGCACAACGATCGCTCTTACAATAAGTTTGTTTTTGCAATACAACTCCTGAGGATGTTCGAAAATACTTGGGTTAACAAAAAACTGCGGCACCATCCTTGATAAATTTCAACTTAACATCAAGAAGATAATTAATTAGTAAACTAGAAAGGATTAATATAAAAATAGACATAATATGTTTATATTATTTAATGAAACATGCTTGAATGAAGATATGCTGCCTATACACACACACACACACACACACACACACACACACACACACACACACACACACACATATATATATATATATATATATATATATATATATATATATATATATATTGGATGGTGAATACAGAAAGAATGAGAAACGGTAAAATAATAATGTAGGGGGTATATATATATAACTCCCTATCAATTAAGGTAAGAAAACCCTGTCATTAATGTATATTTCATTCTTTCTCCCTTCCATCATTTTGGGTATATATATATATATATATATATATATATATATATATATATATGAGCATATGGCAAAAATAAGCTAGAAAATATGAATAGCAAATTGGTTAATATAATTAAGGAAGCAGTAGCGATAATCGGCAAACCAAACGGAAATATCAATAACAAAGGGAAACATTCAAAGTCTACGCGAGATGTGGATGAAAAAGAAGAGAAATATGGCGGGAAAGTCTAAGGAAGATAAAATTGAAAATGCAGCATTAAGCAAACAAATCAACAAAAGAACGCGAGAAAAACAAAACCGGAAGATGATCATGGAAACGTTAGAAGAAGCGATCAGAAAAAGGAAGAGCTTGAGACAGTCTCGAACTGCAGCCAACATATATAAAGAGCAAATAGAATTATAAAGTAGACAGTTAACAAATATGGGTCAATATGTTCAAGATATGCGCGGAGTATTGTGGAAACCTGAGAAAAGAAAAATCTTCTCACAAGTAGACACTTCGTCAAATGCGAATAATGCTCCAGATATAACGGTAAATGAACTAATGTTTGCTCTTTCAAATGTAAAATGCAGGTCTTATTTTAAGAACCATGTCCTTTCAGAAAGTAGACGATAGCGGTTCTCCATAACTTCCTATTCTTTGTATCTCTATGTTTGCCTGTTATCCCTCCCAACTCTTTGTTCTTTCATCTACTGTAAATTGCGGTGTACATGTTGACTTTTTAAGCCTAAAAAAACATTTCCGAAACTATTGGTCGACTTATATGGCGGATATAAAATGCAAACCTTTTCCACCGATTTTAAACAAGTGGGACAACACTCGTAACAATTACTGTACACCACTTAGCTGCCAAAAACATATCCCACTAAAACTTGTGTTTGGTGAACATATTTGGGATATTAACACAGAAATTAATATAACATAATAAAATAGTAACAAATTCAGTGTTCTATTAACGATACAGTACACATCGCGTCCAACTACTGATACACTCTATTGGGGATCGACCTATACGGTAGTTATAGTCCTAACTTTTGAGCTAAACCTTTTGAGGTTGGCTTGTACGGCAGGTCGACTTGTACGTCGCAATTTACGATATTTACACAAGCTCGTTAGGTAGGTTGATCATGGCTCGCCACTAGTTCTATTTATACAAGATTTTTAAGTAGGTTACGCGCTGTTTTCCTGTGTTCCTCGAGACATCAATATGTGAGTGTTAAATTCTACAAACTTTCTTTCTTCATTATGTATCTCAGAATTTTCTACTTCCTGTTTCCGTTTGCGTTAAAATTTATTCGTTACTCACACGTTCAGTCCTTCTGAAGAACCGCATCTGTGTTGCCTCAATTCTCCCCTTCATCTGTGACGAAATTGTTTAGCATTCACTGCCATATAGGAAGTTTAATGTGACATAGCCGTTCAGCCCTCTTTTCTTTGTTTCTAACGAAAAATTCCTGTTTCTTAATATTTTGTGTCACATTTGAAAGACTCATGCTGCTATTAAAACGCCAAGTAAAACGGTATAATGTTCTTATACCGTTTTACTCTTTTAGCCGAAATCGGAGCTTTTTGCCCAAATAAAAGTTTTGGCTAGAATTGGTCTTTTGGCTTGAATTTCTAGCCTGAATCAGAGTTAAACTGGGGCTTTTGTGTTCCATGGAGTGAATTGAGGAATTTAAAAATTAATTCTTCAAAATCATCTTTGCTGTTTTCTAAGCTGGACCAGAGATACCTTTAGCTAGAAACCCAATTAGTCCTATGCAAGGGCTAGTTTAAAGTCTGCACCAGAGTACAGCTTTTAAGCTAGCTCCTGTGTAGGGCTATTAAGTAAATATAAAAAAAACTTGACTGAAATTAGAACTTGGCACTTTCATTTCTCATTCCACCCACACATCCTCTTCCATAAAAAAGGAAGAATTTAACATTTATTTTCCTCATTGTGCATGTGTGTGTGTGCATGCATGTGTGTGTGTTAATATTTGTGCAGGTGTAAGCACACATATACAATCTAAAAATATCAAAAGTTATAAACAAGGCAATCAACTAAAGTGATGAAAACCTGTGAGAAAATAAGTAAAAAAAGAATCAAATCCCCAAATCCCTTTGAAAGACGCAATGAATTAAGATGTGCAGAATGTCCTATAAACTATACACTACTTATTTGAAGGGAAACAGATCTTTTCTTTCCTATATTCTTCTTCTTTAGATTTTCTCACAGTGAATGCCCAGTAAATCTGGCAAAAGAACCATCTCACTGGGTGGTCGGCAAGAAATAAATTTTCCCACCTCTCATACAATATGTTCAGTTTACCATAAGAGTTCCTTGAAGCTATCAACACTTTGTCCAAAAATTATCACATTAGCATTTATTAATTTATTGCAGAAGCAAGACTCTGTCTGCTGCATGAAGGGTTATATCATTTTGAAGGGTTATATCATTTTGAAGGGTTATATCATTTTGTAAGTCTATAAGTAAGGATTTATTATGTAATTTCATCCAATGTTTATTGAAGAATTTTATTAGAAAAAGAAAAAATATTTTCTATTACAGCATTTTAATGCCTTCAAATAAAGTTTGAACCTATCCCTAAGTTAATGATTATTATTTTCTTTTTTACAATAATGTTCATCCTGTATCAGGCTCAAGAGCCAGGTTTGCAGAGTAAGAGGCACAGTTTATATGGATATACGGAGAAGATAATGGTTAACCCTATACCTGAACAGGTCAAGGTTGTAGTGATTAGGGAAGCATCCACTTGGGAGTCGATTCCACAATGCAATAGTTCTTGGGAAGAAGCTGTTCAAGTGGAACTTACATCTCACCAATGGAATGAGGGTGATTCACTAAAATGTGTGTGGAATGGCAGGTCTTGCCATGAAGGTTAGAACTGGTGGAATCTAGGAATGTAGTTTCATTTGAACACTTTCCATGGAAATAGCAATAGAACAGCAAGAGACTTGCAATGTTTCATCTGTGAGAAAGGGATTGTAGGGCGGAGAATAATTTGTTGTCACCCACAAGGACGTGGATACGCTTCTGGACTCCACTGAGACTGGAAAGTGAAGACTGAGCAGCTCCAGCCCATATATGGTAGCAGTACTCCATTCTTGGCCTGATCAGGCTTTTGTAAAGGGAGAGGATAGCACGAGGAGTTAGGTGCTTGCTGAAGGAGTACATGGAAAGAATTATTCAAATCATTTCCTATGTATAATTACTTGCTTATTTTAATCACTTGTCATCAAGAAGAAAATCTTAAATTCATATGAAACTAATTCCATTTTTATCATTGTACTTTCTCTAATTAATGAAATTTAAAGATTAAACATTTTCATTTGAACACTTCTTATTATAGAATGTTTTCTTAACCGAATATATGTCATTTCTGTCTGACTTTCTGGGATGAGCAAATATTGTATTTTGACCGTTGTGTCCTTGGCCTTCTTCAGGTGTCTGTTAATCGGACTAATCTTCAGGTAATTTCAAATTTGGTGACATAGTAGCTATGAGTTCAATCCCTGAGCCAAGTAGACTTAGACTCAGTACTAACAATAACTGAATAGTATTAAAAGTAACAAGACCAGATATCCGTAGACATGAACGTTGGAACAAGAACAATCTCCATCCATAGAGTAAATAAAGTCTTCCATTTAAGATTCCTTGGAGGTTAACTGTACACACACCTGAAGAAGTGCAGTGAGTGCATTGACTGAAATGTGATAATAACAACAAAGATGAGGACATTAGTCCGAATGTAAATTAATGTAAATGGAGGTTGGATAAAAAATTTTATAAGTATGCAATGGAATATTTTCATTGCATTAAATTTCTATAATTAATTTCATTAGCAAAAATCTTGGGAAAAATGACAAACATTCAATTAGAAAGAATCATTATTGAATTAAATAGATGATGGTAACATATTTGCAGTTAGATATGCAGATTTAAGTTTGTTGTTGAATGCTTTCAATATGACAAGGTTACTAAAATGACGATATTCTTTAAATAATCCACGAAACGGATAAGACGAAAACAAGTAAAATATGTGAAATCTTTATCCCTGTCTTTCGAAATTTTAACACCAGAATCTGAAGATGATTTTGGGATAGCAAAAGATGCTTTTCAAAAGCAAAGTATGAAAGAACAGAAAAATTTTGTAAGAAACAAATCAAATATTGCTAATCCATATTCTCTTAACCTATCAAAAAACCTTCTATAGTTGTTCAAAGTGCTCCTCTGGTGATTTTGAAAACACCATGATGTCATCTAGATACGCCATGGCAAATGCCTCAGTGCCATTCAATACGATGGACATTAACTGACTAAATACACCGGGGGCATTTGCTAACCCCCAAAAATATAACTCTAAAATTGAAGAGACCCATGTGGCAGGTAAAAGCGGTCTTTTCCTGATCCTTTTTGCTAAGTGCTACCTGCCAATATCCCAACCTCAAATCCAAGGTGGAAAAACATTTAGACTTTCCTAAAAGAGCTAGAATATCATCAATCAACTCCTTCTTTTATAATCTTGCGCTTCCCAGATACAGTAGTTCTAGGGGTAAGCTTTATATCTGTCTGGGCCACCACTGGCAATTGTCCATAATTATCCTCTCCCAACAGTGTCCCTACCCCATCCAATGTTAGGGTGGCGGGGTCAAAACGGATCTGTGCCTTATTCTGCCTAAGCCAGTCACTCCCCAAAATTAGTTTACCACACAAGTCAGGTACCACATAAACCTTAAGTTTACCTCTGGTTCTTGCCAACTGGAAAGGTAGCCACGTCATACCCTCTATCCTCATCCTGCTACTATCAGCCTGACTTATTAGTAGATTGCCGGGACTAAGCTTCATTTTCAGTTCCAACTGTCTAAAAACCTTGGAGATAACCAGTGACACTGAAGCTCCAGTATCGACAAGGGCATTCACCTTCTTGTCTCCCAGTAACACATTACAGGTTAAGTTTGACCCTTCCTTCAGCAAACGGTATACCTGTGCCTTTCTCCTTCCCGTATGTTCTCTCCCTTCTTCCTGCTTTCTCGACAACTGAGACGTGGGAGTCGGTAACAGGAGTTCACCTTTTTTCTAGGGGCTCCAATTTCTGTCTAGGGGCCCTCCTGTGTGGGATAGAGATCGGATGACTCTCTTTTCTCGGACCAGCAACCTATTTCTCCCCTCAATTCAAGTTAGGGTTGTTCCGTTCGGTATGGTTCATCTTTCTCCTGCGAGGACAGGTTCGTCTCAGGTGTCTCACTCCTCCACAGCGCCAACACCTTCGCTCCTTACAACTGGCCGAAAAGTGCCCAACCACACCACATGTCCAGCATCTCAGAGGTCTTACTTGCACTGGGGTCACCCTGCCTCTTACTCGGCATCTTACTCTCTGGGTTGAGGTGTCTACTCGGTCTTAACCGAGTTTAAGGGAGTGGCCATAGGTCCCCTGAGGATCCGTAGATTATTCGACCGTTCCGATGGTTTAATCCTGCTTCCTGCCAACGTTGTGATTTGTTTGATCCAGAAAGCAGAAGTAATGTCCGTCCATTCACGGTCGACTGAAGATGGGGAGTCTGTGCTAAGAAATTTGGAATGCAGCAAAAAAAAATATCTGCAGAAAGCCGGACAAACAACTATTCAATGGTTGAATTGTTAATGTCTTTTATATAGCAGAAAAGAATAGTAGAGAAAAGAAACGCGTTACAGAAAAAGAAAAGTATTTAACGTAAAAACTTATACACTGGATTCTAGACAGAGAGAGAGAGAGAGTGTTTGTGATTAACTTGTTGTTAAGTCATCTCAGAATGATATATGACTCTTGCGATGGAGGGATAAAGATTTCTGTTCGGGGCTTAAAGTTATAGTGGCGTTCCTCCTCCCAACGCTTGCCCGGGCCAATTCTCTCATCTCTCTTCAAGAATTTTCTCCAGTCTGCCTTTTTCAGCATAACTACGCGTTTATATAGATAAACTCGGCTGATTATAACTGACCTTCAGCCCTACTACTTCACACGTGATTATCATGGTGATTTGGCTGCTTCAACCAAAATTATGTGAATTTCAAAGTTCCTTCTAGCTTACTCAGCTCTATTTCAATTTTTAATCGATAAAAATTATTTCGACCATTTGCATTGTCTTCTGATGACCCAGATTCAATGGGTACAACTTCTGCCCTAGATCAGATTTCCCCATCAGTAAACAAAATGCTCTGATTTAATTTTGCTATTCAAATCTACTCCAATTTCACTAAAAAAATATACATGTGTGTATGTGTGTGTGTGTGTTTCCCAGACTCTCTCTCTCTCTCTCTCTCTCTCTCTCTCTCTCTCTCTCTCTCCCTCCCTCCCTCCATCCCTCTCTCTCTCTCTCTCTCTCTCTCTCTCTCTCTCTCTCTCTCTGTCTCTCTGTTTTGTTTTATGGCATATTAATCTCAGTGGGTCATTTAATGCCAACAAGATTTTGAAATAGATTCATAGCGATAGTTTGATGAAAAATAAAAGGTGTGTATGTATACATATATATTTGAACCATTTTTCAATTACTCATATTTTTTAGTACAATCCAACTTCTTTTAGGGAATTTAGTTTGTATTGCTCTTTTTGTTTAAAGTATTGTTGATAATAATTTTTCCTTCAAAAATTATTGCTGGTAATATTTTTTTAATTACAAAGTATTTCTGGCATTAAAACCTATTTTTACACAAGTTTGGATGTTAACTATTTTCCCATAGCTGGGACCCTAACAGGTGCTACCCTCAGGGTCAGGGTGGATCTGGGAACACCAGCAATTAAGAGGTGGTTTCATGCTCCTCAAAACCTCCTGATCAGAGGCCTTGCTGTTGGACGTAGTTTATCGTCATACCCAGGTTCAAGTTTAAGGTTAACCATTATCATTCACTTCTATACACACAAATTGCCTCCTAACATAACCCTCTACCTCAAGTGGCTCCCGGGTCTGAGACGAATAGTAAGGAGACAAAACATTACTTTCACTTAACAGGAAGTTCTTAAGAGCAATGAACACCCACTTACTGAAAGGAAACGGTACATAGAAAATAAATTGTTATGACTAAAAAAATAAATTTTAAAACAATTTTTTCAAAGCAAATATCAAAAGATATACATATGAAATGGTCATCAAAAATTGATGAAATGTTGTTTGAATAAATATTTTTGTCTGGGAAATTTATACAAATGGGAAAATGATTTTAAAATTATTTCTGTGGGAGGGGCTTGCATAAAAATGTAAATTATTTAATAAATTCAATGTTTTCATCAGTATTAAAAAGAATCAGTGATACAACTCATATGCCTTGATTGAAATTTAGATAAGAACCCAATGGTAAATAGGAAATATATAAGACAATAAGGAAACCTTTATTTTGACATGTTTTATTTAATCCCTTGTTTCTTTTTCAACATTGGATTTCGAGTGCCTTCTATAGTTTTCTGATTCTCTTTCACTCCCAGTAGCTCCATGCATCTTAGTGGCATTATTGCCTTGCTTGGGGTGAATTGATTTTTTAAAATATTTCCATAACTTCTTGAGAATGGTAGTGGAGTTGTTTCCTTTCGCTTCCTCTATTGCTCTGAATTCAGAATATTCCTACTTCTACACTGGTTGCTACTCAAAACTAAAGATTTCCATCTACCCTGCTATTTAACACATAGCTGGGGGAAAATGAGATGGATGCATGCCTTTCTCAAAGACATAAGCATGAAAGTAAATTAGATCAGAATTTGAACTTAGCTTTCCAATTTCAGGTTCTGTGTTGATAACAGCTACACTACCACACATTCTGCAATCGAAGTTACTAACTTTATATGTTGCACTATTTAAAAATAAATAATTTACAAATCATATAAAAGCAAAAACAAGAAAATATAGCCAACATATAAATTTATAACCAACATCTGCTTACATAACAGATGATAAGCTGTTCAAAGAGAATACAACTTCTTACATGTTCTAAGCAAGATAAAGATAATTTTTGGAACAGGTCTTAACGAAAGACAATTCTGTTTACTTAGTCTTTGGGTGAATGATGTGAAACAAAGTAGTGTAGTGTTTTAGTTAAAGATTCTGTATATACTTGTTAGTATTGGAGATCAATATGGATGTTGCTCTTAGTGTAACACTATGTATGCCTGGCAGTCACAACTCTCAAAAAAATTGTTTGTACAAATGTCGGGTGTCTCCCAAACTCATGCAGAGTTTGTTATAAACACATCTCTTTGTAATTTAATTTTTTTTTTCTTTCAGCAGGGTCCACTTTGAGAACTGGCTTGCCTACAGGTGGTAATTGAATATGTCTGCTGTAAGATAATGTGGTAATGTTTCCGGGCGTGTTATCGCTTTCGGGACAAAGCAGTTGGAACTTACATTTTAATAAAGAGCACAGTATTTGATGTATTTCAGACGTTAACATGTTTATTGAATCGCATCATGTCATAATTACTGTATATTGCTGCTCTAACAAGATAATCGTCTCTTTGTTCAATGAGTAAAGGACATATTTTTTTTATTCATAACTCACTTAAATTTTTGCTAGTTTCTTTCTTCCTTTTTTCTTTTTTCTTTATTTATTTCTCCTAGATTCGTAACACAAATTTATCAGATGATTTTTGTTATATTTTAATACTTTAGTAATGAGCTTATTATTATTATTAACATTTATAATTCATTAATTTGTATGTATACAGTGTTAGGAAGTTATCACTGGGAACTGACTAACAGCAAGTCACTAACACCTTACCAACTATCCTTGCAGATTCCAGAACTGGCCTAGTCTTCCATAGGGGTTTTCAAGCCTGACTATGTGTTGTAACCTAGGGAAGGTTACTGAATAGAATAATCAAACAAAGGTTGATAATGAATGATAATACTTAGGACAAGAACAACACATATAAGATTTGTCAGCAGCACGTAGAAGCAGTCAACTGCTAGGAGTCAAGTGAATTCCACAATGAATCTCCAATTGCAGACCAACATACAGTATTAACTACTGTATTTATGTGAATGACGACATACACATTATCGTCCAGAGGTATGCAAAGACATTATGTATACACCTGAAATATGTGAGAGAAATTCAAGGGCTACATCATTAAGCCTCTTGTTCTTTTAGTAGTTTACCTCTTTTTATAATTTAAATTTCATGACCCTTTTATACTTTTCCTATTATTATTATTTTAATTATTATTACACTTAAGAGAAGAGTGCAATTTAAGACAAGAAAAAACACAGTGTTTAACAATGTTAAACAATATTTTGACAGAATGTCTGTCTTTTTTAAGTTATATTTTGAAAAAAAATGTTCAAATATAAAAATATATAAATCTACACTATTTACATTATTTGGACTATTGTCCTCATCTTTGTCGCCATATTTATTACAGCATTTTGGCTGTTGTACGCTCCGGCCATCTTCAGGTGGTTGGAATGTCGAACTGAGTGAATTCAAGTGCTACATCATTAAGCCTTTTGTTCTCTCAGTACTTTACCTCTTTTTATGAGGTAAGGCTTCAAGAACACCAAAAAGCTGTAAGACGAGGTAAAGTGGAAAAATCAGGTGTGGCTGACCACATATGGAGAGAAAAGGGAGATCACCACCCTCTGTAGGATCCGTTTGAGATCATAGACAAAGAACACCATTGGAAAATTCGTAAACTTAAGGAATCAGCACATATGCTAGGCCACAAAAATCTCCTGAGCCGACCAAGCATAGAATTGAATACAATACGGGAACAAGTAAAAAAGAGGTCCAGAGAAAAGAGATAATAACTATAAAAATTGCAATATGAGTTGTGGTAAAATACATGAAATGATAACAGCAAAAATTGCAATATGAGCACTGGTAAAAAATAATGGCTGAAGATATTAGATTTATAATACCCAGAAATTTATACACAGATGTCCTCAAGGACACATGGCACAGTGGATAAAGGCGTTAGTTAGATCCAGTGACAATTGTGAGTTCAATACCCGGTTAAGGCAGTAGAGAAATTGGAGAGGGGAATTAACAGAAGATAACTGACAATTGACATCTATTAAACATACCACGTGGAACGAGAACAGTCTACCTCAGTGAGTGAAATAAAGGGTTCAGTTCGACATTCCAACCACCTGAAGAAGGCCGGAGTGTACAATAGCCGAAACGTTGTAATAAATATGGCGAGAAAGGACTATAGTCCAAATAATGTAAATAGTGTACATAATACTTCATCTCAGAAATATAAACAGATATATATCTACAAAAAATTATAAGTCTTTGTACAAATGTTGCTTGTTTTGTACTGAAAAAAAAATGGTTGTCCTGGCAATGAATGTCTCAAAATGAATGAAACTGCCAGCATGAAGGCATGCAACTGAAACGTGCTTAATGTGATGATGATGATGATGATACTGGAATTTTCCGTTAGTTGATTATTTACTAGGAGAAATTAATCAAACAGATTAGTATAAATCTTATGGAAATTTCCTGATATTCTATTCATTCCCCTCTTAAGTCACTCCACTAATGGAAAATTCCAAGAGGAACGCGATCACCATCATATTAAGTATGCTTCAGTTGCATGTCATTACGCGGATGGCTGTTCATTCATTTTGACGCGTTCATTACCAGTACAGCTGTTTTTTTCTTTACAAGACAAGCAACGTTTATACAAAGTTTTATAAATTTTTGTAGATTTATATATTTTTAATACTTAAAAAATTGTTTAAATATAACTTGAGGTAGACAGACATTTTGTTGAAATATGTTTAACACTGTGCTTTTTCTTCTCTAAAATCGCACATTTTTCTTAAGTGTTGATAAATATTAGAAGAGTTATGTCAATTATTTTGTTTATTATTATGTTGGTGTCAAAATTGATACAGTTAATGAAAATTCTGTTCTTCAGACATGAGGACAACAAGATTCCTCGGAATTAAAAAACCTTTTTGGAGAATCATCTCAGAATAAATGATGGCAGTTTGTCTCAACTCCAATTTTCCCAAAGCACCGTTTCATGCTTCTAGATGGCATTCCATGTGCACCTATCACTGCAGGGATTACTTCAACTGTCATGTTCCATATCTTCCGCAACTCCCGAGTGAGATCCTTATTATTATTATTATTATTATTATTATTTATATCTCATTAATTTGTAGGTCACATAGTCTCTCAAACCTGAGTACATATACCCCTGGTGTATATGGGAGAAATTAACAGGGTATGTAGTTGTTCTCGCAAAACATCTACCCATTTTTTATGATCAGACGTTCTTGAACTTTCAGTTTATTCACAGAGAAAAAAAACAATTCGTGATTTCCCAATTATCAACTCTTTTGGGATCGCTTTCAAATTAATCTGCAATATTTTACAGACAATTTGCAAAAGGTAGATTTGAAAGAATTAATGGCCAAAAACTTTTTAAAATCTCTACCCTGCCCAAGTTTAGGTGTTGAAATCATACCTATTTGTGTCCAAAGACTATCTGGGAAATATTTGGCATATCCGGTCCAATCACCTTTGTGAAAAAGGGTTTGCTGCAATGTGTATGATCAAAAAGGTTTTCTAGCAATGGCTATGATCGAAAACCGCTTCCAGCAATATGTATGATCAAAAAGGTTTTCTAGCAATGGCTATGATCGAAAACCGTTTCCAGCAATGTGTATGATCAAAAAGGGTTTCCAGCAATATGTTTGATCAAAAAGGGTTTCCAGCAATGTGTATGATTAAAAAGGTTTTCTAACAATAGCTATGATCGAAAACCGTTTCCAGCAGTGTGTATGATCAAAAAGGTTTTCTAGCAATGGTTATGATCGAAAATCGTTTCCAGCAATGTGTATGATCAAACTTTTTTTCTAGCAATGGCTATGATCGAAAACCGTTTCCAGCAATGTGTATGATCAAAAAGGTTTTCTAGCAATGGCTATGATCGAAAACCGTTTCCAGCAATGTGTATGATCAAAAAGGTTTTCTAGCAATGGCTATGATTGAAAACCGTTTCCAGCAGTGTGTATGATCAAAAAGGTTTTCTAGCAATGGTTATGATCGAAAACCGTTTCCAGCAATGTGTATGATCAAAAGGGGTTTCCAGCAATGGCTATGATCGAAAACCGTTTCCAGCAATGTGTATGATCAAAAAGGGTTTCCAGCAATATGTTTGATCAAAAAGGGTTTCCAGCAATGTGTATGATTAAAAAGGGTTCCCAGCAATGTGTATGATTAAAAAGGGTTTCCAGCAATGGCTATGATCGAAAACTGTTTCCAGCAATGTGTATGATCAAAAAGTTTTTCTAGCAATGTGTATGTTTAAAAAGGCTTTCCAACAATGTGTATGATCAAAGAGTGTTTCCAGAAATGTGTTTGATTAAAAAGGGTTTCCAACAATGTGTATGATTAAAAAGGGTTTCTAGCAATGGCTACGATCGAAAACCGTTTCCAGCAATGTGTATGACCAAAAAGGTTTTCTAGCAATGGCTATGATCGAAAACCGTTTCCAGCAATGTGTATGATCAAAAAGGTTTTCTAGCAATGGCTATGATCGAAAACCGTTTCCAGCAATGTGTATGATCAAAAAGGTTTTCTAGCAATGGCTATGATCGAAAACCGTTTCCAGCAATGTGTATGATCAAAAAGGTTTTCTAGCAATGGCTATGATCGAAAACCGGTTCCAGCAATGTGTATGATCAAAAAGGCTTTCTAGCAATGGCTATGATCGAAAACCGTTTCCAGCAATGTGTATGATCAAAAAGGGTTTCCAGCAATGTCTGTGATCGAAAACCGTTTCCAGTAATGTGTATGATCAAAAAGGTTTTCTTGCAATGTGTATGTTTAAAAAGGCTTTCCAGCAATGTGTATGATCAAAAAGGGTTTCCAACAATGTGCATGATCAAAAAGGGTTCCCAGCAATGTGTATGAGCAAAGAGTGCTTCCAGATATGTGTTTGATTAAAAAGGCTTTCCAGCAATGTGCATGATCAAAATGGGTTTCCAGCAATGACTATGATCGAAAACCGTTTCCAGCAATGTGTATGATCAAAAAGGTTTTCTAGCAATGTGTATGTTTAAAAAGGCGTTCCAGCAATGTGTATGATCAAAAAGGGTTTCCAACAATGTGCATGATCAAAAAGGGTTCCCAGCAATGTGTATGAGCAAAGAGTGCTTCCAGATATGTGTTTGATTAAAAAGGCTTTCCAGCAATGTGCATGATCAAAATGGGTTTCCAGCAATGACTATGATCGAAAACCGTTTCCAGCAATGTGTATGATCAAAAAGGTTTTCTAGCAATGTGTATGTTTAAAAAGGCTTTCCAGCAATGTGTATGATTAAAAAGGGTTTCCAACAATGTGTATGATTAAAAAGGGTTTCCAACAATGTGTATGATCTAAAAGGGTTTCCAGCAATGTGTATGATCAAAAACGATTTCCAGCAATGTGTATCATTAAAAAAGGTTTCCAGCAATGTGTATGATCAAAAAGGGTTTCCAGTAATGTGTATGATCAAAACATCTTTCCATCAATGTGTATGATTAAAAAATCGATTCCAGCAATGTGTATGTTTAAAAAGGCTTTCCAGCAATGATTATGATCAAAATGTGTTTCCAGCAATATGTTTGATCAAAAATTGTTTCCAGCAATGTGTATGATCGAAATGATTCCCAGCAATGTGTATGATCAAAGAGGGTTTACAGCAATGTGTATGATTAAAAAGATTTTCTAGTAACGTGTATCATTAAATTGGGTTTCCAGTAATGTGTAAGATAAAAAGTGTTTACAGCAATGCGTATGATCAAAAAGGGTTTCCGGCAATGATTATCATCAAAAGGGGTTTCCAGTAATGTGTCTGATCAAAAAGCATTTCCAGCAATGTGTATTATGAAAAAGGGTTTCCAGCAATGTGCATGATTAAAAAGGGTTTCCAGCAATGTGTATGATTAAAAAGTGTTTCCAGCAATGTGCATGATCAAAAAGTTTTCTAGCAATGTGTATGATCAAAAAAGGTTTCCAGCAATGTGTATGATTAAAAAGGGTTTCCAGCAATGTGTATGATTAAAAAGGGTTTCCAGCAATGTGTTTGATCAAGAAGGGTTTCCAGCAATGTGTATGATTAAAAGGGTTTCCAGCAATATGTATGATCAAAATCAAATTTTATGCAAGAGAGTTTGATAATGACATGTTCATCTATCTCTGTAGAACAGTTTCCAAATTTGAGTTACTTATTGAAAAGAGCCAACCTCTTTCATTTCATTAAATGTATAACAATGTATTAGATAAAATTAGGAAAAACTTCTACTTGTTTGTATCTGTTCCTTGGCAACCATATATTTTATATCATATTCTTCTCAACGTGTATGATAGTAATATATTCTTTTTAAAAGGTATGATAGTTCCATATACTTCTTAAGGATTTGCCAGTACCATATACTTCTCAAAGGGTATGACAGTACCATATTCTTCTCAACAAGTATGCCAATAATATATTCTTCTCAAAGAGTATGCCAGTACCATCCGGTCAGATAAATGGACTACATAGGAGGAAAATCTTTGTGAACCAATGCTCATGAGGGTTTTCTTTACTGAATCTCCATTCTTGTGTTTTTTTTTAGTTGGTACTGGCTTTTATTTTATTATCCTCAACTGAGTTTTGATAAGTGTGGTATAAAACTGGTTAACTCATAAATTATATATATATATATATATATATATATATATATATATATATATATATATATATATATATATATATATATATATATATATCTCAGTGAGACTCGTTTTGAAGGCACTTCTAATTTGAGGAAGTTAGTGCAGGATATACCTTTTTCAAGAGTCACAAAAGCAAAGAAGTGTCCAGCCTATCAGGTGTAGGCTTTGCCATAAATTCAGATATTGCTAAATCCTTATCTCTTCCAAAAGGAGTAAATTATGACTCTAGTCTTAGAACTTGGCAACAACTCCTCTGCCACTCCTGTGAACCGTTATGCCCCAACCATGTGTTGAAAATTGATGACTTTTATGATCAACTTATGTTCATATATATTTTTATATGTTTCACCCTGTATTAAATGTCAGTTCCTACCTTTTCTCTTGTTTTTAACTTCATATTTAAAATATATCCATTTCTATACCATCACTGAATTTTTATTTCTTCCTGCACTCTAGTTGGGTGGGGGAAGATATTTCCAAAGGCATTAATTAGTTACAAGCGCCGCCATTTCTTCAGTTCCTATAAAAGTGAGCGTCTCTTTTTGGTTTCATAGTTTCTTACATATCTTCAACCCGAATCTAGATGGTCTGAAATCTGACAAACATTTTGTTTCTTGTTTCCAAAATGTTGACATTATTAGTAACCTAGAAATAACTGCAAAATATTTTTGTTTCTTTTCTTTTTCTTTTCTTTTTTTGTCTTAAAAGACAAAAATAAAAATGTCTCATTCCTTTTGGGGGGTTTTTTTTTAAAAGTATTTTGTTATTTTTATTTCTGAATTACCTTTTCCAAAATCTTGACCTACTTTTATTAAGTACCAAATTTTTCTTTGAATTGCTGATGAAGTCAGCTTCAGAAGAAGCTACAAAACTAATTCTATCAAAAAGGTTCATTTTTTCAGTGTTCACAATGATATAGCAAAAGTAAATGAAGTCATATTATTTGAAGTTTTAAAAGTTGACTGATTCTTTTAAACATGAATACAAACCTAATAAAACCAACATTATCTTTGCTTTTCATATTTTTTTATTTTCTAATTTTTTTAAACACGTTCAGTTGATTTTTATCACAATCCATTCCATTTTGCTCTGAGAATTTGTGGTAAACAAGTAACTTCAGATGGAAATTAAACTTACCTCCTTTGGGAGTTTCTCTTTCAAAGACAACACTTTAAGCCATTCGGCTACAAAAGCTGCAATAATTGAGTAAGATTTTCATCTTCAATCTTCCTTTCATCATTTCTTTCTTCTGGTTTATTCTCAGCTGTATTGTTGATTATCTAGAAATTGTCGCAATACTTTTCATTTATTTTTGATATTCTGAGATTGTTATATATTTTTTTTTATAAGTATTCTTTGTCAGTCTTGTTGCTTTTTAGTAGACAATCTTTTGAGATATATCTTTGACTGTTAATTTAAAATAAAGAATTTTTAGTAAAGAGGCAGCTCCAAACAAGAATTCATTTAGTCAGAACAAAACTTGATAGCATTTTTAAGCGAATTTCAAAGACAATCTTTGTGTATTTGTACATAGATTTATTCAACCATGTATGCGCCATTTTGTTCCACTAAATTTTGCCATCTTTGCATCAGATTCATGTTTCATCCTTCCAGAACTTGGCATCTTTCTGGATGATAAACTTGTCTATGTGGTTTTTACAGGCTTCCAGAGAATTGAAGTTATCATGAGAATTTTGTTGAGATCAAAAGAAATGGTAATCCAAATGTGCAAGGTCAGCTTAGATGATCTCAACTAATGTTGGACGCCTGATTTTGTGGAAGGAACTCATAAAACACAATTCCATTCCAATCCCATAAGACAGCATTACCTCCTTTGAATACAGACTGACATTTGGAATGGTCAGTGGTAGCTTATTTTGTTTTCTCCAGAACCTTTCCCATTTCACATTGTTGTAAACTGCCTCTGATCATTGATTCCAAAAATGTGTTTTTGTTTTTGTTGCCTTTGAACAAAGAATTGTTGATAGAAATGCAGTCCATTAAATTATTTTCCATTAACTCACGAGGAAGTCAAACATCATAGCTATTCTGTATCCAAGTTTTATCAAATGCTTTACAATGTTCGTATGAGTTATTTGAAGTATTTATGCGATGTCCTGTGACATGTAACTTGGATTATTTTTATTTGGCATTTTAATTTTTTTTAATCATTTCCCTCCAAGCAAGGCAATAAAGCCACTAAGACACAGGGGTTTACTGAGTGTGAAAAAATAAGAAAAAGAAAAATATTATTATGGTGCAAGTACAATAAAAGAAAAGTGCAATCAAGAAGACAGTAGATAATGATTGACATTTCACCTTTTAAAGATCAAAATTGTCTGGAAAGCTAGAAACTGGAAGAGGGTAATCAGTGACCTCTGAAAACTCGCTAAAATGTTCTTGGGAATCAGAGAGTCTGGTTTGATTTTTGTTGAACAGACATTTTTAACTGGTTTTAAAAAGTCATTGTTACTATTATTATTATTATTAGTATTATGTTCATTCGTTAGTAATTAAGATATAAGTCATGTTAGGCAAGAGTAAAGCAGGCAACCCTGCCCGTTTCTATATATACAACTATATATCAATCCTATATAAATAGACACTATTACTTACATTTACTGTCATGGGCAAAAGCAGATAGATCAATATCATTAATAATGGCTGTGTAAGCAGTGTTTCTGATCATGCAATTGAAACATATATCTGATGACTGACTCTGTTCAAACATGCTTTGGTGTAGAGACATTTATAGAATAAAGTATCATTTCAAACATAATTTTGTACAGGCACATATATAATATGTGCGTATGAATGTGTGGTTGTGTCTGGAAGTTAATGTATGTGTGTGTATGAGCTGTCAAGCACTTCTACACTATCTCAGGTTTTATTGCGCAAGTCAATATTTTCATAATAAAATTAGTATTAACCAATCGATGTTGGCAATGTTATCAGTATATATTTATGTTAAATATTAATATAAATTCCGACTGGACATAAAGTGCCTATTGCTATCATATAATAAATTGATCTATCCCATCATTACAACACAATGTCAGGTTTTATTGTGCAAGTCGACGTTTTCAAGGTAAAATTACTATTAACCAGCTACACCCATAGCCGTGTTTGTTTTTGTTGAGATAGGACTAGGGTTAATCTTGCATAAAGCAAAGTGGTTCCTACCTGACAGAGGTTCTCTTGTCATAATGAATTGAGGCAAGGGGTCAGATGCTCTTCCTGTTACCCAACTCAGACATGCTATTTCAAGTATACTGTGTGTTTTTGTTGAGATACAATCTCTACGAATTTTGCCATATAGTCATCATTTGACAGGCCTTGTTTTTTGCCCTGTAGGGTAATGTCACAACCCTCCTCAACAGCAGAAAAGATATTAGAGGCACTGGTTTAGATGAAAGCCACCTATTCATGTGGGTTACATGTATCCGGTAGCAGGTTTAAGTCTGACCTGACCACAACTGATGTTAGTAAAAATTTTCATGATATGTTTATATGAATAATGTGCTTTTCGACTTATAATATCTATTTGTGGCCTCTATAAATATCTGATCTTTTGTGATCTTATTAAAAAATTATTATTAATCTTGTTATATTGCTGTCATTTTCAAATAAAGCCAGTTTCTGCTGTGAAAGTAGCAACCACCTCAGCATTTAGATCACTGCTTGCAAGTAAAGAGAAGTCAGTAATGTATAAAGGGAAGTAAATAATGCTGATTTAAAAAATAATCTAACAAAATTTATAAGTTATAATGTTATAACATGCTGTATATGAAATAAATGAATGCCAAATGTTTAAACCAAATAAATTGATTTATTTATGATCATTTCATTAATATCATATCACAGACAATGAAATTATTCATTAAAAAGCCATATCTGTTCAAAGAACTGAGTTTTGCAATGAGTTTTACAATATCTTCTGATGCTTATAATCAACGAGATGTGGCAGCTATCATTGTGCAAAAGGAGACTAACAAAGATTTTCTTCATATTATATATATAAATGTATTCCAGTCTCATGAGTGGGAAGATTGTATAGCACTAATCTTACTAATCTTGTCTTTTATCAGTACTCAAATATAATCAATAAATTATTATTTTTTTTTACTCAATACTTCATTGTTCTGTTATATTTATTTTATTTGTTGTTTTAACTTAGTTTTATGACTTTGTCATGATGTTAAGAAGACTCACCTGAAGAAAGGTGAGAAGTACTAGGCAATATCTAATGACCATCAGCTTGGACAAAAGCAACAGTAATATACTGGTAGGAAATTGTGTTAAAAACAAAAAAGATGAAGATAATAGTTCAAAATAGAATAAGGATAATATTTAACCCTAGACCTTCAGAAAACTGATAAACAGTTACGTCAGAAACAACTAACCTCCTATTTCAGATAGATAGATTGATACATAGACCAGCTCTTTGTTTTCCATGATGGGATTATCCTACTTGTTTGCCAAAGGACTTCTACTAACTGTTAAATGACATTGCCAAAGCAACATATAAACAAAAAGGAGATAAAAATCTGTCTCTCTTCTCTTCTTAACCACAAGATGCTTTAAAAATAAGACATGTCTTGCTACACTATGGAGTAGCTTTTGATCATCAGCAAACCTCATGTTAAAGTGATTGATTTGTTTTATTTTTTACAGCTTATCAACCCTTTGTGGGTTATTTAAAGCTGAAACATATTTTGGGTTGTGAGAATAATTCTTTTTTGGCAAGGGAATATTGCATTAAGTATTTCTGATGGTAGATTTTGGGTGTGTTGTAAACCCTATGAGGTCAATGACCTCAGTTGTCTATGTGGTTCTGTTATACTCCATTGCAATTAGATATTTTTCTGATTCATTCTGCATGCCAGCCAGATATGAACACCATGAAGTCAGAGATCAGAATAAAAAGTTGTTCTCTGTGGATAGGCTCCAAGCATCACGTCCAGTCCATGAAGCAGCAATGAAAGTGACACTGGCCAATCTTGAACATTCCCTCCAGAAAAAGAGATGCCCTGGTGACCAGATCTGCTTAAAAGTAGATATCCAACAAGGAGCATGAGCAGCTGTGGGCCAGGAGACTGCAGCCACCACCACCTCCGCCAACATGACTGCTCCTCTCAACAACTGTTACCACTCCTGGGCTTGATAAATCACCCAATTCTCCACACACAGAATCTAGAACATCATCTCAATGTCATCACCACCCAGCTACAAGCTTTCATCATCACCGACACTGTCACTTTGGCTAACCTGACTCATTACAGCAACTGTCTATCCAACATCAACACTACCCAGCTACACGCCTCCCTTGTTGCCGACACTGCTACCTTGGTGAACCTGACTCACTACAGCGGCCAACTATGAAGCCTTGACACTGCCTTGAACATGACACCAATCATCATGATTAACATCATCTCAATGCTGACACCACCTACCTACAAGACTTCCTCATCATAAAACCTGTCACCTAGGAAAACCTGACTCACTACAACGGCTGACTATCCAGCTTCGACATCACCTAATCACCTTGGCATACCTGACTTGCTACAGGTATTCCTTTTGGAGTTATTCTGCAGCTCCATTCCATAGAACAGGCCTACCAAACATATCAATCAACCAACCACTATGACCTTGATCGACCAACAAATGCACTGACCATATCCAGTGACTGTAGTCAAATCCACACAAGAAATAGGTCAACTCCTGGCGCTACCCTTACACCTGATTAGCATCCTGACCATCAGCAACAGAAATTGATATTTCACTTATTTTTGACATCCCTGTATGACAACCTATATATTAAACGAATATACATTGTTCAAAAACCTAATCTTACTTATTCATTTCCTTCACAATCAAATGCTTATTAAAACACTTTAATGCAGACTGGTAGTATTTCGGTAATGGTATGGAGTAATGAAGTATTACTAATTGACTTCTTTTGGTACTCAAAAAGACTTGTAACATGTCTGTACAACATTTGGTTCATGCATTTTGTTCAAATTCCCCAAATTTTGGATATTATCTAGTCTATCAATGCAGTTAGTAACCAGTTTATGTTCTTTATAATTTAATAATGACCTGAAGGCGGCGTTATGTGATTGCTATGCAGTTAATTTGATTGGACTATAAAAAAGTTAACAATTATGGATATTAGTCAGGATTTGTCTACCCAGGTTTTGTTGCTTTCTGAGTGTCAGAATTGAAAGATTTAACAACACATCTTTTAAATGAAACATTAAAGGGGTTATGTTCTGGAAGAAAAGTCAAAGCAGAACATCAGTTGAAATAACATTTATATATTCTTTTCAGACATATACAATGACAATAATATGTTCAATTTTCCTTGAAATGAAGTTTGTTTTATAAAGTAATTAAGTGTTCTTACTGCAGTGTGAAATGTGGGAACAGACTTACTTTATCATGATTAGCTTAATGGGTCTGTGAGTTTCCAAACAAAGGCTTAGTTGCTTAGCTGATGGACAAGGGCTTACTTTGTGGCTGCTATTGTTATCTCTTCCATTGTGTGCATATGTGTGAGTGCATGCATGACATGTAGATCAAATCGGTTTGAATCTCGAGAAGTAGTAGTCTTCTATTTTTATATCCATAAGTGGATTTAAAACATAATTTCATACAGAGGTGTGAATTTTTTGAATACAAGGTTTTCATTGGTTAGAAAATAATTTCACACTGGCTCATGAAAATTTTTTTCACAAATTTGTGGAGGTGGCAAAGGGAGTTATTATTGTTATTTTCTAAATAGTCCAAAACTAATAGGTCTACAATTATGCTTGCAAGCATTTTGGTGGTATTTGCTCTTGTAATAATTGTTTATCCAACAAACCTTCTGGTGGGATTTTATTGGTTGAAAATATATATAGGATTTAATTCCTATATATCTGACTCCATACAAATTATCTTCTACTAGCAAAAATATAACTTTATCAAAGCAAAATATTGAAATTAAATTTAGACAATGAAGAAAAACAGTCATAAAAAAGAACATGAAGATAAAGTTGCGGTTTCAAGTAAAGTAGCAATAATTATTTTATTAGATAATATAAAATCTTTTAAGTTCTTCTTTGAAGACAGTGTGAAATGAAATGGATACTTTGAGTGTTGTTATCTGTTCAAGAGAAAAAGGAAATCAGGCTCTATGAGTGTGTATGAGGATAGGATGCAAGGTTGAACAGTTGACTTTCTGACTAGACAGCCTGTATGTTTGTTGAGAGACTGTATAGGCAAATGTATGTTTGTAATGGTGGCAGAGAGATGAATGATTTTGACGCTGATTAAACCAGTTGATGTCATTCCTTAGATAGGATTTCATAGGATGAAATAATCTGTCTTTTTTTAGAGTCAAAATAAAGTATTCCAATTGGGCAAAAAAGGTATTTTCTCTTAAACTATAGCAACTGATCTGGATACTGTCAGGTGGGTCCCTTCAAATCTGAATTAGAAGATTTTTGTTCAAAATAAGATTTTTTTTATTGGCTCTAAAATAATTGTCTATTAGATTTTAATTTATGCTGAGCCATATTTGATAGATTTGCTTCAAGTTATTACACCGTATTCAAAAGTTAGTTATGTGTGAAATTGGGCTTCAGGTGATCTAAAAAAGATACTTGACTTGGTAATATTCAGATTTCTACTCAATTACCATACATCTCAAAAGATATGCCAGAACTTCAAAGGTCTATCCTCTATCACAGTAACTTTTGTTTTCTCTGCTGAATGTTGATGTTTTTTTTAATCCGATTTGCCCAAAACAAGGTAGCAAAGCCACTAAGACACAAGGGGTTACTGAGTGTGAAAAAATTTAAAAGCAGAAACATTATTAAGGAGTAAGACTGATAGAAGAGTAATCAAGAGGACAGAATATAATGATTGACACAGCATTTAAATTTTTGACGATGAAAGTTTTGCTGGAAAGCATCGAATTAGAAGAGTGTTCCACAAATGAGAAGTGCAAGAAAAGAAACAGTTAGCATAGAACTTACGGTTCACTCAGCATAGTTGCAGTATAAACCACAGGTAGGCTTTGTGGGTGTTTAACTAACACAAATGTGACTGAGCAGGCATTTGCAACTGGAATTGGCAAGACAGCCTAGGCAGACTCGGATATGAGTGGAGAACCATTATAGCAACTTACTTAGATTTGGTAGCTGAATACTTTGAATTTATGCTGAGCTATATTTGATACGTTTGCTTCAAGTTATTAGAAAATTATGCAAGACAAATACAGGGGAAAAGAAAACTTGAAAGATTTGACACCTCAATCTTTTCAAAAATACACAATAAAATTATTTTTTAGACTTGTTAGTTGATTAATACCCTTTTGTCAGAACAGGCAATGGAATTTTGATACAGTTCTTTGGTTAGTCAGTACAGATAAAAAAAAGAACTGCAATGACATTTATATTATTCTTTACTTTATTGCACTTCTTGTAATGCTCTTTTCACTTCAGTGTGTTTTTCATCACACCTGTCTTCAACTGCTACACTCTGCTGCCAAAACTTTCTAGATTCTTGGATTCATATCATTGTGTTTTGTGTTGTAGTTGCAGACACCTTGGGGTTTGGTGTTAGAATCAAGTTTATTGTATACTTTTGGGAATTCAGTTGATAAAAAGTCATTGAAGACAAGATAAATAATCTTGGCTAAATCAGTCAAAATCTTTTTAGTCATTTCACCCCAAGCAAGGTGATAAAACCACTAAGATGCAAAGGGGTTAATGAGTAGGAAAGAATCTGAGAAAAATAAAACATTATTAAGAAGAAAAGACAATAAAAATGCAGGATATAAGGACACAGAAGATGATGCCTGACAAACTTAAGTAGCTGTCCAAACTTTGTCTTTTTCTGAGGTGTGATGCCGTGAAGCATTTTTGTTCAGTCTTGGTGAACTAGGCATAGGGCACAGTTAGTTATTGCTTAGATAGCGGTCTGCCTTTTGTTTAGGCATTTTTATTTTATGTTTCAATTTCCTTTTTTCTTATCTTGGCTTTCTTTGTCTCTTTGTTTCAGTTTTATTTGTTGCTAGTATTTTCTTTTCAATGAGCATTGCCTTGATAAAGTCGCTCAGAGGACGAAACATGTCAGCTAAGATTAGTTTTTCCTCTTGTCTCTTTTTATTTAATTTGTTCCTTTACAGATATATTCTATCTGAACATAATTTATATATATATATATATATATATATATATGTGTGTGTGTGTGTGTGTGTGTGTGTGTGTGTGTGTGTGTGTGTATATATATATATATATATATATATATATATATATATATATATATGTATATATATATATAAAAGTGGGCATTGAAGTTTCATGCTTAACGCAATGGCCTGACAATTGTTATTAAGCATGACACAGACTGTCACCTCTGAGTGTTGACATCAATGTCCACTTTTATATTTATGTATTGCCTATCTTTGATATTTATCACTTTAACTCCAAAATATAGCATACCATAACACTATATTTAATCATATATATATATATATATATATATATATATATATATATATATATATATATATATATATAAGGGGAAAATTTAAAAAAAATGTTAGTTTTTTGCCAACACATTTCGTCTTCCAACTTTTTCAAGGCAAAAATGAAATCGAAATGTTTTTGTTGTTATAGTTATATTACAAAATCCAAATTAAAAAACAAGACAGACACTTCTGCATAAGAGTCTTTCTGGTTAATGTAAATTTCCTTTATATTGAGAGATTTTTTTTTCCCATGTCGACAATATAGTTAAATTACCAGATCAATTCTCTGGACAAAACAAATTTTTAAATTTGGATTTTTTAATGTAACTATAAGAACAAAAACATTTCAATTTCATTTTTGTCTTGAAAAAGTCAGAAGATGTAGCATGTTGGCAAAAAATTAAGATTTTTTCCAATTGTCATCTTATGCCAATATACCTTCTCTGCAGAATTGACCTGGGAATTTAACGATATATATATATATATATATATATATATATATATATATATATATATATATTGAGAGAGAAGGAAAGGAAAAGATCATTAAGAGTTTAATGGAATCAATAACAGTGTTTTTGTTATGTCCATGTATAGAGATATAGTGATTGGTAGCCATAATGAGATATAGTCATCAGTAGCCATATAGAGATATAGTGATCAGTAGTCATAATGAGATATAGTGATCAGTAGCCATATAGAGACATAGTAATTAGTAGCCATAATGAGATATAATGATCAGTAGCCATAATGAGTTATAGTGATTGGTAGACATATAGAGATATAGTAATCAGTAGCCATAATGAGATATAGTGATCAGTAGCCATATAGTGATCAGTAGCCATAATTTAGATATAGTGATCTGTAGCCATATAGAGATATAGTGATCAGTAGCCATAACGAGATATAGTGATCAGTAGCCATAATGAGATATAGTGATCAGTAGCTATATAGAGATATAGTGATCAGTAGCCATAATGAGATATAGTGATCAGTAGCCATAATGAGATATAGTGATCAGTAACGCCATGCTAAACATTCTTCCCTCCTTATATGTTCCCTTTGTGTTCTTGAAGTTTTAATTGTTGAAAAGGTGAAAGTAAAGAGAAATCATAATTGAATTTCTCATTCTCAGCTCTTGCTAATTGGCATGAAATACTTATCATCTCTTTTATATCCTTAATAAAAACGAATTGACTGGTCAGGCTTGTCACTTTTGTTTTGCACTGAACACCACACGAACACCAATGTTCTTTTCAAGCAAATACAGCCTGGGTCAATATTTGCACTTTTATATGCACTGCACATATTCACTTTAATCCATTTCCTGTGCATACGTTGATTCTGATGTAAGGGAATCTCTGTTAAAGAAAATGTGTTTCTTTATCATACAAAAAATGGTAAAAGATGTTTGGTAAGCAAAGAGCAATGTGTGTTGTCAACAACTTTGGTGTTTGTTTTCATGCTTGAATTCAGTGACATCAATCAAATGTTTCACTTCAAATAGATTCCTTGAAAAATTGTCTTCAAATTGTGACATCCCGTTGAAAGTTTTCACTCTGATCTATGAATGATAAAATTCTTGCAGCTTCTTTTGAAAACTGTTCGTAAATCTAATTGAATTGTGACCATCTCAGTGGTGCCATTTTTGGATTTACTGGGAACATGAAATTTTATGCCACTAAATAAAGAAATAATTTTTAGTCAGATGGATTCAATGGGTAAATAGCCTTTGTGTAATAAAACATTAAATGATACAATTTTTATAAAAATATTGAGGCTTAATTATATAATAAAAATGCATGTACATGTATTCATAAGATTATAATGATCAGAAAAGAAAGCCTCTAAACTGAAAGGATCAGCAGCTTTTTAAAGAAGATGCATAAATGTTTGGTTCCAAACTGGATCATGAAAACCACAAACTAATTCCGTCTTTGATAACCTCTGCTGAGCTCAGAGCTTGGATTTGACCCAATTTACACTACCATTTTAACATAATACAAAGCCAAAGAGTCACTCAAGGTAGAGGGTTACTGGATAAGGTTATTGAAAGTAGATGATATCTGATCTGAAAGAGGTTTAAGATTGGGAAGGAACTGTCTGAAGAGTTCTTCCTACTTACTAATGGAATACAAAGGGAATGAAAATGATTCAACCCTGTATATATATGGCACGGCAAGTCTAAACTGGTGGAATTAAGGAATATAAATTGTCTGAACATTTGTGATATAGCGATAGAATAGTGAGAGGCTTGTGTCCTTTCGTTTGTGGGAAAGGGTCTGTAGGGTAGAAAATAATTCATCAGCCATGTAGATGCTTTTGAATTCTTTGGTCTGATATGACTCTTTTAAAGATAAAGAATGGTATGAGCAATCAGATACATTCTGGAGAAGATTAAGGAATCATTTTCCCAGCATCTTAAAGTGATGGATTGGATATATGACTTCCACTTGAAGTTTGGGGATAACTTTAGTTCCAGTAGACATTAAAAGCAAAGACCATCATTAAGTGTAGAGTTATGACAAGAGAAATTTCAGGGTTTGGTTATAGGGAAATGTTACTAGCCAGTTTTTCTCCCACTGAGCTTAGATCCAGGTCAGCTGTTAGGCTCTGGTCTTTTAGAATTTTGAAAGTACATCTATAAATTGTGGTATCATCAAATCTGAGTCCATTTTGGTCAACATTTCTTCATTTGGTTACATGAAATGGTATACTGTTTAATTTGATGACATTTGTTGATCCTGAAAGACCTGTAAGATCAGACTGGTATAACCTTTGTTATTATGAGAAGTTTGTGGTTATTCAAACAAAAACCTGGGTCACTTCCTAGGACTTTTGATTTGATCTTAATGCCCAAACACACACACACACACACACACGCACACACACATACACACACACACATACACATGCACACACACTTCATCATATAGATAAGTATATTATCAGCTATAGAAAATCCTAATTGGAAGCTTTATTTTGAGATTCTCTTTCCTGTTCACTAAAACCATAAAACCTTCTGGCTTATTTCAAAAGCACTTTGCCTTTAGACAAAGGTTTCTTTCCAATGTCAAAACTTGTAGAATGAAAACCAAAAATCCATAAAGTCTGAATGGCATAAATGTCAATATTATTTGCTTTCAGTCTTTACCAAAAAACTTGTGATCAATAGAATGAAGGCATTTTCGACCATAACATTAAGTGGCACCTGACAATCAAAGGAAATGGATGGCATTTTTGAAAGCTCTAAGAAAACAAAGGTTTTTAACAGATGGAATCAAAAGTGATTTATTTATATATATACACAGCTTGTATAAATTATTATAAATTGTTTTTACAATAATCTTCCCCTTGTACAAGGCCCAAGAGCCACTCGAGGTAGATGGGTAGAGATTAACAGGCACAGTTTAGAAGGATATGTGAGGAAGATTACAGTTAACCCTAAACTGGAAAGGTTAAAATTGTATTGATTAAGGATCGACAAATGTCATCAAATTAAACAGTATACTATTTCATCTAACCAAATGAAGAAATTTCGACCAAAATGGACTCAGTTATGATGATACCACAATTTATAGATGTATCTTCAAAATTCTAATCTTGGGAGTAAGTTCTACAAAGTATTGGGTTATGGGAAAAAGTTGATGAATTGAACTTAATCCAACCAATGGAATATGAAGGGAGTGAGGGTGGTTCACTACAATGGGTGTAACATGTCGGGTTTTTGCTGTGAAAGTTAGAACTGGTAGAACTAAATGTATTTCCTCTGAACACTTTCCATGTAAATAAGAGCAGAGCAATCAGAGTTTTACAACTTTAATATGTATTACTAATTTGTATGTAGATCTTTACTTTTGCTTATACATTTCTTCTTTAATTATCTTACCGTATTTATCACAATTTCAATTTGCGTCAGTTAAATATCTTTTTATTTTAATGATGTTATTATCAAAGTGGCAACAAAAGCAACAACTTCTTAAATTCAATATTTTGTGTACATTTTCTATTTTTTAATAATAATTCATGTAAAATAAATATATACTTTATTTTTATATATACAGTGCTGTTCGATAAAAGTGACTCACCTGATTTTTTTACTTAAACATTTTTGCCTATTGTTTTTGGGGATCAAACTAATTTTTAATCTTACTAATATAAAGACCCCTTCCCAACCACCTTGTAAAAAAGTTTACTCACCCTAAGATATTCTATTGATAATTATAATTTTGGTTATAAATGAGATTTAGAGAAAAACGCTGTGCAAAAAAGTGACTCACTTATTTCCTGCAACTAGTAATCAATAGAAACATAACCGAACCGCTTTAAATAAAGAATAATAGAGGTATAATTTATTTATAATAGGTAATATAGCTCGAAATATTTAATAATCTATGGTTCCTCCTTTATTTTGAATAACCTTTTCAACCCTTTTTGACATTGACTTGATTAAGTTCTGGCAAATATCATCTCCAAGCATTGAATTCCATTCGCATATGAAATTCACAATCAAATCCTTTTGTGGCTCAACTGCTTTCTCAAGAGCCTGTACTTTATAATGCTCCATAAGTTTTCTATGGGGTTGAGGTCAGGAGATTGGGGGGGCCATGTCAAAACATTCACCTGCTTCTCAACAAAGTATTCTTTCATCAATTTTGATTTGTGACATTATCCTGCATAAAAATGAGCTTAGTGGGGTCGATTTTCACCCTTTCAGCAGAAGGGAGCAGAAAAGACTCTAAAATTCTCTTGTACTGCTCACTCCTGAGGGTCTTTCCAATAGGTTTTAAGAAACCAGTTCCATGAAAAGAAAAGCATCCCCAGAACATTATACTGAATGGATGCTTGACAGTACTTACTGCTTAATTCAAAGAACTTTCAATACCAATGAACAAATAAAAACTAAGCAACTCACCCAATCTAATGCCAATGAACTAATCAAAACTAAGCCACTCGCCCAATCTAATGCCAATGAACTAATCAAAACCAAGAAATCGCCCAATCTAATGCCAATGAACTAATCAAAACCAAGCCACTCGCCCAATCTAGTGCCAATGAACTAATCAAAACCAAGTGATTCGCCCAATCTAATGCCAATGAACTAATCAAAACCAAACAACTCGCCCAATCTAATGCCAATGAACTAATCAAAACCAAGCCATTCGCCCAATCTAATACCAATGAACTAATGAAAACCAAGCCACTCACCCAATCTAATGCCAATGAACTAATCAAAACCAAGCCACTCACCCAATCTAATGCCAATGAACTAATCAAAACCAAGCAACTTGCCCAATCAAATTCCAATGAACTAATCAAAACCAAGCAACTTGCCCAATCAAATTACAATGAACTAATCAAAACCAAGCCATTCGCCCAATCTAATGCCAATGAACTAATCAAAACAAAGCCACTCACCCAATCTAATGCCAATGAACTAATCAAAACCAAGCAACTTGCCCAATCAAAATCCAATGAACTAAACAAAACCAAGCCATTGCACAATCTAATGCCAATGATCTAAACAAAACCAAGCCACTCGCCCAATCTAATGCCAATGAACTAATCAAAACCAAGCCACTCGCCCAATCTAATGCCAATGAACTAATCAAAACCAAGCCACTTACCCAAACTAATGCCAATGAACTAATCAAAACCGAGCCACTCGCCCAATCTAATGCCAATGAACTAATCAAAACCAAGTCACTCACACAATCTAATGCCAATGAACTAATCAAAACCAAGCCACTCACCCAATCTAACACCAATGAACTAATAAAAAACAAGCAAATTGCCCAATCAAATTCCAATGAACTAATCAAAACCAAGCCACTTGCCCAATCTAATGCCAAAAGAAGTAATCAGAACCAAGCCACTCGCCCAATCTAATGCCAATGAACTAATCAAAATCAAGCCACTTGCCCAATCAAATTCCAATGAACTAATCAAAACCAAGCCACTTGCCCAATCTAATGCCAATGAACTAACCAAAACCAAGCCACTCACCCAATCTAACCCCAATGAACTAATAAAAACCAAGCAATTTGCCCAATCAAATTCCAATGAACTAATCAAAACCAAGCCACTCGCCCAATCAAATTCAATGAACTAATCAAAACCAAGCCACTCACCCAATCTCATGCCAATGAACTAATCAAAACCAAGCAACTTGCCCAATCAAATTCCAATGAACTAATCAAAACCAAGCCACTTGCCCAATCTAATGCCAATGAACTAATCAAAACGAAGCCACTCACCCAATATAATGCCAATGAACTAATCCAAAACAAGCCACTCACCCAATCTAATGCCAATGAACTAATCAAAACCAAGCAACTTACCCAATATAATTCCAATGAACTAATCAAAACCAAGCAACTTGCCGAATCAAATTCCAATGAACTAATCAAAACCAAGCCACTCAGCCAATCTAGTGCCAATGAACTAATCAAAACGAAGCCACTCACCCAATCAAATGCCAATGAACTAATCAAAACCAGGCCACTCGCCCAATCTAATGCCAATGAACTAATCAAAACCAAGCCACTTGCCGAATCTATTGCCAATGAACTAATCAAAACCAAGCCACTCAACCAATCTAATGCCAATGAACTAATCAAAACCAAGCCACTCAACCAATCTAATGCCAATGAACTAATCAAAACCAAGCCACTCACCCAATCTAATGCCAATGAACTAATCAAAACCAAGCCACTCACCCAATATAATGCCAATGAACTAATCAAAATCAAGCAACTTGCTCAATCTAATGCCAATGAACTAATCAAAACCAAGCCACTCGCCCAATCAAATTCCAATGAACTAATCAAAACGAAGCCACTTGCCCAATCTAATGCCAATGAACTAATCAAAACCAAGCCACTCACCCAATATAATGCCAATGAACTAATCAAAACCAAGCAACTTGCCCAATCAAATTCCAATGAACTAATCAAAACCAAGCCACTCACCCAATCTAGTGCCAATGAACTAATCAAAACCAAGCCACTCGCCCAATCAAATTCCAATGAACTAATCAGAACCAAGCCACTTGCCCAATCTAATGCCAATGAACTAATCAAAACCAAGCCACTCACCCAATCTAATGCCAATGAACTAATCAAAACCAAGCAACTTGCCCAATCAAATTCCAATGAACTAATCAAAACCAAGCCACTTGCCCAATCTAATGCCAATGAACTAATCAAAAACAAGCCACTCACCAAATATAATGCAAATGAACTAATCAAAACCAAGCCACTCACCCAATCTGATGGCAATGAACTAATCAAAACCAAGCCACCCACCCAATCTAATGCCAATGAACTAATCAAAACCAAGCAACTTGCCCAATCAAATTCCAATGAACTAATCAAAACCAAGCCACTTGCCCAATCTAATGCCAATGAACTAATCAAAACCAAGCCACTCACCCAATATAATGCCAATGAACTAATCAAAATTAAGCCACTCACACAATCTAATGCCAATGAAATAATCAAAACCAAGCCACTCACCCAATCTAATGCCAATGAACTAATCAAAACCAAACAACTTGCCCAATCAAATTCCAATGAACTAATCAAAACCCAGCCACTTGCCCAATCTAATTCCAATGAACTAATCAAAACCAAGCCACTTGCCCAATCTAATGCCAATGAACTAATCAAAACCAAGCCACTCACCCAATATAATGCCAATGAACTAATCAAAACCAAGCCACTTGCCCAAAATAATGCCAATGAACTAATCAAAACCAAGCCACTCACCCAATCTAATGCCAATGACCTAATCAAAACCAAGCCACTCGCCCAATCTAATGCCAATGAACTAATCAAAACCAAGCCACTCACCCAATTTAATGCCAATGAACTAATCAAAACCAAGCCACTTGCCCAATCTAATGCCAATGAACTAATCAAAACCAAGCCACTCACCCAATCTAATGCCAATGAACTAATCAAAACCAAGCAACTTGCCCAATCAAATTCCAATGAACTAATCAATATCAAGCCACTTGCCCAATCTAATGCCAATGAACTAATCAAAACCAAGCCACTCACCAAATATAATGCAAATGAACTAATCAAAACCAAGCCACTCACCCAATCTGATGGCAATGAACCAATCAAAACCAAGCCACCCACCCAATCTAATGCCAATGACCTAATCAAAACCAAGCAACTTGCCCAATCAAATTACAATGAACTAGTCAAAACCAAGCCACTTGCCCAATCTAATGCCAATGAACTAATCAAAACCAAGCCACTCACCCAATCTAATGCCAATGAACTAATCAAAACCAAGCCACTCACCCAATCTAATTCCAATGAACTAATCAAAACCAAGCCACTCACCCAATCTAATGCCAATGAACTAATCAAAACCAAGCAACTTGCCCAATCAAATTCCAATGAACTAATCAAAACCAAGCCACTTGCCCAATCTAATGCCAATGAACTAATCAAAACCAAGCCACTCACCCAATATAATGCCAATGAACTAATCAAAATTAAGCCACTCACACAATCTAATGCCAATGAAATAATCAAAACCAAGCCACTCACCCAATCTAATGCCAATGAACTAATCAAAACCAAACAACTTGCCCAATCAAATTCCAATGAACTAATCAAAACCCAGCCACTTGCCCAATCTAATTCCAATGAACTAATCAAAACCAAGCCACTTGCCCAATCTAATGCCAATGAACTAATCAAAACCAAGCCACTCACCCAATATAATGCCAATGAACTAATCAAAACCAAGCCACTTGCCCAAAATAATGCCAATGAACTAATCAAAACCAAGCCACTCACCCAATCTAATGCCAATGAACTAATCAAAACCAAGCCACTCGCCCAATCTAATGCCAATGAACTAATCAAAACCAAGCCACTCACCCAATTTAATGCCAATGAACTAATCAAAACCAAGCCACTTGCCCAATCTAATGCCAATGAACTAATCAAAACCAAGCCACTTGCCCAATCTAATGCCAATGAACTAATCAAAACCAAGCCAATCACCAAATATAATGCAAATGAACTAATCAAAACCAAGCCACTCACCCAATCTGATGCCAATGAACTAATCAAAACCAAGCCACCCACCAAATCTAATGCCAATGAACTAATCAAAACCAAGCAACTTGCCCAATCAAATTCCAATGAACTAATCAAAACAAAGCCACTTGCCGAATCTATTGCCAATGAACTAATCAAAACCAAGCCACTCACCCAATCTAATGCCAATGAACTAATCAAAACCAAGCCACTCAACCAATCTAATGCCTATGAACTAATCAAAACCAAGCCACTCACCCAATCTAATGCCAATGAACTAATCAAAACCAAGCCACTCACCCAATATAATGGCAATGAACTAATCAAAACCAAGCAACTTGCTCAATCTAATGCCAATGAACTAATCAAAACCAAGCCACTCGCCCAATCAAATTCCAATGAACTAATCAAAACCAAGCCACTCACCCAATATAATGCCAATGAACTAATCAAAACCAAGCCACTCACCCAATCTAATGCCAATGAACTAATCAAAACCAAGCAACTTGCCCAATCAAATTCCAATGAACTAATCAAAACCAAGCCACTTGCCCAATCTAATGCCAATGAACTAATCAAAACCAAGCCACTCACCAAATATAATGCAAATGAACTAATCAAAACCAAGCCACTCACCCAATCTGATGCCAATGAACTAATCAAAACCAAGCCACCCACCCAATCTAATGCCAATGAACTAATCAAAACCAAGCAACTTGCCCAATCAAATTACAATGAACTAGACAAAACCAAGCCACTTGCCCAATCTAATGCCAATGAACTAATCAAAACCAAGCCACTCACCCAATCTAATGCCAATGAACTAATCAAAACCAAGCCACTCACCCAATCTAATTCCAATGAACTAATCAAAACCAAGCCACTCACCCAATCTAATGCCAATGAACTAATCAAAACCAAGCAACTTGCCCAATCAAATTCCAATGAACTAATCAAAACCAAGCCACTTGCCCAATCTAATGCCAATGAACTAATCAAAACCAAGCCACTCACCCAATCTAATGCCAATGAACTAATCAAAATTAAGCCACTCACACAATCTAATGCCAATGAACTAATCAAAACCAAGCCACTCACCCAATCTAATGCCAATGAACTAATCAAAATTAAGCCACTCACACAATCTAATGCCAATGAACTAATCAAAACCAAGCCACTCACCCAATCTAATGCCAATGAACTAATCAAAACCAAACAACATGCCCAATCAAATTCCAATGAACTACTCAAAACCCAGCCACTTGCCCAATCTAATTCCAATGAACTAATCAAAACCAAGCCACTTGCCCAAAATAATGCCAATGAACTAATCAAAACCAAGCCACTCGCCCAATCTAATGCCAATGAACTAATCAAAACCAAGCCACTCACCCAATTTAATGCCAATGAACTAATCAAAACCAAGCCACTTGCCCAATCTAATGCCAATGAACTAATCAAAACCAAGCCACTCACCCAATCTAATGCCAATGAACTAATCAAAACCAAGCAACTTGCCCAATCTAATGACAATGAACTAATCAAAACCAAGCCACTCACCAAATCTAATGCCAATGAACTAATCAAAACCAAGCCACTCACCCAATCTAATGCCAATGAACTGATCAAAGCAAGCAACTTGCCCAATCAAATTCCAATGAACTAATCAAAACCAAGCCACTTGCCCAATCTAATGCCAATGAACTAATCAAAACCAAGCCACTCACACAATCTAATGCCAATGAACTAATCAAAACCAAGCCACTCACCCAATCTAATGCCAATGAACTAATCAAAACCAAGACACTCACACAATCTAATGCCAATGAACTAATCAAAACCAAGCTACTTGCCCAATCAAATTCCAATGAACTAATCAAAACCAAGCCACTTGCCCAATCTAATGCCAATGAACTAATCAAAACCAAGCCTCTCACCCAATCTAATGCCAATGAACTAATCAAAACCAAGCCACTCACCCAATCTAATGCCAATGAACTAATCAAAACCAAGCAACTTGCCCAATCAAATTCCAATGAACTAATCAAAACCAAGCCACTTGCCCAATCTAATGCCAATGAACTAATCAAAACCAAGACACTCACCCAATCTAATGCCAATGAACTAATCAAAACCAAGCAACTTGCCCAATCAAATTCCAATGAACTAATCAAAACCAAGACACTTGCCCAATCTAATGCCAATGAACTAATCAAAACCAAGCGACTCACCCAATCTAATGCCAATGAACTAATCAAAACCAAGTCACTCACCCAATCTAATGCCAATGAACTAATCAAAACCAAGCAACATGCCCAATCAAATTCCAATGAACTAATCAAAACCAAGCCACTTGCCCAATCTAATGCCAATGAACTAATCAAAACCAAGCCACTCACCCAATCTAATGCCAATGAACTAATCAAAACCAAGCAACTTGCCCAATCAAATTCCAATGAACTAAACAAAACCAAGCCACCTGCCCAATCTAATGCCAATGAACTAATCAAAACCAAGCCACTCACCCAATCTAATGCCAATGAACTAATCAAAACCAAGCAACTTGCCCAATCAAATTCCAATGAACTAATCAAAAGCAAGCCACTCACCCAATCTAATGCCAATGAACTAATCAAAACCAAGCCACTCGCCCAATCAAATTCAAATGAACTAATCAAAACCAAGCCACGTGCCCAATCTAATGCCAATGAACTAATCAAAACCAAGCCACTCACCGAATCTAATGCCAATGAACTAATTAAAACCAAGCCACTCGCCCAATCTAATGCCAATGAACTAATCAAAACCAAGCAACTTGCCCAATCAAATTCCAATGAACTAATCAAAACCAAGCCACTTGCCCAATCTAATACCAATGAACTAATCAAAACCAAGCCACTCACACAATCTAATGCCAATGAACTAATCAAAACCAAGCCACTCACCCAATCTAATGCCAATGAACTAATCAAAACCAAGCCACTCACCCAATCTAATTCCAATGAACTAATCAAAACTAAGCAACTTGCACAATCAAATTCCAATGAACTAATCAAAACTAAGCCATCACCCTATCTAATGCCAATGAACTAATCAAAACCAAGCCACTCACCCAATCTAATGCCAATGAACTAATCAAACCAAGCAACTTGCCCAATCAAATTCCAATGAACTAATCAAAACCAAGCCACTTGCCCAATCTAATGCCAATGAACTAATCAAAACCAAGCCACTCACACAATCTAATGCCAATGAACTAATCAAAACCAAGCCACTCACCCAATCTAATGCCAATGAACTAATCAAAACCAAGACACTCACCCAATCTAATGCCAATGAACTAATCAAAACCAAGCAACTTGCCAATCAAATTCCAATGAACTAATCAAAACCAAGCCACATTCCCAATCTAATGCCAATGAACTAATCAAAACCAAGCCACTCACCCAATCTAATGCCAATGAACTACTCAAAACCAAGCCACTCACACAATCTAATGCCAATGAACTAATCAAAACCAAGCCACTCGCCCAATCTAATGCCAATGAACTAATCAAAAGCAAGCCATTCGCCCAATCTAATGCCAATGAACTAATCAAAAACCAAGCCACACGCCCAATCAAATTCCAATGAACTAATCAAAACCAAGCCACTTGCCCAATCTAATGCCAATGAACTAATCAAAACCAAGCCACTCGTCCAATTTAATGCGAATGAACTAATCAAAACCAAGCAACTTGCCCAATCAAATTCCAATGAAATAATAAAAACCATGCCACTTGCCCAATCTAATGCCAATGAACTAATCAAAACCAAGCCTCTCACAGAATCTAATGCCAATGAACTAATCAAAACCAAGCCACTCACCCAATCTAATGCCAATGAACTAATCAAAACCAAGCCACTCACCCAATCTAATGCCAATGAACTAATCAAAACCCAGCAAATTGCCCAATCAAATTCCAATGAACTAATCAAAACTAAGCCATCACCCTATCTAATGCCAATGAACTAATCAAAACCAAGCCACTCACCCAATCTAATGCCAATGAACTAATCAAACCAAGCAACTTGCCCAATCAAATTCCAATGAACTAATCAAAACCAAGCCACTTGCCCAATCTAATGCCAATGAACTAATCAAAACCAAGCCACTCACCCAATCTAATGCCAATGAACTAATCAAAACCAAGCCACTCACCCAATCTAATGCCAATGAACTAATCAAAACCAAGCAATTTGCCCAATCAAATTCCAATGAACTAATCAAAACCAAGCCACTTGCCCAATCTAATGCCAATGAACTAATCAAAACCAAGCCACTCACCCAATCTAATGCCAATGAACTAATCAAAACCAAGCGACTCACCCAATCTAATGCCAATGAACTAATCAAAACCAAGTCACTCACCCAATCTAATGCCAATGAACTAATCAAAACCAAGCAACTTGCCCAATCAAATTCCAATGAACTAAATAAAACCAAGCCACTTGCCCAATCTAATGCCAATGAACTAATCAAAACCAAGCCACTCACCCAATCTAATGCCAATGGCCTAATCAAAACCAAGCAACTTGCCCAATCAAATTCCAATGAACTAATCAAAACCAAGCCACTTTCCCAATCTAATGCCAATGAACTAATCAAAACCAAGCCACTCACCCAATCTAATGCCAATGAACTAATCAAAACCAAGCAACTTGCCCAATCAAATTCCAATGAACTAATGAAAAAACCAAGCCACCTGCCCAATCTAATGCCAATGAACTAATCAAAACCAAGCCACTCACCCAATCTAATGCCAATGAACTAATCAAAACCAAGCAACTTGCCCAATCAAATTCCAATGAACTAATCAAAATCAAGCCACTCACCCAATCTAATGCCAATGAACTAATCAAAACCAAGCCACTCGCCCAATCAAATTCAAATGAACTAATCAAAACCAAGCCACTCACCCAATCTAATGCCAATGAACTAATCAAAACCAAGCCACTTGCCCAATCTAATGCCAATGAACTAATCAAAACCAAGCCACTCACCCAATCTAATGCCAATGAACTAATCAAAACCAAGCAACTTGCCCAATCAAATTCCAATGAACTAATCAAAAGCAAGCCACTCACCCAATCTAATGCCAATGAACTAATCAAAACCAAGCCACTCGCCCAATCAAATTCAAATGAACTAATCAAAACCAAGCCACTTGCCCAATCTAATGCCAATGAACTAATCAAAACCAAGCCACTCACCCAATCTAATGCCAATGAACTAATTAAAACCAAGCCACTCGCCCAATCTAATGCCAATGAACTAATCAAAACCAAGCCACTCACCCAATCTAATGCCAATGAACTAATCAAAACCAAGCCACTTGCCCAATCTAATGCCAATGAACTAATCAAAACCAAGCAACTCACACAATCTAATGCCAATGAACTAATCAAAACCAAGCCACTCCCCCAATCTAATGCCAATGAACTAATCAAAACCAAGCCACTCACCCAATCTAATGCCAATGAACTAATCAAAACCAAGCCACTCACCCAATCTAATGCCAATGATCTAATCAAAACCAAGCCACTCACCGAATCTAATGCCAATGAACTAATCAAAGCCAAGACACTCACCCAATCTAATGCCAATGAACTAATCAAAACCAAGCTACTTGCCCAATCAAATACCAATGAACTAATCAAAACCAATCCACTTGCCCAATCTAATGCCAATGAACTAATCAAAACCAAGCCTCTCACCCAATCTAATGCCAATGAACTAATCAAAACCAAGCCACTCACCCAATCTAATGCCAATGAACTAATCAAAACCAAGCAACTTGCCCAATCAAATTCCAATGAACTAATCAAAACCAAGCCAATTGCCCAATCTAATGCCAATGAACTAATCAAAACCAAGCCACTCACCCAATCTAATGCCAATGAACTAATAAAAACCAAGCAACTTGCCAATCAAATTCCAATGAACTAATCAAAACCAAGCCACATTCCCAATCTAATGCCAATGAACTAATCAAAACCAAGCTACTTGCCCAATCAAATTCCAATGAACTAATCAAAACCAAGCCACTTGCCCAATCTAATGCCAATGAACTAATCAAAACCAAGCCTCTCACCCAATCTAATGCCAATGAACTAATCAAAACCAAGGCACTCACCCAATCTAATGCCAATGAACTAATCAAAACCAAGCAACTTGCCCAATCAAATTCCAATGAACTAATCAAAACCAAGCCACTTGCCCAATCTAATGCCAATGAACTAATCAAAACCAAGCCACTCACCCAATCTAATGCCAATGAACTAATCAAAACCAAGCAACTTGCCAATCAAATTCCAATGAACTAATCAAAACCAAGCCACATTCCCAATCTAATGCCAATGAACTAATCAAAACCAAGCCACTCACCCAATCTAATGCCAATGAACTACTCAAAACCAAGCCACTCACAAAATCTAATGCCAATGAACTAATCAAAACCAAGCCACTCGCCCAATCTAATGCCAATGAACTAATCAAAAGGAAGCCATTCGCCCAATCTAATGCCAATGAACTAATCAAAAACCAAGCCACACGCCCAATCAAATTCCAATGAACTAATCAAAACCAAGCCACTTGCCCAATCTAATGCCAATGAACTAATCAAAACCAAGCCACTCGTCCAATTTAATGCGAATGAACTAATCAAAACCAAGCAACTTGCCCAATCAAATTCCAATGAAATAATCAAAACCAAGCCACTTGCCCAATCTAATGCCAATGAACTAATCAAAACCAAGCCACTCACACAATCTAATGCCAATGAACTAATCAAAACCAAGCCACTCACCCAATCTAATGCCAATGAACTAATCAAAACCAAGCCACTCACCCAATGTAATGCCAATGAACTAATCAAAACCAAGCCACTTGCCCAATCTAATGCCAATGAACTAATCAAAACCAAGCCTCTCACCCAATCTAATGCCAATGAACTAATCAAAACCAAGCCACTCACCCAATGTAATGCCAATGAAGTAATCAAAACCAAGTCACTCACCCAATCTAATGCCAATGAACTAATCAAAACCAAGCAACTTGCCCAATCAAATTCCAATGAACTAATCAAAACCAAGCCACTCACCCAATCTAATGCCAATGAACTAATCAAAACCAAGCCACTAAACCAATCTAATGCCAATAAACTAATCAAAACCAAGACACTCACCCAATCTAATGCCAATGAACTAATCAAACCCAAGTTACTTGCCCAATCAAATACCAATGAACTAATCAAAACCAAGCCACTTGCCCAATCTAATGCCAATGAACTAATCAAAACCAAGCCTCTCACCCAATCTAATGCCAATGAACTAATCAAAACCAAGCCACTCACCCAATCTAATGCCAATGAACTAATCAAAACCAAGCAACTTGCCCAATCAAATTCCAATGAACTAATCAAAACCAAGCCACTTGCCCAATCTAATGCCAATGAACTAATCAAAACCAAGCCACTCACCCAATCTAATGCCAATGAACTAATCAAAACCAAGCAACTTGCCAATCAAATTCCAATGAACTAATCAAAACCAAGCCACATTCCCAATCTAATGCCAATGAACTAATCAAAACCAAGCTACTTGCCCAATCAAATTCCAATGAACTAATCAAAACCAAGCCACTTGCCCAATCTAAAGCCAATGAACTAATCAAAACCAAGCCTCTCACCCAATCTAATGCCAATGAACTAATCAAAACCAAGCCACTCACCCAATCTAATGCCAATGAACTAATCAAAACCAAGCAACTTGCCCAATCAAATTCCAATGAACTAATCAAAACCAAGCCACTTGCCCAATCTAATGCCAATGAACTAATCAAAACCAAGCCACTCACCCAATCTAATGCCAATGAACTAATCAAAACCAAGCAACTTGCCAATCAAATTCCAATGAAATAATCAAAACCAAGCCACATTCCCAATCTAATGCCAATGAACTAATCAAAACCAAGCCACTCACCCAATCTAATGCCAATGAACTACTCAAAACCAAGCCACTCACACAATCTAATGCCAATGAACTAATCAAAACCAAGCCACTCGCCCAATCTAATGCCAATGAACTAATCAAAAGGAAGCCATTCGCCCAATCTAATGCCAATGAAATAATCAAAAACCAAGCCATACGCCCAATCAATTTCCAATGAACTAATCAAAACCAAGCCACTTGCCCAATCTAATGCCAATGAACTAATCAAAACCAAGCCACTCGTCCAATTTAATGCGAATGAACTAATCAAAACCAAGCAACTTGCCCAATCAAATTCCAATGAAATAATCAAAACCAAGCCACTTGCCCAATCTAATGCCAATGAACTAATCAAAACCAAGCCACTCACACAATCTAATGCCAATGAACTAATCAAAACCAAGCCACTCACCCAATCTAATGCCAATGAACTAATCAAAACCAAGCCACTCACCCAATCTAATGCCAATGAACTAATCAAAACCTATCAACTTGCCGAATCAAATTCCGATGAACAAATCAAAACTAAGCCATCACCCTATCTAATGCCAATGAACTAATCAAAACCAAGCCACTCACCCAATCTAATGCCAATGATCTAATCAAACCAAGCAACTTGCCCAATCAAATTCCAAGGAACTAATCAAAACCAAGCCACTTGCCCAATCGAATGCCAATGAACTAATCAAAACCAAGCCACTCACACAATCTAATGCCAATGAACTAATAAAAACCAATCCACTCATCCAATCTAATGCCAATGAACTAATCAAAACCAAGACACTCACCCAATCTAATGCCAATGAACTAATCAAAACCAAGTTACTTGCCCAATCAAATTCCAATGAACTAATCAAAACCAAGCCACTTGCCCAATCTAATGCCAATGAACTAATCAAAACCAAGCCACTCACCCAATCTAATGCCAATGAACTAATCAAAACCAAGCCACTCACTCAATCTAATGCCAATGAACTAATCAAAACCAAGCAATTTGCCCAATCAAATACCAATGAACTAATCAAAACCAAGCCACTTGCCCAATCTAATGCCAATGAACTAATCAAAACCAAGCCACTCACCCAATCTAATGCCAATGAACTAATCAAAACCAAGCGACTCACCCAATCTAATGCCAATGAACTAATCAAAACCAAGTCACTCACCCAATCTAATGCCAATGAACTAATCAAAACCAAGCAACTTGCCCAATCAAATTCCAATGAACTAAATAAAACCAAGCCACTTGCCCAATCTAATGCCAATGAACTAATCAAAACCAAGCCACTCACCCAATCTAATGCCAATGGACTAATCAAAACCAAGCAACTTGCCCAATCAAATTCCAATGAACTAATCAAAACATAGCCACCTGCCCAATCTAATGCCAATGAACTAATCAAAACCAAGCCACTCACCCAATCTAATGCCAATGAACTAATCAAAACCAAGCAACTTGCCCAATCAAATTCCAATGAACTAATCAAAAGCAAGCCACTCACCCAATCTAATGCCAATGAACTAATCAAAACCAAGCCACTCGCCCAATCAAATTCAAATGAACTAATCAAAACCAAGCCACTTGCCCAATCTAATGCCAATGAACTAATCAAAACCAAGCCACTCACCCAATCTAATGCCAATGAACTAATTAAAACCAAGCCACTCGCCCAATCTAATGCCAATGAACTAATCAAAACCAAGCCACTCACCCAATCTAATGCCAATGAACTAATCAAAACCAAGCAACTTGCCCAATCAAATTCCAATGAACTAATCAAAACCAAGCCACTTGCCCAATCTAATGCCAATGAACTAATCAAAACCAAGCCACTCACCCAATGTAATGCCAATGAACTAATCAAAACCAAGCAACTTGCCAATCAAATTCCAATGAACTAATCAAAACCAAGCCACATTCCCAATCTAATGCCAATGAACTAATCAAAACCAAGCCACTCACCCAATCTAATGCCAATGAACTATTCAAATCCAAGCCACTCACACAATCTAATGCCAATGAACTAATCAAAACCAAGCCATTCGCCCAATCTAATGCCAATGAACTAATCAAAACCAAGCCATTCGCCCAATCTAATGCCAATGAACTAATCAAAAACCAAGCCACACGCCCAATCAAATTCCAATGAACTAATCAAAACCAAGCCACTTGCCCAATCTAATGCGAATGAACTAATCAAAACCAAGCCACTCGCCCAATCTAATGCCAATGAACTAATCAAAACCAAGCCACTCACCCAATCTAATGCCAATGAACTAATCAAAACCAAGCAACTTGCCCAATCAAATTCCAATGAACTAATCAAAACTAAGCCACTCACCCTATCTAATGCCAATGAACTAATCAAAACCAAGCCACTCACCCAATCTAATGCCAATGAACTAATCAAAACCAAGCAACTTGCCCAATCATATTCCAATGAACTAATCAAAACCAAGCCACTTGTCCAATCTAATGCCAATGAACTAATCAAAACCAAGCCACTCGCACAATCTAATGCCAATGACCTAATCAAAACCAAGACACTCGCCCAATCAAATACCAATGAACTAATCAAAACCAAGCCACTCGCCCAATCTAATGCCAATGAACTAATCAAAACCAAGCCACTCACCCAATCTAATGCCAATGAACTAATCAAAACCAAGCAACTTGCCCAATCAAATTCCAATGAACTAATCAAAACCAATCCACTTGCCCAATCTAATGCCAATGAACTAATCAAAACCAAGCCACTCGCCCAATCTAATGCCAATGAACTAATCAAAATCAAAGCAACTCACCCAATCTAATGCCAATGAACTAATCAAAACCAAGCCACTCACCCAATCTAATGCCAATGAACTAATCAAAACCAAGCCACTTGCCCAATCAAATTCCAATGAACTAATCAAAACCAAGCCACTTGCCCAATATAATGCCAATGAACTAATCAAAACCAAGCCACTCACCCAATCTAATGACAATGAACTAATCAAAACCAAGCAACTTGCCCAATCAAATTCCAATGAACTAATCAAAACTAAGCCATCACCCTATCTAATGCCAATGAACTAATCAAAACCAAGCCACTCAATCAATCTAATGCCAATGAACTAATCAAAAGCAAGCCACTCGCCCAATCAAATACCAATGAACTAATCAAAACCAAGCAACTTGCCAAATCAAATTCCAATGAACTAATCAAAACGTAGCCTCTCACCCTATCTAATGCCAATGAACTAATCAAAACCAAGCCACTCACCCAATCTACTGCCAATGAACTAAACAAAACCAAGCCACTCGCCCAATCAAATACCAATGAACTAATCAAAACCAAGCCACTCGCCCAATCTAATGCCAATGAACTAATCAAAACCAAGCCACTCACCCAATCTAAGGCCAATGAACTAATCAAAACCAAACCACTCATCCAATCTAATGCCAATGAACTAATCAAAACCAAGCAACTTGCCCAATCAAATTCCATTGAACTAATCAAAACCAAGCCACTCGCCCAATCTAATGCCAAGGAACTTATCAAAACCAAGCCACTCGCCCAATCAAATTCCAATGAACTAATCAAAACCAAGCACCTTGCCTAAACTAATGCCAATGAACTAATCAAAACCAAGCCACTCACCTAATCTAATGCCAATGAACTAATCAAAACCAAGCCACTCACCCAATCTAATGTCAATGAACTAATCAAAACCAAGCAACTTGCCCAATCCAATTCCAATGAACTAATCAAAACTAAGCCATCACCCTATCTAATGCCAATGAACTAATCAAAACCAAGCCACTCAATCAATCTAATGCCAATGAACTAATCAAAAGCAAGCCACTCGCCCAATCAAATACCAATGAACTAATCAAAACCAAGCAACTTGCCAAATCAAATTCCAATGAACTAATCAAAACGTAGCCACTCGCCCTATCTAATGCCAATGAACTAATCAAAACCAAGCCACTCACCCAATCTACTGCCAATGAACTAAACAAAACCAAGCCACTCACCCAATCTAAGGCCAATGAACTAATCAAAACCAAACCACTCACCCAATCTAATGCCAATGAACTAATCAAAACCAAGCAACTTGCCCAATCAAATTCCATTGAACTAATCAAAACCAAGCCACTCGCCCAATCTAATGCCAAGGAACTTATCAAAACCAAGCCACTCGCCCAATCAAATTCCAATGAACTAATCAAAACCAAGCACCTTGCCTAATCTAATGCCAATGAACTAATCAAAACCAAGCCACTCACCTAATCTAATGCCAATGAACTAATCAAAACCAAGCCACTCACCCAATCTAATGCCAATGAACTAATCAAAACCAAGCAACTTGCCCAATAAAATTCCAATGAACTAATCAAAACTAAACCACTCACCCTATCTAATGCCAATGAACTAATCAAAACCAAGCCACTCGCCCAATCAAATTCCAATGAACTAATCAAAACCAAGCCACTTGCCCAATCTAATGCCAATGAACTAATCAAAACTAAGCCACTCACCCTATCTAATGCCAATGAACTAATCAAAACCAAGCCATTCACCCAATCAAATTCCAATGAACTAATCAAAACCAAGCCACTTGCCCAATCTAATGCCAATGAACTAATCAAAACCAAGCCACTTGCCCAATCTAATGCCAATGAACTAATCAAAACCGAGCCACTCACCCAATCTAATGCCAATGAACTAATCAAAATCAAGCCACTCACCCAATCTAATGCCAATGAACTAATCAAAACCAAGCCACTCACCCAATCTAATGCCAATGAACTAATCAAAACCAAGCCACTCGCCCAATCAAATTCCAATGAACTAATCAAAACCAAGCCACTTGCCCAACCTAATGCCAATGACCTAATCAAATCCAAGCCACTTGCCCAATCTAATGCCAATGAACTAATCAAAACCAAGCCACTCACCCAATCTAATGCCAATGAACTAATCAAAACCAAGCCACTCGCCCAATCTAATGCCAATGAACTAATCAAAACCAAGCCACTCACCCTATCTAATGCCAATGAACTAATCAAAACCAAGCTACTTGCCCAATCAAATTCCAATGAACTAATCAAAACTAAGCCACTCACCCAATCTAATGCCAATGAACTAATCACAACCAAGCCACTCACACAATCTAATGCCAATGAACTAATCAAAACCAAGCCACTCACCCAATCTAATGCCAATGAACTAATCAAAACCAAGCAACTCGCCCAATCAAATTCCAATGAACTAATCAAAACCAAGCCACTCACCCAATCTAATGCCAATGAACTAATCAAAACCAAGCAACTTGCCCAATCAAATTCCAATGAACTAATCAAAACCAAGCCACTTGCCCAATCTAATGCCAATGAACTAATCAAAACCAAGCCACTCACACAATCTAATGCCAATGAACTAATCAAAACCAAGCCACTCACCCAATCTAATGCCAATGAACTAATCAAAACCAAGCCACTCACCCAATCTAATGCCAATGAACTAATCAAAACCAAGCCACTCACTCAATCTAATGCCAATGAACTAATCAAAACCAAGCAAATTGCCCAATCAAATTCCAATGAACTAATCAAAACCAAGCCACTCACACAATCTACTGCCAATGAACTAATCAAAACCAAGCAACTTGCCCAATCAAATTCCAATGAACTAATCAAAACTAAGCCACTCACCCTATCTAATGCCAATGAACTAATCAAAACCAAGCCACTCGCCCAATCAAATTCCAATGAACTAATCAAAACCAAGCCACTTGCCCAATCTAATGCCAATGACCTACTCAAAACCAAGCCACTTGCCCAATCTAATGCCAATGAACTAATCAAAACCAAGCCACTCACCCAATCTAATGCCAATGAACTAATCAAAACCAAGCCACTCGCCCAATCTAATGCCAATGAACTAATCAAAACCAAGCCACTCACCCTATCTAATGCCAATGAACTAATCAAAACCAAGCTACTTGCCAAATCAAATTCCAATGAACTAATCAAAACTAAGCCACTCACCCTATCTAATGCCAATGAACTAATCAAAACCAAGCCACTCACCCAATCAAATTCCAATGAACTAATCAAAACCAAGCCACTTGCCCAATCTAATGACAATGAACTAATCAAAACCAAGCCACTTGCCCAATCTAATGCCAATGAACTAATCAAAACCGAGCCACTCACCCAATCTAATGCCAATGAACTAATCAAAATCAAGCCACTCACCCAATCTAATGCCAATGAACTAATCAAAACCAAGCCACTCACCCAATCTAATGCCAATGAACTAATCAAAACCAAGCAACTTGCCCAATCAAATTCCAATGAACTAATCAAAACCAAGCCACTCACCCAATCTAATGCCAATGAACTAATCAAAACCAAGCAACTTGCCCAATCAAATTCCAATGAACTAATCAAAACTAAGCCACTCACCCTATCTAATGCCAATGAACTAATCAAAACCAAGCCACTCGCCCAATCAAATTCCAATGAACTAATCAAAACCAAGCCACTTGCCCAATCTAATGCCAATGAACTAATCAAAACCAAGCCACTTGCCCAATCTAATGCCAATGAACTAATCAAAACCAAGCCACTCACCCAATCTAATGCCAATGAACTAATCAAAACCAAGCAACTCACCCAATCTAATGCCAATGAACTAATCACAACCAAGCCACTCACACAATCTAATGCCAATGAACTAATCAAAACCAAGCCACTCACCCAATCTAATGCCAATGAACTAATCAAAACCAAGCAACTCGCCCAATCAAATTCCAATGAACTAATCAAAACCAAGCCACTCACCCAATCTAATGCCAATGAACTAATCAAAACCAAGCAACTTGCCCAATCAAATTCCAATGAACTAATCAAAACCAAGCCACTTGCCCAATCTAATGCCAATGAACTAATCAAAACCAAGCCACTCACCCAATCTAATGCCAATGAACTAATCAAAACCAAGCCACTCACCCAATCTAATGCCAATGAACTAATCAAAACCAAGCCACTCACCCAATCTAATGCCAATGAACTAATCAAAACCAAGCAACTTGCTCAATCAAATTCCAATGACCTACTCAAAACCAAGCCACTTGCCCAATCTAATGCCAATGAACTAATCAAAACCAAGCCACTCACCCAATCTAATGCCAATGAACTAATCAAAACCAAGCCACTCGCCCAATCTAATGCCAATGAACTAATCAAAACCAAGCCACTCACCCTATCTAATGCCAATGAACTAATCAAAACCAAGCTACTTGCCCAATCAAATTCCAATGAACTAATCAAAACTAAGCCACTCACCCTATCTAATGCCAATGAACTAATCAAAACCAAGCCATTCACCCAATCAAATTCCAATCAACTAATCAAAACCAAGCCACTTGCCCAATCTAATGCCAATGAACTAATCAAAACCAAGCCACTTGCCCAATCTAATGCCAATGAACTAATCAAAACCGAGCCACTCACCCAATCTAATGCCAATGAACTAATCAAAATCAAGCCACTCACCCAATCTAATGCCAATGAACTAATCAAAACGAAGCCACTCACCCAATCTAATGCCAATGAACTAATCAAAACCAAGCAACTTGCCCAATCAAATTCCAATGAACTAATCAAAACCAAGCCACTCACCCAATCTAATGCCAATGAACTAATCAAAACCAAGCAACTTGCCCAATCAAATTCCAATGAACTAATCAAAACTAAGCCACTCACCCTATCTAATGCCAATGAACTAATCAAAACCAAGCCACTCGCCCAATCAAATTCCAATGAACTAATCAAAACCAAGCCACTTGCCCAATCTTATGCCAATGACCTAATCAAAACCAAGCCACTTGCCCAATCTAATGCCAATGAACTAATCAAAACCAAGCCACTCACCCAATCTAATGCCAATGAACTAATCAAAACCAAGCCACTCACCCAATCTAATGCCAATGAACTAATCACAACCAAGCCACTCACACAATCTAATGCCAATGAACTAATCAAAACCAAGCCACTCACCCAATCTAATGCCAATGAACTAATCAAAACCAAGCAACTCGCCCAATCAAATTCCAATGAACTAATCAAAACCAAGCCACTCACCCAATCTAATGCCAATGAACTAATCAAAACCAAGCAACTTGCCCAATCAAATTCCAATGAACTAATCAAAACCAAGCCACTTGCCCAATCTAATGCTAATGAACTAATCAAAACCAAGCCACTCACCCAATCTAATGCCAATGAACTAATCAAAACCAAGCCACTCACCCAATCTAATGCCAATGAACTAATCAAAACCAAGCCACTCACACAATCTAATGCCAATGAACTAATCAAAACCAAGCAACTTGCTCAATCAAATTCCAATGACCTAATCAAAACCAAGCCACTTGCCCAATCTAATGCCAATGAACTAATCAAAACCAAGCCACTCACCCAATCTAATGCCAATGAACTAATCAAAACCAAGCCACTCGCCCAATCTAATGCCAATGAACTAATCAAAACCAAGCCACTCACCCTATCTAATGCCAATGAACTAATCAAAACCAAGCTACTTGCCCAATCAAATTCCAATGAACTAATCAAAACTAAGCCACTCACCCTATCTAATGCCAATGAACTAATCAAAATCAAGCCACTCACCCAATCAAATTCCAATGAACTAATCAAAACCAAGGCACTTGCCCAATCTAATGACAATGAACTAATCAAAACCAAGCCACTTGCCCAATCTAATGCCAATGAACTAATCAAAACCGAGCCACTCACCCAATCTAATGCCAATGAACTAATCAAAATCAAGCCACTCACCCAATCTAATGCCAATGAACTAATCAAAACCAAGCCACTCACCCAATCTAATGCCAATGAACTAATCAAAACCAAGCAACTTGCCCAATCAAATTCCAATGAACTAATCAAAACTAAGCCACTCACCCTATCTAATGCCAATGAACTAATCAAAACCAAGCCACTCGCCCAATCAAATTCCAATGAACTAATCAAAACCAAGCCACTTGCCCAATCTAATGCCAATGACCTAATCAAAACCAAGCCACTTGCCCAATCTAATGCCAATGAACTAATCAAAACCAAGCCACTCACCCAATTTAATGCCAATGAACTAATCAAAACCAAGCCACTCACCCAATCTAATGCCAATGAACTAATCACAACCAAGCCACTCACACAATCTAATGCCAATGAACTAATCAAAACCAAGCCACTCACCCAATCTAATGCCAATGAACTAATCAAAACCAAGCAACTCGCCCAATCAAATTCCAATGAACTAATCAAAACCAAGCCACTCACCCAATCTAATGCCAATGAACTAATCAAAACCAAGCAACTTGCCCAATCAAATTCCAATGAACTAATCAAAACCAAGCCACTTGCCCAATCTAATGCCAATGAACTAATCAAAACCAAGCCACTCACCCAATCTAATGCCAATGAACTAATCAAAACCAAGACACTCACACAATCTAATGCCAATGAACTAATCAAAACCAAGCCACTCACCCAATCTAATGCCAATGAACTAATCAAAACCAAGCAACTTGCTCAATCAAATTCCAATGAACTAATCAAAACCAAGCCACGTGCCCAATCTAATGCCAATGAACTAATCAAACCTAGCCACTCACCAAATCTAATGCCAATGAACTAATCAAAACCAAGCCACTCACCCAATCTAATGCCAATGAACTAATCAAAACCAAGCAACTTGCCCAATCAAATTCCAATGAACTAATCAAAACCAAGCCACTTGCCCAATCTAATGCCAATGAACTAATCAAAACCAAGCTACTCACCCAATCTAATGCCAATGAACTAATCAAAACCAAGCCACTCACACAATCTAATGCCAATGAACTAATCAAAACCAAGCCACTCACCCAATCTAATGCCAATGAACTAATCAAAACCAAGCAACTTGCTCAATCAAATTCCAATGAACTAATCAAAACCAAGCCACTTGCCCAATCTAATGCCAATGAACTAATCAAACCTAGCCACTCACCCAATATAATGCCAATGAACTAATCAAAACCAAGCCACTCACCCAATCTAATGCCAATGAACTAATCAAAACCAAGCAACTTGCCCAATCAAATTCCAATGAACTAATCAAAACCCAGCCACTTGCCCAATATAATTCCAATGAACTAATCAAAACCAAGCCATTTGCCCAATCTAATGCCAATGAACTAATCAAAACCAAGCCACTCACCCAATATAATGCCAATGAACTAATCAAAACCAAGCAACTTGCCCAATCAAATTCCAATGAACTAATCAAAACCAAGCCATTCACCCAATCTAATGCCAATAAACTAATCAAAACCAAGCCTCTCGCCAAATCAAATTCAAATGAACTAATCAAAACCAAGCCACTCGCCCAATGTAATGCCAATGAACTAATCAAAACCAAGCCACTCACCCAATCTAATGCCAATGAACTAATCAAAACCAAGCCACTCGCCCAATCTAATGCCAATGAACTAATCAAAACCAAGCCACTCACCCAATCTAATGCCAATGAACTAATCAAAACCAAGCCACTTGCCCAATCTAATGCCAATGAACTAATCAAAACCAAGCCACTCTCCCAATCTAATGCCAATGAACTAATCAAAACCAAGCAACTTGCCCAATCAAATTCCAATGAACTAATCAAAACCAAGCCACTTGCCCAATCTAATGCCAATGAACTAATCAAAACCAAGCCACTCACCCAATCTAATGCCAATGAACTAATCAAAACCAAGCCACTCCCCCAATCTAATGCCAATGAACTAATCAAAACCAAGACACTCACCCAATCTAATGCCAATGAACTAATCAAAACCAAGCAACTTGCCCAATCAAATTCCAATGAACTAATCAAAACCAAGCCACTTGCCCAATCTAATGCCAATGAACTAATCAAAACCAAGCCACTCAACCAATCTAATGCCAATGAACTAATCAAAACCAAGCCACTCACCCAATCTAATGCCAATGAACTAATCACAACCAAGCCACTCACACAATCTAATGCCAATGAACTAATCAAAACCAAGCCACTCACCCAATCTAATGCCAATGAACTAATCAAAACCAAGCTACTTGCCCAATCAAATTCCAATGAACTAATCAAAACTAAGCCACTCACCCTATCTAATGCCAATGAACTAATCAAAACCAAGCCACTCACCCAATCAAATTCCAATGAACTAATCAAAACCAAGCCACTTGCCCAATCTGATGCCAATGAACTAATCAAAACCAAGCCACTTGCCCAATCTAATGCCAATGAACTAATCAAAACCGAGCCACTCACCCAATCTAATGCCAATGAACTAATCAAAATCAAGCCACTCACCCAATCTAATGCCAATGAACTAATCAAAACCAAGCCACTCACCCAATCTAATGCCAATGAACTAATCAAAACCAAGCAACTTGCCCAATGAAATTCCAATGAACTAATCAAAACCAAGCCACTCACCCAATCTAATGCCAATGAACTAATCAAAACCAAGCAACTTGCCCAATCAAATTCCAATGAACTAATCAAAACTAAGCCACTCACCCTATCTAATGCCAATGAACTAATCAAAACCAAGCCACTCGCCCAATCAAATTCCAATGAACTAATCAAAACCAAGCCACTTGCCCAATCTAATGCCAATGACATAATCAAAACCAAGCCACTTGCCCAATCTAATGCCAATGAACTAATCAAAACCAAGCCACTCACCCAATCTAATGCCAATGAACTAATCAAAACCAAGCCACTCACCCAATCTAATGCCAATAAACTAATCACAACCAAGCCACTCACACAATCTAATGCCAATGAACTAATCAAAACCAAGCCACTCACCCAATCTAATGCCAATGAACTAATCAAAACCAAGCAACTCGCCCAATCAAATTCCAATGAACTAATCAAAACCAAGCCACTCACCCAATCTAATGCCAATGAACTAATCAAAACCAAGCAACTTGCCCAATCAAATTCCAATGAACTAATCAAAACCAAGCCACTCACCCAATCTAATGCCAATGAACTAATCAAACCCAAGCAACTTGCCCAATCAAATTCCAATGAACTAATCAAAACCAAGCCACTTGCCCAATCTAATGCCAATGAACTAATCAAAACCAAGCCACTCACCCAATCTAATGCCAATGAACTAATCAAAACCAAGCCACTCACCCAATCTAATGCCAATGAACTAATCAAAACCAAGCCACTCACCCAATCTAATGGCAATGAACTAATCAAAACCAAGCAACTTGCTCAATCAAATTCCAATGAACTAATCAAAACCAAGCCACTTGCCCAATCTAATGCCAATGAACTAATCAAACCTAGCCACTCACCCAATCTAATGCCAATGAACTAATCAAAACCAAGCCACTCACCCAATCTAATGCCAATGAACTAATCAAAACCAAGCAACTTGCCCAATCAAATTCCAATGAACTAATCAAAACCAAGCCACTTGCCCAATCTAATGCCAATGAACTAATCAAAACCAAGCCACTCACCCAATCTAATGCCAATGAACTAATCAAAACCAAGCCACTCACCCAATCTAATGCCAATGAACTAATCAAAACCAAGCCACTCACCCAATCTAATGCCAATGAACTAATCAAAACCAAGCAACTTGCTCAATCAAATTCCAATGAACTAATCAAAACTAAGCCACTCACCCTATCTAATGCCAATGAACTAATCAAAACCAAGCCACTCGCCCAATCAAATTCCAATGAACTAATCAAAACCAAGCCACTCACCCAATCTAATGGCAATGAACTAATCAAAACCAAGCCACTCACCCAATCTAATGCCAATGAACTAATCAAAACCAAGCAACTCGCCCAATCAAATTCCAATGAACTAATCAAAACCAAGCCACTCACCCAATCTAATGCCAATGAACAAATCAAACCCAAGCAACTTGCCCAATCAAATTCCAATGAACTAATCAAAACCAAGCCACTTGCCCAATCTAATGCCAATGAACTAATCAAAACCAAGCCACTCACCCAATCTAATGCCAATGAACTAATCAAAACCAAGCCACTCACCCAATCTAATGCCAATGAACTAATCAAAACCAAGCCACTCACCCAATCAAATTCCAATGAACTAATCAAAACCAAGCCACTTGCCCAATCTAATGACAATGAACTAATCAAAACCAAGCCACTTGCCCAATCTAATGCCAATGAACTAATCAAAACCGAGCCACTCACCCAATCTAATGCCAATGAACTAATCAAAATCAAGCCACTCACCCAATCTAATGCCAATGAACTAATCAAAACCAAGCCACTCACCCAATCTAATGCCAATGAACTAATCAAAACCAAGCAACTTGCCCAATCAAATTCCAATGAACTAATCAAAACCAAGCCACTCACCCAATCTAATGCCAATGAACTAATCAAAACCAAGCAACTTGCCCAATCAAATTCCAATGAACTAATCAAAACTAAGCCACACACCCTATCTAATGCCAATGAACTAATCAAAACCAAGCCACTCGCCCAATCAAATTCCAATGAACTAATCAAAACCAAGCCACTTGCCCAATCTAATGCCAATGACCTAATCAAAACCAAGCCACTTGCCCAATCTAATGCCAATGAACTAATCAAAACCAAGCCACTCACCCAATCTAATGCCAATGAACTAATCAAAACCAAGCCACTCACCCAATCTAATGCCAATGAACTAATCACAACCAAGCCACTCACACAATCTAATGCCAATGAACTAATCAAAACCAAGCCACTCACCCAATCTAATGCCAATGAACTAATCAAAACCAAGCAACTCGCCCAATCAAATTCCAATGAACTAATCAAAACCAAGCCACTCACCCAATCTAATGCCAATGAACTAATCAAAACCAAGCAACTTGCCCAATCAAATTCCAATGAACTAATCAAAACCAAGCCACTTGCCCAATCTAATGCCAATGAACTAATCAAAACCAAGCCACTCACCCAATCTAATGCCAATGAACTAATCAAAACCAAGCCACTCACCCAATCTAATGCCAATGAACTAATCAAAACCAAGCCACTCACCCAATCTAATGCCAATGAACTAATCAAAACCAAGCAACTTGCTCAATCAAATTCCAATGACCTAATCAAAACCAAGCCACTTGCCCAATCTAATGCCAATGAACTAATCAAAACCAAGCCACTCACCCAATCTAATGCCAATGAACTAATCAAAACCAAGCCACTCGCCCAATTTAATGCCAATGAACTAATCAAAACCAAGCCACTCACCCTATCTAATGCCAATGAACTAATCAAAACCAAGCTACTTGCCCAATCAAATTCCAATGAACTAATCAAAACTAAGCCACTCACCCTATCTAATGCCAATGAACTAATCAAAACCAAGCCATTCACCCAATCAAATTCCAATGAACTAATCAAAACCAAGCCACTTGCCCAATCTAATGCCAATGAACTAATCAAAACCAAGCCACTTGCCCAATCTAATGCCAATGAACTAATCAAAACCAAGCCACTCACCCAATCTAATGCCAATGAACTAATCAAAACCAAGCAACTTGCCCAATCAAATTCCAATGAACTAATCAAAACCAAGCCACTCACCCAATCTAATGCCAATGAACTAATCAAAACCAAGCAACTTGCACAATCAAATTCCAATGAACTAATCAAAACTAAGCCACTCACCCAATCTAATGCCAATGAACTAATCAAAACCAAGCCACTCGCCCAATCAAATTCCAATGAACTAATCAAAACCAAGCCACTTGCCCAATCTAATGCCAATGACCTAATCAAAACCAAGCCACTTGCCCAATCTAATGCCAATGAACTAATCAAAACCAAGCCACTCACCCAATCTAATGCCAATGAACTAATCAAAACCAAGCCACTCACCCAATCTAATGCCAATGAACTAATCACAATCAAGCCACTCACACAATCTAATGCCAATGAACTAATCAAAACCAAGCCACTCACCCAATCTAATGCCAATGAACTAATCAAAACCAAGCAACTTGCTCAATCAAATTCCAATGAACTAATCAAAACCAAGCCACTTGCCCAATCTAATGCCAATGAACTAATCAAACCTAGCCACTCACCCAATCTAATGCCAATGAACTAATCAAAACCAAGCCACTCACCCAATCTAATGCCAATGAACTAATCAAAACCAAGCAACTTGCCCAATCAAATTCCAATGAACTAATCAAAACCAAGCCACTTGCCCAATCTAATGCCAATGAACTAATCAAAACCAAGCCACTCACCCAATCTAATGCCAATGAACTAATCAAAACCAAGCCACTCACCCAATCTAATGCCAATGAACTAATCAAAACCAAGCCACTCACCCAATCTAATGCCAATGAACTAATCAAAACCAAGCAACTTGCTCAATCAAATTCCAATGAACTAATCAAAACTAAGCCACTCACCCTATCTAATGCCAATGAACTAATCAAAACCAAGCCACTCGCCCAATCAAATTCCAATGAACTAATCAAAACCAAGCCACTCACCCAATCTAATGGCAATGAACTAATCAAAACCAAGCCACTCACCCAATCTAATGCCAATGAACTAATCAAAACCAAGCAACTCGCCCAATCAAATTCCAATGAACTAATCAAAACCAAGCCACTCACCCAATCTAATGCCAATGAACAAATCAAACCCAAGCAACTTGCCCAATCAAATTCCAATGAACTAATCAAAACCAAGCCACTTGCCCAATCTAATGCCAATGAACTAATCAAAACCAAGCCACTCACCCAATCTAATGCCAATGAACTAATCAAAACCAAGCCACTCACCCAATCTAATGCCAATGAACTAATCAAAACCAAGCCACTCACCCAATCAAATTCCAATGAACTAATCAAAACCAAGCCACTTGCCCAATCTAATGACAATGAACTAATCAAAACCAAGCCACTTGCCCAATCTAATGCCAATGAACTAATCAAAACCGAGCCACTCACCCAATCTAATGCCAATGAACTAATCAAAATCAAGCCACTCACCCAATCTAATGCCAATGAACTAATCAAAACCAAGCCACTCACCCAATCTAATGCCAATGAACTAATCAAAACCAAGCAACTTGCCCAATCAAATTCCAATGAACTAATCAAAACCAAGCCACTCACCCAATCTAATGCCAATGAACTAATCAAAACCAAGCAACTTGCCCAATCAAATTCCAATGAACTAATCAAAACTAAGCCACTCACCCTATCTAATGCCAATGAACTAATCAAAACCAAGCCACTCGCCCAATCAAATTCCAATGAACTAATCAAAACCAAGCCACTTGCCCAATCTAATGCCAATGACCTAATCAAAACCAAGCCACTTGCCCAATCTAATGCCAATGAACTAATCAAAACCAAGCCACTCACCCAATCTAATGCCAATGAACTAATCAAAACCAAGCCACTCACCCAATCTAATGCCAATGAACTAATCACAACCAAGCCACTCACACAATCTAATGCCAATGAACTAATCAAAACCAAGCCACTCACCCAATCTAATGCCAATGAACTAATCAAAACCAAGCAACTCGCCCAATCAAATTCCAATGAACTAATCAAAACCAAGCCACTCACCCAATCTAATGCCAATGAACTAATCAAAACCAAGCAACTTGCCCAATCAAATTCCAATGAACTAATCAAAACCAAGCCACTTGCCCAATCTAATGCCAATGAACTAATCAAAACCAAGCCACTCACCCAATCTAATGCCAATGAACTAATCAAAACCAAGCCACTCACCCAATCTAATGCCAATGAACTAATCAAAACCAAGCCACTCACCCAATCTAATGCCAATGAACTAATCAAAACCAAGCAACTTGCTCAATCAAATTCCAATGACCTAATCAAAACCAAGCCACTTGCCCAATCTAATGCCAATGAACTAATCAAAACCAAGCCACTCACCCAATCTAATGCCAATGAACTAATCAAAACCAAGCCACTCGCCCAATTTAATGCCAATGAACTAATCAAAACCAAGCCACTCACCCTATCTAATGCCAATGAACTAATCAAAACCAAGCTACTTGCCCAATCAAATTCCAATGAACTAATCAAAACTAAGCCACTCACCCTATCTAATGCCAATGAACTAATCAAAACCAAGCCATTCACCCAATCAAATTCCAATGAACTAATCAAAACCAAGCCACTTGCCCAATCTAATGCCAATGAACTAATCAAAACCAAGCCACTTGCCCAATCTAATGCCAATGAACTAATCAAAACCAAGCCACTCACCCAATCTAATGCCAATGAACTAATCAAAACCAAGCAACTTGCCCAATCAAATTCCAATGAACTAATCAAAACCAAGCCACTCACCCAATCTAATGCCAATGAACTAATCAAAACCAAGCAACTTGCACAATCAAATTCCAATGAACTAATCAAAACTAAGCCACTCACCCAATCTAATGCCAATGAACTAATCAAAACCAAGCCACTCGCCCAATCAAATTCCAATGAACTAATCAAAACCAAGCCACTTGCCCAATCTAATGCCAATGACCTAATCAAAACCAAGCCACTTGCCCAATCTAATGCCAATGAACTAATCAAAACCAAGCCACTCACCCAATCTAATGCCAATGAACTAATCAAAACCAAGCCACTCACCCAATCTAATGCCAATGAACTAATCACAATCAAGCCACTCACACAATCTAATGCCAATGAACTAATCAAAACCAAGCCACTCACCCAATCTAATGCCAATGAACTAATCAAAACCAAGCAACTCGCCCAATCAAATTCCAATGAACTAATCAAAACCAAGCCACTCACCCAATCTAATGCCAATGAACTAATCAAAACCAAGCAACTTGCCCAATCAAATTCCAATGAACTAATCAAAACCAAGCCACTTGCCCAATCTAATGCCAATGAACTAATCAAAACCAAGCCACTCACCCAATCTAATGCCAATGAACTAATCAAAACCAAGCCACTCACCCAATCTAATGCCAATGAACTAATCAAAACCAAGCCACTCACCCAATCTAATGCCAATGAACTAATCAAAACCAAGCCACTCACTCAATCTAATGCCAATGAACTAATCAAAACCAAGCCACTCACCCAATCTAATGCCAATGAACTAATCAAAACCAAGCAAATTGCCCAATCAAATTCCAATGAACTAATCAAAACCAAGCCACTCACACAATCTACTGCCAATGTACTAATCAAAACCAAGCAACTTGCCCAATCAAATTCCAATGAACTAATCAAAACTAAGCCACTCACCCTATCTAATGCCAATGAACTAATCAAAACCAAGCCACTCGCCCAATCAAATTCCAATGAACTAATCAAAACCAAGCCACTTGCCCAATCTAATGCCAATGACCTACTCAAAACCAAGCCACTTGCCCAATCTAATGCCAATGAACTAATCAAAACCAAGCCACTCACCCAATCTAATGCCAATGAACTAATCAAAACCAAGCCACTCGCCCAATCTAATGCCAATGAACTAATCAAAACCAAGCTACTTGCCCAATCAAATTCCAATGAACTAATCAAAATTAAGCCACTCACCCTATCTAATGCCAATGAACTAATCAAAACCAAGCCACTCACCCAATCAAATTCCAATGAACTAATCAAAACCAAGCCACTTGCCCAATCTAATGACAATGAACTAATCAAAACCAAGCCACTTGCCCAATCTAATGCCAATGAACTAATCAAAACCGAGCCACTCACCCAATCTAATGCCAATGAACTAATCAAAATCAAGCCACTCACCCAATCTAATGCCAATGAACTAATCAAAACCAAGCCACTCACCCAATCTAATGCCAATGAACTAATCAAAACCAAGCAACTTGCCCAATCAAATTCCAATGAACTAATCAAAACCAAGCCACTCACCCAATCTAATGCCAATGAACTAATCAAAACCAAGCAACTTGCCCAATCAAATTCCAATGAACTAATCAAAACTAAGCCACTCACCCTATCTAATGCCAATGAACTAATCAAAACCAAGCCACTCGCCCAATCAAATTCCAATGAACTAATCAAAACCAAGCCACTTGCCCAATCTAATGCCAATGACCTAATCAAAACCAAGCCACTTGCCCAATCTAATGCCAATGAACTAATCAAAACGAAGCCACTCACCCAATCTAATGCCAATGAACTAATCAAAACCAAGCCACTCACCCAATCTAATGCCAATGAACTAATCACAACCAAGCCACTCACACAATCTAATGCCAATGAACTAATCAAAACCAAGCCACTCACCCAATCTAATGCCAATGAACTAATCAAAACCAAGCAACTCGCCCAATCAAATTCCAATGAACTAATCAAAACCAAGCCACTCACCCAATCTAATGCCAATGAACTAATCAAAACCAAGCAACTTGCCCAATCAAATTCCAATGAACTAATCAAAACCAAGCCACTTGCCCAATCTAATGCCAATGAACTAATCAAAACCAAGCCACTCACCCAATCTAATGCCAATGAACTAATCAAAACCAAGCCACTCACCCAATCTAATGCCAATGAACTAATCAAAACCAAGCCACTCACCCAATCTAATGCCAATGAACTAATCAAAACCAAGCAATTGCTCAATCAAATTCCAATGACCTAATCAAAACCAAGCCACTTGCCCAATCTAATGCCAATGAACTAATCAAAACCAAGCCACTCACCCAATCTAATGCCAATGAACTAATCAAAACCAAGCCACTCGCCCAATCTAATGCCAATGAACTAATCAAAACCAAGCCACTCACCCTATCTAATGCCAATGAACTAATCAAAACCAAGCTACTTGCCCAATCAAATTCCAATGAACTAATCAAAACTAAGCCACTCACCCTATCTAATGCCAATGAACTAATCAAAATCAAGCCACTCACCCAATCAAATTCCAATGAACTAATCAATCCCAAGGCACTTGCCCAATCTAATGACAATGAACTAATCAAAACCAAGCCACTTGCCCAATCTAATGCCAATGAACTAATCAAAACCGAGCCACTCACCCAATCTAATGCCAATGAACTAATCAAAATCAAGCCACTCACCCAATCTAATGCCAATGAACTAATCAAAACCAAGCCACTCACCCAATCTAATGCCAATGAACTAATCAAAACCAAGCAACTTGCCCAATCAAATTCCAATGAACTAATCAAAACCAAGCCACTCACCCAATCTAATGCCAATGAACTAATCAAAACCAAGCAACTTGCCCAATCAAATTCCAATGAACTAATCAAAACTAAGCCACTCACCCTATCTAATGCCAATGAACTAATCAAAACCAAGCCACTCGCCCAATCAAATTCCAATGAACTAATCAAAACCAAGCCACTTGCCCAATCTAATGCCAATGACCTAATCAAAACCAAGCCACTTGCCCAATCTAATGCCAATGAACTAATCAAAACCAAGCCACTCACCCAATTTAATGCCAATGAACTAATCAAAACCAAGCCACTCACCCAATCTAATGCCAATGAACTAATCACAACCAAGCCACTCACACAATCTAATGCCAATGAACTAATCAAAACCAAGCCACTCACCAATCTAATGCCAATGAACTAATCAAAACCAAGCAACTCGCCCAATCAAATTCCAATGAACTAATCAAAACCAAGCCACTCACCCAATCTAATGCCAATGAACTAATCAAAACCAAGCAACTTGCCCAATCAAATTCCAATGAACTAATCAAAACCAAGCCACTTGCCCAATCTAATGCCAATGAACTAATCAAAACCAAGCCACTCACCCAATCTAATGCCAATGAACTAATCAAAACCAAGCCACTCACCCAATCTAATGCCAATGAACTAATCAAAACCAAGCAACTTGCTCAATCAAATTCCAATGAACTAATCAAAACCAAGCCACTTGCCCAATCTAATGCCAATGAACTAATCAAACCTAGCCACTCACCCAATCTAATGCCAATGAACTAATCAAAACCAAGCCACTCACCCAATCTAATGCCAATGAACTAATCAAAACCAAGCAACTTGCCCAATCAAATTCCAATGAACTAATCAAAACCAAGCCACTTGCCCAATCTAATGCCAATGAACTAATCAAAACCAAGCCACTCACCCAATCTAATGCCAATGAACTAATCAAAACCAAGCCACTCACACAATCTAATGCCAATGAACTAATCAAAACCAAGCCACTCACCCAATCTAATGCCAATGAACTAATCAAAACCAAGCAACTTGCTCAATCAAATTCCAATGAACTAATCAAAACCAAGCCACTTGCCCAATCTAATGCCAATGAACTAATCAAACCTAGCCACTCACCCAATATAATGCCAATGAACTAATCAAAACCAAGCCACTCACCCAATCTAATGCCAATGAACTAATCAAAACCAAGCAACTTGCCCAATCAAATTCCAATGAACTAATCAAAACCCAGCCACTTGCCCAATATAATTCCAATGAACTAATCAAAACCAAGCCATTTGCCCAATCTAATGCCAATGAACTAATCAAAACCAAGCCACTCACCCAATATAATGCCAATGAACTAATCAAAACCAAGCAACTTGCCCAATCAAATTCCAATGAACTAATCAAAACCAAGCCATTCACCCAATCTAATGCCAATAAACTAATCAAAACCAAGCCTCTCGCCAAATCAAATTCAAATGAACTAATCAAAACCAAGCCACTCGCCCAATCTAATGCCAATGAACTAATCAAAACCAAGCCACTCACCCAATCTAATGCCAATGAACTAATCAAAACCAAGCCACTCGCCCAATCTAATGCCAATGAACTAATCAAAACCAAGCCACTCACCCAATCTAATGCCAATGAACTAATCAAAACCAAGCCACTTGCCCAATCTAATGCCAATGAACTAATCAAAACCAAGCCACTCTCCCAATCTAATGCCAATGAACTAATCAAAACCAAGCAACTTGCCCAATCAAATTCCAATGAACTAATCAAAACCAAGCCACTTGCCCAATCTAATGCCAATGAACTAATCAAAACCAAGCCACTCACCCAATCTAATGCCAATGAACTAATCAAAACCAAGCCACTCACCCAATCTAATGCCAATGAACTAATCAAAACCAAGACACTCACCCAATCTAATGCCAATGAACTAATCAAAACCAAGCCACTTGCCCAATCTAATGCCAATGAACTAATCAAAACCAAGCCACTCAACCAATCTAATGCCAATGAACTAATCAAAACCAAGCCACTCACCCAATCTAATGCCAATGAACTAATCACAACCAAGCCACTCACACAATCTAATGCCAATGAACTAATCAAAACCAAGCCACTCACCCAATCTAATGCCAATGAACTAATCAAAACCAAGCTACTTGCCCAATCAAATTCCAATGAACTAATCAAAACTAAGCCACTCACCCTATCTAATGCCAATGAACTAATCAAAACCAAGCCACTCACCCAATCAAATTCCAATGAACTAATCAAAACCAAGCCACTTGCCCAATCTGATGCCAATGAACTAATCAAAACCAAGCCACTTGCCCAATCTAATGCCAATGAACTAATCAAAACCGAGCCACTCACCCAATCTAATGCCAATGAACTAATCAAAATCAAGCCACTCACCCAATCTAATGCCAATGAACTAATCAAAACCAAGCCACTCACCCAATCTAATGCCAATGAACTAATCAAAACCAAGCAACTTGCCCAATCAAATTCCAATGAACTAATCAAAACCAAGCCACTCACCCAATCTAATGCCAATGAACTAATCAAAACCAAGCAACTTGCCCAATCAAATTCCAATGAACTAATCAAAACTAAGCCACTCACCCTATCTAATGCCAATGAACTAATCAAAACCAAGCCACTCGCCCAATCAAATTCCAATGAACTAATCAAAACCAAGCCACTTGCCCAATCTAATGCCAATGACCTAATCAAAACCAAGCCACTTGCCCAATCTAATGCCAATGAACTAATCAAAACCAAGCGACTCACCCAATCTAATGCCAATGAACTAATCAAAACCAAGCCACTCACCCAATCTAATGCCAATGAACTAATCACAACCAAGCCACTCACACAATCTAATGCCAATGAACTAATCAAAACCAAGCCACTCACCCAATCTAATGCCAATGAACTAATCAAAACCAAGCAACTCGCCCAATCAAATTCCAATGAACTAATCAAAACCAAGCCACTCACCCAATCTAATGCCAATGAACTAATCAAACCCAAGCAACTTGCCCAATCAAATTCCAATGAACTAATCAAAACAAAGCCACTTGCCCAATCTAATGCCAATGAACTAATCAAAACCAAGCCACTCACCCAATCTAATGCCAATGAACTAATCAAAACCAAGCCACTCACCCAATCTAATGCCAATGAACTAATCAAAACCAAGCCACTCACCCAATCTAATGGCAATGAACTAATCAAAACCAAGCAACTTGCTCAATCAAATTCCAATGAACTAATCAAAACCAAGCCACTTGCCCAATCTAATGCCAATGAACTAATCAAACCTAGCCACTCACCCAATCTAATGCCAATGAACTAATCAAAACCAAGCCACTCACCCAATCTAATGCCAATGAACTAATCAAAACCAAGCAACTTGCCCAATCAAATTCCAATGAACTAATCAAAACCAAGCCACTTGCTCAATCAAATTCCAATGAACTAATCAAAACTAAGCCACTCACCCAATCTAATGCCAATGAACTAATCAAAACCAAGCCACTCGCCCAATCAAATTCCAATGAACTAATCAAAACCAAGCCATTCACCCAATCTAATGGCAATGAACTAATCAAAACCAAGCCACTCACCCAATCTAATGCCAATGAACTAATCAAAACCAAGCAACTCGCCCAATCAAATTCCAATGAACTAATCAAAACCAAGCCACTCACCCAATCTAATGGCAATGAACTAATCAAAACCAAGCAACTTGCTCAATCAAATTCCAATGAACTAATCAAAACCAAGCCACTTGCCCATTCTAATGCCAATGAACTAATCAAACCTAGCCACTCACCCAATCTAATGCCAATGAACTAATCAAAACCAAGCAACTTGCCCAATGAAATTCCAATGAACTAATCAAAACCAAGCCACTTGCCCAATCTAATGCCAATGAACTAATCAAAACCAAGCCACTCACCCAATGTAATGCCAATGAACTAATCAAAACCAAGCCACTCACCCAATCTAATGCCAATGAACTAATCAAAACCAAGCCACTCACCCAATCTAATGCCAATGAACTAATCAAAACCAAGCAACTTGCTCAATCAAATTCCAATGAACTAATCAAAACTAAGCCACTCACCCTATCTAATGCCAATGAACTAATCAAAACCAAGCCACTCGCCCAATCAAATTCCAATGAACTAATCAAAACCAAGCCACTCACCCAATCTAATGGCAATGAACTAATCAAAACCAAGCCACTCACCCAATCTAATGCCAATGAACTAATCAAAACCAAGCAACTCGCCCAATCAAATTCCAATGAACTAATCAAAACCAAGCCACTCACCCAATCTAATGCCAATGAACTAATCAAACCCAAGCAACTTGCCCAATCAAATTCCAATGAACTAATCAAAACCAAGCCACTTGCCCAATCTAATGCCAATGAACTAATCAAAACCAAGCCACTCACCCAATCTAATGCCAATGAACTAATCAAAACCAAGCCACTCACCCAATCTAATGCCAATGAACTAATCAAAACCAAGCCACTCACCCAATCTAATGGCAATGAACTAATCAAAACCAAGCAACTTGCTCAATCAAATTCCAATGAACTAATCAAAACCAAGCCACTTGCCCAATCTAATGCCAATGAACTAATCAAACCTAGCCACTCACCCAATCTAATGCCAATGAACTAATCAAAACCAAGCCACTCACCCAATCTAATGCCAATGAACTAATCAAAACCAAGCAACTTGCCCAATCAAATTCCAATGAACTAATCAAAACCAAGCCACTTGCCCAATCTAATGCCAATGAACTAATCAAAACCAAGCCACTCACCCAATCTAATGCCAATGAACTAATCAAAACCAAGCCACTCACCCAATCTAATGCCAATGAACTAATCAAAACCAAGCCACTCACCCAATCTAATGCCAATGAACTAATCAAAACCAAGCAACTTGCTCAAGCAAATTCCAATGAACTAATCAAAACCAAGCCACTTGCCCAATCTAATGCCAATGAACTAATCAAAACCAAGCCACTCACCCAATCTAATGCCAATGAACTAATCAAAACCAAGCAACTTGCCCAATCAAATTCCAATGAACTAATCAAAACCCATCCACTTGCCCAATATAATTCCAATGAACTAATCAAAACCAAGCCATTTGCCCAATCTAATGCCAATGAACTAATCAAAACCAAGCCATTCACCCAATCTAATGCCAATAAACTAATCAAAACCAAGCCTTTCGCCAAATCAAATTCCAATGAACTAATCAAAACCAAGCCACTCGCCCAATCTAATGCCAATGAACTAATCAAAACCAAGCCACTCACCCAATCTAATGCCAATGAACTAATCAAAACCAAGCCAGTCGCCCAATCTAATGCCAATGAACTAATCAAAACCAAGCCACTCACCCAATCTAATGCCAATGAACTAATCAAAACCAAGCCACTTGCCCAATCTAATGCCAATGAACTAATCAAAACCAAGCCACTCACCCAATCTAATGCCAATGAACTAATCAAAACCAAGCCACTCACCCAATCTAATGCCAATGAACTAATCAAAACCAAGACACTCACCCAATCTAATGCCAATGAACTAATCAAAACCAAGCAACTTGCCCAATCAAATTCCAATGAACTAATCAAAACAAAGCCACTTGCCCAATCTAATGCCAATGAACTAATCAAAACCAAGCCACTCAACCAATCTAATGCCAATGAACTAATCAAAACCAAGCCACTCACCCAATCTAATGCCAATGAACTAATCAAAACCAAGCAACTTGCCCAATCAAATTCCAATGAACTAATCAAAACCAAGCCACTTGCCCAATCTAATGCCAATGAACTAATCAAAACCAAGCCACTCACACAATCTAATGCCAATGAACTAATCAAAACCAAGCAACTTGCCCAATCAAATTCCAATGAACTAATCAAAACCAAGCCACTTGCCCAATCTAATGCCAATGAACTAATCAAAACCAAGCCACTCGCCCAATCTAATGCCAATGAACTAATCAAAACCAAGCCACTCCCCCAATCTAATGCCAATGAACTAATCAAAACCAAGCCACACGCCCAATCAAATTCCAATGAACTAATCAAAACCAAGCCACTTGCCCAATCTAATGCCAATGAACTAATCAAAACCAAGCCACTCACCCAATCTAATGCCAATGAACTAATCAAAACCAAGCAACTTGCCCAATCAAATTCCAATGAACTAATCAAAACCAAGCCACTTACCCAATCTAATGCCAATGAACTAATCAAAACCAAGCCACTCACCCAATCTAATGCCAATGAACTAATCAAAACCAAGCCACTCACCCAATCTAATGCCAATGAACTAATCAAAACCAAGACACTCAACCAATCTAATGCCAATGAACTAATCAAAACCAAGCAACTTGCCCAATCAAATTCCAATGAACTAATCAAAACCAAGCCACTTGCCCAATCTAATGCCAATGAACTAATCAAAACCAAGCCACTCAACCAATCTAATGCCAATGAACTAATCAAAACCAAGCCACTCACCCAATCTAATGCCAATGAACTAATCAAAACCAAGCAACTTGCCCAATCAAATTCCAATGTACTAATCAAAACCAAGCCACTTGCCCAATCTAATGCCAATGAACTAATCAAAACCAAGCCACTCACCCAATCTAATGCTAATGAACTAATCAAAACCAAGACAGTCACCCAATCTAATGCCAATGAACTAATCAGAACCAAGCTACTTGCCCAATCAAATTCCAATGAACAAATCAAAACTAAGCCACTCACCCTATCTAATGCCAATGAACTAATCAAAACCAAGCCACTCACCCAATCAAATTCCAATGAACTAATCAAAACCAAGCCACTTGCCCAATCTAATGCCAATGAACTAATCAAAACCAAGCCACTTGCCCAATCTAATGCCAATGAACTAATCAAAACCGAGCCACTCACCCAATCTAATGCCAATGAACTAATCAAAATCAAGCCACTCACCCAATCTAATGCCAATGAACTAATCAAAACCAAGCCACTCACCCAATCTAATGCCAATGAACTAATCAAAACCAAGCAACTTGCCCAATCAAATTCCAATGAACTAATCAAAACTAAGCCACTCACCCTATCTAATGCCAATGAACTAATCAAAACCAAGCCACTTGCCCAATCTAATGCCAATGACCTAATCAAATCCAAGCCACTTGCCCAATCTAATGCCAATGAACTAATCAAAACCAAGCCACTCACCCAATCTAATGCCAATGAACTAATCAAAACCAAGCCACTCACCCAATCTAATGCCAATGAACTAATCACAACCAAGCCACTCACACAATCTAATGCCAATGAACTAATCAAAACCAAGCCGCTCACCCAATCTAATGCCAATGAACTAATCAAAACCAAGCAACTTGCCCAATCAAATTCCAATGAACTAATCAAAACCAAGCCACTCACCCAATCTAATGCCAATGAACTAATCAAAACCAAGCAACTTGCCCAATCAAATTCCAATGAACTAATCAAAACCAAGCCACTTTCCCAATCTAATGCCAATGAACTAATCATAACCAAGCCACTCACCCAATCTAATGCCAATGAACTAATCATAACCAAGCCACTCACCCAATCTAATGCCAATGAACTAATCAAAACCAAGCAACTTGCCCAATCAAATTCCAATGAACTAATCAAAACCAAGCCACTCACCCAATCTAATGCCAATGAACTAATCAAAACCAAGCCACTCACACAATCTAATGCCAATGAACTAATCAAAACCAAGCCACTCACCCAATCTAATGCCAATGAACTAATCAAAACCAAGCCACTCACCCAATCTAATGCCAATGAACTAATCAAAACCAAGACACTCACCCAATCTAATGCCAATGAACTAATCAAAACCAAGCAACTTGCCCAATCAAATTCCAATGAACTAATCAAAACCAAGCCACTTGCCCAATCTAATGCCAATGAACTAATCAAAACCAAGCCACTCAACCAATCTAATGCCAATGAACTAATCAAAACCAAGCCACTCACCCAATCTAATGCCAATGAACTAATCAAAACCAAGCAACTTGCCCAATCAAATTCCAATGTACTAATCAAAACCAAGCCACTTGCCCAATCTAATGCCAATGAACTAATCAAAACCAAGCCACTCACCCAATCTAATGCTAATGAACTAATCAAAACCAAGACAGTCACCCAATCTAATGCCAATGAACTAATCAAAACCAAGCTACTTGCCCAATAAATTCCAATGAACAAATCAAAACTAAGCCACTCACCCTATCTAATGCCAATGAACTAATCAAAACCAAGCCACTCACCCAATCAAATTCCAATGAACTAATCAAAACCAAGCCACTTGCCCAATCTAATGCCAATGAACTAATCAAAACCAAGCCACTTACCCAATCTAATGCCAATGAACTAATCAAAACCGAGCCACTCACCCAATCTAATGCCAATGAACTAATCAAAATCAAGCCACTCACCCAATCTAATGCCAATGAACTAATCAAAACCAAGCCACTCACCCAATCTAATGCCAATGAACTAATCAAAACCAAGCAACTTGCCCAATCAAATTCCAATGAACTAATCAAAACTAAGCCACTCACCCTATCTAATGCCAATGAACTAATCAAAACCAAGCCACTTGCCCAATCTAATGCCAATGACCTAATCAAAACCAAGCCACTTGCCCAATCTAATGCCAATGAACTAATCAAAACCAAGCCACTCACCCAATCTAATGCCAATGAACTAATCAAAACCAAGCCACTCACCCAATCTAATGCCAATGAACTAATCACAACCAAGCCACTCACACAATCTAATGCCAATGAACTAATCAAAACCAAGCCACTCACCCAATCTAATGCCAATGAACTAATCAAAACCAAGCAACTCGCCCAATCAAATTCCAATGAACTAATCAAAACCAAGCCACTCACCCAATCTAATGCCAATGAACTAATCAAAACCAAGCAACTTGCCCAATCAAATTCCAATGAACTAATCAAAACCAAGCCACTTTCCCAATCTAATGCCAATGAACTAATCATAACCAAGCCACTCACCCAATCTAATGCCAATGAACTAATCAAAACCAAGCCACTCACCCAATCTAATGCCAATGAACTAATCAAAACCAAGCCACTCACCCAATCTAATGCCAATGAACTAATCAAAACCAAGCAACTTGCCCAATCAAATTCCAATGAACTAATCAAAACCAAGCCACTTGCCCAATCTAATGCCAATGAACTAATCAAAACCAAGCCACTCACCCAATCTAATGCCAATGAACTAATCAAAACCAAGCCACTCACCCAATCTAATGCCAATGAACTAATCACAACCAAGCCACTCACACAATCTAATGCCAATGAACTAATCAAAACCAAGCAACTTGCCCAATCAAATTCCAATGAACTAATCAAAACCAAGCCACTCACCCAATCTAATGCCAATGAACTAATCAAAACCAAGCAACTTGCCCAATCAAATTCCAATGAACTAATCAAAACCAAGCCACTTTCCCAATCTAATGCCAATGAACTAATCATAACCAAGCCACTCACGCAATCTAATGCCAATGAACTAATCATAACCAAGCCACTCACCCAATCTAATGCCAATGAACTAATCAAAACCAAGCAACTTGCCCAATCAAATTCCAATGAACTAATCAAAACCAAGCCACTCACCCAATCTAATGCCAATGAACTAATCAAAACCAAGCCACTCACCCAATCTAATGCCAATGAACTAATCAAAACCAAGCCACTCACCCAATCTAATGCCAATGAACTAATCAAAACCAAGCCACTCACCCAATCTAATGCCAATGAACTAATCAAAACCAAGACACTCACCCAATCTAATGCCAATGAACTAATCAAAACCAAGCAACTTGCCCAATCAAATTCCAATGAACTAATCAAAACCAAGCCACTTGCCCAATCTAATGCCAATGAACTAATCAAAACCAAGCCACTCAACCAATCTAATGCCAATGAACTAATCAAAACCAAGCCACTCACCCAATCTAATGCCAATGAACTAATCAAAACCAAGCAACTTGCCCAATCAAATTCCAATGTACTAATCAAAACCAAGCCACTTGCCCAATCTAATGCCAATGAACTAATCAAAACCAAGCCACTCACCCAATCTAATGCTAATGAACTAATCAAAACCAAGACAGTCACCCAATCTAATGCCAATGAACTAATCAAAACCAAGCTACTTGCCCAATAAATTCCAATGAACAAATCAAAACTAAGCCACTCACCCTATCTAATGCCAATGAACTAATCAAAACCAAGCCACTCACCCAATCAAATTCCAATGAACTAATCAAAACCAAGCCACTTGCCCAATCTAATGCCAATGAACTAATCAAAACCAAGCCACTTGCCCAATCTAATGCCAATGAACTAATCAAAACCGAGCCACTCACCCAATCTAATGCCAATGAACTAATCAAAATCAAGCCACTCACCCAATCTAATGCCAATGAACTAATCAAAACCAAGCCACTCACCCAATCTAATGCCAATGAACTAATCAAAACCAAGCAACTTGCCCAATCAAATTCCAATGAACTAATCAAAACTAAGCCACTCACCCTATCTAATGCCAATGACCTAATCAAAACCAAGCCACTTGCCCAATCTAATGCCAATGAACTAATCAAAACCAAGCCACTCACCCAATCTAATGCCAATGAACTAATCAAAACCAAGCCACTCACCCAATCTAATGCCAATGAACTAATCACAACCAAGCCACTCACACAATCTAATGCCAATGAACTAATCAAAACCAAGCCACTCACCCAATCTAATGCCAATGAACTAATCAAAACCAAGCAACTCGCCCAATCAAATTCCAATGAACTAATCAAAACCAAGCCACTCACCCAATCTAATGCCAATGAACTAATCAAAACCAAGCAACTTGCCCAATCAAATTCCAATTAACTAATCAAAACCAAGCCACTTTCCCAATCTAATGCCAATGAACTAATCATAACCAAGCCACTCACCCAATCTAATGCCAATGAACTAATCAAAACCAAGCCACTCACCCAATCTAATGCCAATGAACTAATCAAAACCAAGCCACTCACCCAATCTAATGCCAATGAACTAATCAAAACCAAGCAACTTGCCCAATCAAATTCCAATGAACTAATCAAAACCAAGCCACTTGCCCAATCTAATGCCAATGAACTAATCAAAACCAAGCCACTCACCCAATCTAATGCCAATGAACTAATCAAAACCAAGCCACTCACCCAATCTAATGCCAATGAACTAATCAAAACCAAGCCACTCACCCAATCTAATGCCAATGAACTAATCAAAACCAAGCAACTTGCTCAATCAAATTCCAATGAACTAATCAAAACCAAGCCACTTGCCCAATCTAATGCCAATGAACTAATCAAACCTAGCCACTCACCCAATATAATGCCAATGAACTAATCAAAACCAAGCCACTCACCCAATCTAATGCCAATGAACTAATCAAAACCAAGCCACTCACCCAATCTAATGCCAATGAACTAATCAAAACCAAGCAACTTGCCCAATCAAATTCCAATGAACTAATCAAAACCAAGCCACTTGCCCAATCTAATGCCAATGAACTAATCAAAACCAAGCCACTCACCCAATCTAATGCCAATGAACTAATCAAAACCAAGCCACTCACCCAATCTAATGCCAATGAACTAATCAAAACCAAGCCACTCACCCAATCTAATGCCAATGAACTAATCAAAACCAAGCAACTTGCTCAATCAAATTCCAATGAACTAATCAAAACCAAGCCACTTGCCCAATCTAATGCCAATGAACAAATCAAACCTAGCCACTCACCCAATATAATGCCAATGAACTAATCAAAACCAAGCCACTCACCCAATCTAATGCCAATGAACTAATCAAAACCAAGCAACTTGCCCAATCAAATTCCAATGAACTAATCAAAACCCAGCCACTTGCCCAATATAATTCCAATGAACTAATCAAAACCAAGCCATTTGCCCAATCTAATGCCAATGAACTAATCAAAACCAAGCCACTCACCCAATATAATGCCAATGAACTAATCAAAACCAAGCAACTTGCCCAATCAAATTCCAATGAACTAATCAAAACCAAGCCATTCACCCAATCTAATGCCAATAAACTAATCAAAACCAAGCCTCTCGCCAAATCAAATTCCAATGAACTAATCAAAACCAAGCCACTCGCCCAATCTAATGCCAATGAACTAATCAAAACCAAGCCACTCACCCAATCTAATGCCAATGAACTAATCAAAACCAAGCCACTCGCCCAATCTAATGCCAATGAACTAATCAAAACCAAGCCACTCACCTAATCTAATGCCAATGAACTAATCAAAACCAAGCCACTTGCCCAATCTAATGCCAATGAACTAATCAAAACCAAGACACTCACCCAATCTAATGCCAATGAACGAATCAAAACCAAGCAACTTGCCCAATCAAATTCCAATGAACTAATCAAAACCAAGCCACTTGCCCAATCTAATGCCAATGAACTAATCAAAACCAAGCCACTCACCCAATCTAATGTCAATGAACTAATCAAAACCAAGCCACTCACCCAATCTAATGCCAATGAACTAATCAAAACCAAGACACTCACCCAATCTAATGCCAATGAACTAATCAAAACCAAGCAACTTGCCCAATCAAATTCCAATGAACTAATCAAAACCAAGCCACTTGCCCAATCTAATGCCAATGAACTAATCAAAACCAAGCCACTCAACCAATCTAATGCCAATGAACTAATCAAAACCAAGCCACTCACCCAATCTAATGCCAATGAACTAATCAAAACCAAGCAACTTGCCCAATCAAATTCCAATGAACTAATCAAAACCAAGCCACTTGCCCAATCTAATGCCAATGAACTAATCAAAACCAAGCCACTCACCCAATCTAATGCCAATGAACTAATCAAAACCAAGCAACTTGCCCAATCAAATTCCAATGAACTGATCAAAACCAAGCCACTTGCCCAATCTAATGCCAATGATCTAATCAAAACCAAGCCACTCACCCAATCTAATGCCAATGAACTAATCAAAACCAAGCAACTTGCCCAATCAAATTCCAATGAACTAATCAAAACCAAGCCACTTGCCCAATCTAATGCCAATGAACTAATCAAAACCAAGCCACTCACTGAATATAATGCCAATGAACTAATCAAAACCAAGCCACTCGCACAATCTAATGTCAATGAACTAATCAAAACCAAGCTACTCACCCAATCTAATGCCAATGAACTAATCAAAACCAAGCAACTTGCCCAATCAAATTCCAATGAACTAATCAAAACCAAGCCATTCACCCAATCTAATGCCAATAAACTAATCAAATCCATGCCACTCGCCAAATCAAATTCCAATGAACTAATCAAAACCAAGCCACTCGGCCAATCAAATACCAATGAACTAATCAAAACCAAGCCACTCGCCCAATCAAATACCAATTAACCAATCAAAACCAAGCCACTTGCCCAATCTAATGCCTATGAACTAATCAAAACCGAGCCACTCACCCAATCTAATGCCAATGAACTAATCAAAATCAAGCCACTCACCCAATCTAATGCCAATGAACTAATCAAAACCAAGCCACTTGCCCAATCTAATGCCAATGAACTAATCACAACCAAGCCACTCACACAATCTAATGCCAATGAACTAATCAAAACCAAGCCACTCACCCAATCTGATGCCAATGAACTAATCAAAACCAAGCAACTCGCCCAATCAAATTCCAATGAACTAATCAAAACCAAGCCACTTACCCAATCTAATGCCAATGAACTAATCAAAACCAAGCAACTTGCTCAATCAAATTCCAATGAACTAATCAAAACCAAGCCACTTGCCCAATCTAATGCCAATGAACTAATCAAACCTAGCCACTCACCCAATCTAATGCCAATGAACTAATCAAAACCAAGCCACTCACCCAATCTAATGCCAATGAACTAATCAAAACCAAGCAACTTGCCCAATCAAATTCCAATGAACTAATCAAAACCAAGCCATTTGCCCAATCTAATGCCAATGAACTAATCAAAACCAAGCCACTCTCCCAATCTAATGCCAATGAACTAATCAAACCTAGCCACTCACCCAATCTAATGCCAATGAACTAATCAAAACCAAGCCACTCACCCAATCTAATGCCAATGAACTAATCAAAACCAAGCAACTTGCCCAATCAAATTCCAATGAACTAATCAAAACCCAGCCACTTGCCCAATATAATTCCAATGAACTAATCAAAACCAAGCCATTTGCCCAATCTAATGCCAATGAACTAATCAAAACCAAGCCACTCACCCAATATAATGCCAATGAACTAATCAAAACCAAGCCAGTCGCCCAATCTAATGCCAATGAACTAATCAAAACCAAGCCACTCACCCAATCTAATGCCAATGAACTAATCAAAACCAAGCCACTCGCCCAATCTAATGCCAATGAACTAATCAAAACCAAGCCACTCACCCAATCTAATGCCAATGAACTAATCAAAACCAAGCCACTTGCCCAATCTAATGCCAATGAACTAATCAAAACCAAGCCATTCACCCAATCTAATGCCAATGAACTAATCAAAATCAAGCAACTTCCCCAATCAAATTCCAATGAACTAATCAAAACAAAGCCACTTGCCCAATCTAATGCCAATGTACTAATCAGAACCAAGCCACTCGCCCAATCTAATGCCAATGAACTAATCAAAACCAAGCCACTCCCCCAATCTAATGCCAATGAACTAATCAAAACCAAGCCACTCACTGAATCTAATGCCAATGAACTAATCAAAACCAAGCAACTTGCCCAATCAAATTCCAATGAACTAATCAAAACCAAGCCACTTGCCCAATCTAATGCCAATGAACTAATCAAAATCAAGCCACTCGCCCAATCTAATGCCAATGAACTAATCAAAACCAAGCCACTCACCCAATCTAATGCCAATGAACTAATCAAAACCAAGCCACTCACCCAATCTAATGCCAATGAACTAATCAAAACCAAGCAACTTGCCCAATCAAATTCCATTGAACTAATCAAAACCAAGCTACTCACCCAATCTAATGCCAATGAACTAATCAAAACCAAGCAACTCGCCCAATCAAATTCCAATGAACTAATGAAAACCAAGCCACTCACCCAATCTAATGCCAATGAACTAATGAAAACCAAGCCACTTGCCCAATCTAATGCCAATGATCTAATCAAAACCAAGCCACTCACCCAATCTAATGCCAATGAACTAATCAAAACCAAGCAACTTGCCCAATCAAATTCCAATGAACTAATCAAAACCAAGCCACTTGCCCAATCTAATGCCAATGAACTATTCAAAACCAAGCCACTCGCCCAATCTAATGCCAATGAACTAATCAAAACCAAGCCACTCCCCCAATCTAATGCCAATGAACTAATCAAAACCAAGCCACACGCCCAATCAAATTCCAATGAACTAATCAAAACCAAGCCACTTGCCCAATCTAATGCCAATGAACTAATCAAAACCAAGCCACTCACTGAATCTAATGCCAATGAACTAATCAAAACCAAGCCACTCGCCCAATCTAATGCCAATGAACTAATCAAAACCAAGCTACTCACCCAATCTAATGCCAATGAACTAATCAAAACCAAGCAACTTGCCCAATCAAATTCCAATGAACTAATCGAAACTAAGCCATCACCCTATCTAATGCCAATGAATTAATCAAAACCAAGCCACTCACCCAATCTAATGCCAATGAACTAATCAAAACCAAGCCATTCACCCAATCTAATGCCAATAAACTAATCAAATCCATGCCACTCGCCAAATCAAATTCCAATGAACTAATCAAAACCAAGCCACTCGCCCAATCTAATGCCAATGAACTAATCAAAACCAAGCCACGCGCCCAATCTAATGCCAATGAACTAATCAAAACCAACCACTCACCCAATCTAATGCCAATGAACTAATCAAAACCGAGCCACTCACCCAATCTAATGCCAATGAACTAATCAAAATCAAGCCACTCACCCAATCTAATGCCAATGAACTAAGCAAAACCAAGCCACTCACCCAATCTAATGCCAATGAACTAATCACAACCAAGCCACTCACACAATCTAATGCCAATGAACTAATCAAAACCAAGCCACTCACCCAATCTAATGCCAATGAACTAATCAAAACCAAGCAACTCGCCCAATCAAATTCCAATGAACTAATCAAAACCAAGCCACTTACCCAATCTAATGCCAATGAACTAATCAAAACCAAGCAACTTGCCCAATCAAATTCCAATGAACTAATCACAACCAAGCCACTTGCCCAATCTAATACCAATGAACTAATCAAACCTAGCCACTCACCCAATCTAATGCCAATGAACTAATCAAAACCAAGCCACTCACCCAATCTAATGCCAATGAACTAATCAAAACCAAGCAACTTGCCCAATCAAATTCCAATGAACTAATCAAAACCAAGCCATTTGCCCAATCTAATGCCAATGAACTAATCAAAACCAAGCCACTCTCCCAATCTAATGCCAATGAACTAATCAAACCTAGCCACTCACCCAATCTAATGCCAATGAACTAATCAAAACCAAGCCACTCACCCAATCTAATGCCAATGAACTAATCAAAACCAAGCAACTTGCCCAATCAAATTCCAATGAACTAATCAAAACCCAGCCACTTGCCCAATATAATTCCAATGAACTAATCAAAACCAAGCCATTTGCCCAATCTAATGCCAATGAACTAATCAAAACCAAGCCACTCACCCAATATAATGCCAATGAACTAATCAAAACCAAGCCAGTCGCCCAATCTAATGCCAATGAACTAATCAAAACCAAGCCACTCACCCAATCTAATGCCAATGAACTAATCAAAACCAAGCCACTCGCCCAATCTAATGCCAATGAACTAATCAAAACCAAGCCACTCACCCAATCTAATGCCAATGAACTAATCAAAACCAAGCCACTTGCCCAATCTAATGCCAATGAACTAATCAAAACCAAGCCACTCACCCAATCTAATGCCAATGAACTAATCAAAATCAAGCAACTTCCCCAATCAAATTCCAATGAACTAATCAAAACAAAGCCACTTGCCCAATCTAATGCCAATGTACTAATCAGAACCAAGCCACTCGCCCAATCTAATACCTATGAACTAATCAAAACCAAGCCACTCACTGAATCTAATGCCAATGAACTAATCAAAACCAAGCAACTTGCCCAATCAAATTCCAACCAACTAATCAAAACCAAGCCACTTGCCCAATCTAATGCCAATGAACTAATCAAAATCAAGCCACTCGCCCAATCTAATGCCAATGAACTAATCAAAACCAAGCCACTCACCCAATCTAATGCCAATGAACTAATCAAAACCAAGCCACTCACCCAATCTAATGCCAATGAACTAATCAAAACCAAGCAACTTGCCCAATCAAATTCCATTGAACTAATCAAAACCAAGCCACTCACCCAATCTAATGCCAATGAACTAATCAAAACCAAGCAACTCGCCCAATCAAATTTCAATGAACTAATGAAAACCAAGCCACTCACCCAATCTAATGCCAATGAACTAATGAAAACCAAGCCACTTGCCCAATCTAATGCCAATGATCTAATCAAAACCAAGCCACTCACCCAATCTAATGCCAATGAACTAATCAAAACCAAGCAACTTGCCCAATCAAATTCCAATGAACTAATCAAAACCAAGCCACTTGCCCAATCTAATGCCAATGAACTATTCAAAACCAAGCCACTCGCCCAATCTAATGCCAATGAACTAATCAAAACCAAGCCACTCCCCCAATCTAATGCCAATGAACTAATCAAAACCAAGCCACACGCCCAATCAAATTCCAATGAACTAATCAAAACCAAGCCACTTGCCCAATCTAATGCCAATGAACTAATCAAAACCAAGCCACTCACTGAATCTAATGCCAATGAACTAATCAAAATCAAGCCACTCGCCCAATCTAATGCCAATGAACTAATCAAAACCAAGCTACTCACCCAATCTAATGCCAATGAACTAATCAAAACCAAGCAACTTGCCCAATCAAATTCCAATGAACTAATCAAAACTAAGCCATCACCCTATCTAATGCCAATGAATTAATCAAAACCAAGCCACTCACCCAATCTAATGCCAATGAACTAATCAAAACCAAGCCACTCACCCAATCTAATGCCAATGAACTAATCAAAACCAAGCAACTTGCTCAATCAAATTCCAATGAACTAATCAAAACCAAGCCACTTGCCCAATCTAATGCCAATGAACTAATCAAACCTAGCCACTCACCCAATCTAATGCCAATGAACTAATCAAAACCAAGCCACTCACCCAATCTAATGCCAATGAACTAATCAAAACCAAGCAACTTGCCCAATCAAATTCCAATGAACTAATCAAAACCAAGCCACTTGCCCAATCTAATGCCAATGAACTAATCAAAACCAAGCCACTCTCCCAATCTAATGCCAATGAATTAATCAAACCTAGCCACTCACCCAATCTAATGCCAATGAACTAATCAAAACCAAGCCACTCACCCAATCTAATGCCAATGAACTAATCAAAACCAAGCAACTTGCCCAATCAAATTCCAATGAACTAATCAAAACCCAGCCGCTTGCCCAATATAATTCCAATGAACTAATCAAAACCAAGCCTCTCGCCCAATCTAATGCCAATGAACTAATCAAAACCAAGCCACTCACCCAATCTAATGCCAATGAACTAATCAAAACCAAGCAACTTGCCCAATCAAATTCCAATGAACTAATCAAAACCAAGCCACTCACCCAATCTAATGCCAATGAACTAATCAAAACCAAGCAACTCACCCAATCAAATTCCAATGAACTAATCAAAACCAAGCCACTCACCCAATCTAATGCCAATGAACTAATGAAAACCAAGCCACTTGCCCAATCTAATGCCAATGATCTAATCAAAACCAAGCCACTCACCCGATCTAATGCCAATGAACTAATCAAAACCAAGCAACTTGCCCAATCAAATTCCAATGAACTAATCAAAACCAAGCCACTTGCCCAATCTAATGCCAATGAACTAATCAAAACCAAGCCACTCACTGAATCTAATGCCAATGAACTAATCAAAACCAAGCCACTCGCCCAATCTAATGCCAATGAACTAATCAAAACCAAGCTACTCACCCAATCTAATGCCAATGAACTAATCAAAACCAAGCAACTTGCCCAATCAAATTCCAATGAACTAATCGAAACTAAGCCATCACCCTATCTAATGCCAATGAATTAATCAAAACCAAGCCACTCACCCAATCTAATGCCAATGAACTAATCAAAACCAAGCCACTCGGCCAATCAAATACCAATGAACTAAACAAAACCAAGCCACTCGCCCAATCAAATACCAATGAACCAATCAAAACCAAGCCACTCGCCCAATCTAATACCAATGGACTAATCAAAACCAAGCCATTTCCCAATCTAATGCCAATGAACTAATCAAAACCAAGCCACTCAACCAATATAATGCCAATGAACTAATCAAAACCAAGCAACTTGCCCAATTAAATTCCAATGAACTAATCAAAACCAAGCCATTCACCCAATCTAATGCCAATAAACTAATCAAAACCATCCACTTGCCAAATCAAATTCCAATGAACTAATCAAAACCAAGCCACTCGCCCAATCTAATGCCAATGAACTAATCAAAACCAAGCCACTCACCCAATCTAATGCCAATGAACTAATCAAAACCAAGCCACTCGCCCAATCTAATGCCAATGAACTAATCAAAACCAAGCCACTCACCCAATCTAATGCCAATGAACTAATCAAAACCTAGCTACTTGCCCAATCTAATGCCAATGAACTAATCAAAACCAAGCCACTCACCCAATCTAATGCCAATGAACTAATCAAAATCAAGCAACTTGCCCAATCAAATTCCAATGAACTAATCAAAACAAAGCCACTTGCCCAATCTAATACCAATGTACTAATCAGAACCAAGCCACTCGCCCAATCTAATACCTATGAACTAATCAAAACCAAGCCACTCACTGAATCTAATGCCAATGAACTAATCAAAACCAAGCAACTTGCCCAATCAAATTCCAATGAACTAATCAAAACCAAGCCACTTGCCCAATCTAATGCCAATGAACTAATCAAAATCAAGCCACTCGCCCAATCTACTGCCAATGAACTAATCAAAACCAAGCCACTCACCCAATCTAATGCCAATTAACTAATCAAAACCAAGCCACTCACCCAATCTAATGCGAATGAACTAATCAAAACCAAGCAACTTGCCCAATCAAATTCCAATGAACTAATCAAAACCAAGCCACTCACCCAATCTAATGCCATGAACTAATCAAAACCAAGCCACTCGCCCAATCAAATTCCAATGAACTAATCAAAACCAAGCCACTTGCCCAATCTAATGCCTATGAACTAATCAAAACCAAGCCACTCACCCAATCTAATGCCAATGAACTAATCAAAACCAAGCCACACGCCCAATCTAATGCCAATGAACTAATAAAACCAAACCACTCACCCAATCTAATGCCAATGAACTAATCAAAACCAAGCAACTTGCCCAATCAAATTCCAATGAACTAACCAAAACCAATCCACTTGCCCAATCTAATGCCAATGAACTAATCAAACCAAGCCACTCACCCAATCTAATGCCAATGAACTAATCAAAACCAAGCCACTCACCCAATCTAATGCCAATGAACTAATCAAAACCAAGCAACTTGCCCAATCAAATTCCAATGAACTAATCAAAACCCAGCCACTTGCCCAATATAATTCCAATGAACTAATCAAAACCAAGCCATTTGCCCAATCTAATGCCAATGAACTAATCAAAACCAAGCCACTCACCCAATATAATGCCAATGAACTAATCAAAACCAAGCAACTTGCCCAATCAAATTCCAATGAACTAATCAAAACCAAGCCATTCACCCAATCTAATGCCAATAAACTAATCAAATCCAAGCCACTCGCCAAATCAAATTCCAATGAACTAATCAAAACCAAGCCACTTGCCCAATCTAATGCCAATGAACTAAGCAAAACCAAGCCACTCGCCCAATCTAATGCCAATGAACTAATCAAAACCAAGCCACTTGCCCAATCTAATGCCAATGAACTAATCAAAACCAAGCCACTCACCCAATCTAATGCCAATGAACTAATCAAAACCAAGCAACTTGCCCAATCAAATTCCAATGAACTAATCAAAACCAAGCCACTTGCCCAATCTAATGCCAATGAACTAATCAAAACCAACCACTCACCCAATCTAATGCCAATGAACTAATCAAAACCAAGCCACTCACCCAATGTAATGCCAATGAACTAATCAAAACCAACACACTCACCCAATCTAATGCCAATGAACTAATCAAAACCAAGCCACTCACCCAATCTAATGCCAATGAACTAATCAAAACCAAGCCACTCACCATATCTAATGCCAATGAACTAATCAAAACCAAGCAACTTGCCCAATCAAATTCCAATGAACTAATCAAAACCAAGCCACTCATCCAATCTAATGCCAATGAACTAATCAAAACCAAGCCACTCGCCCAATCAAATTCCAATGAACTAATCAAAACCAAGCCACTTGCCCAATCTAATGCCACTGAACTAATGAAAACCAAGCCACTCACCGAATCTAATTCCAATGAACTAATCAAAACCAAGCCACTCATCCAATCTAATGCCAATGAACTAATCAAAACCAAGCCACTCACCCAATCAAATGCCAATGAACTAATCAAAACGAAGCAACTTGCCCAATCAAATTCCAATGAACTAATCAAAACTAAGCCATCACCCTATCTAATGCCAATGAATTAATCAAAACCAAGCCACTCACCCAATCTAATGCCAATGAACTTATCAAAACAAAGCCACTCGCCCAATCAAATAGCAATGAACTAATCAAAACCAAGCCACTCGCCCAATCTAATGCCAATGAACTAATCAAAACCAAGCCACTCGGGCAATCAAATACCAATGAACGAATCAAAACCAAGCCACTCGCCCAATCAAATACCAATGAACTAATCAAAACCAAGCCACTCGCCCAATCTAATACCAATGAACTAATCAAAACCCAGCCACTTGCCCAATCTAATGCCAATGAACTAATCAAAACCAAGCCACTCGCCCAATCTAATGCCAATGTACTAATCAAAACCAAGCCACTCACCCAATCTAATGCCAATGAACTAATCAAAACCAAGCAACTTGCCCAATCAAATTCCAATGAACTAATGAAAACCAAGCCACTTGCCCAATCTAATGCCAATGAACTAATCAAAATCAAGCCACTCGCCCAATCTAATGCCAATGAACTAATCAAAACCAAGCCACTCACCCAATCTAATGCCAATGAACTAATCAAAACCAAGCCACTCACCGAATCTAATGCCAATGAACTAATCAAAACCAAGCAACTTGCCGAATCAAATTCCAATGAACTAATCAAAACCAAGCCACTCACCCAATCTAATGCCATGAACTAATCAAAACCAAGCCACTCGCCCAATCAAATTCCAATGAACTAATCAAAACCGAGCCACTTGCCCAATCTAATGCCTATGAACTAATCAAAACCAAGCCACTCACCCAATCCAATGCCAATGACCTAATCAAAACCAAGCCACTCGCCCAATCTAATGCCAATGAACTAATAAAACCAAGCCACTCACCCAATCTAATGCCAATGAACTAATCAAAACCAAGCAACTTGCCCAATCAAATTCCAATGAACTAATCAAAACCAAGCCTCCTGCCCAATCTAATGCCTATGAACTAATCAAAACCAAGCCACTCACCGAATCTAATACCAATGAACTAATCAAAACCAAGCCACTCGCCCAATCTAATGCCAATGAACTAATCAAAACCAAGCCACTCGCCCAATCTAATGCCAATGAACTAATCAAAACCAAACCACTCACCCAATCTAATGCCAATGAACTAATCAAAACCAAGCCACTCGCACAATCTAATGCCAATGAACTAATCAAAACCAAGCCACTCACCCAATCTAATGCCAATGAACTAAACAAAACCAAGCAACTTGCCCAATCAAATTCCAATGAACAATCAAAACTAATCCACACACCCAATCTAATGCCAATGAACTAATCAAAACCAAGCCACTCACCCTATCTAATGCCAATGTACTAATCAAAACCAAGCAACTTGCCCAATCAAATTCCAATGAACTAATCAAAACCAAGCCACTTTTCCAATCAAATGCCAATGAACTAATCAAAACCAAGCCACTCGCCCAATCTATTGCCAATGAACTAACCAAACCATGCCACTCACCCAATCTAATGCCAATGAACTAATCAAAACCAAGCCATTCGCCCATTCTAATGCCAATGTAATAATCAAAACCAAGCGACTCACCCAATCTAATGCCATTGAACTAATCAAAGCCAATGAACTTGCCCAATCAAATTCCAATGAACTAATCAAATCTAAGCCACTCACCCTATCTAATACCAATGAACTAATTAAAACCAAGCCACTCGCCCAATCTAATGCCAATGAACTAATTAAAACCAAGCCACTTGCCCAATCTAATGCCAATGAACTAATCAAAACCAAGCCACTCACCAAATATAATGCCAATGAACTAATCAAAACCAAGCAACTTGCCCAATCAAATTCCAATGAATTAATCAAAACCAAGCCACTCGCCCAATCTAATGCCAATGAACTAATCAAAACCAAGCCATTGACAAATCTAATGCCAACGAACTAATCAAAACCAAGACACTTGCCCAATCAAATTCCAATGAACTAATCAAAACCAAGCCACTTGCCCAATCTATTGCCAATGAACTAATCAAAACCAAGCCACTCACCCAATATAATGCCAATGAACTAATCAAAACAAAGACACTCACCCAATATAATGCCAATGAACTAATCAAAACCAAGCCACTCGCCCAATCAAATACCAATGAACTAATCAAAACCAAGCCACTCGCCCAATCTAATACCAATGAACTAATCAAAACCCAGCCACTTGCCCAATCTAATGCCAATGAACTAATCAAAACCAAGCCACTCGCCCAATCTAATGCCAATGTACTAATCAAAACCAAGCCACTCACCCAATCTAATGCCAATGAACTAATCAAAACCAAGCAACTTGCCCAATCAAATTCCAATGAACTAATGAAAACCAAGCCACTTGCCCAATCTAATGCCAATGAACTAATCAAAATCAAGCCACTCGCCCAATCTAATGCCAATGAACTAATCAAAACCAAGCCACTCACCCAATCTAATGCCAATGAACTAATCAAAACCAAGCCACTCACCGAATCTAATGCCAATGAACTAATCAAAACCAAGCAACTTGCCGAATCAAATTCCAATGAACTAATCAAAACCAAGCCACTCACCCAATCTAATGCCATGAACTAATCAAAACCAAGCCACTCGCCCAATCAAATTCCAATGAACTAATCAAAACCGAGCCACTTGCCCAATCTAATGCCTATGAACTAATCAAAACCAAGCCACTCACCCAATCCAATGCCAATGACCTAATCAAAACCAAGCCACTCGCCCAATCTAATGCCAATGAACTAATAAAACCAAGCCACTCACCCAAACTAATGCCAATGAACTAATCAAAACCAAGCAACTTGCCCAATCAAATTCCAATGAACTAATCAAAACCAAGCCTCCTGCCCAATCTAATGCCTATGAACTAATCAAAACCAAGCCACTCACCGAATCTAATACCAATGAACTAATCAAAACCAAGCCACTCGCCCAATCTAATGCCAATGAACTAATCAAAACCAAGCCACTCGCCCAATCTAATGCCAATGAACTAATCAAAACCAAACCACTCACCCAATCTAATGCCAATGAACTAATCAAAACCAAGCCACTCGCACAATCTAATGCCAATGAACTAATCAAAACCAAGCCACTCACCCAATCTAATGCCAATGAACTAAACAAAACCAAGCAACTTGCCCAATCAAATTCCAATGAACAATCAAAACTAATCCACACACCCAATCTAATGCCAATGAACTAATCAAAACCAAGCCACTCACCCTATCTAATGCCAATGTACTAATCAAAACCAAGCAACTTGCCCAATCAAATTCCAATGAACTAATCAAAACCAAGCCACTTTTCCAATCAAATGCCAATGAACTAATCAAAACCAAGCCACTCGCCCAATGTATTGCCAATGAACTAACCAAACCATGCCACTCACCCAATCTAATGCCAATGAACTAATCAAAACCAAGCCATTCGCCCATTCTAATGCCAATGTAATAATCAAAACCAAGCGACTCACCCAATCTAATGCCATTGAACTAATCAAAGCCAATGAACTTGCCCAATCAAATTCCTATGAACTAATCAAATCTAAGCCACTCACCCTATCTAATACCAATGAACTAATTAAAACCAAGCCACTCGCCCAATCTAATGCCAATGAACTAATTAAAACCAAGCCACTTGCCCAATCTAATGCCAATGAACTAATCAAAACCAAGCCACTCACCAAATATAATGCCAATGAACTAATCAAAACCAAGCAACTTGCCCAATCATATTCCAATGAATTAATCAAAACCAAGCCACTCGCCCAATCTAATGCCAATGAACTAATCAAAACCAAGCCATTGACAAATCTAATGCCAACGAACTAATCAAAACCAAGACACTTGCCCAATCAAATTCCAATGAACTAATCAAAACCAAGCCACTTGCCCAATCTATTGCCAATGAACTAATCAAAACCAAGCCACTCACCCAATATAATGCCAATGAACTAATCAAAACAAAGACACTCACCCAATATAATGCCAATAAACTAATCAAAACCAAGCAACTTGTCCAATCAAATTCCAATGAACTAATCAAAACCCAGCCACTTGCCCAATCTAATTCCAATGAACTAATCAAAACCAAGCCACTTGCCCAATCTAATGCCAATGAACTAATCAAAACCAAGCCACTCGCCCAATCTAATGCCAATGAACTAATCAAAACCAAGCCACTTGCCCAATCTAATGCCAATGAACTAATCAAAACCAAGCAACTTGCCCAATCAAATTCCAATGAACGAATCAAAACCAAGCCACTCTCCCAATCTAATGCCAATGAACTAATCAAAAACCAAGCAACTTGCCCAATCAAATTCCAATGAACTAATCAAAACCAAGCCACTCGCCCAATCTAATACCAATGAACTAATCAAAACCCAGCCACTTGCCCAATCTAATGCCAATGAACTAATCAAAACCAAGCCACTCGCCCAATCTAATGCCAATGTACAAATCAAAACCAAGGCTCTCTCCCAATCTAATGCCAATGAACTAATCAAAACCAAGCAACTTGCCCAATCAAATTCCAATGAACTAATCAAAACCAAGCCACTTGCCCAATCTAATGCCAATGAACTAATCAAAATCAAGCCACTCGCCCAATCTAATGCCAATGAACTAATCAAAACCAAGCCACTCACCGAATCTAATGCCAATGAACTAATCAAAACCAAGCAACTTGCCTGATCAAATTCCAATGGACTAATCAAAACCAAGCCACTCACCCAATCTAATGCCATGAACTAATCAAAACCAAGCCACTCGCCCAATCAAATTCCAATGAACTAATCAAAACCAAGCCACTTGCCCAATCTAATGCCTATGAACTAATCAAATCCAAGCCACTCACCCAATCTAATGCCAATGACCTAATCAAAACCAAGCCACTCGCCCAATCTAATGCCAATGAACTAATAAAACCAAGCCACTCACCCAATCTAATGCCAATGAACTAATCAAAACCAAGCAACTTGCCCAATCAAATTCCAATGAACTAATCAAAACCAAGCCACCTGCCCAATCTAATGCCTATGAACTAATCAAAACCAAGCCACTCACCGAATCTAATGCCAATGAACTAATCAAAACCAAGCCACTCGCCCAATCTAATACCAATGAACTAATCAAAACCAAGCCACTCGCCCAATCTAATGCCAATGAACTAATCAAAACGAAGCCACTCGCCCAATCAAATACCAATGAACTAATCAAAACCAAGCCACTCGCCCAATCTAATGCCAATGAACTAATCAAAACCAAGCCACTCGCCCAATCTAATGCCAACGAACTAATCAAAACGAAGCCACTCGCCCAATCAAACACCAATGAACTAATCAAAACCAAACCACTCACCCAATCTAATGCCAATGAACTAATCAAAACCAAGCCACTCGCACAATCTAATGCCAATGGACTAATCAAAAGCAAGCCACTCACCCAATCTAATGCCAATGAACTAAACAAAACCAAGCAACTTGCCCAATCAAATTCCAATGAACAATCAAAACTAAGCCACTCACCCAATCTAATGCCAATGAACTAATCAAAACCAAGCCACTCACCCTATCTAATGCCAATGTACTAATCAAAACCAAGCAACTTGCCCAATCAAATTCCAATGAACTAATCAAAACCAAGCCACTTTTCCAATCTAATGCCAATGAACTAATCAAAACCAAGCCACTCGCCCAATCTATTGCCAATGAACTAATCAAAACCAAGCCACTCACCCAATCTAATGCCAATGAACTAATCAAAACCAAGCCATTCGCCCATTCTAATGCCAATGTACTAATCAAAACCAAGCGACTCACCCAATCTAATGCCATTGAACTAATCAAAGCCAATGAACTTGCCCAATCAAATTCCAATGAACTAATCAAAACTAAGCCACTCACCCTATCTAATACAAATGAACTAATTAAAACCACGCCACTCGCCCAATCTAATGCCAATGAACTAATCAAAACCAAGCCACTTGCCCAATCTAATGCCAATGAACTAATCAAAACCAAGCCACTCACCAAATATAATGCCAATGAACTAATCAAAACGAAGCAACTTGCCCAATCAAATTCCAATGAACTAATCAAAACCAAGCCACTCGCCCAATCTAATGCCAATGAACTAATCAAAACCAAGCCATTGACCAATCTAATGCCAACGAACTAATCAAAACCAAGACACTTGCCCAATCAAATTCCAATGAACTAATCAAAACCAAGCCACTTGCCCAATCTAATTCCAATGAACTAATCAAAACCAAGCCACTTGCCCCATCTAATGCCAATGAACTAATCAAAACCAAGCCACTCACCCAATCTAATGCCAATGAACTAATCAAAACCAAGCAACTTCCCCAATCAAATTCCAATGAACTAATCAAAACCAAGCCACTTGCCCAATCTAATGCCAATGAACTAATCAAAACCAAGCCATTCGCCCAATCTAATGCCAATGAACTAATCAACACCAAGCCACTTGCCCAATCTAATGCCAATGAACTAATCAAAACCAAGCCACTCACCCAATCTAATGCCAATGAACTAATCAAAACCAAGCAACTTGCCCAATCAAATTCCAATGAACGAATCAAAACCAAGCCACTTTCCCAATCTAATGCCAATGAACTAATCAAAACCAAGCAACTTGCCCAATCAAATTCCAATGAACTAATCAAAACCAAGCCACTTGTCCAATCTAATGCCAATGAACTAATCAAAACCAAGCCACTCGCCCAATCTAATGCCAATGAACTAATCAAAACCAAGCCATTCGCCCAATCTAATGCCAATGAACTAATCAAAACCAAGCCACTGACCCAATCTAATGCCACTGAACTAATCAAAAACCAAGCGACTCACCCAATCTAATGCCAATGAACTAATCAAAACCAAGCAACTTGCCCAATCAAATTCCAATGAACTAATGAAAACTAAGCCACTCACCCTATCTAATGCCAATGGACTAATCAAAACCAAGCAACTCATACAATCTAATTCCAATGAACTAATCAAAACCAAGCAACTCGCGCAATCTAATTCCAATGAATTAATCAAAACCAAGCCACTCGCCCAATCTAATGCCAATGAACTAATCAAAACAAAGCCATTGACCAATCTAATGCCAATGAACTAATCAAAACTAAGCCACTCACCCTATCTAATGCCAATGAACTAATCAAAACCCAGCCATTTGCCCAATCTAATGCCAATGAACTAAAAAAAACCAAGCCACTCGCCCAATCTAATGACAATGAACTAATCAAAACCAAGCCACTTGCCCAATCTAATGCCAATGAACTAATCAAAACCAAGCCACTCGCCCAATCAAATACCAATGAACTAATCAAAACCAATCCACTCACCCAATCTAATGCCAATGAACTAATCAAAACCAAGCAACTTGCCCAATCAAATTCCAATGAACTAATCAAAACCCAGCCACTTGCCCAATCTAATTCCAATGAACTAATCAAAACCAAGCCACTTGCCCAAACTAATGCCAATGAACTAATCAAAACCAAGCCACTCACCCAATATAATGCCAATGAACTAATCAAAACCAAGCAACTTGCCCAATCAAATTCCAATGAACTAATCAAAACCAAGCCACTCACCCAATCAAATTCCAATGAACTAATCAAAACCAAGCCACTCGCCCAATCAAATTCCAATGAACTAATCAAAACCAAGCCACTTGCCCAATCTAATGCCAATGAACTAATCAAAACCAAGCCACTCACCCAATCTAATGGCAATGAATTAATCAAAACCAAGCCACTCGCCCAATCTAATGCCAATGAACTAATCAAAACCAAGCCACTCGCCCAATCTAATGCCAATGAACTAATCAAAACCAAGCCATTCGCACAATCTAATGCCAATGAACTAATCAAAACCAAGCCACTGACCCAATCTAATGCCACTGAACTAATCAAAACCAAGCAACTTGCCTAATCAAATTCCAATGAACTAATCAAAACTAAGCCACTCACCCTATCTAATGCCAATGGACTAATCAAAACCAAGCCACTCATACAATCTAATTCCAATGAACTAATCAAAACCAAGCAACTCGCGCAATCTAATTCCAATGAATTAATCAAAACCAAGCCACTCGCCCAATCTAATGCCAATGAACTAATCAAAACCAAGCCATTGACCAATCTAATGCCAATGAACTAATCAAAACTAAGCCACTCACCCTATCTAATGCCAATGAACTAATCAAAACCCAGCCACTTGCCCAATCTAATGCCAATGAACTAATAAAAACCAAGCCACTCGCCCAATCTAATGTCAATGAACTAATCAAAACCAAGCCACTTGCCCAATCTAATGCCAATGAACTAATCAAAGCCAAGCCACTCGCCCAATCAAATACCAATGAACTAATCAAAACCAATCCACTCACCCAATCTAATGCCAATGAACTAATCAAAACCAAGCAACTTGCCCAATCAAATTCCAATGAACTAATCAAAACCCAGCCACTTGCCCAATCTAATTCCAATGAACTAATCAAATCCAAGCCACTTGCCCAAACTAATGCCAATGGACTAATCAAAACCAAGCCACTCACCCAATATAATGCCAATGAACTAATCAAAACCAAGCAACTTGCCCAATCAAATTCCAATGAACTAATCAAAACCAAGCCACTCACCCAATCAAATTCCAATGAACTAATCAAAACCAAGCCACTCGCCCAATCAAATTCCAATGAACTAATCAAAACCAAGCCACTTGCCCAATCTAATGCCAATGAACTAATCAAAACCAAGCCACTCACCCAATCTAATGGCAATGAATTAATCAAAACCAAGCCACTCGCCCAATCTAATGCCAATGAACTAATCAAAACTAAGCCACTCGCCCAATCTAATGCCAATGAACTAATCAAAACCAAGCCATTCGCCCAATCTAATGCCAATGAACTAATCAAAACCAAGCCACTGACCCAATCTAATGCCACAGAACTAATCAAAACCAAGCAACTTGCCCAATCAAATTCATATGAACTAATCAAAACTAAGCCACTCACCCTATCTAATGCCAATGATCTAATCAAAACCAAGCCACTCACCCAATATAATGCCAATGAACTAATCAAAACCAAGCAACTTGCCCAATCAAATTCCAATGAACTAATGAAAACTAAGCCACTCACCCTATCTAATGCCAATGGACTAATCAAAACCCAGCCACTCATACAATCTAATTCCAATGAACTAATCAAAACCAAGCAACTCGCGCAATCTAATTCCAATGAATTAATCAAAACCAATCCACTCGCCCAATCTAATGCCAATGAACTAATCAAAACAAAGCCATTGACCAATCTAATGCCAATGAACTAATCAAAACTAAGCCACTCACCCTATCTAATGCCAATGAACTAATCAAAACCCAGCCACTTGCCCAATCTAATGCCAATGAACTAAAAAAAACCAAGCCACTCGCCCAATCTAATGACAATGAACTAATCAAAACCAAGCCACTTGCCCAATCTAATGCCAATGAACTAATCAAAACCAAGCCACTCGCCCAATCAAATACCAATGAACTAATCAAAACCAATCCACTCACCCAATCTAATGCCAATGAACTAATCAAAACCAAGCAACTTGCCCAATCAAATTCCAATGAACTAATCAAAACCCAGCCACTTGCCCAATCTAATTCCAATGAACTAATCAAAACCAAGCCACTTGCCCAAACTAATGCCAATGAACTAATCAAAACCAAGCCACTCACCCAATATAATGCCAATGAACTAATCAAAACCAAGCAACTTGCCCAATCAAATTCCAATGAACTAATCAAAACCAAGCCACTCACCCAATCAAATTCCAATGAACTAATCAAAACCAAGCCACTCGCCCAATCAAATTCCAATGAACTAATCAAAACCAAGCCACTTGCCCAATCTAATGCCAATGAACTAATCAAAACCAAGCCACTCACCCAATCTAATGGCAATGAATTAATCAAAACCAAGCCACTCGCCCAATCTAATGCCAATGAACTAATCAAAACCAAGCCACTCGCCCAATCTAATGCCAATGAACTAATCAAAACCAAGCCATTCGCACAATCTAATGCCAATGAACTAATCAAAACCAAGCCACTGACCCAATCTAATGCCACTGAACTAATCAAAACCAAGCAACTTGTCCAATCAAATTCCAATGAACTAATCAAAACTAAGCCACTCACCCTATCTAATGCCAATGGACTAATCAAAACCAAGCCACTCATACAATCTAATTCCAATGAACTAATCAAAACCAAGCAACTCGCGCAATCTAATTCCAATGAATTAATCAAAACCAAGCCACTCGCCCAATCTAATGCCAATGAACTAATCAAAACCAAGCCATTGACCAATCTAATGCCAATGAACTAATCAAAACTAAGCCACTCACCCTATCTAATGCCAATGAACTAATCAAAACCCAGCCACTTGCCCAATCTAATGCCAATGAACTAATAAAAACCAAGCCACTCGCCCAATCTAATGTCAATGAACTAATCAAAACCAAGCCACTTGCCCAATCTAATGCCAATGAACTAATCAAAGCCAAGCCACTCGCCCAATCAAATACCAATGAACTAATCAAAACCAATCCACTCACCCAATCTAATGCCAATGAACTAATCAAAACCAAGCAACTTGCCCAATCAAATTCCAATGAACTAATCAAAACCCAGCCACTTGCCCAATCTAATTCCAATGAACTAATCAAATCCAAGCCACTTGCCCAAACTAATGCCAATGGACTAATCAAAACCAAGCCACTCACCCAATATAATGCCAATGAACTAATCAAAACCAAGCAACTTGCCCAATCAAATTCCAATGAACTAATCAAAACCAAGCCACTCACCCAATCAAATTCCAATGAACTAATCAAAACCAAGCCACTCGCCCAATCAAATTCCAATGAACTAATCAAAACCAAGCCACTTGCCCAATCTAATGCCAATGAACTAATCAAAACCAAGCCACTCACCCAATCTAATGGCAATGAATTAATCAAAACCAAGCCACTCGCCCAATCTAATGCCAATGAACTAATCAAAACCAAGCCACTCGCCCAATCTAATGCCAATGAACTAATCAAAACCAAGCCATTCGCCCAATCTAATGCCAATGAACTAATCAAAACCAAGCCACTGACCCAATCTAATGCCACAGAACTAATCAAAACCAAGCAACTTGCCCAATCAAATTCATATGAACTAATCAAAACTAAGCCACTCACCCTATCTAATGCCAATGATCTAATCAAAACCAAGCCACTCACCCAATATAATGCCAATGAACTAATCAAAACCAAGCAACTTGCCCAATCAAATTCCAATGAACTAATGAAAACTAAGCCACTCACCCTATCTAATGCCAATGGACTAATCAAAACCAAGCCACTCATACAATCTAATTCCAATGAACTAATCAAAACCAAGCAACTCGCGCAATCTAATTCCAATGAATTAATCAAAACCAAGCCACTCGCCCAATCTAATGCCAATGAACTAATCAAAACAAAGCCATTGACCAATCTAATGCCAATGAACTAATCAAATCTAAGCCACTCACCCTATCTAATGCCAATGAACTAATCAAAACCCAGCCACTTGCCCAATCTAATGCCAATGAACTAAAAAAAACCAAGCCACTCGCCCAATCTAATGACAATGAACTAATCAAAACCAAGCCACTTGCCCAATCTAATGCCAATGAACTAATCAAAACCAAGCCACTCGCCCAATCAAATACCAATGAACTAATCAAAACCAATCCACTCACCCAATCTAATGCCAATGAACTAATCAAAACCAAGCAACTTGCCCAATCAAATTCCAATGAACTAATCAAAACCCAGCCACTTGCCCAATCTAATTCCAATGAACTAATCAAAACCAAGCCACTTGCCCAAACTAATGCCAATGAACTAATCAAAACCAAGCCACTCACCCAATATAATGCCAATGAACTAATCAAAACCAAGCAACTTGCCCAATCAAATTCCAATGAACTAATCAAAACCAAGCCACTCACCCAATCAAATTCCAATGAACTAATCAAAACCAAGCCACTCGCCCAATCAAATTCCAATGAACTAATCAAAACCAAGCCACTTGCCCAATATAATGCCAATGAACTAATCAAAACCAAGCCACTCACCCAATCTAATGGCAATGAATTAATCAAAACCAAGCCACTCGCCCAATCTAATGCCAATGAACTAATCAAAACCAAGCCACTCGCCCAATCTAATGCCAATGAACTAATCAAAACCAAGCCATTCGCACAATCTAATGCCAATGAACTAATCAAAACTAAGCCACTGACCCAATCTAATGCCACTGAACTAATCAAAACCAAGCAACTTGTCCAATCAAATTCCAATGAACTAATCAAAACTAAGCCACTCACCCTATCTAATGCCAATGGACTAATCAAAACCAAGCCACTCATACAATCTAATTCCAATGAACTAATCAAAACCAAGCAACTCGCGCAATCTAATTCCAATGAATTAATCAAAACCAAGCCACTCGCCCAATCTAATGCCAATGAACTAATCAAAACCAAGCCATTGACCAATCTAATGCCAATGAACTAATCAAAACTAAGCCACTCACCCTATCTAATGCCAATGAACTAATCAAAACCCAGCCACTTGCCCAATCTAATGCCAATGAACTAATAAAAACCAAGCCACTCGCCCAATCTAATGTCAATGAACTAATCAAAACCAAGCCACTTGCCCAATCTAATGCCAATGAACTAATCAAAGCCAAGCCACTCGCCCAATCAAATACCAATGAACTAATCAAAACCAATCCACTCACCCAATCTAATGCCAATGAACTAATCAAAACCAAGCAACTTGCCCAATCAAATTCCAATGAACTAATCAAAACCCAGCCACTTGCCCAATCTAATTCCAATGAACTAATCAAATCCAAGCCACTTGCCCAAACTAATGCCAATGGACTAATCAAAACCAAGCCACTCACCCAATATAATGCCAATGAACTAATCAAAACCAAGCAACTTGCCCAATCAAATTCCAATGAACTAATCAAAACCAAGCCACTCACCCAATCAAATTCCAATGAACTAATCAAAACCAAGCCACTCGCCCAATCAAATTCCAATGAACTAATCAAAACCAAGCCACTTGCCCAATCTAATGCCAATGAACTAATCAAAACCAAGCCACTCACCCAATCTAATGGCAATGAATTAATCAAAACCAAGCCACTCGCCCAATCTAATGCCAATGAACTAATCAAAACCAAGCCACTCGCCCAATCTAATGCCAATGAACTAATCAAAACCAAGCCATTCGCACAATCTAATGCCAATGAACTAATCAAAACCAAGCCACTGACCCAATCTAATGCCACTGAACTAATCAAAACCAAGCAACTTGTCCAATCAAATTCCAATGAACTAATCAAAACTAAGCCACTCACCCTATCTAATGCCAATGGACTAATCAAAACCAAGCCACTCATACAATCTAATTCCAATGAACTAATCAAAACCAAGCAACTCGCGCAATCTAATTCCAATGAATTAATCAAAACCAAGCCACTCGCCCAATCTAATGCCAATGAACTAATCAAAACCAAGCCATTGACCAATCTAATGCCAATGAACTAATCAAAACTAAGCCACTCACCCTATCTAATGCCAATGAACTAATCAAAACCCAGCCACTTGCCCAATCTAATGCCAATGAACTAATAAAAACCAAGCCACTCGCCCAATCTAATGTCAATGAACTAATCAAAACCAAGCCACTTGCCCAATCTAATGCCAATGAACTAATCAAAGCCAAGCCACTCGCCCAATCAAATACCAATGAACTAATCAAAACCAATCCACTCACCCAATCTAATGCCAATGAACTAATCAAAACCAAGCAACTTGCCCAATCAAATTCCAATGAACTAATCAAAACCCAGCCACTTGCCCAATCGAATTCCAATGAACTAATCAAATCCAAGCCACTTGCCCAAACTAATGCCAATGGACTAATCAAAACCAAGCCACTCACCCAATATAATGCCAATGAACTAATCAAAACCAAGCAACTTGCCCAATCAAATTCCAATGAACTAATCAAAACCAAGCCACTCACCCAATCAAATTCCAATGAACTAATCAAAACCAAGCCACTCGCCCAATCAAATTCCAATGAACTAATCAAAACCAAGCCACTTGCCCAATCTAATGCCAATGAACTAATCAAAACCAAGCCACTCACCCAATCTAATGGCAATGAATTAATCAAAACCAAGCCACTCGCCCAATCTAATGCCAATGAACTAATCAAAACCAAGCCACTCGCCCAATCTAATGCCAATGAACTAATCAAAACCAAGCCATTCGCCCAATCTAATGCCAATGAACTAATCAAAACCAAGCCACTGACCCAATCTAATGCCACAGAACTAATCAAAACCAAGCAACTTGCCCAATCAAATTCATATGAACTAATCAAAACTAAGCCACTCACCCTATCTAATGCCAATGATCTAATAAAAACCAAGCCACTCACCCAATATAATGCCAATGAACTAATCAAAACCAAGCAACTTGCCCAATCAAATTCCAATGAACTAATCAAGACCAAGCCACTTGACCAATCAAATTCCAATGAACTAATCAAAACAAAGGCACTTGCCCAATCTATTGCCAATGAACTAATCAAAACAAAGCCACTCACCCAATATAATGCCAATGAACTAATCAAAACCAAGCCACTCACCCAATATAATGCCAATAAACTATTCAAAACCAAGCAACTTGCCCAATCAAATTCCAATGAACTAATCAAAACCCAGCCACTTGCCCAATCTAATTCCAATGAAGTAATCAAAACCAAGCCACTTGCCCAATCTAATGCCAATGAACTAATCAAATCCAAGCCACTCACCCAATATAATGCCAATGAACTATTCAAAACCAAGCAACTTGCCCAATCAAATTCCAATGAACTAATCAAAACCAAGCGACTTGGCCAATCTAATGCCAATGAACTAATCAAAACCAAGCCACTCGCCCAATCTAATGCCAATGAACTAATCAAAACCAAGCCACTGACCCAATCTAATGCCAATGAACTAATCAAAACCAAGCAACTTGCCCAATCAAATTCCAATGAACTAATCAAATCTAAGCCACTCACCCTATCTAATGCCAATGAACTAATCAAAACCAAGCCACTCACCCAATCTAATGCCAATGAACTAATCAAAACCAAGCAACTTCCCCAATCAAATTCCAATGAACTAATCAAAACCAAGCCACTTGCCCAATCTAATACCAATGAACTAATCAAAACCAAGCCATTCGCCCAATCTAATGCCAATGAACTAATCAACACCAAGCCACTTGCCCAATCTAATGCCAATGAACTAATCAAAACCAAGCCACTCACCCAATCTAATGCCAATGAACTAATCAAAACCAAGCAACTTGCCCAATCAAATTCCAATGAACGAATCAAAACCAAGCCACTCTCCCAATCTAATGCCAATGAACTAATCAAAACCAAGCAACTTGCCCAATCAAATTCCAATGAACTAATCAAAACCAAGCCACTTGTCCAATCTAATGCCAATGAACTAATCAAATCCAAGCCACTCACCCAATCAAATTCCAATGAACTAATCAAAACCAAGCCACTCGCCCAATCAAATTCCAATGAACTAATCAAAACCAAGCCACTTGCCCAATCTAATGCCAATGAACTAATCAAAACCAAGCCACTCACCCAATCTAATGGCAATGAATTAATCAAATCCAAGCCACTCGCCCAATCTAATGCCAATGAACTAATCAAAACCAAGCCACTCACCCAATCTAATGCCAATGATCTAATCAAATCCAAGCAACTTGCCCAATCAAATTCCAATGAACTAATCAAAGCTAAGCCACTCACCCTATCTAATGCCAATTAACTAATCAAAACCACGCCACTCACACAATCTAATGCCAATGAACTAATCAAAACCAAGCAACTTGCCCAATCAAATTCCAATGAACTAATCAAACCAAGCCACTTGTCCAATCTAATGCCAATGAACTAATCAAAACCAAGCCTCTCGCCCAATCTAATGACAATGAACTAATCAAAACCAAGCCACTCACCCAATCTAATGCCAATGAACTAATCAAAACCAAGCCACTCACCCAATCTAATGCCAATGAACTAATCAAAACCAAGCAACTTGCCCAATCAAATTCCAATGAACGAATCAAAACCAAGCCACTCACCCAATCTAATGCCAATGAACTAATCAAAACCAAGCAACTTGCCCAATCAAATTCCAATGACCGAATCAAAACCAAGCCACTCACCCAATCTAATGCCAATGAACTAATCAAAACCAAGCAACTTGCCCAATCAAATTCCAATGAACTAATCAAAACCAAGCCACTTGTCCAATCTAATGCCAATGAACTAATCAAAACCGAGCCACTCGTCCAATCTAATGCCAATGAACTAATCAAAACCAAGCCACTCACCCAATCTAATGCCAATGAACTAATCAAAACCAAGCCATTCGCCCAATCTAATGCCAATGAACTAATCAAAAACCAAGCGACTCACCCAATCTAATGCCAATGACCTAATCAATACCAAGCCACTCGCCCAATCTAATGCCAATGAACTAATCAAAACCAAGCCACTTGCCCAATCTAATGCCAATGAACTAATCAAAACCAAGCGACTTGGCCAATCTAATGCCAATGAACTAATCAAAACCAAGCAACTTGCCCAATCAAATTCCAATGAACTAATCAAAACCAAACCACTTGCCCAATCTAATGCCAATGAACTAATCAAAACCAAGCCACTCGCACAATCTAATTCCAATGAACTAATCAAAACCAAGCCACTCGCCCAATCTAATGCCAATGAACTAATCAAAACCAAGCCATTGACCAATCTAATGCCAATGAACTAATCAAAACCAAGCCACTTGCTCAATCAAATTCCAATGAACTAATCAAAACCAAGCCACTTGCCCAATCTATTGCCAATGAACTAATCAAAACCAAGCCACTCACCCAATATAATGCCAATGAACTAATCAAAACCAAGCCACTCACCGAATCTAATGCCAATGAACTAATCAAAACCAAGCAACTTGCCCAATCAAATTCCAATGAACTAATCAAAACTAAGCCACTCACCCTATCTAATGCCAATGAACTAATCAAAACCCAGCCACTTGCCCAATCTAATGCCAATGAACTAATCAAAACCAAGCCACTCGCCCAATCTAATGCCAATGAACTAATCAAAACCAAGCCACTCGTCCAATCTAATGCCAATGAACTAATCACAACCAAGCCACTCGCCCAATCTAATGCCAATGAACTAATCAAAACCAAGCAACTTGCCCAATCAAATTCCAATGAACGAATCAAAACCAAGCCACTCACCCAATCTAATGCCAATGAACTAATCAAAACCAAGCAACTTGCCCAATCAAATTCCAATGAACGAATCAAAACCAAGCCACTCACCCAATCTAATGCCAATGAACTAATCAAAACCAAGCAACTTGCCCAATCAAATTCCAATGAACTAATCAAAACCAAGCCACTTGTCCAATCTAATGCCAATGAACTAATCAAAACCGAGCCACTCGTCCAATCTAATGCCAATGAACTAATCAAAACCAAGCCACTCACCCAATCTAATGCCAATGAACTAATCAAAACCAAGCCATTCGCCCAATCTAATGCCAATGAACTAATCAAAAACCAAGCGACTCACCCAATCTAATGCCAATGACCTAATCAATACCAAGCCACTCGCCCAATCTAATGCCAATGAACTAATCAAAACCAAGCCACTTGCCCAATCTAATGCCAATGAACTAATCAAAACCAAGCCACTCACCCAATATAATGCCAATGAACTAATCAAAACCAAGCAACTTGCCCAATCAAATTCCAATGAACTAATCAAAACCAAACCACTTGCCCAATCTAATGCCAATGAACTAATCAAAACCAAGCCACTCGCACAATCTAATTCCAATGAACTAATCAAAACTAAGCCACTCGCCCAATCTGATGCCAATGAACTAATCAAAACCAAGCCATTGACCAATCTAATGCCAATGAACTAATCAAAACCAAGCCACTTGCCCAATCAAATTCCAATGAACTAATCAAAACAAAGCCACTTGCCCAATCTATTGCCAATGAACTAATCAAAACCAAGCCACTCACCCAATATAATGCCAATGAACTAATCAAAACCAAGCCACTCACCGAATCTAATGCCAATGAACTAATCAAAACCAAGCAACTTGCCCAATCAAATTCCAATGAACTAATCAAAACTAAGCCACTCACCCTATCTAATGCCAATGAACTAATCAAAACCCAGCCACTTGCCCAATCTAATGCCAATGAACTAATCAAAACCAAGCCACTCGCCCAATCTAATGCCAATGAACTAATCAAAACCAAGCCACTCGCCCAATCTAATGCCAATGAACTAATCACAACCAAGCCACTCGCCCAATCTAATGCCAATGAACTAATCAAAACCAAGCCACTCGTCCAATCTAATGCCAATGAACTAATCACAACCAAGCCATTCGCCCAATCTAATGCCAATGAACTAATCAAAACCAAGCCACTCGCCCAATCTAATGCCAATGAACTAATCAAATCCAAGCAACTCGCCCAATCAAATTCCAATGAACTAATCAAAACCAAGCCACTCGCCCAATCTAATGCCAATGAACTAATCAAAACCAAGCCACTCACCCAATCTAATGCCAATGAACTAATCAAAACCAAGCCACTCACCCAATCTAATGCCAATGAACTAATCAAAACCAAGCAACTTGCCCAATCAAATTCCAATGAACGAATCAAAACCAAGCCACTCACCCAATCTAATGCCAATGAACTAATCAAAACCAAGCCACTCACCCAATCTAATGCCAATGAACTAATCAAAACCAAGCGACTTGGCCAATCTAATGCCAATGAACTAATCAAAACCAAGCCACTCGCCCAATCTAATGCCAATGAACTAATCAAAACCAAACCACTCACCCAATCTAATGCCAATGAACTAATCAAAATTAAGCAACTTGCCCAATCAAATTCCAATGAACTAATCAAAACTAAGCCACTCTCCCTATCTAATGCCAATGAACTAATCAAACCAAGCCACTCACCCAATCTAATGCCAATGAACTAATCAAAACCAAGCAACTTGCCCAATCAAATTCCAATGAACTAATCAAAACCAAGCCACTTGTCCAATCTAATGCCAATGAACTAATCAAAACCAAGCCACTCGCCCAATCTAATGCCAATGAACTAATCAAAACCAAGCCACTCACCCAATCTAATGCCAATGAACTAATCAAAACCAAGCCATTCGCCCAATCTAATGCCAATGAACTAATCAAAACCAAGCGACTCACCCAATCTAATGCCAATGAACTAATCAAAACCAAGCAACTTGCCCAATCAAATTCCAATGAACTAATCAAAACTAAGCCACTCACCCTATCTAATATCAATGAACTAATCAAAACCAAGCCTCTCGCCCAATCTAATGCCAATGAACTAATCAAAACCAAGCCACTCACCCAATCTAATGCCAATGAACTAATCAAAACCAAGCCACTCACCCAATCTAATGCCAATGAACTAATCAAAACCAAGCAACTTGCCCAATCAAATTCCAATGAACGAATCAAAACCAAGCCACTCACCCAATCTAATGCCAATGAACTAATCAAAACCAAGCAACTTGCCCAATCAAATTCCAATGAACTAATCAAAACCAAGCCACTTGTCCAATCTAATGCCAATGAACTAATCAAAACCAAGCCACTCGCCCAATCTAATGCCAATGAACTAATCAAAACCAAGCCACTCACCCAATCTAATGCCAATGAACTAATCAAAACGAAGCCATTCGCCCAATCTAATGCCAATGAACTAATCAAAAACCAAGCGACTCCCAAAAATCTAATGCCAATGACCTAATCAAAACCAAGCCACTCGCCCAATCTAATGCCAATGAACTAATCAAAACCAAGCCACTCGTCCAATCTAATGCCAATGAACTAATCACAACCAAGCCACTCGCCCAATCTAATGCCAATGAACTAATCAAAACCAAGCCACTCGCCCAATCTAATGCCAATGAACTAATCAAATCCAAGCAACTCGCCCAATCAAATTCCAATGAACTAATCAAAACCAAGCCACTCACCCAATCTAATGCCAATGAACTAATCAAAACCAAGCCACTCACCCAATCTAATGCCAATGAACTAATCAAAACCAAGCCACTCACCCAATCTAATGCCAATGAACTAATCAAAACCAAGCAACTTGCCCAATCAAATTCCAATGAACGAATCAAAACCAAGCCACTCACCCAATCTAATGCCAATGAACTAATCAAAACCAAGCCACTCACCCAATCTAATGCCAATGAACTAATCAAAACCAAGCGACTTGGCCAATCTAATGCCAATGAACTAATCAAAACCAAGCCACTCGCCCAATCTAATGCCAATGAACTAATCAAAACCAAACCACTCACCCAATCTAATGCCAATGAACTAATCAAAATCAAGCAACTTGCCCAATCAAATTCCAATGAACTAATCAAAACTAAGCCACTCTCCCTATCTAATGCCAATGAACTAATCAAACCAAGCCACTCACCCAATCTAATGCCAATGAACTAATCAAAACCAAGCAACTTGCCCAATCAAATTCCAATGAACTAATCAAAACCAAGCCACTTGTCCAATCTAATGCCAATGAACTAATCAAAACCAAGCCACTCGCCCAATCTAATGCCAATGAACTAATCAAAACCAAGCCACTCACCCAATCTAATGCCAATGAACTAATCAAAACCAAGCCATTCGCCCAATCTAATGCCAATGAACTAATCAAAACCAAGCGACTCACCCAATCTAATGCCAATGAACTAATCAAAACCAAGCAACTTGCCCAATCAAATTCCAATGAACTAATCAAAACTAAGCCACTCACCCTATCTAATATCAATGAACTAATCAAAACCAAGCCTCTCGCCCAATCTAATGCCAATGAACTAATCAAAACCAAGCCACTCACCCAATCTAATGCCAATGAACTAATCAAAACCAAGCCACTCACCCAATCTAATGCCAATGAACTAATCAAAACCAAGCAACTTGCCCAATCAAATTCCAATGAACGAATCAAAACCAAGCCACTCACCCAATCTAATGCCAATGAACTAATCAAAACCAAGCAACTTGCCCAATCAAATTCCAATGAACTAATCAAAACCAAGCCACTTGTCCAATCTAATGCCAATGAACTAATCAAAACCAAGCCACTCGCCCAATCTAATGCCAATGAACTAATCAAAACCAAGCCACTCACCCAATCTAATGCCAATGAACTAATCAAAACGAAGCCATTCGCCCAATCTAATGCCAATGAACTAATCAAAAACCAAGCGACTCCCAAAAATCTAATGCCAATGACCTAATCAAAACCAAGCCACTCGCCCAATCTAATGCCAATGAACTAATCAAAACCAAGCCACTCGCCCAATCTAATGCCAATGAACTAAACAAAACCAAGCCACTCGCCCAATCTAATGCCAATGAACTAATCAAAACCAAGCAACTCGCCCAATCAAATTCCAATGAACTAATCAAAACCAAGCCACTCGCCCAATCTAATGCCAATGAACTAATCAAAACCAAGCCACTCGCCCAATCTAATGCCAATGAACTAATCAAAACCAAGCCACTCACCCAATCTAATTCCAATAAACTAATCAAAACCAAGCCACTCGCCCAATCTAATACCAATGAACTAATCAAAACCAAGCCACTCACCTAATCTAATGCCAATATACTAATCAAAACTAAGCAATTCATCAAATCTTAAACAACACATTCTTAAGCTAAGCAACTCCCAAAATCCTTAGCCAATTAACTTATAAATACCTTGAATTTCAATAACTCCTAAATAACACTTGCAATCTTACTCAACCAACTCACCTGATCCTAGGCCAAGTAACTCACCCAATCCTAGTCAAATTTAATTCCTCTAATCCAAATCAACTCAACCTACCCTAAGAACATTAATTCATCAAAGCCCAGAAATTCATTAAATCGAAAGTAATTCCCCCAATCCTAATGCAAACATTTCATCAATGCCTAGCAATGACCCAAATCCTAAGCACAACATCCAATACTAAGCTAAACATATAACCCAGTAATGAACCAACAAAGTAATTCTTCCCATCGTAAGAACCTCATCACATCCTATGCATATCGCTCAATTCTAAGTTAAGCATATCACCTACTACAATGCTAATCACCTTATCAAAATACAAGCAATTCTTCCAATTCTAAGGCATTCACACAATCCAAAGACAGCAAACTCAAGACAATTCATCAAATCTTAAGCAATGCACCAAAGCTAATCAACTCAGCCAACTAACTCATCAAAACCAAGTAACTTATCATATCCTAAGCCAAGCTACTCACTGAATTCAAACAACACATCATCACCTAAGCAATTCTTCAAGCAAGTCATGAAATCTTAAGCAACTCACCAAATTATAAAGTAAGTAACTCATCAAATGCTAAACTAAACAAATCTTTAAACCTCACCATTTCTTCAAATTCTATATAATTTGTGAAATCTTTAGTAATCATCTAAACTCATGCTAAACATCTTATTAAATTCTACACAACTCATCAAATCCTAAACAACTCAAAAGGAAAACATAAAGTAAAATTTTAATTATTTAAACCTGGAAAAGGCCTGCCACCATTCTTGCAGTTTTTTCCTTTTCTAAATGTTAAATGATTGTCACCTATTGAAAAATAGATTTATATATTTTATAGCTGCTCATCACTAAGCTTGCCTCCATGAATGAATAATGAAATAATTAAAAGCTGACAGTAAAGAATTGCTTCCATTAATCAAGAAGACAGTTACCTCATCACAAATACCCAAGAGTTGCAAATGATAAAAACAGAATCAGATACAAATGGTCACCTGCTCATTAGTATTCTTGTTCTTCAATTAGTCACCTCATTAGTATGCCAGTCACTTGTTTTCTTAGTAAGTTTCTTTTCAATTAAGACATCTTTCTTGGTGATTGCCTGTTATAATTATCTTGATTAATTTTTACCTTTATTAGTATTTTACTCTCATTTGTTATTCTTCATGAAATCATTTATTGGATAACTTAATTATTATACATCGATATATCACTTGTTGGTTTGATTTAATCATTTGCAAAGACAATTTTAATTTCAGTCAATTTGCACAAAGTAATCGCAACCAAAGTGTAAAATCCTGTAAAATGATCATTTTAATTAATCAATTATTTATGTCATTTAGATAAATACTTTCAATACCCAATTAAACTTATTCCACCCAAGCACCATCTGTATCACGTTTGAGTAAAGAATTCAGTAATTTTCTTGGTGTGTTGCTGATCATAAGATAAAATAAGATTTTTCTTTTGCTTTTCATCATTTATTCATGTTTTAATACAAACGAATGATAAAAGAATAAATTAAAAATTAAATGATAGTTATATACTTTCCAACCTCATTGATGTCTCAAAAACTGTTTACCAAAAGTTGGATGGAAATGAAATGTATAAATGGTGAAAAGACATACTGAGATGAATTATTTATTACATACTCACAAATTATTCTCTTTCACATTGCTTCATATATCTTTTTAGATTGCAAAACAAAGAAAATTGAAGAAAGGAAAAATTTCTAATCATTTCGATAGAATTTACTAAACCCTGCATAATACCATAGCAGACAAAACTCAAAGAATCTAATTCAAGAACAAGCCAGAAATCTACAACATTAGGAATAACTCTGATAAAAGATAGAAAAACGTCAATGTTGATCATAGACCAGACTGAGATAAAAGATGTCAGAGATGTAATTAATGGCAAAAATTGAGGTGAGTGGGATATATAGTAAGAAGAAAAGATACCAAATAAATAATAGTTGATAGAAATTTTAAAGATGAAATAGAAGGAATTTTGGTATTAGTAATAGTTATACTAACATTAGCCATTTCCATATAAGGAAACAGATTAGAAATTTAAAATTTTTTAAATCTTTCAATTAAAACATTATTTTATATCCAAGTTAAATGTACTAAGGTCTTTGTGATTCAGTAGCGCCAGTCTACAAGGTTCAAAGAAATATGATCCTTGCTGAGATCTACTGGTTTCATTCACTTAAAGCCATTTTTTACCATTGATTGGAGAAAGTGTTTATATAAAGCTGCTAGTTTAGATATTTTGGAACAGATTTTGTGTCATGCATGGCATCTATACGAAAGCCTCAATCTGTTGAGGCTATTTAAGAATATGACTCAAGTTTTCAGAATAATGTTTTGGTTTTGTAGTAATTTGTGGTGTTGAGAGAAACTACTTCCAGCACAGCCTATTCTATGTTCAATTTCCTTATCATCTTCTATACTAAATTTATTACAACTGATCCATACACTAAGGTAGTTGAAGTGTTTGGTATTTACTAAATCTAAATCCTGAAGATTTATAATGGATTCAGGTTACATGTCCTCACTGCTTTCATTCCAATTCCAGATCATAGTTTCAGTTTTGGAAAGGTTTATCTTTAGTCATATTTTTGGCTCAAGATTATAGACATAGGCACTGTCATCATGGAATGAATTTGGAAGTACATACAATGAACGTAGAATAGTTGTGCCTTCTGCTACTGCTAATAATCAGAGTAATCTTCATAATTTTGTTCGAGGGATTAGGTGCATATTATGCCAAAGAAGGAAAATGTAGCAGCTGATCTATTTTATTCAGGGTAGGAACTGCCTACCTTGCCTAACTAGATGGTACATCCCTGATATATATATATATATATATATATATATATATGACAAAATGAACAAGTTTTCATGTAATGTGTTTCATCACTTAGGACTTCATCGGATTGGGTTTGTTTATGTTGATGCAACTATATGTGTGGACAAATGAGAGATGCTGGGAAATTTAAATTTTAAAAATATTTTTGAAAATGACTGACAAGGTACTGCAGTTAAGTTTTTTTATTTAATTTTTCTTGTGTTATATATATTGTCATCCACAAACAGACTGTTTCATTGTATCACAGCTCATCAGTTTGGCTAGGCGTCCAGTTGCCTCTAACTAGAATCAAAACCTGGCTGAATTGGAATCGATCAGAGAATCTAACCCTAAGCCATTGATCCACAGCAGGGATGAAGGTAAATTTAAGCCTATTTATTTTTAGATAAACATACCAGTGACAGAGAGAACTTGATTCGTTTTATCAAAGAGTATATATATATATATATATATATATATATATATATATATATATATATATACATATATATATATATATTCAGTGAAGCAGTCTGTTTGTGGATGAAAATATCTATATATATATATATATATATATATATATATATTGTCATCCACAAACAGACTGTTTCACTGTATCACAGCTCATCAGTGTGGCTAGGCATCCAGTTGGCTCTAGCTATGATTGAAACCCGGCTGAAATGTCATTAATCGGATAATCTAACCCGAGGCCGTGGTCCACAGCAGGGATGAAGGTAAATTTAAGCCTATTTATTTTTAGATAAACATGCCAGTGACAGAGAGAACTTGATTCATTTTATCAAAGAGTATATATATATATATATATATATATATATATATATATATATATGTATATATATATATATATATATGACAAAAGGACTTCATCGGACTAGATCTGTTTATGTTGATGCAACTATACATTTGCACTAATGGGAGATGCTGGGAAATTTAAATCTTGAAAATCAATTTTTTTCATATGTTTTTGTTCTATAATCTTGCCAATTTCCTTTAGATTCTTTTTCATTCCATCACCTTTGTTATTAATATCCCACATTGTAATAACAGAGGATCTGCCAACAATGGTAAAATGTTGTAAGAACCTGTCAGCAAATTTACTGTGGATGAACTAATAAATGAAGCACTTTCTTGACATTTTCATCTGAGTAAATAGTTTTCTCCATTTAATTAGAGTTGCATTTTTTAAATCAAAATTGTTGTGAGTCTTATTGCAGGGAGCAACAAATAATTTAATGTATTGTTTTGTAAAAGATCTCTTTTGTGTTCATGTAATATTTTATTTAGATTCCTTGAGGTTTCTCCAATATATTCTTTCTAGCAATCCTTGCAATTGATAAAGTAAATTCCTCCTTCAAGTTTTGGTTTGTTGTTTTGTTTTCTATTGATTAAGTCTTTTATTGTTTTAAATGTAACATCTGCCATGTCATGCACATTGTAGTAAACCACATACATTCCCTTCATATTCCATTGGTGAAATATAAGTTCCAATTGATTAGCTTCTTTCCACAAACTGCTGCTTTGTGGAACCAACTCACAAGAGGATGCTTCACTAATCCCTACAATCTTAAGCTTGTTTGGGACTAGGGTTAACTCTTATCTTCCTTACCCATCCCAATAAACTGTGCCTCTTACTCTGTAGCCCTCTATCTTGAGTGGTTCTTGGGCTTTGTACAGAGTGACCATCATTGTAAAAAAAGATAACTAGTAATTTTTAACATGTGTTTTTTTTGCATAATATTTACAATATATCTTTCTAGTGGTGAGTGTTTATATATGTATGTTAAAAAATTGAATATTTATGAGTGTTTATCACAGGATTAACAGTTGGCAAAAGAGAAAAATTTTACATTTGAATATTTAACGTATGTAATAAACTTTTATAAATATATGTTCTGTCAATAATACAATATTCTTGCCTGACCCTGATGAGCGATAACATGGCAAAACTTTTAGTTGTTAATAAATAAATGGAGTGGATGCTTTATTTATTAGTAATAGTGAAGATGATGAGAGAAAGTGGAAAATTTTACTAAGAACACATTTCATTGGCGAAGCATATGCTCACCTTGGCATCATCAGGCTAAAATGAAAGAAAGACCAAACTGTGAGAGGAAAATGCATTGGGATTTCCAAGGATAAGTGGGTATCATAAATCAAATTAATTACTCTAGCTTATCCCCTTCTAATGTTTAGATCTTGAGGGTGGATATCTGTCTGTTTGTTTTAGAGAAGTTTGGTATTGTAGGATTTTAAATCAGGTTTTATTTACATACTCGACTCTCCTGTCGATTTGGCATATGTGGATCAAGCAGAGCAGTTCCTAGGAACCGACAGCCTGACACCAGCACATGAGATTTGATTATAGTGATGAAGGTTTTGTGCAGAATCATTCACACTTTTTGAAGGGCCAAATACAGAGACCTGGTTCACAACGTGCCACAAGGTCCCTAAACAAACCTCCACAGGTTTTGAATTCAGAGTTGTACTTCTCCAAGACCAGTTGCCATTCAAGGCTATAGAACCCCGTCTGTCCTGCTATTTACCCACAGCTGGGAAGAGAATAAGATTCATACCTTTCCCAAGGGTATTAGCACATAAGTGAATGTAATGGATTCAACTGAAATTCAAACTCGGCTCTCCGCTTCCTCAGTTCAAGCCGCTATGATTTTTTACATATATATATATATATATATATATATATATATATATATATATATATATATATATATATATATGTTATTTCTTTTTGTCCTTTCTAACTTTTAATAAATTTTGTCTTTTTGCTATTTCCCCTAAGTTTTGTCCTGACATTCATTTACTCAAGCTCACTAGGCATGTTATGCAGTGTTTTTTCACTGTCTCACTTTTTTCATCAGTCTCACCCCAAGCAAGGCACTACACCCACTAGGACACTAGGGGTTATTACAGGATATGGAGGAATTAGGAACAGAAACATTAGTAAAGAGGGGAAAGAGAAAAGAGCAACGAGTAGATAGCAATTGACATTGCATTTAAATTTTTGCAGATTAAATTAGGCTTGAAAGCAAGAAGTTCAAGAAAAGAAACTGTCTGCATCGAAGTTACAGCTACATCCAGCTATCTCAACAGCAAATTGGTGAGATCTTGACACCAGTATTGGACTTTAATACACAAAGTCTAGATACCATAACGCAGAGCTCATCCGAACAATTACCATGAAAGTATTTATAAAAAAGACACTGAGAGGTGGTGGGTAAATGACTGAAGCTGAGCTGCCAGACCAGGACCAATAATATTGCCGATTCAGGATCTTAGAAAGAAGCTCAAAGTAAATAGCAAGGACACCGAACCATATATGGCAGCAATATTCTAATCATGGATAAATGGTACACTTATAGATATGCAAGATAGGTTCTGGAGAGAAGAATTTTCTCGCCTGACACTATGAACTTTCTTAGCAGCTGATCTAGCAATGGATTCAATATAGTCTTTCCACTTCATGTCAGCTGAGAACATTAGCCAGAGAAGGCACAATGAGTTACTTTCTTGGAGGATAGCATCAGCCATACTGATGGAATGCAGAGAGGAGTCTCTCAGATGATTAATGAGAAAAGTTTAGTTTTGGATGTGTTAAAATTGAGAAGCCATACTTTGCACCAGTTAACAATGGTCCTGAGGTCGTTTTGTACATTAGCTGCCATTTTGACCTTATCTTACTGATCAGCCTTACTATCAAGGTAGGAGTAAATGGTAGTGTCATCAGCATAGATGTCAAGTTGAGAGCTGATGTCATTGAGAAGAGTATTAATGAAGTTTAAAAACAGTGTAGGACCAAGGATGAAACCCTGGTGGATACCTGTGTTAGTGCAAAAGGCTGTAGATGAATGGACCTTCTGGACAACTTTCATTTCACGATTTGATAGGAATGACTGAATCAGCTCAAAATTGTGACTTTTCAACTTGTGGCAGAAGATCTGAATATCAGACATGTTTTTATCTAGAATATGATAAACTCTTCCCACAATTATCATTAAATACATCAGCAGTTGACCTGGAAAAAACAAAAGCCATATTGCTCGTCTGAGAAAAGACTCTTCGATGAAAGATGAGGAACCAATTCAGCATTGATTAGGGCCTCTAGGAGTTTCCCTGAAAGAGATAGAGGCTAATAGGCAGATAGTTGGTGGATTGGACGGTTCACCAGAGTTCTTAAAAACTGGGAACAATAGATGATGACTTTCAGCAGGCAGGAAAACAGGAGGCAGCAAGGCATTTATTATATAGTTTAGAGAGAACAGGAGCCAATTCAGGAGCACACTTCAATTCAGGGATACTATCGGGTTCACACACACACACACACACACACACACACACACACACACACACACACATATATATATATATATATACTCCTTTACTACTAACAAACAAAAAATGTAAGAATGTTGGAGAAACTAAATAAAAATTAATCAAATTTTCCTTGTCTGTCATATTCAACCAAATATATATATATATATATATATATATATATAGGGTCACCCAAAAAAATGGGAACTTTTTAACAATCCAATAAAACCAAGACTGATGGAAGAAAAATATTTAATTCATAGTAATTGAAACCTTAAAACATGCCATTTAAGAAACAATGATGGAATTTTCATTTTTTTAAAATTACGTCCTGCAGATGGAGTCCTCCTGTACGAATGCATTCTTGAAATCTGCTGTTGAGATTCCTTATTGGCTGCTGCAACATCTCAGCTGGGATACTGTGATTTTCATTTGTTACTAAAATGGCGAAATGTTTACTTGCTCAAGGTCACTGTCTCGCAGTGTTGCCACTTGCTCATGTCTGGCAATACGCATTTCAAAAATTCCCATTTTTTGGGTCACCCTATATATATATATATATATATATATATATATATATATATATATGTATATATTGGCAGCATGTTTTCATTGAGACATGTTTCATTGAATAATTTATCACTAAATATATACGAGATGGCATCTCCATGCATTCAGTTCTGGGTCCAACTTTTAGCAATTTCTATATGTCCAGTCTTGAAACTAATATATTTAACAATTTTAAAAACACCTCCACCTGCCTAAGGTATGTTGATTATATTAGTCAAGAATATGGAAGAAATACATCACCTCCAAAAACAATTCCAAAATAATTCTGTCCTTAAATTTACATACAAACTTAATAATAGCAATAAAATTCCTTTTCTAGATATATTGATAAACATTAATAACAACAAATTTGCTATCTCCTCATATAAAAACCCACCAGCATAAATTTGTGCACCCTTAACTATAAGAGTGAATATACAAATTACTATAAAATAGTAATTATAAAAAACCTAATAAACCGTGCAAAAATTAATTCATTCACAAAACAGATTTTCTACAGTGAACTAAAAATATAAAACAAACTCTTAATAATAATAACTTCCCTAATTATATTGTTGATGAACAAATAAGATGTTCTATTAGAAATTTGAATACTAAGTGAATAGAATATAATACTTCAAATAACCCCAAATATACAAATCTTTTATATCACAATCAAATACATTCTAATTATAAACAAGACAAAAACATCCTAAAAAAATAATAAATATTAACATTTCCACCAGAGACCCTAGTAAAAAATAAAATTAATTATATACTACATTAAATCTAGTATATCTAATTCAGTCATTTGTAATGACTTTTCCCTACCAACTAACGTGTTGCAGAAAACCAACATTGTATATAAATTTAAATGTCCTCTGGGAGATTGTATCTCCAATGGAAAAAATAAATATTTATGTTGGCCACACTATGACCACGTTGTCTCAGCAGCTGAGTTTTCATTTGAATGATGTGTCCAAAATTTCTAAACATTTACAAGAGCATACCTATCCACATTCTCAAATTAGAAAAATTCTTGTTGAAAATACATCTATACTTTTTCATGAAAATAATAAATATAAACTAAAAATTCTGTCCTTTCTTGAGTATTGAGCATTTTTTTTGTCGTCTAGGCATTGACCCCTGTAATTTACTGTGTAAGTAGGGGTTTACCCGTTGGTCATTCTTTTTTCTTTCTTTCTTTCTTTCTTTCTTTATTCATCATTTTTTTCTTGTCTAAGGTATTAGGTTGTCTGTCAAATTGTCTGGTGGTTACAGCAACATTGTTAGGCTTTTTAGTACTATATACAAACATATATATATATATATATATATATATATATATATATATGTGTGTGTGTGTGTGTGTGTGTGTGTGTGTGTGTGTGTGTGTGTGTGTGTGTGTGTATATGTATATATATATATATATGACGCAATTTCACCATGACGCAATTTCATCCACCAGAAATTTGGAAACGGCATGCTGTACTGCTTGGCATTCACATTGGAAGCTCCAATACGAACATTTTGTAGCATTTGAGTGCCAATCTGAGGACAGTGAAGAAGATTCAGAAAGAGTTGGATAAGTCTAATGTTGATTACTAGTGATGGCAACATGATGCCTCTGTTCATCTTTGCACAGGGCCTCATACTCAATGTGGAGGCCTACATGAAGTGCCTTGAGGAGATAATGCTGCTGAAAGACCCTATGTCTAGCAACAGGATTCTATACCATGCCACACAAGCAGGAGAACCTAGTTATGGCTGTTAAATAATTTCTGAGACCACATCACCCCTTACATCTGGCCACCTAACTCCCCAGACTGCAACTCCCTTGATTATCATGTGTAGTGCACAGTTAAATAAAAGACCAACAAAACTCCTTGTAACACTGAAGGCAAGGATTAGGACAGCATTCACCAACTTAAACAAGGAGACTATCCAGAAGAGTTGCAGGAAATTCCAAAGTCATCTGGAGGCAGTTGTTGAAGCTAATGGTGATTTTATTGAATAAATCTACTATTTAGTATTTCAAAATATTTTTGTGTAATTTTTGTAAATATATCTGTTATAATGAGATGTCAGTGTTATTTTCATTTTTGAATAATTTAGATGACAATTTATCCAAAGAACCCTGTATATATATATATATATATATATATATATATATATATATATATTATGTCATTCACAGACAGTACTGTTTTGCTGTATCACAGCTCCTCAGTGCGACTAGACTTCCGAATGCCTCAAGCCAGGATTGAAACACAACTAATTTGGTGTCAGCCAGAGCTATCTTCACTCGGTAGAGATATATATATATATGTGGGGGGGTATATGTATATGTTTAACCTGTGTTAACTAGTGTTGAGTATAGGGTTACAACATCATACTATGCATCACTGTTTTGGTTTTGAAGCATATATTAAAATAGAATGATAGTTCATTTTTACAATTTTTTAGCTCCCTCAGAGATATAAATATATGTATGCGTGTATGTGTGTTACTTAAATTTAAAAGTGAATTTTATTTCCTCTCAGTGCATTATAGTTAAGGCTTGTCACTAGATAAAGACTGAAGTGTCAGCCTACTGGCCCTCCTGTTTGATACACTAATCACTGAGCTATAACCTAGACCCTGATTAGTAAATTTCTTTGTTAGTCATCTTGGCTGCTCGTCTACATAATGTTGATGACTCATAGCAAAGGACAGATTAAATTGCTCTCTGGAAATTCATTATATTTTCTATTTTTCTATATTTCCAAAATGGAATGAAAGAAAAAAAAGCACATTGCCTTGATTGGTCACATGCCGTATTCACAAGCAATTCAGTAATTTTGTATTCTATAATTGTACAGGCAGATAGTTCCACTAATTCTGTATTTGTTTCATTACCAAAATCCAATAACAATGAGTGCAGTGATTGGATAGCCAATGGGTAAGTAGAATGGATTTTCAGAAGCCACAAGAACAATCGTTTGATTCCATATTATCTCTGAGAGCGGCATCCTTGCTGCAATTTGCTTGATAAAAGAAAAAGAAATCTCTTAATTCTAGCTTCATAGATTTAGCCCAATGATTAAGGTAAAAGGATTCTGGTTTTGTATTAGACGGCCAAAGCATTGTTTATATTTCATCTAAGGAAAAAAAAAATGACGTAAAAGATATTAGTTTATAAAATCTTTTCATGCAGTTTCATGCCAACTCTTCGGTACCTAACAGAAGTGGGGTTCTTAATAACTGGGAGTTGGAATTTTCCTCAATATGCAATAAACAGGATGTCTTAACCCTTTGAGCCCCGACCACCGCTTTACCGGTGGTAGAGAAAAATGACTTAATGCCTAACCACCAGTTGAATGGTGGGCAAACACTTGTAACTACTTTTATATCTACCGTGAAACATTACATACCAATTATTTGTGAATTTTGGTTAAAATTGTTCAGGAATGCAAGGCTCAAAGGGTTAATGAAACTTCAGAATTCACTGGTGGTTACACAGATCAATATACACCTGAGGAAGGCCAGAGGTCACAATGGGCGAAACATTGTAATAAAGATGAGGATATTAGTCTGAATATAAATAGTGTAAATAAGGATAGAAAGAACTGCCAATAAGTCAGAATTCAGATATTAGTAAATCTTATTGATTCTGTTTGTAGCAAGTTCTACTCAAATTTTACCTTCAAGTATGGGTTTCCATGAAGATTAATGATACATGCATTTTTCACTGACATTAATTATTCAGAGATTATCACTACAAAGAGTTGCATTTTATAAAAGAAAAACAATTTCTAAACACTGACTGCTACCCCCAAGACTGTGAAGTCTATATAGAATGACATATATAAGCAGTAAACATAGGATTTTTTAAGAAAATAATTAATAAAATAATTTCTATTATTGTTTCTAATTGAAATATTTTGTTTAGACTAAAAGGATACACTTTGGGAATTCCCGCACTATTTTTCTTTCCTTCTCTTGCTCTTTCTATATACAGGGTAACCCCCAAAAAACGGGAATTTTCGAAGTGCATATTGCCAGACATGAGCAAATGGCAACACTGCGAGACAGTGACCTTGAGTAAGTAAACATTTCGCCATTTTAGTAATGAGAATTGTTTGGTAACCGTGTAATCTCAAGATTCGGTAACGTTACCTGGCCCCCTAGATTGCCAGATTTATCCGTTTGTGATTTTTTTCTTGTGGGGCTATCTCAAGAGTAAAGTTTACACAACTCGACCAAGAACTCTGGATGAGTTAAAACAGAGAATTCAAGATGGAATTCACAGTATCCTAGCTGAGATGTTGCAGCAGTCAATGAGTAATCTCAAGAGCAGATTTCAAGAATGCATTCGTACAGGAGGACGCCATCTGCAGGACGTAATTTTAAAAAAATGAAAATTCCATCATTGTTTCTTAAATGGCCTGTTTTAAGGTTTCAATTACTATGAATTAAATATTTTTCTTCCATCACTCTTGGTTTTATTGGATTGTTAAAAGTTCGCGTTTTTTGGGGGGGTCACCCTGTATTACATATACTGGGAACAAACCACCTATGTATTAATAGAAAATGAATTGGGCAGCTGCACAAAAATAGAAAGGGGCATGGGTCAAGGATGCGTCTTCTTCAAAGATTTATTCGACCTCAACAGTGAGGCTACCCTAAGGAAACTGGAAACCCTACCAGGATTTATTATCAGTGGGCATAATCTTAACAACATAACAGATGATACTGTGTTGGTGACAGACTAAAAACTGCAGGACCTCCTAGACATGGTTGTAGATTTTAGACAGAACACTCCATTCCCTTGCCCTAGAAGGGATTAACTGAGATGGATTAAAGCCTTAGCCATAGTTAGATACCAGTCTGATTCAGAGAAGAGGTTAGCTACAATCAACGTCCAGACTCATACGATGAGGAACACAGATATTCATAGATGGCTGTTGACCACCTCACCTTAGCTCAAAAGGTAGTAATCTTGCAGAGTGCAAACCTCATTGACTGTATGTAGAATGTTTATGTCATATTGTTGTTTTACATTGTTGCATTTAATAAAAATGGTAAACATATTTGGCACCCTTCTTTGCATTTTCCTTTTTAATAACTTGTATTTATTCTTGCTTAAGTGCTGTTATAACAACCCAACAGGGCAGTAGAAGAAAGTGAAACAAAAAGGCCTAACCATCAACTGCAAGAAGACAGAAAGTATGTTTGTCACCAAGATACGATTTACGAATTGAAGATATAAACATCAAGCATTTGCAGAAGTTCAAATATCTGGGAAGTGTTTTTACAGAGGATGGAAAAAATGACACTGAGATCTGAACACACATTGGGTTGACCAAAGTAACATTTCTAAAGCTAAACAAGATTCCGAGAAATGAAAAAATGTCATTAGAAGCAAAGAAAGGAATGGTGGATTGCAATATGATAACAATTCTCTTATATGGCAGTGATTGCTGAAGAATCTCTCTGCAGACAGGTAAAAACTCGGGGCAGAAGCATAGTGAGAATTCCATGGACAGAGCAGAGAAGCAACAAGGAAGTCTGAAAGAAAATGGTAACAGAAAGAACATTCAAAATCAAGAAAAGGTAACTGAAATTCTTTGGATAGGTAATGAGGAAGGAGGGCTTGGAAAACTTGATACTCAAAGGGCATACTGAAGGTAAGAGAGATAGGGGAAGGCAGTGAACCACTTACATGATGAGCTAACAGAATGGGTAAAGGGATGAAAATGAAAAGAGCGACATGAGTCACAAGACAGAAAGTTGTGGTGGGCCATGATCGCCTATGTCCTGAAGGGATGTGTCACATAGAATAAGTAGTACATCTAATATAGTAGGTAGTATAGTGTCCTGTTTAGTCAAAATTCAACCCTTTAATTGTGAGAATACAGTGACCTCTCCAGGGCACAGAGCTGAGGGAAGGTAAATGGAGCCGAGGCACTACCTAGTCTTCATGTCATCTCTGCCCTACTACGAGAAAACCAAAACGAATACAGGACATTAAATTTGGGGCTGGCTTGACTGCAGGATAGTCAACTGCCTTTGGGTTTGTATTGATTTACTTCCATAGCCTTTTCCATGTTTGGACATGACAGCAAGGTAGTGGAGCTTTAAAATTATGGTTTTCCTTTCTCTAAATGAACTACTTTCCTGGGTTGATGAGCTCCATCTACCTATAGTTGGTTATTAGCACCAATGCCTTTGCCCATTCTTGAAGCTGGAGTTATATTTGTCTCTGTGTGTGCCTCTGTGTGTGTGTGTGTGTGTGTGTGTGTGTGTGTGTGTGTGCATGCACAGGTATATATGAGGGGGTAGATATCAATATATAAGTGTGTACAGTAATATATATATATATATATATATATATATGAAAAATTTCTCAGACTTAACTTGTAGGAAAAAACAATATGTATAACGGTAAAAATACAATATGAAAACTGTATTATTAGCTGACGCATTTTGTCCAATGTGGGCTTTTTCAAGGCAAAAACGAAATGAATTTATTGAAAACAAAGTAACTATTAACAACAAAACAAAATGTCCTTAGCAACTGGGAGAATTTAGAAAATGCTATTGTATTCATATTGTTAATTGAAAATTACATCAAGTACTTTCAGTTGACAATATGAATACAATATTTTTTTTAAAATTCTATTTGTGTTGTAGAGTTATTTCCTCTGTGGAAACTGTATTTGGACTAAATTCGGTCCTAAATAGGTTCAACGTACAAAAACGTTAGGAACTTGTTATAATAAGTATTACGCAGAGTAATCGAGTTGTGGTAGCTGACTACTTTCCGTATTCAACTCCCACTGACTCCTACTTATATTAAATGGGAGAGTCTATTATTTACAGACTAGGTGTGTTTCACCATAACAATTAGACAATGAAAGGGTGAAACCGAGATGCCAGACTTTCACCGAGGTTTAATTTTATCCTCAGTAGCTATGAGGTCAACATTCTGTAGCACCTAACTTTTTTGATGTTCTGATGTGACACTGAGTAGGAAGCTTACTTTGGTATCTCTTAGTGAACCCAGTACACAGATAAACTCCTCTGACATCAAAGGTTCCTGATTGATATTAAATCTGATGCTAAATTCTGGTATTTCCTGGCATTATTCACATACTAAAATATGTTCTTGTTTTATTTGCCCAATAAATAAAATATTGTTGACTGTACAAAATGGACATTTTTTATGAGTTCAATAATCAAATACATTTACTCTGACTCAAAAAGGACAACTGTCTTCAGAGATTTTTTATTAATCATCTATATTGTCATTTTATTCTACAGTATTTTGTCTAATGGCCAAAAAATTCAGCTTTACTAATTTTCTTTTCTTTTTTTAATCCTAGAAGACGGACTCATGAAAAGTTGACTTTGCTTTTAGGACAATTTAAGAGGTTTTGATTATTTTTTTTCTTTTAACTTCATTTTTCATCACAACTACTCAGACCATCATACTGCCTCCATTAATAAAGCACAAAAATCAGAAATAAAAGCAAGTGTGGGAAACTTGACATCTTTTCTGAGATCATTAAATAAAAGACGATTTCTCTTATCTAAAAAATATTTACTATAATAATGTCATCGTCTACTTTTTATAGATTTCTGTTATATTTGTACAAAGTATTAAGAAAATCGTCTTAATTCAGCTTTTATCAGCCACCGGTTTTACAACGGAAAAAATTCAATACAGAAAATCTGTCATATAGTAAAGACATCTTTTAGAAACTGTGGTTTACCTCCCTCGGCTTCACCAAGCACCTGTTGGGTGTGCTCTTGAAGTTCTATCAAAGGACAAATATGTTCTTCCTCTTCCTCTTTCTTCCACTTGCTCCAAGTTGTAGCAAAACATAAATGATGACATCCCCACTGGGACTCATTCATTTCCATGGTCGACTGATGACTTAACATTTACACACATGAGCTCATCACACCCAAAACAAGCACATTCTTAACAGATAAGTTTTTAATGTCTTTATCCTTTTTTTTTAACTATATGCACATTAATGTGTTTTTCTGTTTTTAGCCAGACTCACATGAGTCTGTAAAATATTATTTACAGGACAAATGTTCTAGGAGCCATTAAATATTTACTGAAAAAAAAGTCTACTCCTCACACTGAAATTGGTGGTTCTTGCAATAAAATATAACAACGTGGAAACCACTTTTTTAAAATGTATAAACCCATCTCCATAAAAACAAAGGGCTTACTTTTTCTCATGGAATTTTAATGTTTTTTTTCTGGAATTTTAATGTTTTTTTTCTGGAATTTTAATTTTTTTTTTTCTGGAATTTTAATGTTTTTTCTGGAATTTTAATGTTTTTTTTTCTGGAATTTTAATGTTTTTTTTCTGGAATTTTAATGTTTTTTTTTCTGGAATTTTAATGTTTTTTTCTGGAATTTTATGTTTTCATGATTTTATCAAGAACCTTGAGACAAACAGAAGGGGTTCCAGACCATATATGGCACCAATACTTCATGCAAGGGCGAATGGTTGATTTGTAGATTTGAAGGATCAACTCCGGTGAGAAAAATTTCCTGGCGCTGCACAGGAAGCCGACTTTCCTTGTGGTGGACGAAGCTATTGACTCAATGTATTTGTTCCATCTCAGGTCAGCAGTCAATGTGAGACCGAGCAGTCGCAAAGAGGTGCTCTCATGGAGTTGAGCATCAGACATTCTAATGGGAGGCAGGGATGGTTCTGTGTGGTGATTAATAGAGAGCAGTTTTGTTTTTGAGGCATTAAAGTTAACCAGCCAATGCCTGTGCCAGATCACAATCAATTGGAGGTCCTTTTCGAGACAAACGGCCAGGTTAGTTTTGTCAGCAACACTAGATTTGTTTTTGAAGCAGGAGTAAATAGTAGTGTCATCCGCATAGATGCCTACTTGGGAACCTATGACGTCAGGAAAATCGTTATTCCACAAATGGGAAACAGCGAGTCTTGGAGTTTTCTATATCTTTCCATACCTGGGAAGAATATATTATCAAAGGGAAACAGTACCATGTTGCTGGGGGAGGCAGAGTTAGCCTCAATCTGGACCATGCTAAAGAAAGCAACCTTTCAATTTGGCTGCTGTAAACAAATTTGACCTTCGTTTTCCTCATAGTGTGATGTCATTAAGTCATCCATCACATGGCCATGTGACTTATCTCCATCAAAGAGAGATAATCAGCCTCTCTATCCCTAAAAATGCAAATCAGATTTTGTGTTCTGTTCCTAATTTCCAAAGTTGGGTTATGACAATTTAAGAAGAAAATAAATGGTACATAAAGTTTTTATTCATGCTTGCTGAAAATTCCTTGGCTTGACCTACTTTCCAAAATCAGTATTTCAATGACTAAACAGCAAAATACTGATTTTGGTAAATCAATCAAGATGAGAACTTTTCAGCACTTACTAAGCTATTTTAAAACAAAATTTGAAATATGATAAATAAAATAAAATTCAAGATAGAACTGACCAATGAAAACAATCCTTAAATGATTACATCATTAACCAATGAGAAGCCATGATTAATTAATTAACCAAGAAAAAATATCTATATCATTATTAATGGATGGAACTGAAGTATTGAAACATTTCCAAGTTCTAAGAGTTTAAAGAGTTTACACAGTTTTATAGGGTTGATTGTTGAAGATGTTCTCTTATTTCCCTCTGTGACAGATTACAAATTCATGTGGCATTTCTTTTTGAAGAATTTCAACCATTTTGTGTTTTCCAGGTAGATAGCTTCCAACAAGAATCCAAGATGTTGGGGTTGGATGTTTTTTGTAAAGACATCATCTGTAGATGGGTTGCCAGCTATAGCTAAATTGCTTCTTTCTGTTGAGGTCTTGTGACTACATGCTAGCTGAACAATCAATCACTTCAGAAAAGTTTCATCCACCCAATTTCAATCACAAGGCTTTGGTCAAACCCATGGAATGGTTTTCATCAAGAAGCTACCTCAGCTAATCAAGTGAGAGTCAAACTCGTGTCTCCTGGCCAAAATACTAACACTTATTCAGACTTGTTGAAGAACTGATGTAGAAAATGATCTTTTATAGATTGGTGAAACCTAAAATCAGATCACCAAAGAATAATGGATTTCTTTTTGTTATATGGCTTGTTATTGGTTTAAAAATAACTTTTATTTAATTATGATTGGGCAAATAATATGCTTAGATGTTGGCAGGATGATGTTATGAAAGAGTGTTGCTACATGGTGCCAATTTCTTTTTGACAGAACTAATCTGTCCATTCAGAAGTGAAAGTCACTTGAAACAAAAGTAGTTGATTATTTTTTCTATCTCAACATGATTTGGAACTCTGAAGTGAACTCTCAAGTAAAGAAGGAAAATGGTAAAAATAAAAAGAATAAGGAAAAAAAGAGAAACAAATTTGAATTCAAAGAGATTTAAATTCAAATTAGCAACATTAAACAAAGAAGTAATCAATGAGAAAATGGAAAAAAAGGAATGAAAAGGAAAGAAAGGAAAAAGGAATGTAAAAAGAAAAGATGAAAAAGGAAAGAAAAAAGAAAAATTTGGAAAACCATGAGAAAAAAGGAATGAAAAATGAAAGATGAAAAATAGGAATGAAAAAGAAAAATGGAAAATGAATCAAAAAATAAAGATGGAAAAAAGTAAATAAAAGGTATAGAAAAAAGACAGAAAAAATAATGAAAAAAGGAAAGATGGAAAAAAGGAATGAAAAAAGGGAAGATGGAAAAAGGAATGAAAAAAGGAAAGATGGAAAAAAGGAATGAAAAAGGAAAGAGGGAAAAATGAATGAAAAAAGGAAAGGGAAAAAGGAATGAAAAAGGAAAGGGAAAAAGGAATGAAAAAAGGGAAGATGGAAAAAGGAATGAAAAAAGGAAAGATGGAAAAAAGGAATGAAAAAGGAAAGAGGGAAAAATGAATGAAAAAAGGAAAGGGAAAAAGGAATGAAAAAAGGAAAGAAAAAAGGAAAGGGAAAAAGGAATGAAAAAAGGACAGATGGAAAAAGGAATGAAAAAGGGAAGATGGAAAAAATAATGAAAAAAGGAAAGATGGAAAAAAGGAATGAAAAAGGAAAGAGGGGAAAAATGAATAAAAAAAGGAAAGAGGGAAAAAGGAATGAAAAAAGGAAAGAGGGAAAAATGAATGAGGAAAGGAAAGGGAAAAAGGAATGAAAAAAGGAAAGATGGAAGAAGGAATGAAAAAGGAAAGAAGGAAAAAAGGAATGAAAAAAGGAAAGTGAAATAGGAATGATAAAAGGATAGATGGAAAGAGGAATGAAAAAAGGAAAGTGGGGAAAAAGGAATGAAAAAAGGAAAGATGGAAAAAGGAATGAAAAAGGAAAGAGGGAAAAATGAATGAAGAAAGGAAAGGGAAAAAGGAATGAAAAAAGGAAAGATGGAAAAAGGAATGAAAAAGGAAAGAAGGAAAAAAGGAATGAAAAAAGGAAAGAGGGTAAAATGAATGAAGAAAGGAAAGGGAAAAAGGAATGGAAAAAGGAAAGATGGAAAAAGGAATGAAAAAGGAAAGAGGGAAAAAAGGAATGAAAAAAGGAAAGGGAAAAAGGAATGAAAAAAGGAAAGATGGAAAAAGGAATGAAAAAAGGAAAGATGGAAAAAGGAATGAAAAAAGGAAAAAGGGAAAAAGGAATGAAAAAAGGGAAGATGGAAAAAGGAATGAAAAAAGGGAAGATGGAAAAAAGGAATGAAAAAGGAAAGAGGGAAAAATGAATGAAAAAAGGAAAGGGAAAAAGGAATGAAAAAAGGAAAGATGGAAAAAGGAATGAAAAAGGAAAGAGGGAAAAAAGGAATGAAAAAAGGAAAGATTGAAAAAAGGTATGAAAATAGGAAAGATGGAAAAAGGAATGAAAAAGGAAAGAGGGAAAAAAGGAATGAAAAAAGGGAAGATGGAAAAAGGAATGAAAAAAGGAAAGATGGAAAAAAGGAATGAAAAAGGAAAGAGGGAAAAATGAATGAAGAAAGGAAAGGGAAAAAGGAATGAAAAAAGGGAAGATGGAAAAAGGAATGAAAAAGGAAAGAGGGAAAAAAGGAATGAAAAAAGGAAAGGGAAAAAGGAATGAAAAAAGGGAAGATGGAAAAAGGAATGAAAAAGGAAAGAGGGAAAAAAGGAATGAAAACGGAAAGGGATAAAGGAATGAAAAAAGGAAAGGGAAAAAGGAATGAAAAAAGGAAAGATGGAAAAAGGAATGAAAAAGGAAAGAGGGAAAAAAGGAATGAAAAAAGGAAAGATTGAAAAAAGGTATGAAAAAAGGAAAGATGGAAAAAGGAATGAAAAAGGAAAGAGGGAAAAAAGGAATGAAAAAAGGAAAGATTGAAAAAAGGAATGAAAAAAGGAAAGATGGAAAAAGGAATGAAAAAGGAAAGAGGGAAAAAAGGAATGAAAAAAGGAAAGATTGAAAAAAGGTATGAAAAAAGGAAAGATGGAAAAAGGAATGAAAAAGGAAAGAGGGAAAAAAGGAATGAAAAAAGGGAAGATGGAAAAAGGAATGAAAAAAGGGAAGATGGAAAAAGGAATGAAAAAGGAAAGAGGGAAAAAAGGAATGAAAACGGAAAGGGATAAAGGAATGAAAAAAGGAAAGGGAAAAAGGAATGAAAAAAGGAAAGATGGAAAAAGGAATGAAAAAGGAAAGAGGGAAAAAAGGAATGAAAAAAGGAAAGATTGAAAAAAGGTATGAAAAAAGGAAAGATGGAAAAAGGAATGAAAAAGGAAAGAGGGAAAAAAGGAATGAAAAAAGGAAAGATTGAAAAAAGGAATGAAAAAAGGAAAGATGGAAAAAGGAATGAAAAAGGAAAGAGGGAAAAAAGGAATGAAAAAAGGAAAGATTGAAAAAAGGTATGAAAAAAGGAAAGATGGAAAAAGGAATGAAAAAGGAAAGAGGGAAAAAAGGAATGAAAAAAGGGAAGATGGAAAAAGGAATGAAAAAAGGAAAGATGGAAAAAAGGAATGAAAAAGGAAAGAGGGAAAAATGAATGAAGAAAGGAAAGGGAAAAAGGAATGAAAAAAGGGAAGATGGAAAAAGGAATGAAAAAGGAAAGAGGGAAAAAAGGAATGAAAAAAGGAAAGGGAAAAAGGAATGAAAAAAGGAAAGAGGGAAAAATGAATGAGGAAAGGAAAGGGAAAAAGGAATGAAAAAAGGAAAGATGGAAGAAGGAATGAAAAAGGAAAGAAGGAAAAAAGGAATGAAAAAAGGAAAGAGGGTAAAATGAATGAAGAAAGGAAAGGGTAAAAGGAATGGAAAAAGGAAAGATGGAAAAAGGAATGAAAAAGGAAAGAGGGAAAAAAGGAATGAAAAAAGGAAAGGGAAATAGGAATGATAAAAGGATAGATGGAAAGAGGAATGAAAAAAGGAAAGTTGGGAAAAAGGAATGAAAAAAGGAAAGATGGAAAAAGGAATGAAAAAGGAAAGAGGGAAAAATGAATGAAGAAAGGAAAGGGAAAAAGGAATGAAAAAAGGAAAGATGGAAAAAGGAATGAAAAAGGAAAGAAGGAAAAAAGGAATGAAAAAAGGAAAGAGGGTAAAATGAATGAAGAAAGGAAAGGGAAAAAGGAATGAAAAAAGGAAAGATGGAAAAAGGAATGAAAAAAGGAAAGATGGAAAAAGGAATGAAAAAAGGAAAAAGGGAAAAAGGAATGAAAAAAGGGAAGATGGAAAAAGGAATGAAAAAAGGGAAGATGGAAAAAAGGAATGAAAAAGGAAAGAGGGAAAAATGAATGAAAAAAGGAAAGGGAAAAAGGAATGAAAAAAGGAAAGATGGAAAAAGGAATGAAAAAGGAAAGAGGGAAAAAAGGAATGAAAAAAGGAAAGATTGAAAAAAGGTATGAAAAAAGGAAAGATGGAAAAAGGAATGAAAAAGGAAAGAGGGAAAAAAGGAATGAAAAAAGGGAAGATGGAAAAAGGAATGAAAAAAGGAAAGATGGAAAAAAGGAATGAAAAAGGAAAGAGGGAAAAATGAATGAAGAAAGGAAAGGGAAAAAGGAATGAAAAAAGGGAAGATGGAAAAAGGAATGAAAAAGGAAAGAGGGAAAAAAGGAATGAAAAAAGGAAAGGGAAAAAGGAATGAAAAAAGGGAAGATGGAAAAAGGAATGAAATAGGAAAGAGGGAAAAAAGGAATGAAAACGGAAAGGGATAAAGGAATGAAAAAAGGAAAGGGAAAAAGGAATGAAAAAAGGAAAGATGGAAAAAGGAATGAAAAAGGAAAGAGGGAAAAAAGGAATGAAAAAAGGAAAGATTGAAAAAAGGTATGAAAAAAGGAAAGATGGAAAAAGGAATGAAAAAGGAAAGAGGGAAAAAAGGAATGAAAAAAGGAAAGATTGAAAAAAGGAATGAAAAAAGGAAAGATGGAAAAAGGAATGAAAAAGGAAAGAGGGAAAAAAGGAATGAAAAAAGGAAAGATTGAAAAAAGGTATGAAAAAAGGAAAGATGGAAAAAGGAATGAAAAAGGAAAGAGGGAAAAAAGGAATGAAAAAAGGGAAGATGGAAAAAGGAATGAAAAAAGGGAAGATGGAAAAAGGAATGAAAAAGGAAAGAGGGAAAAAAGGAATGAAAAAAGGAAAGGGAAAAAGGAATGAAAAAAGGGAAGATGGAAAAAGGAATGAAAAAGGAAAGAGGGAAAAAAGGAATGAAAACGGAAAGGGATAAAGGAATGAAAAAAGGAAAGGGAAAAAGGAATGAAAAAAGGAAAGATGGAAAAAGGAATGAAAAAGGAAAGTGGGAAAAAAGGAATGAAAAAAGGAAAGATTGAAAAAAGGAATGAAAAAAGGAAAGATGGAAAAAGGAATGAAAAAGGAAAGAGGGAAAAAAGAAATGAAAAAAGGAAAAAGGGAAAAAGGAATGAAAAAAGGGAAGATGGAAAAAGGAATGAAAAAAGGAAAGATGGAAAAAAGGAATGAAAAAGGAAAGAGGGAAAAATGAATGAAGAAAGGAAAGGGAAAAAGGAATGAAAAAAGGAAAGATGGAAAAAGGAATGAAAAAGGAAAGAAGGAAAAAAGGAATGAAAAAAGGAAAGATTGAAAAAAGGAATGAAAAAAGGAAAGATGGAAAAAGGAATGAAAAAGGAAAGAGGGAAAAAAGGAATGAAAAAAGGAAAGATTGAAAAAAGGAATGAAAAAAGGAAAGATGGAAAAAGGAATGAAAAAGGAAAGAGGGAAAAAAGGAATGAAAAAAGGAAAGGGAAAAGGGAATGAAAAAAGGGAAGATGGAAAATGGAATGAAAAAGGAAAGAGGGAAAAAAGGAATGAAAAAAGGGAAGATGGAAAAAGGAATGAAAAAAGGAAAGATGGAAAAAAGGAATGAAAAAGGAAAGAGGGAAAAATGAATGAAGAAAGGAAAGGGAAAAAGGAATGAAAAAAGGGAAGATGGAAAAAGGAATGAAAAAGGAAAGAGGGAAAAAAGGAATGAAAAAAGGAAAGGGAAAAAGGAATGAAAAAAGGGAAGATGGAAAAAGGAATGAAAAAGGAAAGAGGGAAAAAAGGAATGAAAACGGAAAGGGATAAAGGAATGAAAAAAGGAAAGGGAAAAAGGAATGAAAAAAGGAAAGATGGAAAAAGGAATGAAAAAGGAAAGAGGGAAAAAAGGAATGAAAAAAGGAAAGATTGAAAAAAGGAATGAAAAAAGGAAAGATGGAAAAAGGAATGAAAAAGGAAAGAGGGAAAAAAGAAATGAAAAAAGGAAAGGGAAAAAGGAATGAAAAAAGGGAAGATGGAAAAAGGAATGAAAAAAGGAAAGATGGAAAAAAGGAATGAAAAAGGAAAGAGGGAAAAAGGAATGAAGAAAGGAAATGGAAAAAGGAATGAAAAAAGGAAAGATGGAAAAAGGAATGAAAAAGGAAAGAAGGAAAAAAGGAATGAAAAAAGGAAAGATTGAAAAAAGGAATGAAAAAAGGAAAGATGGAAAAAGGAATGAAAAAGGAAAGAGGGAAAAAAGGAATGAAAAAAGGAAAGATTGAAAAAAGGAATGAAAAAAGGAAAGATGGAAAAAGGAATGAAAAAGGAAAGAGGGAAAAAAGGAATGAAAAAAGGAAAGGGAAAAGGGAATGAAAAAAGGGAAGATGGAAAAAGGAATGAAAAAAGGAAAGATGGAAAAAAGGAATGAAAAAGGAAAGAGGGAAAAATGAATGAAGAAAGGAAAGGGAAATAGGAATGAAAAAAGGGAAGATGGAAAAAGGAATGAAAAAGGAAAGATGGAAAAAAGGAATGAAAAAAGGAAAGGGAAAAAGGAATGAAAAAAGGGAAGATGGAAAAAGGAATGAAAAAAGGGAAGATGGAAAAAGGAATGAAAAAAGGAAAGATGGAAAAATGAATGAAAAAAGGAAAGGGAAAAAGGAATGAAAAAAGGAAAGGGAAAAAGGAATGAAAAAAGGAAAGATGGAAAAAAGGAATGAAAAAGGAAAGAGGGATAAATGAATGAAAAAAGGAAAGGGAAAAAGGAATGAAAAAAGGAAAGGGAAAAAGGAATGAAAAAAGGACAGATGGAAAAAAGGAATGAAAAAGGAAAGTTGGAAAAAAGAAATGAAAAATGGAAAGGCAGAAAAAAAGGAATTAAAAAAGGAAAAATGGAAAAACGAATGAAAAAGGTAAAGATGGAAAAAAAGGAATGAAAAAAAAAGACAGAAATACATTTGGAAGATATCGGTAGTGATAATGCAGATAAATTCAATTATCTGCAACCAAAATCTGGATTAAATATTAAGATACAAGTATTATGAGGAGAATGCTGAATTCATTGATTAATTTTTTGTATTTTTATATGGCTTATCAACCCTTTGTGTGTTATGTAAAGCTGAAACATATTTTGGATTTCTAAGAATAATTCTTTTTTTGTGAGTTAATATTGCATTAAGAATTTTTTGAGAATAACAATAATTTTCTTCATATAAGTCCTACTATTTAACCCATAGCTGGGGGCAAGGAAATGGATTCATACCTTTTCCAAGGGTATAAGTGATTGCAACAAATCTGACTGGAATTTGAACTCAACTCTCCAATTACTCATTCTGAGTCGCCATGTTTTATACCACATGTACATTCGAGGAGTAGTGAAAAGCACTTGCTTAAACCTACTTCCTAAATCTAACCAAATGAACAAACAGTAAAATTCATTTTGGAATGGCTTCTGTCAGAACAATGACTTTTCATCTCCCCCACTTGCAGACATACTCTAAGTGAGCTTACTTTTTCTTTTTCTTGATTATCTCTTTTGCAATGAAGAAATCATTATGCCTTGCTTTTCATAAGTATTTATTACTGCCAGTTTTGACATTCAGGTGTTATTTTCTGTTTTTCTTTATTCAATTGAATTTTGAATCCTTTTTTAAACTTATTTATTAGAGAAAAACAATTCAACTTCAGTTATATTGTTCTGAAAAGCCTGTGATTTAATAAAACCAAACTCAGTTTTTTCCTTTTTAAATAAATATTTATTATCTTCTTGCAGCACTTCTGTAATTTCTTTCCCCCTTTATTGAATTGTCGTATATTTGCTCTTTGTAATGTGTAAGAAAGTTTAATGTTGTTGTTTTTATTTATCAATGTTGGAAAGCAAATAAATAAATTTAAAGTTTTTATTTATCAATGTTGGAAAGCAAATAAATAAATTTCGTTTTCAACTCTGTTGTTTTGAAATGCTTGAGGTAAATGTCTGCATCCATTTTCCTTTTTGCACTTCCTTCCAATAACTATAATGCATTGTTGGAAACTTTTTGGAATGTTTTTTTTTCTTTGTTTCTTTTGGAAATAAACTCAGAAAAATGCATAAAACTTATTCTTCATGAGTATAATTTCCAATAGACTCTATAATTAGAATTTCTTATTTCATCTCACCTAAAATCTCTTTTAGATACATTTGCAGAGGCTCGATTGAAAAGTCCTAATTTACATTTTTCGGCTTCTATTTTTCAAAATCATTTCTGTTTTACATCAAGGAAAGAATTTTATTATTTTCCCTGGCATTTTTTTAAAATCATTTTTATTCATTCATTTATTATCTTTTTCTTTATGTTTCTTTACAGTTTTCTTTTTTTCTTTTACCATTCTTTACACTTCTTCTTTTATTCAATTTCTCTATTTCCTTGTTTTTATTCCTTTTCATTTGAACATTATATCTTCTTTGACATTCTTTCTCATTTCATTCCACCTTTATATTTTTTTTACCAAACTTCACTCAATATAAGCCCTAAGAGCCACTCAAGGTCGAGGGGTTAATGAATTAGAATGGATGACATGAACGTAAAAAGAGAATGTAGGAAGTGGAGATTATGAGGTAGATAAGAATTGACCCTGGAACTGAAGAGGTTAAGATTGTACTGTTTGGGAAGAATCAACACAGAAGTCTGTTCTACAGAATAGAAGTTCTTAGGAAGAAGCTTTTGGAGTGGAACATCCTTCTTACCATTGGGATACACAGGGAGAATGAGGACGATTTGACCCTGTATACATCACATGGTGAGTCCTAGCTGTAAAGGCCTGAACTGGTGGAACAAATAAATGTTGTCTGTCTGAACATTTGCCATGGCAATAGTGATAGAGTAGCAAAAAGCTTACCTGGGAAGGTCTGACCTGGTGGAACTAAGGAATATTGCTCATTTAAACATTTGCCAAGGAAATAGGAACAGAGTAGTGATAAGCTTGCAAGATTTCATTTATGTGAGAGGGGCTGTAAGATGAAAGATAAGTTTTCCGTAAAAGTTTATAGAAACAATTTCAAACTCAAAACTTGAAAATGGGGACTGAGTAAGTGCAGCAAAGATCTGGCATCAATACTTCACTTCTGATCTGACTCTGGCAGCAATACTTCATTTCTGATCTGACTCTGGCAACAATACTTCACTTCTGATCTGACTCTGGCAGCAATACTTCACTTCTGATCTGACTCTTCTACAGATAAAGCAAGGCAGAAGGTGTCAGATACTGAAGAATCAGATGACCATTTTCCTAGCATCTTTATCAATGCATTCTATATAAAGTTCCACTTGAGGCCTGGAGGGAACTTGAGTCCCAATGGACATTCAAGTAAAGAAGCTTCATTGAGTTTTGAGTGTAACTCTTCTTAATGATTAGAGAAGGTTCAGGGTCCAATCGGTGATAATGAAATGATAATATGTTGATTTTAGAGATATTGAAAATTACAAGCCAGTCTTTTTCTATTGAACTGTTAGAGCAAAGTCAGCTTAGAGATCAGCTGTAAGGCTCTAAACATTTTGATTTTTGGAGGTGCACCCATGAACTGTTGTATCATCAAAATAGATATTTACTAACCCTATGAGAATCCTCTTTGGCAGAGTGTTAATATAAAGTCAATCAGTTATGTGCCATGCGTGATACATGCATAGGCGAACATGTAACTTTCAATACATGACTGACAAGGCAAATTTTTTCCCTCAGTAGGTTGCCATTTCTTTCTGCAGTAGACTAGTTGCCATCCAAGGCTATAGAACTCATTCTGTCCTGCTATTTATCCATAGCTGTACAACTCTAGTAAGTACCCAACTCCTCCTGCTTTACATAAAGCCAGATCAGACTGAAAATGGAATTCTTTCATATGTGGAATGGAGCTGAACAATATTCATTTTTCAGTCTTGATAGAGTTTAAAAGTATTTTCTCAGCCTGTGGGTGATGAATTATGAATTATGAATTTTCCAGAAATATTGCAAGACTCTTGCTGCCAAACTATATTCGTTCCACCAGTCCAGTGACCTTCACAGCTAACAGGTGCCATACCATGTAGACTGAATCAAGCAATCCTCATTCAATTCATATTCCATTAGTAAGAAAGAAGTTCAAAGGGTTTTCCCACAAATTATAATACACACACACACACACACACACACACACACATATATATATATATATATATATATATATATATATATATATATATTGTGTGTATTTAGGCAGCATTTTTTTTATTCATACATGTTTCATTAAATAATATAGATAATATGTATCAATATTGTGATTTTCTTTCATTGTTTAATGATAATGTTATTAAGCTTATCAGACGATATGAAAAGAACTTACATAAAATATATAGACAACACTTATCTATATTATTTAATGAAACATGTATGAATATATATATATATATATATATATATATATATATATATATATATATGCCACACAAAAGGTCTCAAACGGTTCTCTGCAGGTTTTGAATTCAGAGTTGTCTTTCTCCTAGACCAGTTGCCATCCAAGGCTATAGAACCCAGTCTGTTCTGCTATTTACCCATAGCTGTTGGTGGGAGAAGAGGATTCATACCTTTCCCAAAGGTATTAGCACATAAGTGAAATATAATGGATTTGACTGGAATTTGAACTCGGCTCTCCGATTCCAAAATCCAAGCTGCTAACCATTACTAGAGATCCAATTTTATTTCATTATTCTCTATGTTAATATATTTGTCCATTTTTTCTTCATCTTTTGTCTTTTTGCTTTCTCTTCTTTATTTGGATAAAATTACCTCTTCATTTGAAATCTTTATTTGTTTTGCAATCAACTTCTTACCTTTCTTTTATTCATTCCAGACATTTTATAAACAGATATATCTTTAACCTAATAAATATTAATACATATAAATCATAATATCTTTATCCTAAATATGTCTTCTAATTCAGAAGGCACTTATCTCTCTTTGATGGAGATAAAACACGTGGATCATTTGATGGCTGTCTAATTACATCATTCCCTACAGTGATGACAGCATCAGTCATTTTCAGTTCATTTACAGCAGCCACACTGTGATGTTGCTTTCTTTTAGCATGGGCCAAAGGGCCACGGCTGGGGTTAAATCTGCCTCCCCAGCAGCTTACCACTGCACGGTGCCATTTCCCCTTGGGAATATATCTATCCCAGATATAGAATGAAACTCCAACTCACAGGGCCACGATCATCTACATCCTGGCAGATAAAAGAAGGAGAAATGATATGAAACGATTAATGGTGACATCCATCACATACATTAGATATGCCTAGATATAACTCTACAGTCCTGTTGTTAACTAGTTGAAAACTACAGAAGAAAGAGGCATAACTAAAAGGAGATATTGGTAATGGTAAAACACTAACCTGTGAAGCATAAGATTAAGGCTACAGAGAAATATACAAGTCATATGAAGGGGTCAAAGAAGAAGGAGTAAGAAAAGTAGTTGTATTTACATTGTGATTTCTTTCTTAATGTGCTGCTATCTGGCTTTTTATATACATAACGTTTTCTGCTCAAGTTCAAGTGCTTTTCTAATGCACTGTAATGTATTCTTAGCTTACATTAAATATTACATTGTTAAATGCAGTAAAACCTTTTTTGTCCTGAATATGCTGTGCTGAAAAAGTAGGGCATCTAATATGCTCCTGTGTCTTTTTTCTTGTCAAATACAGTAATTAAAATTATATAAAAAGAATCACTTTGAAATATTTGCAAGCTAAAAGAATCAGTATACATGTTTTATCTAGTAATTCTACCATCATGTATTGAGTGGAAATAAGTGGCCTATGGGAATTAGTGCACAAGAAGCAAT
>OZ038503.1:90703964-90706464 GCA_964036315.1 Acanthosepion esculentum | reverse complement strand
CCATTTCATCGAAAACTTCAACGTTGCTCACATGTTTAGTCCATGGTAACCTCAGCATCCTTCTGTAGAACCACATTTCTGATACTTCAAGTTTCTTCTTCATCTCTGAGGAATTTGTCTAGCTTTCACTGCCATAATGGATCATTCATATTACATAAGAGTCGATTACTCTTTTCTTTGTTTCTAATGAAATTTTCCTGTTTCTTAATACTTTGCTTCACTTATGGAAGGCATCTTTCTCTATATCCCATTGTGCCTTCAGATTTCATTGTCATATTTTCCATCCTCTGTTGCTTCCACAAATTCTCTCTTTCCTCCCACTTTCATTTGACTTTGTCTCTTCCTGTTCTCTTCCTGTCCCTCTCCTCTCTCTCTCTCTCTCTCTCTCTCTCTCTGTTCCTCTCTCCACCTCTTTTTTATCTTACTTCCCAGTAAAAATAATCTTTTTTCCTCTTCCTTCAGTCTTTCTCTTTATCTCTTATTTAACCAACGTTTTTCTTGTTTTCCTTTTTCTCTTTCCTTTTCTTTTTCCTCTTACTTTTCTTTCTCTTCCTTATTCCTTCCTTTTTTTTCTTTTTCTTTTTGATTTAATTTTCTTTTTTCCCTTTCTATAAATATTAAATTTCTTCTTATTTCCCTTTTCTTTCTTACTCTCCTCTCTCTGTCCCTCTCCCACCTCCCTGTCCCACTGTCCCTCACTTTGTCCCTCTCCCTCTCTCTCTCTGTCCCTCTCCCACCTCTATGTAACTCTCACTGTCCCTCCCTTTCTCTCTGTCCCTCTCCTCCTCTCTCTGCCCTTCTCCCGTCTCTATATTTCCCTCTCCTCTCTATATATTTCCCTCTCTCCCTCTTTGTGTCTCTCCACCTCTCTCTGTCCCTTGCCTCTCCATCTGACCTCCCTCTGTCCCTCACCCCCTCTCTATCTTTTCCTCTCCCTGTCTCTCTCCTTTCTGTCTCTCCTTCTCAATGTCTCTCTCTGTCCTTCTCCTCCTCTCTCCCCTTTCCCCTCTCTCTGTCCCTTTCTCTCTCTCTCTCTGGACTTCTCCCTCTCTCTCTCTCTCCCTCTCCCTCTCCTCGTGTCTCTTCCATTACTTCATGGTAAAAAATAATCTTCAGTCTTTCTCTTTATCGCTTATTTAACCAAAGTTGTTCTTGTTTTCCTTTTTCTCTTTCATTTTCTTTTCTTTTCTTTCTCTTTCTCTTTCTCTTTCTTATTCCTCCCTTTTTTTTCTTTTCCTTTTTGATTTGATTTTCTTTTTTGCCTTTCCATAAACATTACATTTCTTCTGATTTTCCTTTTCTTTCTTACTCTTTTCTCTCTGTCCCTCTCCCGCCTCCCTGTCCCACTGTCCCTCTCTTTGTCCCTCACCCTCTCTCTCTGTCTCTTTCCCTCTCCCCATGTCTCTCTAACCGTCTCCCTCTCTCTCTGTCCCTCTTCCACCTCTATGTTCCTCTCACTGTCCCTCCCTTTCTCTCTATCCCTCTCCTCCTCCCTCTGTCTCTTTCCCCCACTATCTTTTCCTCTCCTGTCTCTCTGTCCTTCTCTATCTTTCCCTTTCCCTGTCTCTCTCTGACTTTTTTACCCTCTCTCTTTCCCACTCCCCTCTATTTGTCTCTCTCTGACCTCTCACTGTCCCCTCTTCTCTTTGTCCCGTTCCCCCTCTCTCTGTACCCTCTCACTACCCTTCTCCCATCTCTATATGTCCCCCACCTCTCTCTGTCCCTCTCCTCTCCATCTGATTTCCCTCTGTCCCTCACCCCCTCTCTTTCTTTTCCTCTCCCTGTCTCTCTCCTTTCAGTCTCTCCCTCTTAATGTCTCTCTCTCTGTCCTTCTCCTCCTCTCTCCCCTTCCCCTCTCTCTCTCCTTATGTCTCTCTCTCTCTCTCCCTCTCCCCACGTCTCTTCCTGGTAAAAAATAATCTTTTTTCCTCCTCCTCTCTCTCTGTCCTTCTCCCCTCTCTCTCTGTCCATCTCTCTCTTCCTGCCTCTTTTCCCTTACATTCTGGTAGAAATAATCTTTTTTTTCCGCCTTCTCCACTCTTTCTCTCTATCTCTTATTTAACCAATTTTTTTCTTTTCTTTTCCCTTTCTCTTTCTTACTTTTTAATTTCTTTTTCTTCCTTCTATTAATTACTCTTCTTTTTTTTAATCACTTCACCCCAAGCAAGGCGATAATGCCACTAAGATGCAAGAGGCTACTGGGAAAGAGAATGAGAAAACTTTAGAAGGAACCATAGACTTAATCCTAAACAGGAAACCAGGAATAAATGTCTACACCTTTTCAAAAGAAAAGGGAGGAGAGTATTTCATGCCTTACTTTGTCTCTCCTCTTATCATAGCTTTATATTTTTCTTTTTTCTACCCTCTTTTTTATTAACCCCTTCCAACCACGGGCTTTGGAACTACATATTTTCCTCTCTCATATACAAAATGCCAGGTCAGGACCAATAACATTGCAGATTCTTCTTTAAATTTTATCAAGAATCTCTAAATATATAGC
>OZ038503.1:90613964-90698964 GCA_964036315.1 Acanthosepion esculentum | reverse complement strand
CTCATCTATATTGTTATAGTCACAATGTTTCGGCCATTGTATGCTCTGGCCTTCTTCAAGAGCTGTCTAAATTTCTCAGATGAGGTATTGTAACTATTTACACTATTTACATTGTTTGAACTGTTATCCTAATCTTTATTGTCATATTCACAAAATTTCAGCCATTGTACACTCTTGAATTCTTCAAGTGATATATGTAGCAATTTCAAACCAAAACCTTTATTTGCATCTGAACACGCCCCATGGAAATAGTGATAGAGCAATAAGAGGCTAGCAGTGTCTTGTCTGTAAGAAAGAAGTTGCAGTGTAGAAAATAATTTGTTGCTTACAAGGATGCAGAAATGCTTTTGGATACTATTGAGAGCGGAAAATGAAGCCCATATATGGCAGCAGTACTCCATTTTTGACCTGATCTGGCTCTTGTTATAGTAGATGATAGCAAGAGGAGTAAGGTACTTGCTGGAGTGGTACCTGAAACAATAGATGAATGTATCTACTTCTACTAAGGAGAAAAAATAATAAATAAATAAAATTTCAGAGTTTAGGCAGAGATGCTGGAAATAAAACAAAAATTGCAATATGTGTTCTGGTAAAAACATGGAATGATAACAGCAAAAACTTGCAATATTAGCACTGGTATAAAATGATTGCTGAGACATTAAGTTTATAATACCCAGAAATTCATACACAGATGGCACAGTGGATAAAGGTGTTGGTTAGATCTAGTGACAGGACCCAAAAAGTGTGAGTTCAATACCCGGTTAAGGCAGTGGAAAACTTGGAGACGGGAATTAACAGGAGATAACTGATAACTGACGCCCATTAAACATGGCACATGGAACTAGAACAGTCTACCCCAGTGATCAAAATAATGGGTTCAGTTCGACATTCCAACCACCTGAAGAAGGCCAGAGCGTACAACGGCCGAAACATTGTAATAAATATGGCGACAAAGATGAGAACAATAGTCCAAATAATGTAAATAGAGTACTGAAATGTTATGTAATATTAAGATGTGCACGCTGCCATTTCACACTTTCCATTCTCCACTTAGTAAGGGCTCCTCACTATTTGACTGGGACATGTACACTGCCATGTCATACTTTCCATGCTACTGTTCGTAGGACACCTGACTATTTAATTGGGTCATGGATGCTGTACAGTGTCGTGTCACACTTTTTCTTCTACACTTTGTAAAATCTCCTCAGTTCATAATCACGATAAATTGAATCTGATAAATGATCATTTTTATGGCTCACTTAATGGAAATAATTCTATGAAATACTTAAGCTGTCATTACGGACAATGTTGATAGAAAAACATTATCTGGGAACCAATATGGAAAGGAAAATATAATTACGATATATCAACAGTATCTTTAGAGAAACACAATGAACCATCGATTGAAGAGACCAGAGGACAGTCAGTTCGATTGTTGCTTAGAAAATCACAGATGAGATGGAATCATTCTATCTTTCAAAACTTGAACAAATGAAAAGAAATTATTTTAATATCAACAAGTCTAGAGGGTAACATTTAAAAAAATAATACAAACATTGAGAATGCAAAAAATGCTTTAGACGTATAAAAGAATAGAATGAAATTAAGTCCCTCCATTAAAATGGATAAAAAACAGCGAAGAAAATCTAAATGAAGGAAAAAGAAAAAAAAAATAATCAAAAGGAAAGAAAGAAAATGACAAAATGCAAGAAGAAAAGACTGAGACAGGATCAATAATGGAAGTCCTTGCATAGGAGAGAGAGAGAGAGAGAGAGAGAGTTAGAGAGATAGTGTGAGTGAGATGGAAGAGAGTGAGTGAAAGAGTAAGCGAAATAGGTGGAGGAGACAAGATTATAGATATTGGTTGTTACCATGGCTACCATTTCTCTTGCTTCAACAGCTGCAGTAACAAGGCTGCATAGACAGAAATGAGAAAGATAAGTAAAATCTTTTAAAAATTAATCAGATAATTTCAAATCAGAAATAATGAGCAGGCAAGTTATTTAAAAATATCTACTTCACATATAATATTGTTTATATATGAATAAATGCCTAAATGTCATCTTTCTTCTTCAAGATATCGGAATTAGATTTGAGAAAATACGGGATCATTTCAAATCAATTGTAGTCAATGTGAGATTTTTACTTGTTCATTTTTTATCACTAAAAACATTCTATATAGTCAACGCACATGTATGAGTAGATATGCCTGTTTTTATTAAACAGTATCACTGACATCTACCGATCTGATTACTTGAAGCTCTTAATAAAGAAAATGTGTCTGATTGACCAGCATTCCTCTTAAATTGGGAAGACCATTTTAAAGCTAGGTTTTATTTTTTAAGAAATGCATAAAACTGCATTGGGCATTTGGAGGTCTATATCTGCTAACTTTATTTTCATACTAAAAATTTAAACAAATTAAGTAATGAATGGATCTTTCTTTGTAGATTTTTTGCTAAATGTTTTTTATGATATTTTTTTATCTAGCTACCCACATTTTACTAGAACCCTTAAGAAAAATTGTGGTCAAAAACACTATAGTTCTATAAAAATCACATTACTAGAAACATCTCACTGTGAGAGAGGCCCTGTATATAAAACATCTTACTCCTACTATCAACCTCACTTTATTCAACAGTGGGATTGGTGTGTTTTAAAAAAGTTTTTTTAAAATATAAAGAAACTCGTTTGAATTCCAGCGATGCTCAACATGCAAACTCAGAATAAATACTCCTACTATCAAGTGATGGTGTTGAATGTAGAATAAACCCATTATTCTACATTCAACACCATCACTTGATAAGACACAAGAAGTGTTGAAACAAAATGGCTATTTTTGTAGTGATTTTATAACATGTTTATGTTATAATTTTTGAATAGATAATTATATTTGCTCTACTCTGTATTGAGCACTCTTTTAAGAATAGTATTTGTTGGTTATTGGAATTTATTCTGTATACACCAATCTTATACTTGGATACATACATACATATATATATATATATATATATATATATATATATATATATATATATAATATTGGTAATTGATCCATTGGTATATAATCTGGGTGGATCCTAGTATAATTAATTATTAAAACTGATCCACAGAGAGCTCAATGTATTTATTATAACAGAGCATATGTATTTTTTTACAGCAAAAAAACAAAAGGGTTTGGGACTGATGATAGCCGCATATAGAATGTTTTGAAATAGACTATCCTCTATGTTGAGGTAATTTTTGATTTTTTGTCTAAAAAAAAATATATATATATATATATATGTGTGTGTGTGTGTGTGTGTGTGTCAAAAGTAGAACCCACATTATGAGAAGATATGGGTCCATCTCATTATGGTTGTCCTGCTGTCATTAGCTTGATGAAAACTTTCATAAAAAGTTGGGCTGATGTCACATTTTTGCTTAGGGGGCTCGTATGCTCCACAAACCTCATGCTTCCAGATTTATTTTTTCAGAGCTCAGGAAAACCTTGTTTATTGTGAAAAACCTTGTAGCATTCAGAAATGGAATGCTGAAATCACTGCAAAATTTGAAGAAATTACTATCAAACATTGCAAGCATGTGTCTTGCTCTATGGTAGCTCAGTTGCCCTTATGCATTGATCGCAAGGGAAATCAATGCAAGCATTGCAAATAAAACAGCTTGGTCATCACATATTGCATAACCCATTATATCCATAAGGGTAAAACATCTACTGCAGCTATAGCATCAGTGGTGCGACTAGGGCAAGATAGCCTGGTAGAGTCCACCCTACATCAGGCTGGTTTTGAATTTTAAACTCTCCTTTTCCTAAACTGCACACCACCCTCAACCAAAAACATTCAAGTTTGTTGTGTTATTTAACCCATAGCTGGAGAAATGCATTAGCACAATGTTAAAAAATGATTCAAACAGGAATTGAACCCAGCATGCTGAAATTACTGTTCATGCCAATAATTATTACACTATCGACCCCTCGAAAACAGCTTGGCGCAGTCCTTAATAAATGATTAGATAAACATAGCTTTTATTGATTTCTACCTTCTTGCATACGGTAAAATAAATAACAAACAATCAGCTAAAAGTGGAGAAAATACAAACTGGCTGCTACTTTTGACTCACCCAGCATCCATATTAAACAGAGATATATTTCAGGAAAGATGCATTTATATAAACTCAACATATAAGAAAATAGATGGACTATGACTCTCATGAAGATAGGAAAGATGTTTTCTCTTTATCACGCCACACTTCTGCTTTTGTTTTTACTGTTCTGAACATAATTCAGAATTTATTCTCTTCTTAATATATTTTTGTATGATTTATTCATTTTTTTAAATACCCAGTCATTTTACAAATTGCATTTGGTTTACAATTTTTGATAATTTCTTATATTAGTCCGATGGAATTATTTTCCTATGTAACTAAAATATATTCAGTCTATGTTTTTCTTTTTAGTAAATAACAAATTTTGTTTACTTATTTTAATGTGTATTAGCAATCTGTATGCATTTTCTTACAACAATATATGAGTTTCAAATCTATTTTCATTCATATATATACATACATATATATATATATATATATATAAATATATATATATATGTATGTGCATGTATATATATATATATATATATACATATATATATATATATAAATATATATATATATAAATATGTATGTGCATGTATATATATATATATATATATACATATATATGTATATATGCATGTGCATATGTATATATATATATATACATATATATGTACACATGCATATATACATATATATATATACATATGCACATGCATATATACATATATATGTATATATATATATATATATATATATATATACATATATATATATGCACATATATATTTATATATATATAAATATGTATGTGCATGTATATATATATATATATATATATATATATATATATATATATATATATATATATATATATATATATATATACAGGGTGTGATGGATAAATTACTCAAAAATGAAAATGGCATGGAGATCTCATTTTAGCAGATATATTTACCAAAATTACACAAAAATATTTGGAAATAATAAAGAGTATGTTTATTCAATAAAATCACCATTGGCTTCAACCACGGCCTCCAGATGACTTTGGAAGCTCCTGCATCTCTTCTGGACAGACTCCTTGTTTAATTTGGTGAGTGCTGCTCTAATCCTTGCCTTCAGTTCATCTTTGGTGTTAAAAGCAGTTTTGTTGGACTCTCGCTCAAATGTAGCTCACACATAATAATCTCGGTGGTTGAAATCTGGGAAATTAAGTGGCCACATATCAGGGGTGATGTGATTGCAGAAATTGGCTGACAGACATGACTGGGTTCTCCTGCTTGTGTGGTATGTTGCAGAGTTCTGTTGCCAGATATAGGGTCTTCCAGCAGCAACACTTTTGACCCAAGGCAACACTACCCTCTCAAGGCACTTGATGTAGGCCTCCGTGTTGAGTCTGAGGCCCTGTGGGAAGATGAATGGAGGCCAAACCATGTCCAGTTCGAAGGGATGCTTGAGTTTGTTCAAAAGCTTTGTAGCGTGACCATTTCTTTTGTCTTTTATGGCTTATGACAAATACTGACCCTTCCTCATCTTGTATGAGAAATACCAAATGTCTTCATACACTACCTGCTTGTGAGGAAATGCAGATGCTCCTGAGTCTCTGGCTATGGACCTGGTTGACTTGGATTGACTGCACCCAACATAGTAATCAATGGGGTTGCAGTCTAGGAAGTTAGGTGGCCAGATGTAAGGGGTGATGTGGTCACTGAAATTGTACAACAGCCATGACAGGGTTCTACTGCTTATGTGGCATGGTGCAGAGTCCTGTTACCAGATTTAGGGTCTTCCAGCAGCAACACTCTTGACCCAGGGCAGCACTACCTCCTCAAGGTACTTGATGTAGGCCTGCATGTTGAGTCTGAGACCCTATGGAAAGGTGTATGGAGGCATAGTATTGCCATCACTAGTGATCACTCCAAACACCTTCATAATCACCATTAGGTTCCCTCAACTCTTTTTGAATACTCTGCCTTGATCTCAGATGTTCAGAAACACACTGAAATGTTCATATTGGAGCCTCCTGGGCAAACACAAAGCAGTACAGCATGCTGTTTCCAAATTTATGGTGGAATGAATTGCGTCATGGTGTTCTTTTTCTCATAGATGGTGCCCAACTGACCCTACTATACTGTGCAGTTGACAAATCAAAAACAAAGGTGCAAAATCAAAAATCTAAAATGGCGACAATTTACACATCGCACTCTGTATGTGTATATATATATATAAATATATATATATATATATGCAGTTTCAGTTGAATACCAATAAAATTTCTTTGCTTAAGATTTTTTATCTAGCATTCAGACAAAATACCATAAACAATTGTTTGAAGACATGATACTTGCAAAAAAAAGGCCATGACACTCACCAATGCATGAAGAGATGATACTTGGGAAAATGATATGTGACCCCCGCCAACACGTGAAGACATCACTCCAAATCCATCAATGAAACATAATACCTATAGACAGACACAACCCTATCAACAGACAAATATTCTTTGATAATGACATCAAAGCTGAATGGTTTCATTGGACAATTTCTGTTTGAATTCTTCCCAGAAACCAGAAATATGTTTCAAACAATAGAAAAATTAAAAACAATCTCAATTAAAAGAAATTTCTTTAGTTTTCAACCTAATCTGAATAAATTATATTCACACACACACACACACATACACACACACACACACACACACACACACACACACACACACACACACACACACACACAAATACACACACACATGTATATATATATACATATATATATATATATATATATATATATATATATATATATATATATATATATATATATATATATATATTCAGATATATATTAAATATGACAGACAAGGTGCTTTCAACCTAAGCTAAATAAATTATGTATTCACACAGACATACAGACACACATTCACGCACACACATGTATGTATATATATATATATATATATATATATATATTTAGATATATATTCATATTCACACATATATATATATATATATATATATATATTTAATATATATTCACATATATATTAAATATGACTGACAAGTTGCTTTGATTAACATTTGATATAATTTCTGATATGATCTTATAATTTTTTATATAAAAAAATAAAACATACTATAATACTAAATACATATATACAACAATCTGTTTCCAGTTAAAAGTTAATATATTTTATGAAGATGGCTAAGTGTATAGCTGAAAGTGCTCAGAAAAATAAAACATTTGGACAGTTTTTATATAATTTATCGACTGAAAAGAAAAAAAATTATGAGATCATATGAGGAATTATATAGCAAAATGAAAGCACCTTGTCTATCAGATTTCATGAAGCTTGCTGGAAAGAAGGATTGCTGCCTAAATATACAATTTTTTAAATTGCATGATATTTGCAGCCAACAAGGAAAGCAACACTATAACCTTCAGAAAAACTCTTGTTTTACAATGAATAACTATAGCTAAGAACGAAATCTGACATATTTTTTATGAAATCCAAAAACACAATGCAGTAGTACAAAACACTTTAACCGAACCTGAATATAATGAAGCACAATACCACATTGATATAAGTATTAATAATGATGGACTTGACCATAGACAAATAATTACAAAAAAGTTGGACAATTTATACCAAGTAAATATTCTATTTTTTAACAACTGTGATAAATACATAAACCTATCCAGTCACAAATTAACAGATGATCAGAAGGAATTCCTAAATCTAGGGTCAAATTGCCATCACCAGCCTAAATTTGACCTCCTCCTCAAAAGAAGACTGAAATAGAAATCTTTAACCAGTCATTATGTCAAGTGGAAAAAGACAAATTAATAAATTGTGTGCAAATAGTACCATTCTGGCTATAAAAAGGAACTCTAGTGGTGCAAGCAAGCAATAGTTTTCTTAAAATATTGGGTTGGATTGATGGAGGTGGAAGTAAATTATTTTTATATACAGAATTAAGGATAATATCAATAGTTTCTGTAACAGGAATGTTAGTAAATAAATTTTCTATGTCAAGCGACACAAGAACGCCTTGATTTGGTTTTACTTTTGTACTTTTAAGTATTCGGAAGAATTCATGGGTAGATTTAATGCTATAGTTAGTAGGAAGATATGGGGTAATAATATCATTGAGAAATTTTAACAGTTGGTATATGCATGTTGGAATCTGAGAAAGGATAAGTCATAATGGGATTCCCGGTTTGTGCATTTTAACATCACCATAAGTATCCAGGTTAGTAATCTTCAGTAATTTTATTTATTTTTAGGGATCCTGCAACAGCATTGTTGGATGTTATTACACTAGAATCGTAATTGCAATCCAATTCATCAGAACTACAAATTCAAAAAGAAATCACTAAAAAAATAACTCCGGGAATAAAAAATAAAATTTAGTGAAAGTGTATGTATGAGAGTGGGGGACGAATGTGAGAAGTAAATGAAAGCTCTAGAGACGGGGTAACAGATGAGAGAAGAACAGGAAGGCCTAAAAGTGAAGGTAGGCATTATTTTTTTCCGATTTCTTTTTGAATTTGTAGGTCTGATGAATTGGATCATAATTACGATTCCAATGTAATAAATTATAACCATGGAATATTAGTGTTTGAGCCTTTTATATTATATTCTTACTCTGGACATTGAGCTCTACCTGGATTCTATCCTCTTGTAAATTTATATATATATATATATATATATATATATATATATGTGTGTGTGTGTGTGTGTGTGTGTGTGTATTAACCACTAATATTATCTATCTATATATATATATAGTATGTGTTATGTGTATATGTTAAAAATTCAGAAATAAATAAAATATATCTATAAAGATAATAGTAATGAAAGAAATGACAAGAGCCAAAACTTTTATGCCACCATTTTGCAGTCCTTGAGGAACTTCATTAAGGCAAGTATAGAATTTGATTTTGTCGCCTGTGTGAAAGTGTTCTATCCTTAAAGAAGGTTACAAACAAAGGTGGTACTTGAGTGAAAGCAACAGCAACACACGGGCATAGATGAAAGAAATAGAGGTTTATTGTAAAAGAGAATACATTACTAAAAGACAGGGAATTGGTGTGCAGGCTAGTAATTCCCAAAGCAAGGATATTTACCTTATCTCCCTGCGAGGCAGGATATGGTACAAGGCTGTTTTAAGGTAGGGCAAAACTGAGCCCATAGGCTCAGGAAAAAATTCCCCATAGACCTTGTATAAAACTGGTCAAGTAACAGTCTACCACCCCAGATGAGACTCTGCCCTTCGGCATAGCCTCATCTGGGTTCCTCTCTGCCCAAAGACAAAGAGTTTGACCCGCATAATATGTATCAACTGGAAAAATTAACAACCAACTTGAGATTTGTTACTGCTTTTTATGAAAAAAATCATAAAAATTAAAAAACAATAGTAATAATTAAAAAAATTGAAATAAGTATATTAACATCTTAAATATGTATTCCAAATATAAATTTCTGTTTTCAAAACATCAGGAATGAATACAAAGAACTGTTATATATGTTTATATATGATTATTTTACTCTAAGTTTTAACCTAATCAGATTTTCAGATTTCGGCTCTAAATCCGAAATTGCCCACCCAAACATTGTAAGCATAGATTTATTTCAGTTTTACATTTCTACAGCAAAGAGAGCATAAATTGTTACAAGATGACAAATACGGAAATGATTTACAACAAAATAGTTTGATTTCATCATTGTCAGGTAGACATGTTGTAAAAGTTGGTGAGAATAGGCTGCTTGTTATTCCCTTAGTAGCTTTCTTCACATTTATCATCAATTTTTTTTTTAAAAACAGAAAAAATAACTTAAAGCCTGCAATGATTTTTTGTTCTACACATTGAGCTATAATTTCCATCAAATGCTGAGAATTAACTTTTATTACCTTCGTTCTATTTTTGTTTTTCTATTTCCGTTTACTTCTTTGGTTTTTCTATAAATTGACTTTTCATTCTTCTCTGGAACCTTTTAGGCACTGAAGATTACGAAAAAGGCTAAACTCAAGTTGGAGCTGTCACCTCAACCCTGATGTCTGAAATTAACTCAGTTGCTAATAGGTACTCCAAACTGAACAGGACACTCCCACAAAAGTTATTCAAAGATTAATATACATCATTGTCTGACTATTTGTTTATTTTCGTGTGTATTCCGGTCTCCCCACCCTGTCTGTAGACTTGTTTTGCTTAATTGAAGATTATAAACGATGCTTAAGACGGGGGGGGGGAAATAAGTTGGAAAACTTTTTTTGCTATGTAATTACACCTTCGTTCTTCATTCTCTGTTTTGTTTTGTGTTGTCCTCTGATTAAATTGCAAATAAAAGGTCACTACTTCCAGTTTTGTTTTCATTTCTTTTGATTTGTGAGAAATGAAGACAGAATATAAACAACACAAATGTAGGAATAGTAAACAGGGAAACCCTGAGGTTTAGGGTTCAATCACTATCCCCTTCTGAAGACATTTCAAAAAAAAGATTTAATCTTTATAATTTTCAATCTTTTTTTAACAAAGATAAACATATTTTGAAAATAATTTTTTATTTAATTGGTATCAGCCCACACAAGGCAGTAAAGCCACTAAGACACAAGGGGTTACTTGGCCTGAAAGAATTAGGAACAGAAACATTAATAATAAGTGGAGAGAGGAAACAGTAATCAGGAGGACAGTAGATAGTGATTGACATTGCATTTAAATATTTGCAGATTAAAATTATCTGGAAAGCATGAAGCCAGAAGCGAGTTCTACAAGGGATCAGTGCTAGAAAAGCATAGAATTTACGGCTACATCTAGCCAGCTCAACTGTAAATTGATGAGATCTCGGTGTCAGTCTAGTACAGCACTTAAATTCAAAAGGTCTAGGTACCATAGCAAAGAGCATTATTTATTTGTAAAATTTACAAAGTGTGGCACAAGGCCAAAATGGGGAAAAGGATGGTCACCTTTTGTCTTAACATTAAACTTAGCTAGCCACAAACACTGACCCAAACATACCACTAACACCAAAACAATGCATTCTTACTTACATTTCTTGCTACATCCACCATAATACCTCATTGTCTCTATGAAAATCCTAACTAGTCCCCGTATGTACAATTCATTGTCTGTCGTAGGGAGGGAAATAAAATAACAATTTTTAAAAATCTAAACCCCAAAGAATATTTACAAATGCGAAACAAAAATATATACAAGGAAACAAAATAATATTAGTAATAAACCACCCCACAATCCTTAAATATGGTAAAAACATCAGTTAATTGGATAAAATCAATGCGGAATTTTAATAATATGAAACATTCATTCATCCCAAGCACTCGCTCAAGACACACTGATTCAAACACAACAACAAAAAGGAAAATAACAGCCGAAACGAAAAGCACCCCGCATCCACCAGAGAACTGACATCACTGACCACATAAACGAAGGAAGGAAGAGGAATTAAACTAAAAAAATAGGGACATAAATAAAAGGGGCCAATGAGCATACATCATCTAGCTCAGTTAACTTGAACGAAGAAACTAACGACAAAACGGAACCCTAAACTAGCCTAAATCTGGGCGGGGTTAGCCAATGTTTAAAGCAGAGAGAACAATATCCTGATGCCTAACCGGCATCAAAGTGCCACTCCAAGCCAGCCCCTTTTACTCTATAAAAACACGCAAGACTCACCTTTTGCCAAATTCTGATGAAGAGACCTACGACTTTTCCGTCCTAATCTTGACTTTGAGCTGATGCTTAAAGTACAAGATCAGTTGGGAAGAAGTGAACTTCTCACCTCCATAGAATTCCTCCTGACGAGTTGTCCAAATCACGACTCTCGTAATACCTAGTAAGCAAAACAACACATAGTGTTCAGCCTTCTTCAACAGTAGTACCACATTGCTGCAGAAAGAACTGGCCTCAAGGAAAAAGAACTTTTCGCGCAGCATGCGAACCATGATTCCTTCAATAAACTTGCACAATGTGACAACGAGCCTGCAATGAAAGAAAGCACGACCCAGGGTTTCCTCCTCGCCATCACAGCGAACGCAGTTTAGAGAGTTCTCCAAACCAGCCGAATAAAGTCTATTGCCAACCCAAAAGGCCCTGGGAATCATCAGCCAGGTGAGTAATGCTTCATTGTTATTGAGGCATTTCAACCCGGGCGCCCACAGCCATATTTAGCGAGCCTCCTGCTTCGTAAGACCGAGCTCGTCAATCAGATCAACACGTATGGACCCCCTAACTATGATTTAAAGACAATACCTGGACATTGGAGAGGCTCTCCGACGACCGTAAGCAATGTTTCAGAGCAATACGACATTCCCGATAGTCCTGAGTGTAAACGGCGGGCCTTCTCCGCGCACAAATGCACACTTCTCAGGGATGGGAAGTTTTTACGAGCATCTTCTTTCCAAAAAGGGTCCCTCCTCACCCGAATCGCGACACATTCGATCTACGAATGTGATGCGAAGGTGGAGGTAACAGATCTTCCGAAGTACCTTAGCGGCCTTGCCTCCCCACATGAAGGAGAACAAGAGTCTTTAGTGTGGTAGACAGGAGTGGAAGCATAGAGAGTCGGTAAATGAGAATCGGGTAGATGTGCGAGGCACATACTTCCACCCATCCTTTAAGAAAGATTCCTCCGAGACCACAGGCGAACTGCGACCTTGGCCTTCCATTGTACCTCCAACCAATTCATTTCCAACTGGATTTCGAGACTGAACCAGACGCCGAGTATATTAACCAGCGCGTCCGTTCAGAAGAAAGGTCCAGGAAGAGAAACTCCCTCCACGCACCCAACCGCAATCCAAGAGACTTACCGCGGTTGATCTTGGCCCCTGTCACTGTCTCGTACCCTCTGATTTCTTTGCTGACATCGTAAATCTCGGCTCTGCTCAAGAACCGAAACGTCATCAGTATAGGCAGAATACTTGGCTAAGGTGGTAGAACCAGGTAGGGAAAATCTGCGAGACAATACGAAAGGCTCTGATTATACCCCATTCACTTTCACCAGCGCACCGGGAGTCGCATACAGAAGTCGGATCCAGGTGCGAAAGTACGGTCCGAAACCAGCCACCGAAAAGACAGCCTCCACGAATCGATGGTCAACCCCATCAAATGCCTTGGACTGATTTAAATTGATAAACACGGCTTCACCATCTACTTGCTCGATGATCAAGCGTACCATATATAGGTTGTCCTGAATGGTCCTGCCCTTCACAGCACAAGTCTGTTTAGAGCCAATCGGACTAGAGAGGACAACCTGCAAACGGTTCATTAAGATCTTGGCTAAAATATTTAACTCTGTGTTAAAAGTCGGAAGTAACCTATCCTATCCACAGCATTCTTGTCTTTGCGTAGCAACTTGATCACACCCTTGGGGAAGCGTTGAGTTATTAAAAATCAATGCCAGCAAAGGAACAAAAACGGGCGACTGCTTCAAGTACAGTTCTTAGGGTAGACCATCTAATCCTGGTGATTTGTCTCGGCCAACCTGCTTCAGAGCTTCCAAGATTTCCGACTCTGGAATGGGCCCCTCTCACCCAGCCGCTTCAGCTGCCTCAAGGCAAAGAAAGTCAGTTAAATAGGCATCGAAGTGAGCAGTGCTCAGACCGGGCTCCCTGGTGAAGAGATCCTGAAAGTATTCACTAAAAACCTCGCATATTCCTGCATTTGTAATCACGGTCCGATTATTCGGCAATGTGATGCACGCGAGATGCATTCCGAGCTTCTTCTGCATGCAGTTCAGAGGCAATATTCGTTGCCTCCGAGGACATTCATTTTAACCTACCAGAGCTTGATCCTTCTTGATAAGCAAAGTGGCCAACTCTGCCCTAGCTAAGGCTACGTCCCCACTATCACTGGATTTAATCGCCCGATCGCCTTTTTGCTCACAAAGCCGTTTATGTTGCTAATCTGTATAGACTGAGCCGACGACTACAATCAGCAGCAAACATTCTAATTTTAGATTTTAATTTGCTCCGCCAGGCATTCCCAACCACAGTTCCCACTGTAGCATTAGTAGCAGTTGGTCCCAGAAATCTTGCTCAGCAAAAAATGATGAGTTCATTTTCCAATAGCCAGCCATCCTAACCTTAGTCTTATCTAAGTTTACATTATATAGGGGAAATTTGGACACCCTAAGAGTCCTACATCGGCTCTCCTGACTAAGACTCGGTCAAGGTTGATAGAACTCACCTCTATAGCTAAGCCACCTCTATTAGTTCAAGTCCATACTGCGTCTCGAGGGTGTACATTACGGTACTTATCGACAAGATCAAACTTATCGATAAAGTCACGAAATGGTTTCATGTCCCGGTTGTTAGGTCAAATTCGGGTACTATGTTGAGGTCAAGGACGGCATTCCAATCGTCGAAAATGGCTCGATCCGCCGAAACAAGTCAGAGCGCTTAGAATGACCATTGGCTGCATAAACTTCAATTAGACGAAGAGCCTTATCCTTTATGGTAACAGCCAGTATGCAGAGCCTGCCCGCCAAATCTGCCAAGGCAGGAACACACGCAGTCTTCAAAGTGTGCTCACCATCCAAAGAGACCCCACTCGAGCGACCATAAAAACATGTTGAATAGAGAGCGATACCCCTAGACAGAATGCCCTCATAATCACCCATTGAAAAATGTGTTTCCTGCAACAATATATATTCACCCCGAGATGCTGAAGGTCATGAGAGAACCTCGCCCTGCGATACTCCGACTTCAGGTCTCGAGCATTCACGTTAGGTAACCAGAATCAAAGCGATTATGGTTGCTCTTCTGCATGGCTGGGGTGAGGACACTGACCGCCTGTCCTATTGATCCTGTGCTCATTTCAGTCTTGATGGAGCCATCAAGAAACAGGCCACGAATGTCCCAGGTGAAGGTTAATTTTAATGCTCTATACAGGGAGGTGTGTACAAAAAGCCGGGACACTCCCTGAAGAAAATTTATTTAATTTTTTCACTGAGGCATCATCAAAAAAGGCCAATGGAGGAAAAGTTTCGAAAACATCGTTGGCCTCCTCTATCATTTGCTAAATGTTTTGACCTCCAGCATCAGCTCTTACAACTGACAATAGTCTTTTGGTATTCAGGAAATTTTATGGGTTTTCCACATCCAGATCATTGATTTTCATCAGTTGATTTTCCAGGACTGTATCACAGCTTTAGCATGCTGGTGCTGTGATAGCCGGCAGACATCTTCTCCAGTATTGTAGACCGGTTTTGATTTCTTTTTAAATGAAAGTTCAGCTAAATCAGTAGACGGGCTTCATTGTCGTTTTGGTTTATCAGGTTTCTTTTGGGGTGTGCTGATGGGAGTAATGGCAGGGGATGGATTAGGGGTAGAATTTTTGCTGGGTGAGGATTTGGGGATGGGAGCCTTTTTTAGGGTAGTCATTTTGGATGGGGTAGAGGGTTAATGATTTAATCATGGGTGATGGAGCCATATTATGGTGTTTGATAGTAGGAGAATATGGTGATGAGAAAGAAGAGTTAGATTTTTCGGCAGCTTTGCTGATGTTTCGATTTCAACGCTTATTTTAACTGCTGCAGCTCTTCTGCCTTTTCAAAGGATAGTTCGTAGTTAAGTTGTTGCTTTCTTAGGTGATCGGCATAGCTGGTCGAGGAGCCTCTCTTGGAATTGGTAGAGGGGGTGGGACTGAGTGTGTCGATATTCGTAGGGGCTTCAGTGGAACGAGGTCCCGTTACCCGGAGTTTCCCTCTGGCCCTGCCAACGACCTGCCAACGACCTGCCATTCCTCCTCTTCCTTCTCCGCAACCGTATGAACGGGGAATGGGGACTGTGAGACAAACCCAGCCAGTCCTGGTTGCTGGCATGCCCATTACAGGTGAAACATAATATACAGACTCAACAAAATAGGGATTTGGGTGGGTATTGACCAGAACTTCAGAGGCCTTCTTCTCTGGGCAGGAAGAGGAGAGGTGACCAGTCTCTCTACACTTCCAGCAAGTTGGTCTACTCCCAATCACAATGACCAGCATTTTCTGGCTCTCTACATCTAGGCAGTTGGGGATGGAGACGAAGGCCTTACAATCGATCATCAATTCAAAACTCCATCTCCGGTCAGATCGTCAGAGGAGACACTAAGTATCTATCCGAATTGGCACAGATAAGCGGTCAAGTACTCACCAATGATCTGAGGAGGGACCTCAAGTACTGATACGTTGGTCCGGCAACTGACCTCAAATTCTATTCTCAGAATGAAGTCTTTTGTTAATTTCCTGACTGGAGGCTGCCTCACAGTCGGCAGTTGTGGGCAACAGTACATTCCACATGAAGTATCCCTTTCGTTTAATAACTCTTTGGGGTTTGACCCCCAGGGATATCAATGATTTGACTCCAGTGTCTTTTGTGGAGCAACAAATTTTGCGTGAACGCTTGTCCACCACAAAGACCGACACAATTCGTTTTTAACTTTTTGTAGTTCAAAGGTGTTAACCAAGATCCCATTTTCTGTGACAAAATGTGCAAAGCTCTTAGCCTACTCGATTAACTCCGTTATGTTGATTTTACACTTCAGTGAGGACTTCCATTAGGAGAGTGTCCCCTAGACCTCTACATTCACGTCTTTGTTCTTTTCTCTATTGTCATTTTCCTTTAAATTATGGCCTTTTTCGGCCACTATACTTCTTTTTTACTGGTTCCTATTATACACAGATTTTTGGCTATTTTCGCTTATCGTACTTTTATCTGAATCCATAACCTGGACATTGCATTTTTGGAAATTTAGGCCTTTTCAGTTTCCATACTTTTATTTTCCTCCAATTTTAATGTTTCTTCGGCATTTTCAGTTAATTTTTGTTTATCTGTAGCGTCTTTCTTTTTTTAGACCTAATAAGATTGTTTTTCACCAACTTGCTTTTGTCGGGTATTTTTTTTCCTTTTTAAATAGTAAGCAAACTTTTTCTTTCTTCTTTTCTTTTAAATATATATATATATATATATATATATATATATATATATATATATATATATATATATATATATAAAACAAATTGGAGATTTTTCATTTTCTTTTAAATCGAAAGGAACAAAAAATTAAAGATACACAAAGAAAAGTAGATTAATCACAAAAAATCCTTCAACAGAAAAAGGAAACAGATAATACAAATTTAACAAAATAAAATAAAAAAAAATGCTTAGAAGAGCAAAAGTTTACTTGAAAAAAAAAGTTTACTTGAAAATTTATACAAAGCAAGACAGACAAGAAGGCTGAAAAATTAAATGTGTAACAAGGATTTTTTTTTTAAACAACACCAAAAATTCAAACAAATTGAACAAATACCAGATACAAAAATTTTTTTAAAAAAATTGTCAAGTCTTATGACGAAAATAACAAAAATGGCCGGCATTACACAAAAATCATACCAATAAAAATGGCTAGACAAAAACAAACGTTATATTAAAAACAAGTTTTACCAAAAGAACATGGAAATAAAATTAAGAAAAAACAGTCAGATTGAACATGAAAAGTTAAAATAAAAACACAGAAGATTTCACAGATATTTAATGAGATGACAAAAAGACAATAAAGACTGAAGTGACATATAGAAATAATAAATAAACAAAGAAAATAAATTCTGGCAGGGATTACAGAAAATTAAAACGGAAAAATATATTCAAAAAATAACTTTTAAAATAAATAAAAATCAAAAAACTAATAAAAGAATAGTTGCTAAAAAAGAGAAAATAAAATCTGGTGGGGGTGAAAAAACTGAAAAAAAAAACAAAACAAACATTGGTGAAAAACAGTCAGTAATAAACGAAACAAATAAGGGTAAATTAAATCAATTTAATGTAAACAAAGCGTAGTAATTTAAAAAAAAACAGTTCACGGAGAGTGATAGAAATACATCTGGCATCAACCACCAGTCGTAAAAGGTTTGAAAAAAAGAACTCTCCCCACAAAGGTATCATGGCGGAGAACAATTACAATGAATGTATTTATAGAAAAGGCACAGAGAGGCAACCTTACAGCAGTGGGAAAGTGACTGAAGCTGAGCTGCCAGACCAGGACCAATAATATTGCTGATTCTTTTTTGTATTTTATCAAGGAGCTCAAGATAAATAGCAGTGGAACTGGGCCATATGTGGCAGCAATATTCTAAACATGAATGAATGGTAGACTTATAGATATCTAAGATAGATTCACAGTGAATCAACTTTCTTTGCAGCTGACCTAGCAATGGATTCAATATAGAATATATTCAATATATAAAATAATTACACTAAATGTTGAGCTTTCATCTTGTAGAGGACAAAAGATTTTCATTATTTACGTTTTAAATATTTTCCCATCTTATCCTAATGTTCTGGCCATTATTCTCGTAAGCCTTCTTTTTTTCCAAACAACGAAATGAAGTATGACGGATTAGGCATGGATGAAAAAGTATAGATATCAACACCTATTGAATGAAATAAAAATACTAGACAGTGAAGAACATTTTTGAATCAGATGACTGAAGGAATCAGCACATATATTATGCTATGATGGCTTCCTCAATAGGCTTAGTATAAAATAAATACAATATGGATGCCATTAATAAATAAAAAAAGAGAATGACAGCCAGGCTTTAACTGTAGTAGAGCTGTATCTCTTGTTTCCTGTCTAGGATTGGGTTTCCAGATCCTCCTCCTAAAGTCTTCTCATTTTCATTCACCCCCAGTAGCCCCTCCATGTTTTTGCTTGGAGTGAAATGATTAGTCAAAAATAAAATATTGTAGTGCGAGCTACCTCCTCGGTGCTGCTTTACACGTGGTGTTACTTTGGACAAATTTGTATCCCAGGGTTCAAAAAAAGCTGCAATGTCAGCAACAGGTAGATTAAGTTTACAAGTTTACAGGTAGATTAAGGTTAAGTTTACAAGTTTACAGGTAGATTAAGGTTAAGTTTACAAGTTTACAGGTAGATTAAGGTTAAGTTTACAAGTTTACAGGTAGATTAAGGTTAAATTTACAAGTTTACAGGCAGATTAAGGTTAAGTTTACAAGTTTACAGGTAGATTAAGGTTAAGTTTACAGGTAGATTAAGGTTAAGTTTACAAGTTTACAGGTAGATTAAGGTTAAGTTTACAAGTTTACAGGTAGATTACGGTTAAGTTTACAAGTTTACAGGTAGATTAAGGTTATGTTTACAAGTTTACAAGTAGATTAAGGTTAAGTTTACAAATTTACAGGTAGATTAAGGTTAAGTTTACAAGTTCTAGGTTCAGTTATGTGCTCTGGGACAATCACCGAATGTATTAAAATTTTTGTGCTTTAGCCTTTAATCGGAGAGCCGAGTTCGAATTCCAGTCAAATCCATTACATCCACTTACATGCTAATAGCCTTGGGAAAGGTATGAATCCGCTTCTCATTCCCCCATATATGGGTAAATAGCAGGGCAGACCGGGTTCTATAGCTTTGGATGGCAACTGGTCTTCCACAGAAAGACATGACAACCTAATGGCAGAAAAAAAATCTGCCTCGTCAGTCATGTATCGAAAGATACATGATCACCAAAGAGTATATCGCTCACAGCACATAACTGACTGCATTATTAATATTCCTTTCTACTACATTCTTTTTCAAAGTCACTCAATTGCAGTATTCTTATTGTTAATTTCACTCAAAGTTGTTTTCTGCTGCCATAGCAGGATATGAAAACACAACTATGAAATTCAAACACCCGCTACCCATTACTCCACCGTGCCTTTTATATTTTCCATATGTTGGATATTCCTCAGCAAGTCATCCTATGTTAAGCCGTCATTTCACTTGCAAATCAGTTCATTGAAAATCAAGGTTTAATTTGTTTGTTTGTTTTTTTTTTCATCATTTCACCCCCAAGCATAGTGATAATGTCATTTAAAAGCAAGGGATTGGAAGAGAATGCGAAGACTTTTTTTTAAGATTGTACGTGACAGGGAACCAAAATATTGGAAAGGTGTTCCACAGGTGAGTAGTACGAGAAAAGAAACTATTCAAATAGAACTTACAGTTACATGTGGCTATTTCAACAGTAAATGAACCACCCTCAGTCCCTTTCTATGGCATTATGGAAATATAACTTTCACTTTTGCAGTTACTTCCCACAAACTGTTGCTTTGTGGAACTGATCCCCAAGATGACGCTTCTCCAATCAATATAATCTTAAACTCTTCAAGTCTATGATTAACTGTTATCTTCCCCACGTTTCTCCATAAACAGTGCTTCTTAATCTGTATCCCTCTCCCTCGAGGGGCTCTTGGGCATAATACAATGTGAACATTATTGGAAATAAAAAAAAATTTTTAAATTAGTGTAAGGCTCCGATGAGCTATTTTCCCTGGTTCCCAAACTGCATGAATTTAAGCATGTTACTAGGTTAGCATCTCAGTCCCATCTATTAACTGTCAAAAACAGTTAAATGTAGTTGTTTCTTCTACTCTAATAGATTCATGTCTGGCACTTCCCATCTGGGAAACTCCCTTCCTCTTACTTGCTTCCCTGACAGTTATTGTCTTCAAATATTCAAATGTAATGTCAATCAACACATTCTGATGCCTTGATCTAATTCCCCTGTACTTCTCTTTATCCTTTCCACAATCACGTCTATTTACTCTTGCTCCCACTGTCTGTAAACCCTTGTGTGCTAGTGGCACTCTCACTTTGCTTGGGGTGAAATGCTTAAAAAAAAAAAGACATTATTTAAGTATACCTTATGACTAAGAGTTTTCATTTTTTTGTTTTAGTCAACACGCAAATCCCAAAGGGTCTTGTCGATTTTTTCTATATTGCCAATCTCTAATAACATTTAAAATAGATATATACAAAAATATAAAGGAAGTGAAAAATATGTTTCCAAAGTATAAGATTTCTACTTAGTTTCCATTCGATTTGCTTTATTTTTTTTGGGCGAGTACATCGTGGACATTTATGTATATAATTTCTTCAATAAATAATGAATATTATATGAAAAATCTCATAAATTTATGCCATTAATTCTCCCTCATTGTTCTTTCCGTAAACATGTGCCCTTCAACTTTGAACCTTATATGATTTGTAATATCCATATACTGAACGCACGGAACTAACCCCCCACAAAATGAAATGTTTCACATGGCAGCGTCTTTTGACGATAGTCATCTTTCATATACCTCCCAACTTTGTGAAACAAATCATTTTCTTAAAAGCTATATTTGAAGCACCTACTCGCAACATTGCAAGCAATTTTGAAACTTTGCCTTTTTATCTATGCAAGTGCATGAACTGCAGCTGAGCCTTTGTAATGAAAAATGGTGGTTCCAATGCTTCTTTTACTGGCTCTGACTTTTCCTAGCTTCACTGTTTTTATTTCGTTTATTCTTGAGAGAGACATGGCCATACATTTTATTGATGTCAGATTATCTTGGCTGTGAATAGAATCCTGAAATATGTTGGGAGTTCTTTGAAATTTTTCTATCAACATGTATGTATATGCATATATGTCTGTGAACTGATACCCCAACATACACAGACATAGGTCCCTTTCTTTCATTCTCTCTCTCTCTCTCTCTCTCTCTCTCTCTCTCTCTCTCTCTCTCCACACATAAACACACACACACATACACACACCACACACACACAACACATATATATATATATACATATATATTTATAATGGGTATATATACATATTAATAGAAAATGTGTCTGAATAAATTATAGTCATATATATAAATATATATATATATATATATATGTGTGTGTGTGTGTATTGGATTGAGAAATGCATTACACATGATAAACAGTTATAGAGATCTATTGCAGGGGCCAGAAAACAAATAGTACTTTGCCAGTAGAGTCATATGTATAAATATATATATATATGTAGATATATATAGATATATATATATATATATATTTAATCATTCCATCCCAAGCAAAACAATAATACCACTAAGATGTAAGGGATTACTGGGAGTGAAAGTGAATGAGGAGACTTTAGAAGTAAAGAAAAAGGATAATATATATATATATATATATATATATATATATATATATATATCGATGATCCATCAAGTGTTCTGTCTACCCAATTTCACTCACAAGGCTCGGGTCAACTTGTGGTATGGTTTTCAAACACTTTCCAAAAATGCCGCACCAGTCCCCCTCCAGACCAATAACGTCACAAAGTCTTCCCCCTGACAAATCAACTGTGGTGAGATTCAAACCCAGGTCTCCCAGGTCTCATGGTCAGAAAGTGAATGTTCTAACCACTTGCTATGTGCCCATAACTCTCATATATATATATATATATATATATATATATTTCAAACATGTAGTGTTGAATGTTAAAGACAACATAGTCTTACATATTTTCTTTTGAATTTTCTCATATTCTCTAATGAGACTTTTTATTTGAAAATAGTTCCGAAATATGTATTTTCCATACGATGACCTAGCGCCTTCGAACATCATTGTTCATCTTCAGGGTCAATATTTTAGTCAAAAAATTTTTTTTTTTTTTTTTTTTTTTTTTTTTTTTTAAACAAACATTTGCCAATTATCTTGTAGCGTAATCATGTTGCTACTTTTTTACAAACTAAAAACGTTAAATTCCTTTTAAATTCAAAAGACGCGATGATGTTATATCACGTGCATGGCGTAGATTTTTATCATGTGACAGCGTGAAAAAGATTTCCAATACACAAGCCAAAAGATCGAAGAATACGCTACAAAATTTAAATATATTATAAACATTGCAATATATTACCAGATATATTATAATCTATACGATTAATAAGAGGTCTTTTTCTTTTAATATGTAATTTTTAATTTTAATATATATATATATATATATATATATATATATATATATATTATATATATATATATATATATAAAATGTTTCATTGTATATGAATAGTTATGTAACAGTTAAATCAATAAATTCATAGCCTAAAAATGACAGCAGCATTTTTATTTTCTCAAGTCATACTTATTTTTTAACATAATGTTCCATTTTGGGAATGTATTTAATTCAGGAGTCATTATTAACCATACAGACTGAACATTACACAGTGAAAATTTTAAATGCAAATAAAGCTAAGCATTCGCCAGGCTACAGAGTTATTGATCTACCTTTGTATATTATCCCTACATATTTTCTATATTGACATTTATATACACACATGTGTACTGTATATATGTCACTACTGGTGTATCCATATACACTGAGGCATAAAAAGGTATTTGCAAATATAGGCACTTTTTAGATTAAAAAAATGAAAACTATAAATCAAGAAAGAAAATCTAAAATAAACATTTTCTATGAGCGAATATTTTCCAAACATGTATAAAACAGCGTTTCTTTGAATTGCATTGTTTATTTATTTAGATCATTCTGTGAACTGCAATGCAATATCGCAAGCCAACAAAACTTTCTTGCTGAGAGAAAATATTGATTCTTTGCAATAATATTTTCAAAAGTTACACTTTCACACACACACATGCACACACAGACACACTCACATATATGTGTGTGTGTGTGTGTGTTGCACTAGTGGTTGACGCAAAAATAGGTATAGATTTGTGAAACTCAAATATACGGTCATTTGATGCACATATGATTTAAAATAAATTAGAGAAAATTTTGCCTCATCATCGGTGTTTTTGTAGATTCACTTTTGCTTTTAATTCTGTTTTTATTATTATAGATGGCATGAGGAGAATTTAGTTTTTTTCACATCATTCAAAATAATCTCTTTTGTCTGTTTTGCGACAGCTGTCATATCAGTGAATTTTTAAACCGTTTCTTAGAATTGGCATATTTTTTTAATGCTAAGCCTACTGAGGAAGCACTACCTCCATGCACTTGATGTCAAACTCTGTATTGAGTGTGAGGACCTCACCAACCAATTCAGGAGTTCTTATCTTATCAGAATGATCAGAGTGAGTTTTCTGAGCCGCTGTATCTTCATAAGCACAATTAGACTCATCCAAAAATCTAAAATGGCGATAATTTACCCATCACACCCTGTATATGAGTTCGACTTGAGGCCAAGTGTGTACTTGAAACCTAAAAGACATTCAATGTAAGGAACCTCTTTTAGAATACACTCTCTCATCATGCCAGGAGACAATTTAAAGTCTGCTAAGCAATGATCAAACATTACTAATTTGGTTTTGGAGTTACTGAATGCAACAAGCCAATTATATACTCTTATCTCTTTTCAGACAATCAAACGGTTGCACTGTTCCCAATTAGACCAAAACTGAAGGCAGCAATCAACAAAAATGATCAAATGATAATGATGAGATTAGTTCCCAACTAGATATTCATGCGGATGACACAACCATTTACTTCTGTCTTATTAAGTCCATTGATAGGTCTGACAAAGTAAAACTGGCAGCAGCTTGAAAAAATAACCTCCAGTCAATTGTTAACTGGAACAAGGAATGGCATGTAAATTTTAAAATCTCCAAAATAAAACTGCTATCTTTTAATCACCTTTTCTGCATGGCTGATGCTAACCACCAGAATAGCAACTCATTGGACCTTCTTGATTTTCTACTGATATAAAGTGGAGTGATTATATTCAATCAACTGCAAGATCTGTTGCTAAGAAATTTTGGTACATTATGTTGTGCCAATCATTTCCCCTCATCAGAATCCATCTTGTACATTTATAAATCTAACATTTGTCCATGCATTGAATATTACTACCATATCTGATCTGATGCTCCTATTATATAGCTCAAGATTCTTGGCAAAATCCAAAGAAGGGTCTGTGATGTAATTAATCATGACCTGGCATCTCGACTTCAGTCACTTTTCCACCACCATGATATGGATTTTCTCTGTCTTTTCTATGAATAATTTCATGTCAGTAGTTCTGTTAAACTTATCTCCTTCATAACTTAACCTCATGAATTTAAGTGTGGTACTGGATTGGCAACCAGATCTCATTGTTTTACTATTGAACGAGCTTGATGGAATTGTAAATTTGATTCTAGTAATTTATTTTCTCCCACTTCTTGCATGTGGAACTCAGCTTCTTGTTTCCCTGCCACCTTTAAATCTTCAAAGATTTAAATGCGACATCAATCTTCTGCCTTTCGGTTTTCTCTTCACTAAATTCTTTGCATTCTCTTCCATTACCACTAACTCCTTGGGTCTTAGTGGCATTTTCCCCTTGCTTGGAGCAAAATGATTACAAGAAATAATTAAGACCAAATACATGATATTTGCTCATGGTAACTCACATCCTCATCAGCACCCATTCACATCCAAGCATTGGGATCATTATCGACTCTCCTTATCCACTTTCTCTGCTCTGGTTTCAATGACGGAGATGGCTGTGTAGGCCCAGCCTACTCCTCAAGAGACCTGAGCAAGAGTCACAGAGGAGTGTGGGTGGTGTACACGGCTGAGCAAGTTGCAAAATTTCTTTAAGAAAGATTCATTCAAACCTTGAATGGTTCTATGCATATTTCCTTGTTACTGGGACAAATTGTAAAATGATTGGGAAGTTTCCACTCATTTGAAAATACTGTAAGTTTTACTTATTTATTTGTTAATATTTTGATAATAATTTCCTCAGTCTTTAATAAGAAGTTTAATTTATTGACCCATCTCCACGATGCTTTTATCTGCACAACATACACTTTCCAAAGCCTGCACTTAAAGTGCTTGCTGTTCTTAATACATTCCACCTGGTTGCTATGTTATTCCTGTCTATCCAAATCCTTCTGTTGCCATATATAATTAGGTAATGTACTTTAACACATAATCTCTTATTTAAGCATACCTTTGTGTGTGTGTGTATATATATATATATATATATATATATATATATATATATATATATATATATATATATATATATATATATATATATATAAAAATTATTTTAAAATAAATATTATTTTCTTTACTTTGTATTGAGCACTTTTTTTTAAAATAAAGTTTTTGGTTACTGGAATTTTATTCCATCTATACCAAGCTAGTGTTCATATATATATATATATATATATATATATATATATATATATATATATATATATATATATATACATATATATATATATATAATTTATTCGAAAATTGTAACATAAATATGTTATAAAATCACTACAAAAATAGCCATTTTGCTTCAACACTTCTGGTGTCTTATCAAGTGATGGTGTTGAATGTAGAATAAAGGGTTTTAAAAGGTTCAAATCAATCAAACACCCCTCGCTAGGGGAAACACTGTTACATAAGCTGCAATGACCCATCAAAATATAAGTGTATGAGAATTCAAAAAATTTGACAACAAATAATAATTCTTGGTTATAATAATCCTTTAATGTTAGGGTTAGACTAAAATATAAATCATTCTAACTAATTAATATTAAATTTTATGATAAAATTGAAAATTAAAAATTATCAATCTTAAATTTAATCTGTATTAAGTTTAAAATAATAAATTATTTAAAGAAGAAACTGAGGAAAAATTACATAAGTTTTGTTATTTATTTTGTTTTAATTGAAAGGCCAAAAATTCAGTTAGGTTAAACGTAAAAATCTAATGTTGATGCTAAGCTTCGGTACAGCTTAGATACATTTGAAGTGATGATATAGACAGGGGAGGGTGAAATCTTGCAAAATACAATACATACACAATCAGATCATAATACACAAACACGGAGACATATTTAGATATATAAACACAGAAAAACACTAACAAAACAGAAAATGTCCACGACCCTCCAAAAAAAATATCAGGCAACATATACATTTTTTTTTTTTTTTTTTTTTTAAGCGTATCACCCCGAGCAAGGTCGGTGGCCACTATCACGCAAGGGGTTACAGAAGGGTTGGAGGAAGAGCAGATAGGAGTGGTAAAGGAAGGGTTGTGGAGAAAGAGAAGGACGGAGGGCCGATCGAGGTGGGGAGGTTACGGGAGATATAGAGCGAGAGCAGATAGGAATGAAAGATGTCAGGAAGTGGATAGATCAAGGCAACTGGAGATGACGATTGACACTACACTTAAAGCGTTGGAGATTGTATTTGTCAGGGAAACAGTAACAGGGGAGGGAGTTCCATAGGCGAGATGTGCGAGACATGAAGCTATTGGAGTAGAAAAGACGTCTACACCTAACAGTTTCTACGGTGAAGGGGTGGGAACGGGATGCCAGCCTCGTAGGACGCTTGAATTCACGAGGCTTAGGGACAAGTGAGAGCAACTCCTCAGAGCAATTACCGTGGAAGTACTTGTAGAAAAGGCAGAGTGATGCAACATTCCGTCTGTGAGAGAGCGACTGCAGACGAGATGACAGATCAGGGCCAATCACATTGCATATCCGTCTCTGGATCTTATCAAGAACCCCGAGGCAACACACAGGGGCCCCAGACCATAAATGGCAGCAATACTCCATGCAAGGGCGAATGGTAGACTTATAGACCTGGAGGATCGATTCAGGGGAGAAGAATTTCCTGGCTCGGCACAGGGAACCAACTTTTCTAGCGGTGGATGATGCAATAAAATGAAATGCACATATAAGTGATTATACACATATACATACCTACAAAGATTCAAATTTGAAAGTGTTAGTAAACAAATTCAAACATACTATTAAATATAACTTACATGGGCAAAGATATAGAGATAAAATTGGTTCAATAGATAAAATTTAATATGGGTAGAATAGAAAAACCAATATTCATCAATAAACAACATAAAGAAAAACAGACACTAAAATATATATAGAAATGGATAGAAAAATAAATATATACGCAGACACACACATAAGAAAACAGCAAATTCAAATGTCCAGGCAAAAGGTAAAATAAAACTATCTAATATATAAAAAAAGAAAACTCATAAAAACACAAATATATATAAATCTCTCATATATATGCATAAAGTACACATACATACATGAGTAAAAATATATAACAATAGGTAAAAAAATCCATACATACGTATGTGTACACACATTCATTGCTGCAAATAGAAACATACATAAAAATACCTACACACATACATACGCATTCACATATATATATATATATATATATATATATATATAAATAAAAAATATATAACAATATATATTTATATATATATATATAAAAATAAATATATATATATATATATATACCTCTATACACACCTACACATACATACACATATACATATACGCATATGCATATATACATACATAGAAATAAACATAAATATATTGACCTACACAGTAACATAAAAAAAGAAAATATATATATATATATATATATATATATATATATATATATATATATATATATATATATATATATATATATATATATGGAAGATTTAAGTTTAAAGATAGTAAAATCGACCTTGCTAGACAGACGCTTCTTCGTGGCCGAACGGTTAAGGCACATCACGCGAAATGATGGTTCCGTATAGTATACCGGTTCGATTCCTGTTGGAGAACGAAAATTTTCTATGAAAATTTCTCAGACATTCAGGCCGGTAAATGTTATTTAATACTGTTTATTATAAAACAGAGCATTTGCTTAAATACATGTATCTATAAAAAGAACGTTAAACATATTATATATATATATATATATATATATATATATATATATATATACACACACATTCATATACATATACATATATACAAACATATATATATATATATACACATATATACAAACATTATATATATACACACACATACATACACATATGCATACATAAACCTACACATATAGTAATAATACTATCAAAATGACTATAAAGAACTATAAAGTCCATACAAGATTAAAATGTTGATTATTAAGTCCACAAGCAATTTTAAAAGCACTATCAAACAAAAGTAGATTATAGTTAGCATAGATAATACATTCCAAGATACTAAGATATACACATATACAGATATATGTACAAAGATATACACACACACACAGAGACACACACACACACATATATATATATATATATATATATATATATATATAAATATAAAAGTGAACATAGAAGTCAACACTTAGAGGCAACAGTCTGTTTCATGCTAGATGCAATCATCATGGCCCGATGATTGCATCTAGCATGAAACAGACTGTCGCCTCTAAGTGTTGACTTTTATGTTCACTTTTATATTTACACACACTCTATCTCTGATATTGAGCACTTTATCCCATAAATATAGCACACTTTAAGACTATATTTCTTCATATATATATATATATATATATATATACGCATACACACATAGGTACATAATCTTACACACCTATACATATACACATGCATAAATATATAACAAGCACATATATAACAGCTGTCAATACAAACATATATATATGCACAAACATATAACTACAAGTACAAATATATTCATATATACATACAAACATGCAAACATACACGCATCCATTAATGGTCTGGCTCATGCTCTCGGGTGAAATTTTCTCCAATCTTTGTTCTGGACACTATGTGATCTGCCATTGCTATTATTACAATGTGTCGATATTGGCCAAAAAAAATTTAACGGAATATCTAATAATCTCGTGTATGCATATTCTTTTTTTAAAAAAGATGCATAGACAGTTATTCCAGATTCCTTTTCTTCATTAACAAATTGCCATGACAACTTTGAAAATTATAGTAGATTCGTTTCCTCTTGCTTTATCCATGGTTGTGAATTAAGAATGGTTTAACCCCCCATGGCTAAAGAACATGGTGTACTCTACTATTTAACCCATAGCTGGATTCAGACCTTTCCCACATGCTTTAATGTGAAGTGAATGCAACAGACCGGACCAGAACTTGAATCCATCTTACCAATTCCACTTTTTGCGACAATAACCTACTAGCACTCAAGTCAAAATTGTCATTGTCCTTCAGAATGTTACAATTTTATTTTCTGCCAGTGTTCATATAGGCATGGATGGAAACATAAATTTATGTGACAGACCTCTTCAAACTAACGACTATACTAACAATATAAATTTAGATTTTAAGAGAAACAAAGATGATGCTCTTGCCTAACACGAGGAAACAGAAGACACATTAAATCTGAACTTTTGCTGCTATTTGATTCCAATGCAAATTTCATTACTGTTTTCATTGGAGTGATTTGAATATCCTTCAAATGAATATTTTGAGAACAACTGAAAAGTATTAAAATTTAAATTTTCACTTTCAATGTTGTTTCAGATTACAGGATTTTTGATCAGTTTTTTTGAAAAGAAATGAAAGTCTTAAAACATATTTATCAGAATTTAACATGATTTTCTTTTCTTATTCAAAATCTTATCAAACATTGTTTAAATATTTTAAAACCCTAAAAAACATTTTTAGAGATAGAACCCAAAATTGCAACTCATTTGCTTCTGTGATGTTTTTTTGGGGGAAAAATATAGATGTACATATGTAAACCTATAAATATACTTGTTTGGTAATTATGTACTTTTTGTTACTTATTTCTTTATATTATTAAGTTTATAAGTAGATGCTGAGTACAGTGGTCTGGAAATATGTTGTTGTCATAGGAAGTCAAATGGATACACAGGTGGTGTAAGGTTTAGCAGCTTGCAATGAGAAGCTACAACGGCCACGCCTAGTATGTTGAGGCTGTGTTCCTATACTCCATAGGCAAATCTGTAGGATTTCAGAGTGAGAGAGATAGAGAGAGAGAGAGAGAGCTAAAGATACAGAGAGAGTGAGAGAGAGATATATTAAGTCAACAGCAGCATTTCAAATGTGATAACGTATTCTTTTTCTTTTTTTCTCTTTTTTAATCAAATTTACCCCATAAAAGGTAGTAAAGCCACTAAGACGCAAGGAGCTACTGGATGTGAAAGAATTAGAAAACAGAAACATTATGAAGGAGAGAGAAAATTGGAAGAGTAATAAGGAAGAGAGTAGATAACGACTGATCTTGCAGTATCTGTCTATATTTCTGAGATGAGGTATTATGTACACTATTTACATTGTTCGGACTATCAGAATGTGAGTTCAATACCTGGTTAAGGCAGTGGAGAACTTCGAGAGGGGAATTAACAGCAGATAACTGATAACTGACATCCATTAGACATGGCACGTGGAACTAGAACAGTCTACCTCAGTGAGCGAAATTAAGGGTTCAGTTCGACGTTCCGACCACCTGAAGAAGGCCTGAGTGTACAGCATCCGAAACGTTGTGATAAATATGGCAACAAAAATGAGGATGATAGTCTAAACAATGTAAATAGTGATTGATCTTGCATGTAGATTTTTGAAGATCAAAGTTGACCGGAAAGCATAGAGCCATGAAAGCATGTAATATGTTTTCTTCAGGATAGGGTTAGGGTTAGGGTTAAAGCATGTGATGTGTCCCTTCAGCATGTTGTCAATCAAGGGCTCCCCACAATTTCCTGTCCTCGGTAGTTCTTAGAAAACTTTGTCATTTTGTTAGAACATTTAAGAACTCAAAATACACTGATGAATCCCATTGGGAATGTCAACATTGTGCATGTCATCACTGATGAGGTCACGCACAATGTTGACCTTCTTCCCTGGAGGTCAACTTTTGGAGATTTATCCTTGTCAAGCCGATGCATTTTATGTTGAACATTTTCATCTGGAAGCCATTTTATTTTTATTATAATTTTTTCCCATAAAATGGAAATTATTTATGACTCAACCGGATACATTTTACCTTTTTTTAATCATTTCACCCCAAGTAAGGCAAGAATGACACTAATACGCAAGTAGTTACAGAGAGTGAAAGTGATTGTGAAGATTGAGCATAGGAAGGATTTAGCAAAGAACAAAAGATGAACAGAATTCAAGAAGACAGAAAATAGCCATTGATGTTGCATTTAAATTTTTGAAGCTTGTAATTATAAGGGAAGCAAGGAAACAGAAGGGACTTCCACAGGCAGGAAGTACGAGAAAAGAAACTATTGGAGTAGAAGTGGTGGTGACATTTAACTATTTCAGCATTAAAATGTTGGGACCTAGATGCCTAGTAGCATGCTTAAATTCATGTAGTTGGGAACCAAGGAAAAAAGTTTGTCAGAGCAGTTGCCATGAAAATATTTGTAGAAAAGACAGAGCGAAGCCACAGCATGCTACCTCCTGCATTTACCCATGTATTTTTCAAGGTAAATCAGTATTTCAGTGCTATCAGCAAAATTAGCAGCCCAACGTGCAAATTACAAATCGCAGATATGAAAATCAAGGAAGTATAACAATTTAAATATCTGGCTATTTTAACAAAAGACGGAAAGTGAAACACTGAAATCAAAAGGCACATTGTGATAGTGAAATATTAAGAAACAGAAAAATTTAATTAGAAACAAAGAAAAGAGTACTTCACTGTTATGTAATATCAGTTCTCCCATATGTCCATGAATGCTGGACAATCCTCTCACCGTTAAAGAAACTGAAAACAACATAACATGGACTGAACATGTGAGCAACGACAAAGTTTGAGAGAAAATGAAAGCAAAAATGCCCCTTAAACCTAACATCAAGAAGTGATAGTTGACATGTCTAGGACACACAGTGAGTAAAGTGGGCTTGGAAAATTTGATGCACACAGGATAGATTGAAAGCAAGAGAGACAGAGGGAAACAATGCAAACTTGTATAAATGTGTGAGGAACAAGGTTTAGGACAGATAACAAAAAGACAAAAATTATTAAAAGTTAAAAAGGACAGGAAATTGTGGAGAGCCATGATTGCCAACATCCTGAATGGACATGACACACGGTAGAAGAAGAATGTTTGATGAAAATGATACTGCCAAAAGACGGAGGTTAGCCATAAATGATGAAAACAAGATCTTGCGGAATTTCAAAATCAAGTCAGCCGTTGGCGAAGAAACGAGAAAATGCCTCCTCAATGATGTGACTGTCTCTGATGACTATAATATCAACCTCAAAAAATACATTGACTTCCGGACTGAAATTGCCAGAATGTGGGGCATTCAGGCCACTATTGTCCCAGTTATCATCGAGGGGGTGTTTGGGGCTATGAACTTAAAGCCCTACTTTGAGAAAATTGGAATAAAATTAATGCAGAAAATATTCTCTCTTTCTAAAATACCCATAATTCATGATCTCTGGTCAAAAAAGAAAATTGTGTGAACGATTGTTTTTTTCAGAACTGCTCAGTAGAAAATGTCATGATTTCATTTCTGACCTTAGGTCTCTGGTTGGGACCCAGAAAGAAATGAGTATACACATAAAACAAATAATAATAAATAAATGGTTGTACTCACAAGTACAACCCACACCTTATGATGCGCTTTATGTATGTAAAATGTGTGTGATCTTAGGGGGGTTTATTTTGGGTGGAGGCTCAAAAAATGCCCAGGGGAAAATGTCATGATGCCATTTCTGACCCTAGGTCTTTGGTTGGGACCTGCAAAGTATTGATTATACACCACAAATCAAAGGAAATAAAATAATAATAATAATAATAATAATAATAATAATAATAATAATAATAATAATAATAATAATTTGGAAAAGATTCCAGTAGGCTGATTGAAGGGATCCCTGGAAGTCCATGCCTCAAAGAGATACAAAAAAATGTTCTGACAAGTACAGCCCACACTTTACCAAGGGCTTTATCTATGTAATTATTTTTTTATTTTATTTTATTTTTTATTTTTTTTGTAGTGGAAACTGTCATGATGCCATTTCTAACCTTAGGTCCCTGGGCAGGACCCGGAAAGAAATGTGTAAACGCCAGATATCAAAGCAAATAAAAATAATAATAATAATAATAATAATAATAATAATAATAATAATAATAATAATAATAATGAAGCGGGTTAGTTCAACTCGAACTATTTTACAAAACTACAATAATCTGTCTACAAAGATATCAAGAAACTACAGAAAACTGGATGATGATCTGTACCGAAGAACAGCAAAAAAATAAACTTTATTCAGTAATAAAGGGAAAGCCAACAAATTCAAAATGGAATTTTAAGTGGGTGAAGATTTTACAAGTAAACCATAATATATCTACTGCAGTGGCAAAGAAACTAAAAAAGAAAGAAAAAGCAAATGCAGTTGACCAAATGTAGAAATGATGGCAAGATAAGCCTCTTCAGGGTCACTATTCTAGTCATACCAAACAAACTAATCTAGACAAATCTCATACTCATCAGTGGTTATGAAACTGAAGGTTTTATTCTTGCTGCATAGGACCAATTCTTCTTAACTAAAAATTACCAAACACACATATTGAAAAATACTTAGATGCTTCTTGAGATAGCCAAAATTCTGAGAAAGGTTTTATCCTGTCATTTCTTCATCTTTCTTCATGAAGAAATTACTGTAATTTCTTCATAGTCTTCATTTGTTATGACTAAGTTCTGATCGGTAACTTACTGCATAACATCTACTTGAGATAACAGACTAGTAGTAATATTATTATTATTATTAGCAATAGTAGTTGTTGTTCTTATTTTTATTATTATTACTACTACTGTTGCTGCTGCTGCTGCAAACTTATCAATTATACTTTCTAAGCTCTCTAAAATTCTGACAATTCAGCAAAATTGATTAACTGATTTTTTATGGCTTATCAACCCTTTGTAGATTATTTAAAGCTGAATCATATTTTGGATGGCAGGAATTATTCTGTAATGGAAGTGCTTAGAAGAAAGATGTTTTTCTCCCATTTGCACCTATCTCGTTATGGGCATTATTATATCCATATATAGTAACACCGTAGCTCACGGACAGGACAGAATGGAATGGCTGAAAGGAAAAAGAATGACAAACATGCTTTGTTCTCAGAGAGATTTTAATAATAGTACAACATACACAAATCAATATATATATATATATATATATATATAGTATTTACATTAGTCGGACTATTGTCCTCATCTTTGTCGCCATATTTGTCACAACGTTTCGGCCGTTGTACGCTCCGGCCTTCTTCAGGTGGTTGGAATTTCAAACCCTTTATTTCGATCACTGGGGTAGACTGAAGAAGGCCGGAGCGTACAACGGCCGAAACGTTGTGACAAATATGGCGACAAAGATGAGGACAATAGTCCGACTAATGTAAATACTGTACATAATACCTCATCTCAGAAATATAGACATATATATATATATATATATATATATATATATATATATATATATATATATGTGCCACTCAGAGAACTACATATCACATATATCTATACAGCAAAGCAGAGTGCAAAGAGAAACAAAAAGGAAAGGTCCTACATACGTATAATATAGATATACTCCTGAACTGGAGAAGTCATTTTTAGGACACCAGATTTAAACGGGCCGGATTCATCTATGTCTCAAAGAGAAATGGAATCATGTGCTTGTAAGCGTCTGTGGAGGCAGATTTAGCCTCAACCTGTGCCCTTTGGCCCAGGCTAAAAGAAAGCAAGCAACCTTACCGTTTGGTTGCAGTTCATGAACTGAAAAATGACTGACACTTTGGTTACTCTATGGAGTGACGTCACGAAGCGGCCGTCACGTGACGTAACGTGACTTATCTCCATCAAAGGAAGATAGGCGCCTTCTGTATCCCTATAATTCTGTTTCTCCGATTGAATATTGCATAACAATTTGTTGAGAATAAAAACGATTTTTACACATACGTGTCCTATTATTTAACCCATAGCTGGGAGAAAAGAGATGGATTCATAACTTTCCCAATGGTATTTTTCGCGTAAGTCAATGTAATGAACCCGACTGGAATTCGAACTTGGCACTCCAACTTCTCATTTCAACTCAACGAAAGAAAATCTCTAAGAGTATGGCAAAATTTCTAAAAAAAAACATGACTTCTAAAAGGGATATGATACTGATGACTAAATCAGAAATATTCTAAGCTTTCTGATTATAAAGTTCTGAACGAGGTACTAAAATAAAACTAGTCAAAATCTATTCACAAATTTCAAAAAAAAACATGACTTCTAAAAGGGATATGATACTGATGACTAAATCAGAAATATTCTAAGCTTTCTGATTATAAAGTTCTGAACGAGGTACTAAAATAAAACTAGTCAAAATCTATTCACAAATTTCAAGTTGTACCTTTTCTATTTATCAATATATTTATTTTGTTACATAATATGGACCTGATAAAAAAAAAAGTAAAGAAAATACAACGAAAATCTTACCCTGACCTCTGCTATGGATTAGATTCAGCTGAAATAAAGCAAGTTTTCCCATATTTCCGCATCCTGCGTCTGTATACAGTACCAAGTTCTACGAATTTCTGTTTTTCTTCAGTAAAAAAAGCCTATTCAATAACTTCAAATGAGTTCTTCATGGTTAAGCAATCAACAAAGAACTGGGAAATATACTTTAATTTCGCATTAATATTTTCTAAATCCATTATAACTTTTGACACACTTCAAACTTCTCCTCTGAGAATTTATTTACATTTAGGCTGACTGACTTTATTGCCGTTTAAATACAATTTAAGGAAATTGGATTGACCTCTTGGGATCAATATCAATGTTCGAATAAACCAGAATTTTGTTTGAAATATAAATCGTTAGAGAAATATTGAATTTTAAGAAGAGAAACCCATTTGTTCACCAGATTGTAAAGTACAAAGGAAATATTGATTTTTTAAAGAACTCCATACATCAGAAGACGTTTAAGTGATTTCTTTAAATAAGTAAATTTAGATTTAAGGACAGAATACAGACTTCCGAATTTGAACTGAAAAAATATTTTCATGCTCTTTTAGAATTTGATACATTTTCACCAAATTGGATTTCATGCCTTATGCTCTTTTATTTTATTAAATTTTAGGGACCCCTTTTTTTTTAGTCGTGTATCCATAAAAATATTATATTTCGACTTTGCTAATATCCGCCTTCTTGTTCTCTCTCTTCGCACTGACACGGAATCTAAATCCCTGGTTTACGGGGTGGAATCGGTACGCGCATGCCACTCACCATTTTAAAAGCCTGAGGGATATTTGCCTGTCACCTGCAACCGATTTGAGAGAGTTAAAAAATTCCGTTTGCGAAATCAAGCCATAATGATATCTACATATTAATGAAAACAAGAATACACCGAAGAAGGATAAACCTGTAAGCCTTATGTAGGATTTGCTCCCTTATTTACATATAACCTCTCCTCTCTACATTGAACAGTTGCCAGTGATTAATATTCTGTTCAAATTTTCGGGAGTGAGTTCATTTCTCATGCAATAAGGGAGTGTAAGTGTCATTATGAATCGGATTAATAAAAAAAAAAACGTAAATCGTATAATATTTGAAAAACAAAAACTATTGCCAGCGATTGGGTATTTCTTCAGGTAGTGGACTGAGAAGCTGTCTAGTTATGTCGGCCTTGAAATGCTGTTCTGACATTTAAATAAATTTATACATAAGATCTCATCAAAATATTCTGATACAAGCATGTGCCATTTCAAAACTACAAAAAAATCTATTTCCTCATTTATCCGTACCTCGATTTTCCGGACTTCGATTATCCGGACGTGGAATAAAGAGAAAAATTGACATCATCCTACAAAACTAAACCGATTCTAATATTTCGTCCCAAACAAGCGTTTTTAAATTTTAGAAAGTCTTATTCAACGTTTGGTATAAACACTGATAATATCATTACAATTAATTCTTGTTAATGTCTTCGTTGTTTTAATACAAATAATTATCCCAGAATTATTCCACTTTTGGTCACGCCAGAGATAATATCTGACGCAATTCTCAGATGCACGTAAACAGACAAAAACTGATGCATTTTTTTATCAAACAAAAAGGAAAAAGAAAAACTGAGCAAAACCTTTCAAGATGTTTATTTGATGATGCAAATATTAAATTTCTTTCAGAAAATTACTGTTTCTTCATTCGTTTTGATAATTTCGGTATTCAATTATCCGGAATTATGAATTATCCGGAATTATGAATTATACAAACATATTTTTCATCCGCAATCCCAAGATGTCTTTATAATCGAGGGAGTACTGTATTGAGGAATGTAGTGAAAGAGATAACCTTGTAAAAGAGTTCGTGTTTTGTATGAGATCTGCCGAAGAAAAATTATCAAAAAGTAGTTAGCAAAAATCTACTTTAAGGACCAGAATCTATGCTAATGTTCTTCCCTCCGGTGAATGGCGTGACCAATCAGAAAGATCTGTCGGTGAACAAAAGCCGTTGTTTTTCGCTTATGTGAAGATTTGCTTTTATGAGCTTGGTGGACGAACACGCGTTTTTGCTGTTGAGAAGTGAAGGCTGGATTTATGACCCCGAATTACAAGGAAAAAGTGGCACTTCATGCAGTCGTGGCTGGTAGATGACTAGAATGTCATACTTAGTCAAGACTTAGGCAAATGGGCCGATAAGGAAACATTCTCCAATATTCCTTTGAATGTTAAAAACCTTACGCCAGCTTATCGGCAAATTTCATCTGGATAATGAGTTTCAAAATGAGCATATGAAGATGTTAAAATGGATTTAAACTGACAAGGGTGGTTAGGGTAAGGTGCAATGTTCTCGCTACATTGACAAATATAGTTCGAGTGACTTTGGACTCTTAAGTTGTTTCAGTTGTCATAATTTATCCGCACACAAGAGTGTCCGTATAAACTTATATAGGGCTTAAAATTAGATAGGCTGGATAATGGGAAGTCAACACATATATGTTGGACAGGAAAGATTATCAGGACCAGCTAATATTAATCCAAGTGCATGCATGGAAAGTGGGAATGAAATGTCAAGTTGCATTCGCTTTCGCACCAATACACTTGGATACAGGGTGTCCGTAAAGTTCGTGTGCACTTTAAAAAATTTATAACTTTATTTGTATTTGCGATAGAAATAATCTGTAAAAAATGTTATAAAGTTTAATGTACCTAGCTAAAATAACTAATGTGATTTCAGGCATTACTGTAAATCAGTTGGCAAATGTTTTCCGTGAACTGCAAAATCGTATTACCCTTTGTATTGCTAATGATGGAGGACATGTGGAAACTTAAATAAAATTTCAATAAAACCTTAAAAAATATAGATTTACTTCTTTCTAATCCTTTTTACAAATTATGTCTATCGCAAATACAAATAAAGTTATAAATTTTTAAAAGTACAAACGAACTTTATGAACACCCTGTATATATATATATATCCAAAAGTAGATTAAAACATGTATCAACATGGTGATTTCCTTTCGTCTTTCAATGATAATGTTATTAAGCTTATCAGACAATATGAAAGGAACTTACTTAAAATAATAGACAAAACTTGTCTATATTATTTAATGAAACATCGATAAAATGTTGCTGCCTAAATATACATCTCATAATTAAGTAATTCATCGAGTCTAGAAGAAACCACAACAGAATGCAGAAAGCACTGGAGGGCCGTTTCGTTAAAGCTGTAGATCTCCCCATGGGGAATACAAGACCACACCCTCACCACATTAGGTGATGTTAGTTTCGATGAACTCATTTGGAACTCATCAGAAGTGCGCATCCACTATCGAGAATTGAAACCCGAACAGTTAGGATATGAGGTAAACGCTATACCAACAGTTCCAACGGGCCGCGGTGACGAAGAGGTCAAGAATTAGACTCGATATAGCGCAGCTCGATCACATATTACGTGGTGGAATTCATCCGAGTTTCTCTTCACCCATAGAACTGTGCCTCCACGAGCTACGACTACTATCCCCAAGCCGCTCAGTCCAAAGCATTAGAATCCAGTTCAAGCAAGGATATGCAGATAGAAATAATTAGGAGGATTTGAAATAATCATAATTTAGTAATTCATCGAGTTCATCGAAACTAACATCACCTAATGTGGTGAGGGTGTGGTCTTGTATTCCCCATGGGGAGATCTACAGCTTTAACTTAATACTGACACTAAAGAACTGACATTTGGGAGTAAGTGGCGGGACAGTTTGAAAAGGAGAATTAGGACTTTTTTTTTTACAGATTATAGTTGCCAACTGAACCCAGATTCAAGCTGGCGACGGCAATCGAATGTATAATATACAGTGTTGCCAAATTGGGAAATATAGGTAAAGTAGCTAAAGCTAATGCAGAACTGATCTCTTTTACTAAGAATCAAATGCTGGTATTTAGAGCTAGGATAAAAAATGTCTGCCAAGGTGACGAACAAGCCAGAAAAATGACATGCAAAAAATTCAGAGTGCTATTGATCGACATATCGCCACTGTCACATCGCCAAATGGACAACGTTTGACAACAAACGAAGATATCTGTGAGGAAATTCGTGACCAAAACCTTTTATTACCAGAGAGCCGCGTCTGAGATCTGCTGAGCTCGACACCTATTTAGCTAAATTTCCTCGCCCGATGCGTTTGAAGCAGCTAGATATGAGGTCACCAAATAGATGAGATTCGGGAAGTGTTGAAGGTTGTGACGTACAAGACTCCAGGGATTGATGGCTGGTTTCCTTTACAAATTGTACGCGAAGCTATTAACATGTATTTTTTTCTTGCTAAAACTGATCTTCAACAATTGGATGAAACAATGGAATATTTCCAAACGTTTCGCTAGAAGTGAAGAAGCAACGATAAAAGAAAAAAATACTGAGGATGGGATTATTAATTTTCACTTCTGAACGATGTTAAAGATATTTTACAAAGATCTTAAACTGATTTCAGTCTGTGCTGAATCGTGCCTTCAAAAAGATATGCACTGTGAAGGGTAGGACTATTCAAGACAATGAGCTTTTGGTACATATGATCTTATAAAAAAATTGGCGATAAAATGTTCCACGGAGTTGACCATCTTATTCTGAATGTTGTCTTGTTCGCAACTACACCGTTGTGCAAATTAATTGAGACAACCGCGCTTTAGTTTCCTTTCTTTCCCCATACCGCCATTTAGGCCCCCACTGGAGTGACAGGATGTATTCTATTCACCAGATTAGGCCATTTGCAGTGGTGTGCAATAATATGAATCTATTTTCGGGGTGTATGATGATATATGTTTGACCTTGAAAAATATTGCCTTATCCATTATTGAATCAGATTTTTATCGCGCCCAGACACTGTTGTCTCGACTGTCGATTAGTTGTCTAGAACTTTATAACGGCTGTTGTTTGCTATGGGTGTTGCTCAAAGGAAGCGTACGAAAATTGTAACGCAATTAAGACGCAAAGGGTTAGTGAGTGTGAAAGAACATGAGAAAACGAAACACATTATTAAGAAGAGAGAACAATAAAAGAAGAGGAATTAAGAAGACAGGGAATAAGGATTGGCATTTCCTGTAGACTTTTGAAGATCAAAGTTGACTAAGAAGCAATAAGTCGGAAGAGAGTTCCACAAGCGAGAAGTGCGAGAGAAGAAACTGTTAGCATAGACAAATTCCGACATCAGCAAAGGAATCAGAGTTAAAATTAATCATCATAAGTTTGTTGTACTCTTGGAGGCATGGTTCTGTTCCTGGTTCTTTCAAGAATGATGAAGAATGATTGCGTCACTAAATGTGGCTAACTAAGTTAATGTTAGACAGTGAAAAGCACCCCCTTTCTATACTATTTTCCACTTTCCGCCAATGTTGTTCATAATAAAAAATGTTTTCAGTGAAAATAAACATTGCTGGAATATGTTGAATGAAATCATAATTAATTGGCAACGAATCTGTGGAAAGATAGACACAATGGCGTTGTAAGATGAAAGGTTGAATCTCTTATTTTTACGGCCAATGACTCAGTATGGTTACATAAATGAAAGTATATTCTCTGCAGCGTTAGTGCTGATAAAATATACATATTTTCGACCTAAGGAAGCCTGGAGACGAGACAGACGGGTAATTCTTATGAAAAAACGCTACCCCTATTCCAAACAATCAACAATTATACAGGGATTCAAATTCTTCACACGTTGTCTCTTCCAAGTAAGCAAATTTTGTAAAATGAAAATTTAGCACAGATATTTGTTTGGATCAAACCGAGATCAGGCTGAAATAATTACAGGAGTCAGAATAAAGTTCTGCTTCACTTTCAAGGTGTAGTTAACAATTATTGTTGTAGAAGACAATTTACCGACAATTTTAGGTTGAAATTAGTCAGAGTACATGAAATTGCCTTGGCAATAAATCTTACGAGTCAAGACTACACACAGAGGAATTGGAAAGTCTCCTCTCCCCAAAATAGTTGTTTAAAAAAAAAGAAGAGTAATATATTAAGAAGTTTATACAAAGTTGGATTGGGAACCAGATGCTAAACCTAATTCTTACAAGCATTGACCAGTAGCATATATGCTGAGAGATAAATTGAAAAATAAAGGAGAAAGGTATTATTTAAACAATTGAACTTTTAAAATGGACTACGCTTAGTGCCATTATCAAGTCAAATAAAACCGTTCGTAGAGATTATCAAGTAACCATTAATCCTATTAGCTGATCGAATAATTATCCTCAACCGAAGACATAACGTGAAAATGGATTATAGTAAAGTCTGTGAGCAGTTACGATTGATTAGACGCGGAATCCAGTCAATTTACAACACTCAACATTCACAAAGCATTCTTTCTTCAAAATCATTTGTATTTTGGTTTGAAAACCGCACCTGGAATTTTCCAAATAACAATAGAATATACCTTGTATAATTATTCAAATATCATTGTTTGAATAAATGACGTTCTTTTAAAAGCAAACACCAAAGAAGTTATAACTATTAGTATTAACATAAGATTAGGTATTGAGTAGGTTAAATAAGTTTGGTGTTCATCTCAAATGTGAAAAATGTAAATTCTTTGTCCCAGTCGGGATTCATTTAGTTCATAAAATAAACAGAGGCGCCATCGAACCAGCTGAAGACAGGGCAGAGGTTATCAAATATTCTCCGCACCGAAGAAAGTTTAGAGAATTGCAAGCACGTTTGGGAAAGTTGAATTAATATGTACACTACATTTTAAACATCACTTATAATTTATCAGTATCCCATCAGCTGTAGGCGAAGGAAGCTAGCAATGTAGACACGTTCCAGACAAGAGCCAACATGGAATAATGCCAAAGATTCAATGAACTCTGAAAAATTATTAGTGCATTTCGAGCCAAACAATCTTACTTTAGCTTTTGACGCCTTGCTTTAGGCATTTGGTGTGGTCATATATCATAGAAGCTTAATCTAAGAGACTTACTGTATTTGAATTTAAAACACTAGCGCACCCACAGAACAATAAAACTAAGCCAACATTGACAAAGAAGCTATCGTCAATAGTGTTTGAAAATTTCACCATATATACGTACAATCTTTCTCCACAATCTATCTTACATTTCTATGTGTACCATTCGTCTATACTTCGAATATTGCTGCCACATATGGTCCAGTGCTACTACTATTTACTTTAGGCCCCCTGATAAGATCCAAAGAAGAATAAGCAATATGATTGATCCTGATCTGATCGCTCAGATTCAGTCACTTGCGCACTGCTGTAAGGTTGCCTCTCTGTGCCTTTTTTATAAATACTTTCATGATAATTGTTTGGATGAGCTCTTCACTATGCTACCTAGACTGTATGAATTTATGTGCAATACTATACTGGCTATATTCCTGGAGCTCCTTGCTAAAATCCAAAGAAGAATCAGCAATATGATTGATCCTGATCTGGTCGCTCAGATTCAGTCACTTGCCCACTGCTGTAAGGTTGCCTCTCTGTGCCTTTTTTATAAATACTTTCATGGTAATTGTTCTCAACCGAAGACATAACGTGAAAATGGATTATAGTAAAGTCTGTGAGCAGTTACGATTGGACGCGGAATACGATAGCACTCTTCACAATGCTACCTAGAATTTATGAATCTAAGTGCAGTACTAAACTGTCGTCGAAATCTCATATATTCATAATTAACCTCGTTAGATGTAGCTGTAAGTTCTATGCTAACAGTTTCTTCCCTTGCTTGTGGAACTCCTTTCTGGCGCCATGTTATGTCAGCATATATGCTACTGGGCAAGGTTTGTATGAATTAGATTTAGCATCTGGTTCCAAATCCAACTTCGCATAAACTTCTTAATATATTACTCCTTTTCTTTTGAAACAGAACTATTTTGGACAGAAGAGCCTTTCCAATTCATCTATGTGCATTTATGACTGGAAAGAATTATTGCTACTGCAATTTCATGGGCTCTAATTTCGACCCCAAATCGTCGGTGAATTGTCTTCCACAACAATAATTTAATCTGCAAAACTTTAAATGCAGTGTCAATCTCTATATACTGTCCTCCTGATTACTCTTTCTTCTTCCCGTTCATTATTAATATTTCTGTCCTATTTCTTTCACACTCTGTAACTCCTTGTGTCTTGGTGTCTTTACTTCCTTACATGGGGTGATACCAATTTTAAAAAAATATATATCCACCTTAAGGACATTTCAGGAAGATTAGCCAATTGCTGAATTCAATTTTGCGAGAATTAATATATAGGCTGTAATATTGTCAACGTACAATAATGTTATTTATTATGAAGATAATAAGAATAAAAATATGTATTGACTCTGGTATTTGCTGTTCCTATTCCCTATGAATCAATCATACACGTGGAAGACCGACATCAAAGACCAATAAGATATAAAGACATTCTTAAATGAACTATGTAAGATGCAACTCTCAAACAAATACTGTTTAAATCAGAAATGAATGGCTAAACATGTCAAGGTAGTTGCATCCATGTTTCAGTAGGAAGCATGAGCTTATGCACAGAAATACACCTTTCTGTCTGAATTTCTGATGAAGGCCAGAGGGCACAACGACTGAAACGTTGTGATGACAAAAACAAAGATGAAAACAATAGCATGCATGTAAATAGATTAAATATTAGAAAGTGATGTTTGTTGGGGAAGAAAAGATTGTTGCACTTCTTCAAGAAGTAATAATATTTCACAAATGCTCCAGGATGGCCAACCAGGAATTGTTTGGATGAAGCGATGAAGTAGAAACAATTTTGGTGTCCTCATATAGACAAAGAAATAGAACCGAAAGAGAAGAAGTTTTTTCTGAATATCATATATGCAATTCTTTTGACAGTTATTTCAACGTCTTTTGGAGATTTACTGGTCAAGACTGTGCAAGTTTACTTCCACTGACATTGGTTGACCCCCTCGGACATTGGCTGACCACTTCGGACATTGGTTGACCCCCTCCGACATTGGTTGACCTCTTCGGACATTGGTTTACCCCTTCGGACATTGGTTGACCCCCTCGGACATTGGTTTCTTCTGACTGGGAATCGATTAAAGTAAATAGATGGACACACACACACACACATACACACACACATATATATATATATATATATATATATATATATATATATATATATATATATATATATATATATAGAGAGAGAGAGAGAGAGAGAGAGAGAGAGAGAGAGAGAGAGAATTAATTTGAAATATTTATAATTAAGTAATTCATCGAGTCTGGAAGAAACCTCAACAGAATACAGAAAGCACTGGACGGACGTTTCGTCCGATATTTAGGACTCATCATCAGTACGCAATATAGGATCGAGTGGCGCTATATCGAGCCTAATTCGTTACGTATTCGTCACCAAGGCCCGTTGGTACAGTTGGTATGGCGTTTGCTTCCTATCGTAACTGTTCGGGTTTCAATTCTCGGTAGTGGATGTGCACTGCTGATGAGTCCCAAATATAGGACGAAACGGCCGTCCAGTGCTTTCTACATTATGTTGGGGTTTCTTCTCGACTTGAGGAATTACTTGATTATAATATATATATATCACTAATTCTTGTACTGTAACATAAACAGTTGAGAACAGTTCACATGTTTTACTGCCCAGATACAGTAATTTCCAACAATGCTTCTTGTTAGGAAGTTCAAATTTTTATTCAAGAGATGAAATGAATCATGTTGAAACATCTTTACCAAATCCTTCTTCTAATGACTTACCCGAACATTATACAGGAATCTCCAGGGAGGAGATGAAGAATATGATCAGCAAAGAGAACAGATCAAAGCTGTGATCAAAGGAGACTAGAAACTTATTGATCTACAATTTAAAACGGAATAGATTTTTGTCCAATGTTGATTAGAGTATTGCCCTACTATTCAAACTTGAATAGATTATTGTTCCACGATTACAAAACTTATTAATCATTTTTGTCCTAAAATTCAAAGTTCGATTGATTTTTGTCCTACAATTTCTAAACTGGCTTAATTTTTGCTGCCCTACAATTTAAAGTTAGATAGAGTTAAAAGAATCTACAGGGTGATTGAACAGTAACTCCCTATTTTATGAATGATGGACTCTCCCGTCTTGCAAAAATTATAGTTAGACAGTCCATCATGCACAAAATAGGCAGTTCCTTTTCAATCATCCTCCATTTTTATGAATGAAACTTCTCCGAGTTCTGGGTCATTTAGATAAAAAAACTTCAAGGAAGACCTTACAATTGGAAGTCTTTCATCCGGGTATTCTTATTTGTTGGTTGGCGCCAAAATTAAGCGAGTTGGCTGGCGAAGTCAGTTGGAGAAATTTGCTTCAAAGCAGTCAGTTTCGCTGAACTTACATTTAAACTATATTACAAAATCCAAGCAATTTCCGACTAAAGCAATTTTGAAGTATTTGTAAATGCTTGCCTTTACCTTTTCTCCATTTTAGCCACTGACCATAATCACTAAATTTATCAAAATAGTTTTTTTTTTTAAATCCTAGTTGGTCTTCTCATTCTTCCCTTTACTTCTCTTTATCTTATTTTTGTCGCACACGTGACAACAGGTTCTTGTCATATAATTCAAGCCTACACAGATTCTTTTCCTACAATTCAAAGAGTTGTAGATTCTTGTCATTCTGCAATTAGGTTCTTGTCTAACAATTCAAATTCAATGCTTATTATTTTGATATTCGCTAACCGCTTCACGTGGTCGGATGTGGCACAAGGCCGAGTTTATTATAGGGTATCCGAGCCCGTACGGTCGGCCAAAACTTTCCCGTAGGCTCGGCCAAAAATTCCCCTTAGACCCCGTAAAATACGGGGTCAGGTAGCTGTCTCCCGAGACGAGACTCTGCCCTTCGATATAGCCTCGTCTGGGGCTCTTCTTTGTCCGAAGGCAGAGAGTTTGACCAGCACACTTCCGAAGTAATCTGTATGCTTCTTATTTTACATTTAAATGCTGGGTATTTTCTTATATTGTTTGATTCCGTTAAAAATGGAGCTCAATTTCATATTGATTATGTGCAAGTGTAACTCGGCTTAAATGTGAAATAAAAACTTGACAAGGGTTTTGATCAAGACTGAGTTAATCCAAATGTCAGCACTGATAACGATCACAATGCAAGATGTACGGAAGAGTGTTGTGCAAAAAGTAAGCAATTGATGAGTCAATAATATTTTCTTCTTTTTACAGTAAGGTTCGAGTTACAGGTTTACGTCAGGGTGCAATTTGTGCGAATAGGACTGGAAGATAACTGTTAACCCTTGCCTTGAACAGATCAAGATTGTAGAGATCGGAGAAACATCCTCTTGGGAGTCGGTTCCATAGAGCAGTGGTTCGCGGCAAGAAGCTGCTAGAGTGGCACTTCTCGGTGGAATACGGAGGGAATATGGGTGATCTGTTACTATGTAAGTTTGCACTGGCGCGACCAGGGAATGTTGTTTGACCGAGCACTTTCCGTGGAAGTAGCGATAGAACAGCAATACCACATCCTGCCCGTGGGAGAGATGTTGGAGCGTCGGTAATAATTCGTCAACCACAAGGGCTTGAAGAGGCTTTTGATCTCTATCAAAGCTAGAGAGTGAGGTCTGGGCTGTTCTCCCACACCAAATATGATACTCCATTTTTGGTCTGATCCACCTTTTGTAAAGGTAGAGGTTAACAGGAAGAGTCAGGTACTTCAAGTCAGCAAGAGAGCTGTGGTGTTAATTCACGTGTTCCAATGCAACGCAATTCAGTCTAAGACTTAAAGAACCACGCCACTATTTGAACGACCATATTCAACCATACTGTAGTTTGACATTTAACTGTGCAAATATAATGCTTACTTTCCTGGAAATTGTTTTATTTTTATCAGTTGTTGCTTTCAGGAAATGACATTACAGCATTTTATAAATTCTATACGCTATTCTAAAACCTACAATATATAATTACGCGAATCGTCTGAATGTTCAGCGCAGAGTAACTTTTAAGTCAGGTGGCACGATTAAGAATTTTCACATTAAAATGAGTTCAGATTATTTTTATAGAGGGGGCAAATGATTTTCGTGAGGAGCAGACCCCTCTTGGGCCATTCTTAGCTACACGCCTGTGTATAATATAAATTATGATTTCCATTGTTTCAGGATCACGTGGAATGCTTAAAGAGAAAAGGAGAGAAATGAAATGTATTCATTTTTAAAGTAAATTTTTATTTACTCTGAAAAATATTTACAGAACAGTTAAATCTTTAATATAAATTAATTATTAATTATTAGTTAAATTATTAATTATTAGTTAAATTATTAATTATTAGTTAAATTTTTACGAGGCGCATTCAAAAAGTATCCGATTTTATTTTCCCCGACAAAACTAATGACTTGTGTGCAAAATCATGCAAGATGACCTAAGAGCTATTGCATAAAGTTTTGCCAAAAGCTTGTAATACTCAAGCTCAAACCATCCAGAAGACTCAGTAGGCCTTGCTTTTGACGATGATGTCATGGGCATAACTTAGATGAAAACCACTTCAAACCTCAGTGGAGAATGAAGTATGCCCAGACACGCCAGCCACAAGCTAAAATGAGGAGCCGATCGAAAAGGTTCGTCAAATAGTTATGGAAGACCGTTGTGCAGCAATCCAGCAAATGCGGAGAGTGTTGGCAAAATTCGGCCACATGGTGCTGGTATGTTAGCAAAAGCAATTCCGCATGGAAATCGCGTCGTTTTTAATTTGGAGAAGCACCAGAAGTCACATGGTGCCAAATCGAGGAAGCAGGGAGCCTGTTGAATAACTGGTGTGTTGTCCTTGACCAGGAAAGCTTGGTGCAATATCTCTGCGTTCAGTGATCTTGCGTGCAAAACGAAAATCCGACTAGCACACACTACACGTTTGTACTCTAGACGTAACAGCCGGAAACTCACGAGACCTATCAGCGCGATAATTTTGATGCACGCGCAGGAAGAGTGACGTCGCCTTTCACCCAAAGGATTTTGCCCACGTGGCATTAGTTTTGGCGGGGGGGAAATAAAGTTGATACTTTGTTAACGCACCTCGTTTATATTTTTTTCTTAACTTATTGCAAAAATAAAGAAATAATTGAAATTACTTTTGATATAGAATTAATTCCATTTAAATATTTTACTCTGCATTGCTTTCGTTTTGCAGAATCTGCATACTTAATACTGAGGGCATCAACACGCTAAATGAAATGATTACATCTGAATAGTCAATAAACATTTCCAACTCCTCAGATTTTGTAAAGAAAATTCGATCATTTTTGCAACATTGCTTTGGGAAAAAATATTTTTTAATGAAACTTATTCAGTTGTGATTAAATAAAGAAAACAATAATTTGAATGCAGTTTCAGTAGCTATGGACGTTTCTCTCCATTCTTCAGCAGAGAAAAACAACGCGACACTGAAGATGCCACTGCAAGGAAAAGATTTTAATCAATAAGCTTTCTTTGACAGATGAGAACAATGCCAACCTTGTTATACTTCTCTTCCCATGCATTCTTTGGCCGCACTTCCTGTTTCTTTCCCAGTCAGAAAAACGATAAAAAAAAGTTCTAACTTCCATCAACAAGAGAAGCCAAACCCTGATCCACAAACCAATCCTCTGTGATGAGAATATCATAGGCAGAAAACACATCGCAAGAATGAACCCCAATTTATGGTCCCGTAGAACCTGTTTACAGGAAAATAAGGACACTATACAAAACAGGCAGAGAAGAAAATAAATCAGGAAGATGTGGATATTCTAACCACCGAAGGGAAATATAAGTGCTCTTCCTCATAAATGGGAGGGAATTAAAAAATAGTGCGATCACAGCAAATGTTTCAAAGTCAAAATAGTAGAAGATAAAAATAAAAGGGGTTTGTATCTCTAAGAAATAAGTGATGTTCTCGGGGGGATTTTATTCTCTACCCGACTCTACTCTTTATTGGCTTTAAAATATATTCCATATGTACATGGGAGGTCTTGAATCCAACCCCTGAAATCATCTGAAGGAACTTACTTCAAGGGATTTGGGGTTTCTTATACTGTCCAAGGAGGATCCCTGTTCTATCCGATATTTAGCCCTATTATAGCAAGTGGCTCATGATCGCTGCAACTGCCAATATTGAAGCAATATGGAGGGCCAGTAATATATGTGGAAGATTAATTGCAAACATTTTTGTTTTCTATCACTAAACAGCGATATTTCTCCAAATAATTTTAAAACCAACGAGTTTGAATGTCAGACGGTTTGAATCGACTACTCACGAAGGTCACTTATTGAAAAATTTCCATTGTTTTGTAACGTGAACAAGTGTGTATTTCAAGAAACTTAATGTGAAGGAGATATACGTAGAAGCTATGGTTATAATTTGCCAATGCTTTTCACTCTGTGGAGATTTCCTATCCAAATGAATTGTCTTAATAAACCGTTCATTAAATGAGTTTAAAGGTACCAACGTGATTCTGAGTTTGGCTAATAGGAATGTCAATAAAAGTTCCATAAAATTATTTCATTTTTTTGCGTCCAATAACAAATAAATACGAAGTATTTCTCTAAACGTCAAGATACTTTTTTCTGTTGATTCTTTTATGTGAGAGTTAAGCATTCTTTATTTAAAAATAGAGAAGGCAATATCTGTCTATATTTCTGAGATGAGGTATTGTAACTATTTACATTATTTACATTGTTCGGACTGTTGTCCTCACTTTCATTGTCATGTTAACGACGTTTCGGAGGTTGTACACTCCGGCCTTCTTCACTTGTTATACGTTGGAATTTCGAACAAAAACCCTTTATTTCATCCAGCAGAAAAGATTGTTCTAGTTCCACGTGCCATTCCTTTTCTGGATATCTTAGTTTCAGTTATTTCCCAGCGAATAAAAGCACTGGTTGCAGTAATCCAAAAGTAACTTGACACAAAGTGTTGTGAGTTCAATACCTGGCTATAGCAGAGGTGAACAGAAACTTTGTTGAAACTCTAGTACAATTCTAGAGTTTCAACAGTATCTGTCTTTAAGGATATGCACTTTACTGAATTATTTTTTAAAAGACTGAATGAACAGTACAATTCTAGAGTTTCAACAGTATCTGTCTTTAAGGATATGCACTTTACTGAATTATTTTTTAAAAGACTGAATGAACAGTACAATTCTAGAGTTTCAACAGTATCTGTCTTTAAGGATATGCACTTTACTGAATTATTTTTTAAAAGACTGAATGAACAGTACAATTCTAGAGTTTCAACAGTATCTGTCTTTAAGGATATGTATTTTACTGAATTATTTTTAAAAAGACTGAATGAACAGTACAATTCTAGAGTTTCAACAGTATCTGTCTTTAAGGATATCTATTTTACTGAATTATTTTTTTTACTATAGTACACCTAATATCCACTCAGAGTTTTACAGAATAAGGTGTATGATAGAAACATAAGAGAAGGAAGTTTGAAGTAAAGAATACAATGATATGGCAGATAGATAACAACAGATCCTAGACTTGAGGAATTTCTGTGTTAATGTTGAATTCAGTCTGCATTTGGAAGAGGTAAGGATTCTAGTGCTGACCTTTCTGTATACAATGATTTTAGATCCAATAACGGTAGCTATATTTGTGGGGAGAACCAGACAAAGACGGAAATATATCTTATTCAGTTCAGGATGATATGGCAGATAGATAACAACAGATCCTAGACTTGAGGAATTTCTGTGTTAAGTATGAATTTAGATTATGGACCATATTGCAAGACAACTATAGCATCTCAGTAATCATTTAGCAAAAGGTGGATGGATATTGACAAACTGTAGCCTGCGAATGGAACTTGAAATTTTTCACTTGGTCCAGATTTGAATTTGCACTGATTCTTCAGGACCTAGTTCTCTAACTAAATTATTTTGGTTTTCCTAGCTAAAAAAAAAGTGATTAATCATTAATCATAGATAATCAACTGATTTTCCGTTTCTTTGAATGAAGCCACTTGGCCTTTGAGACATGTGTCACCATTACAATCAGAATAGTGAAAAGGTCAGATTCATGATTTGTATAATGAGAGGAAACATACTATGAGTCTGTCTTCCTCTTTTAAAATATAGTTTCCTTTTCCACTGTCTCATCATCAGCTCTAAAGATTTTGTTAAAACAGTTTTTAAAAAAAGTCTTTTGTATTTGCAGGATGAGTGTATAATTCCGGATGTTCTCAAGTAATTGGCAGTGATTATCGTGATAAAAGCGTCAGTGATTTTGTTTAGTTTAGATTGGAATTGACCAAAACGTATTTCACATGACCTAATGGCCTTGTGCCTAATTCACACAGGTTTATTGTATAACTAGCATTTATACACTGATGCGAGAAAAGTTACTATCATAGGATAGGTGTCTAATATTGTATAGGATCTCTAGTCTGGCAAAGTGCGGCAACATGACATTGACCCGACAAATGTTTAGAAGATTTAATCTCTTAATCCCTGTTATATGAACAGGTCTCAACAGCTTGCCGATATTTGCAAGTGCAAGATCATATACACAAAGTGACCTCTCTCCATGTTGGTCGATCGTAGCGGTCATGTTATTCATAGGGAGACTCCAAAATATTCCTCAAACCAATCCTGATCAACTTGTAAACTATCCTGCTGGAATATCTACACCCCTACCCATTGTTGGGGTACGTAGAGTTCCTGAATAGGTGCAGATGGTCATGTAGCAATACAACATGGTGGTCATGGATCAGTATCAGGTTTCGGCAGACCAGAGGACCTAAGCCACATGAATCCACCCACTATCGAACAACCATCAGCTTGAACAGTATCCTGTTGATAACAAAGATCCATGTCTACAAGGGGTATGCACTACATCTATTTCATCCTACAGTCAGTACAAATTAATTGGAACTGACTCTTCAGATCATATCACCAGTCTACTAGGATTCATTTAGTCATCCCAATCCCAGGCTGGGCTATCTCAAGGTACTGGCAACTCGGGCAGTCACCAGGGTGCCATCAAGGCCAAGGGTACCATCATGCCGTCATGTCATGTGTTACGGATCTTCCAAAACTAAAGCTTATAAAAACATACTTGCAATAGTCCGTGACTCAAGACAGATTAAATTATTTGTCTATTTTGTCAATAGAAAATGATCTTGTAACGAAGATAGATGTAGGAAGTTCCATGAAATGATTTGCAGATCTAAAGGCTAGAAAAATGGTTTAGGAAAGGATAATGAATGTCATATATTGTAATAAACTCGTTTTTCTACAGTTTCAGGTTTTTCTCCTTGTTAAAATTTTAAAAAATGATACTAGTAAAGGCATCAAAATTCACCTTGCCTCCTGGGGTGCCAGCAACGCTAGGGCCATCACTGATCCCAAGTGAGGTACTGTGACCAGTGTTATGGTGTTGAAAGTGTCAAACTGGTGGCTGTTTTACCTTCATATACAATAAAACAATGCTGAACTGACCTGTTGAATATGTGTCTGGAAACTTATGCATTGAATCTCGATATGATTTAAACTAATATTGATTATTACCATAGACAATTTTGGCAAGACACCTTTGAACACAATCATTATGGGGACAATATGCTGTCCACGGTGCGCATTAGAATATTATTGGCATGCACATGACTGCATAGAGTGAGGGGTGTCAAGTGTCTTCACAATTTAAAAAAATGGAATATCTCATCTGTCTCGAAGCCATTATGGTCTGTTTTAATTCCATTAACTCACATTGCCTTGTTATGAGAAGCATTCCTGTTGATTCACCAGAGTACAACTGATATAGGTCTGGAAATTTCCATTACAATATGGTAGAGTGGCGTCACTTAATATTACCTTTTCATTCTATTGTCACTTAATATTACCTTTTCATTCTATTGTCTCATAAATTATTTCACATGAGTGCAAATCTGTTACCATATTGGTCATTGTTAATGCAATATTTGTTCGCAAAAGAAAATAATTATTATTACAATTCAAAATGGGTTTTGGCTTTAAATAAGCCACAAAGGGTTAAGAATCCTTGAAAAATAAATCAAACAAAATCCCATAAAGGATGAAATTATACCAAAAGACTGTTTGTATCAAATTCTCTATGCCAATCTGCTTCTGGCTACCTAACAGTTTTAGTGTTTCGGATAACTTACTGTCCCTATTTTGCTAAATTTCACAAATATGAGGCAAGAGAACCACTCAATGTAGAGGTTAGTGTTAAAATGATAATGATCAATGGTATGTGTAATATGAATGAAAGAAGAGTTGGTAATGAGTGAAGATTATGAGGATAAGGAGGATGGATAATGATAGACACTTGACTTGAAAAGGTCATGGTTAATGTTCAGGGATGCAACTGTGTGGCAGTCTATTCCACAAAGTGGCAGTTCTTTGCAAAAAGATGTCTCAGTGGAACAACTTTCTTACACTTGAAGCATGCTAGAATTAAAAGACACTTGATTCTGTGCAAAGAGCAGGGAGTATTCTAGGAGTAAAAGTGGGAATTATTAACATATGTGTATAGACATATGCGTATAAAAGTTTAAATGTTAAGGAAATTATCCTCATGGATTTTTTTGCAAAGAACTTCGATTTATACTCTGTAAATAAAGTAGAACATATGTCCCATGTCTATCTTTCCCTCTATCCAATGTCTACATTTCACTCTATCCAATGTCTATCTTACGCACTATACATTGTCAACCTTTCACTCTATCCGATGTCTATATTTCACCCTAACCGATGTCTAGTTTTCACTCTATAAGATGTCTATCTTGCCCTCTATCCAAAGTCTATGTTTCACTCTATCCAATGTCTATCTGTCCCTCTATCCAATGTCTACCTTTTCCGCTATCAGATGTCTATCTTTCACTTTATCCAATGTCTACTTTTCACTCTATCCGATGTCAATCTTTCCTTCTCTCCAATATCTATATTTCACTCTAACCAATGTCTATATTTCCCTCTATCCTATGTCTATATTTCTGTCTATCCAATGTCTACATTTAACTCTATGCAATGTCAATCATTAACCATAGACGATGTTGATATTTCCCTATATCCCATGTCTATATTTCACACTATCCATTGTCTATCTTTCCCTCCATCCAATATCTACCTTCACTCTAACCAATGTCAATCTTGCCTCTAACAAATGTTTATGCTCCCCTCTATCCGATGTCTGTCTTTCCCTTTAACCAATGTCTATCTTTCCCTCTATCCAATGTCAATATTTCCCTCTATACGATCTCTGAATTCCCCACCATCCACTGTCTGTCTTTCACTCTACACAATGTCAAACTTCCCTCTATCTATATTTCTGTCTAACCAATGTCTACATTTCCCTCTATCCTATGTCTATCTTTCCCAATATCGAATATATGTCTTTCCCTCTATTCATTGTCCATCACTCTAACTAATGTCTACCTTTCACTCTATCCAATGTCTATCTTTCACTTTAACCAATGTCTATCTTTCCTTCTACCCAATGTCTATGTGTCCCTCTATCCAATGTCTGTCATTCTCTCTATCGATTGTCTATCTTTCCCATTCTACTATGTCTATCGTTCCTTCTACAAAATATCTACCTTCCACTCTACCAAATGTCTATCTTTGCCTCCATCTGTCATTCTCTCTATCGATTGTCTATCTTTCCTTCTACCCAATGTCTATGTGTCCCTCTATCCAATGTCTGTCTTTCCTTCTATCCAACGTTTATCTTTCCCGCATTCCAATATCTAATTTTTTACTCTATTCAATGTCTGTCTTTCACTCTATCTAATGTCTATACTTGCCTCTAACCAATGTCTATATTTCCCTCTATCCAATTTATATCTTTTGCTCTACCCAATGTCTCTCTTTCAATCTATCCAATGTCTATCTTTATCTCTATCCAATGTCTACCTTTCCCTCCATACAATGTCCACCTTCCACTGTATCCAATGTCTACCTTTCCCTTTATTCAATGTCTACTTTTCACTCTATCCAATGTCTTTCTTTCTATCCAATGCCTATCTCTCAATCAATCTAATGTCTATATTTCCCATCCTCCTATGTCTATCTTACACTCTATTCAATGTGCATCTTTCACTCTACCCAATGTCTATCTTTCCCTCTATTAAATGTCTATCTTTCCCTCTATCCAATGTCTATCTTTCCCTCACCTGATGTCTATATTTCCCTTTAGCCAATGTCTATCTTTCCCATCATCCAATGTATATCTTTCCCTGTATCCAATGTCTACCTTTCACTCTATCAAATGTCTATCTTTCCCTCTATTAAATGTCTATCTTTCCCTCACCTGATGTCTATATTTCCCTTTAGCCAATGTCTATCTTTCCCATCATCCAATGTATATCTTTCCCTGTATCCAATGTCTACCTTTCACTCTACCCAATGTCTATCTTTCCCTCTATTAAATGTCTATCTTTCCCTCACCTGATGTCTATATTTCCCTTTAGCCAATGTCTATCTTTCCCATCATCCAATGTATATCTTTCCCTGTATCCAATGTCTACCTTTCACTCTATCAAATGTCTATCTTTCCCTCTATCCAATGTCTATCTTTCCCTATATGCAATGTCTATCTTTCCCTCTATCCATTATCTATCTTTCACTCTATTCAAATGTCTTCCTTTCACTCTATCCAATGAATATCTTTCACTCTACCCAACGTCTACATTTCACTCTATTCAATGTCCAACTTTCCCTCTATCGAATGTTTATCCTTCCCTCTATCCAATGTCTGCCTTTCACTCTACCCAACGTCTATCTTACCCTTTATCCAATGTCTATCATTCCCTCTGCCCAATGTCTATCCTTCAATCAATCTTTTGTCTACATTTCACTCTAGCCAGTGTCTACCTTTCCCTCTATACAATCTCTACCTTTCCCTCTATCCAATATCTATCTTTCCCACTACCCTATGTCTACCTTTCCCTCTATCCAATGTCTACCTTTCACTCTATTCAATATGTATCTTTCCCTCAATCCAATGTCTGTTTCGATCTACCCAATGTCTATCCTTTCACTCTATTCAATGTCTACCTTTCATTCTCCCCATTCCTATGTTTCATTCTATTCAATGTCTATTTTTCACTCTACCCAATGTCTACCTTTCACTCTACCCAATGTCTACATTTCCTTCTATCCAGAGTCTATTATTCCCTCTATCCAATGTCTACCTCTCACTCTATTCCAATGTCTACTTTTCACTCTATCCAATGTTCTATCTTTCTCTCTACCCAATGTCTACCTTTCCTTCTATCCAATGTCAACCTTACACTCTATCTGATGTCTACCTTTCACTCTATCCAATATCTACCTTTCATTCTACCCAATGTCTACCTTTCCCTATATCCAATGTCTATCTTTCCCTCTATCCCATATTTATCTTTCACTCTATCCGATGTCTTCCTGTCACTCTTTCCCATGTCTATCTTTCACTCTACCGAATGTCTACCTTGCCCTCTATCCAATGTCTATCTTTCCCATCATCCATTGTCTATCTTTCCCTGTATCCAAGGTCTATCTTTCACTCTATCCAATGTCTATCTTTCACTCTATCCAATGTCTACTTTTCCCTCAATCCAATGTCTATCTTTTACTCTATTCAATGTCCAACTTTCCCTCTATCGAATGTTTATCCTTCCCTCTATCCAATGTCTATCTTTCCCTCTGTCCAATGTTTACCTTTCACTCTATCTGGTGCCTACCTTTCACTATATCCAATGTTTATCTTCAAAAGAGATGATCAGTAATTTTACACTCCAGTCTTCACCTTTATTTTTCTTCTATTTAAATTCACTACTTTGTGAAAAAATAATAGCAGAATATTTTTTTTATATAGTAAAATGAAATTTAAAAAAATGAAATTTTAAAAAAATAAAATTTTGTTTTATTCATATTACATGAAGCTTAAAAACCTAAGATTGGCTACAAAAGAAAAGTGAATATGTTTTTGGAAAGAAATATTTGTTCATTAAAACTATTTCAACACAAGCAAAATATTCCATGTGACTTTTGCCTATTAAATGTTTGTGTTCAAACTGAAAATAACTTTTAATAAAAATCTGTAGAACTGAAAATCTCTTTTCTGAAAATCTCCCATCATTATTATCAACTTTGGCAACGAGAGAGTTTTAGAGAAATGTCACATTGTATAAATGAGAAACTGCTGTGAAACTTGTAAAAAAAAAGATCAGATTGTATTAAATTCACAGCTGTTGCCTACTCCACACTCTTCCTAAATGCAAATTATTTTAAATTTACAATCTAAGGAAAAAATTGCAAACAAAATTATTTCTGTATTGAAGTAAAAGAAAACAAAATATTGATAATGGATTTAACTAAGATTTAAAGCTACGTGCCATGAAAGTAAATGTCGGAATCAAGATTTCTCAGACGTGTCCGTGAAAATCAATGTGACCCTAGCAAGTGTTTACCACATGGACTTGCAATATATATATATATATATATATATATATATATATATATATATATATATATAACCTCATTAAAATAGAAATGATTCACCACCTCATCTATTAGAGAATTTTAAAACATAAAAATTATTAAGGATGGTTTTGAAGGATTTTACATATTAATCCTTACTGGCATTCTTATAGTGTTTTTTTACATTATACTTGATTATATAAGTAATTATTAGTCATTATTTTGCTTTAGTTTATAAGCAAGAACCTCTCGCTGCTCTATCACTAGTTCCAGGGAAAGTGCTCGGGTGAACTACATTCCTTGGTTCCACCAGTCCTAACATTCATGCAGGGATCTACCATGTCACTTACATTGTAGGAAACCTGACAAATACAATCTCCAACTATTTAAGTGTAACGTCAATCGACATCTCCAGCTGCCTTGATCTATCCTCTTCCCTTCTCCACATCCTTTCACCTTTCATTCCCATCTGCTCTCGCTCCAAATCTTCTGTAACCCCCTTGCCTTGATCGATCCACTATCTTTCTCCACATCCTCTCCTTTACCACTCCTATCTGCTCTTCCTCCAAACCTTCTGTAACCCCTTGCGTGCTAGTGGCCTCCAGCCTTGCTTGGGGTGATATGATTAAAAAAAAAAAAAAAAGAAAAAAACCACCAACATTCTCTCTGTATTTCATTACTGAGAAGTTCCACTTGAACAGACTCCCAAGGGTATGTTTCCCAATCACTTCAATCTTAACCTCTTCAAGTCTAGAGTTTATCATTATCTTCCCCTCCTATCCATATAAACTACCCCTTAATGTAACCCTCTACCTCAAGGCTGTATACAGGATGGACCCTACTGTAAAAAAAGAACCATTGGTGATGTTTAGATTTGAGTTTTTGGGGTTTTAGTAACAGGAAAGGATTCATTAAAGTCAGTCAGTGAAGTGCCCTAAGTGATACATGCTTGGACAATCATGTCTCTTTCGATTCATGACTGACTAGGCAGAAGATTTTCCTGCAGTAGGCAGCCATTTCTTTCTGTGGTAGACTGGTTGACAGCCAAGGTTGTAGGACCCAGTCTGTCCTGCTATTCTACCCATAGCTGGGGGAGAAGAGATGGATTCATACTTTTCCCAAGGGTATTTGTGCATAAGTGAAAGTAACAAACCAAGCAGGAATTTGAACTCATCTTTCCAATTACTGATTCCGAGCTGTTATGCATTAAACCACCCACGCATATAAGTTCTGAAATGAAATTAAAAGTCTATCTTTTCTACAAATACTTTCATAGCAACTTTTCTGATGAGCTTTTTACTCTGCCAATCTAACTACGTAAATTTAAGCATGCTACTAAATTAGAAATTACATTTCACCATATTAACTATTTTAAATATTGAACTAGCTTGCTGTAATCGCCACTTCTACTCTAACAGTTTCTTTTCTCGCACTGCCCACCTGTGGAACTCCATTTTGATTTCTTGCTTCCCTGATAACTACAATCTCCTAAAATTTAAACACAATATCAATCGCCATCTTCTGTCTTCTTGGATCCCGTTCCATTTTTGTCTTTTCCTCAATCCTCCTCATTCTCAGTCTTCTCATTCTCTTTCACTCCCTGTAATACTCCCCCACATCTTAATGGCATTATTGCCTTACTTGAGGTGAAATAATTAAAGAAAAAATGGTCAGTTACTCACTCCTCCTGCTATCCTCTCCCTTTCAGATGAGCCAGATGCGACACTGAGATCCAGAGACATATTGGGATGGCCAAGGACGCATTCCAAACGCTGAGCAGAGTATTGTGAGACAGCAGGATTTCTTTGTTAACAATGAAAAGAATAACAGTAAATGTTGGACGATTTCCTCAAGGATGAGGAAGAGACTTGAGGGGATGGAGATGTGGTTCTACAGAAGGATGCTGAGGATATCATGGACTGAGCATGTGAGCAACAAGGAGGCCTTAGAGAGGTTACAAACAAGGAGAAAGCTTATACTTAACATCAGGAAGAGGCAGCTGAAGTTTCTGAAACACATAACGAGGAAGAAGGGCCTGGAGAATCTGATACTCACGGGTCGAATAGAGGGAAAGAGAGACAAGAGAAAGCAGCATGTGACATACCTGACAAGCTAATGCAGGTGGATGACAGAACATGGTCTGGAGGAGGAATCAGAGGGTAAGAACTTGTTGAGAGCTGCAAGGGATAGAGGGAGATGGAGAGCCATGATTGCCTACATCCTGAAAAAAAATGTCCAGGCTGAAAAGGGAGTACTGCTGCCATATATGGGGAGGAGCTAACCAGTCTTGATTTTCTGGTCGGAATCAAGTCCAAAAGCATCTCCACATTTTTGTGGGTGATGAATTATTTTCAATCCTACAACCACTTTCCTCATAGACAAAATATCGCAAGTCTATCAATGTTCTATCGATATTTCTATGGAAAGTATTCAGCCGAACTACATTCTTTATTTCTACCAGTTCTAACCTTTATGGCTAACACCTGCCATCCCACACATATTGTAGCAAACCACCCTCATTCCCTTCGTATTTCACTGGTGGGATGTAAGTTCCACTCAAGTAGCTTCTTCCCACAAACCACTGCTTTGTGGAACTGACTCCCAAGAGGATACTTTCCTGGTCACTACAATCTTAACCTGTTCAGGTCTAAGGTTAAATTCCTCACCTATCCACATAAACTGTGCCTCTTACATAACCCGCCATATTGAGAGGCTCTCCAGTCTTGTATCATTGTAAAAAAATAAAAAAAAGGAGTGGAATCAAATAAAAATCATTTTATTCGTACAGAAAGTGAAGGGAAAGATTATGAAGTTGGGTTTGTTGTAAATGGACAGTGAGAGAAACATGTGCAAAAAGAAACCCAGATGTGCTTTGTTTTTTTTAATTAATATGTGAGCTGTTGATGAAGATGACTTTAGGTCAAACCAGAATGACAAATCAATCTGGTATTTTGTGGGTGTGTATGTGTATACGTGCACGTGTGTGTGTGTGTGTGTGTGCGTGCGTGCAAATATTCAATGACATAATGCTGTTAAAAAAGAAAGAAAAGCGTCTTCCCATTTTCTTGTCATCTGCTCACTTTAACACATCAGAACGATCTGGTCTGTCATCATGTAAAAAGAAATTACTACTTTTTGGATCATGGTATTAGGTGAACTAAACTAAATTACTTAAAAGTGGAATTAATTCACCATATATTCAGGTGTACTGTGTCAGCGAACTCAGCTGCAGGTAGTTGCGATCAATTGCTACAAAGATGTGTCAAAAAATCCCATAAGCCAAATCTTGATGGTAGTTGCTAAGAAAAATTGCCCAAGCCCATCCATACCTGTAATACTAACTGTTAGCTTGTTTAATCTAAAGAAAAATCAGCTGTAAAAACCCACTGCTCTCCTGACTCTGAAGTAGAATTTCAGATTTACAGCAGCAATAAGCTTGCAGTTCTCATGAAAAAATTAAAATCCTTCTTAATTGTTAGGAAGTGAGTTAAGTCAGTCATTTTGGTATGACTCGGTGATATCAACCCTGATTGTCACTCTGGGATTTTGAAGCGTCCAGTTGTTTTGACTAGAACAATGAAGTATTTCTTCCTACTTAAATAATCACAATGTGGGAAAGAGAAGGGCCCGCTGTAGACAGTGACCAACAATTAGTGTCATAAATTAGTTGTGATTATATTTGAGTCTGTATGTAAACAATGATCATGTTTATACGTGAGTCTATAGGTAAAAATCAGTCATGTTTATACTTGAGACAATAGGTAAACAGAAGTCATGTTTATAGTTGTGTCAGTAGGTAGATATAGATCATATTTATACTTGAGTCTATAGGTAAGCAGTAGTCATGTTTATAATTGAGACTATAGGTAAACAGTAGTCATGTTTATACTTGAGACTATAGGTAAACAGTAGTCATTTTTATATTTGAAACTATAGATAAATGGTAGTCATGTTTATACTTGAGACTATAGGTAAACAGTAGTCATGTTTATACTGGAGACTATAGGTAAATATTGGTCATATTTATACTTGAGTGTACAAGCATATTCCCTGTAGGTGATATTTTTGGAATGTCTTTACTCCTTTGCAGGGAATGCAACCCGTATATTCTAAGTTGCACTGACAGCATGAATAAAAAACTATAGGATGAAAGTTACTTCAATAGACATACTTCATATTTAGTCGAATAACTCTTAGAAAGTGTAGTTGATGTTTTTGTTATTATGGTAGATTTCTTTTGACTGTTTTTTAATTGGAGAACAAATACATGTAAATAAATAAACATTTGAAATAAACAATATGACACGCTCCTGCATAAAAATATAAACAAAGAAAGAGAAGAAGTAGATAGGGTGGGGGGGTATAAATGAAATACATGTGAAGTGAAGCTCATCGAAACAATATCAGCTATGTTCATGTTTTGCTCATTCAAAGATGTCAACTAAGCTTTCGGGTTTGATGAATTGCTGTCAGTTTTACATGTACACAAGTACAACATACATTTACGCACCTTTCAACACACACACCCACTTAATATATGTCCACAAACATATATGAATATGTGTTTGCTGTACGGTTCATTTTTTTTAATCATGAATTATACTCATTGGCAACTTTTACAAAATCTGCAAAATTTTCCCTCCCTCTCTTCTTCTCCTTCTCTATGTCTCATTCTATTCCTCCTCTTTCTATTTCCCTCTATTTCTCTTTCTATACATCACTCTCTGTTTATCATTCTATTCCTTTCTATTTGCCTCTCTTTCCATCTCTTTTTCCTTTCTATTTTATTTTCTATTCCGCATTACTGTGTTAAATTTTTCATATACATATATTTATATATATATATATATATATGTGTGTATATATGTGTGTGTGTGTGTATGTGTATATATACATGTGCATGTATGTGTATGTATATATATATATATGTGTGAGTATGTGTGTGTGTATATATATGTGTGCATGTATGCATGTGTGTGTATATATATGTGTGTGCATGTATGTGTGTATATATATATGTGCGTGTATATGTGTGTGTGTGTGTATATATATATATATATATATATATATATATATATATATATTTATATATATATATATATTGTTTTTATTAATTTTCTTTGTTTGATTAAAATCATTTCGTTACTTGCTTTGAAAAAGTCCGCATTAGGACGGAACGCGTCAGCAATTACTGTTTTCTTATTGTCATTTATTTACAAATATATATATATATATATATATATATATATATATATATATATATATATATATATATATATACACACTTAAAATTCACTTGACAAGGAAATGGAACTAATGTCTTTGGTTTAATAACAAAATTAAATTCAAGGGCTTTAGCTTCCTTTTCTGAAACATGGTTATCACTGTGTAGCGAAAAAACCATATTTTAAATCAATTAATTTATAATATATATATATATATATATATATATATATATATATATATATATACATACATGTATACATATATATATATATATATATATATATATATATATATACATACATGTATACAATATATAGCAATATACATAATACCTTACATTAACTGCATTGTAAGATATTACAATGGGGAAAATAAGTATTTCAAAAATAAGAATGCTCTATAATTTTCCAGCTAGGTCTGTCTTGAAAGTGAGAGATAGAATATAAAAAGATTTCTAGAAAATCACATTATATTAATCTTTGAACATTTATTTCTTTTTTATTGACATATATCTCCTGCATCTCTTCTGGATATATTCCTTGTTTAAATTGGTGAATGCAGCCATAATCCTTGCCTTCAGTTCAACTTTGGTGATACAAGGAGTTTTGTTGGTCTCTCGCTCAACTGTACCACAAACATAATAATCAAAGTTAGTCTGGGGAGTTAGGTGGCCAGATGTAAGGGGTGATGTGGTCACTGAAATTATTTGACAGCCAACACTGGGTTCTCCTGCTTGTGTGGCATGTTACAGAGTTTTTTGCTAGATATAGGGTCTTCCAGCAGCCACCTTCTTGACCCAGGACAGCACTATCTCCTGAAGACATTTGATGTAGGTATCCATGTTGAGTCTGAGGCCCTGTGGGAAGATGAATGGAGGGCATCACATCACCATGACTAGTGATCACTCCAAATCACTATTAAACTCATCCAACTCTTTCCAACTCCTCTGCACTGTCCTCAGATTGACACCCAAATACTCTGAAATGTTTGTGTTGGGGCTTCCAGTATGAGTGCCAAGCAGTATGATATGCTGTTCCAAATTTCTTGTGGAGTGAATTGTGTCATGGTGCTCTTTTTCTTACAGACAATGCCTAACTGACTCTATTATACGGTGCAGTGAAAAAAAAAAAATAAATAAAAAAACAATGTGCATGTGTTAAATTAAAAATATAAAACGGTGAAAATTTACACGTCACACTTTCTCTCTCTCTTATATATATATATATATATATATATATATATATATATATATATATATATATGAATATAAAAGTGAACATTGAAGTCAACACTCAGAGGCGACAGGCTGTTTCATGCTGGACGCAATCGTCAGGCTTGACAATTGCGTCTAGCATGAAACAGCCTGTCGCCTCTGGGTGTTGACTTCTATGTTCACTTTTATATTTATATTTACATATGCTCTATCTCTGATATTTATCCTAGAAATATAGCACGCCCTAAAACTATATTTCTTCATATATATATATATATATATATATATATATATATATATATATATAATTTGAGATAATGATATATAGATTTTTATATATCAAGAGCAATATTGGGTAAAAAATGTTGGATGAAGTAGAAAATGTTTTCGAGTGACACATTTCATCCTTTAGGACTTCATCAGACCAACCTAACAAATTTAGTCCAATGATATCCCAAAGGATGAAACATATCACACAAAAACTTTTTCCTCTTTTTCATACATATATATATATATATATATATATATATATATATATATATATATATATATATATATATATATATATATAGTAGCTTAAAATCCACTCTATATATAGATAATTCCAATCTTTTATATAGCAAGACAATACAAAGACAGACACCAAATTCTGGAGGAGACTGTATCTTTATCTATAGGGGATCGTTTATGGAAATGTGTTTAAAAAAACAAAAAGACACACAAACAAAAATTTCATTTTGACTGTTTAAATGATGTCACTTTGAATGAGTTGAAATTATTTCCATCAAATGTGAGAATGCCAGAATTAAACAAAAACAGTTGCATAAATTTGCATGGAACAATCCTTGAAAATGAATGAACCAACATTAGAAAGTACTTGTAAAAAAAAACTACGAATGTAATTCAGTTCCCATTTTCCAGGTTTTCAGATAAGACATTTAGCCATCTTGACACCATTTCTCATAAGGATCACTGAAAAAACCTTTGAGTTATTCAGCTAAAAAGAGAGCAGGTTAAACATTTTTTAGTGTCAGCCCCACTGTCTTCCCAACTGAGCAATGAGAAAAGGAAAAAGATTATTCAGGCCTTCAGTAATGGTACCAACATTCATACTCTGGCTTCCATCTTCAAAGTCCATTCAAGAACTATCAAGAGAACAATGAATAAGTTTAAAAAAGAGGGAAAAACTAGAGTGGAAAACTGGATCAGGTCACAACAGGAAAAGGGATCATCATTTCAACAACATATGTATTCCTGATGTATACAAGCATGATTTGCCGATTTTTTGAAATTGACACAAATTTATCTGAATATATATATATATATATATATATATATATATATATATATATATATATATATATATATACCATAATGAGAAGCCACATATACTTTCTTAATATGTATATATAGAAGAAACAACTAAAAAGTTGTAAATTAAAAAAAATGTTTTTTTTATGAAAGTATTTATATTTTTTTATTTATATGTAATTTGATATTTCAGATCGACCTCGATCTTTCTTCAGAAATAACTGGTTTTAGAGGTTTGTTTACTTGTTATATATATAAATTTAACAGACAATTTTCCTGCATGGATAAATTTGGCCAATGTGATAAAAATAGTACAAACAATTTTATATTAAATAAAATTTATCCTGAGGTCACTTTTTAATTTTACTGGCAAAGTTTTTCTTGGCCCTCCCTTATCTGATCTTCATCTAGAAAATTGTGATTTCATCTGAAGAATTATTTCAGTGTTAATGACCCATCTCAAAAGTACAAAATTACCAAAATGTTCCTTGTTTGCAGGCATATTTATAGCATATTTTGGAAGGTGACCCCTTAGCCCCATTTAGCCTCCTGTTCTTTGCATGTTGCCTTTGAATATTTATGAGGAGTGGGGGAGTAGCATATGTTGAAATACCTATATTGCCAACCAAAATTTCCAATTGCCCACCATTCTCTGTTCACTTGTTTATCACTTACCCAGCAGTTGAAATCGCTTACTGGTGGGTGATATTACCCAGGTTGGGAAACCCTGCTCTAGATGATTCACCCAGGAGGAAAGCTGTGCAAAATTGTAAAAGAGAGACTTTGAACAAAATTGTGTTAAGAATGAATAACTCAAGACAGAATGAGAGAAACATAGGTTTGATGTTAATTACTATGTAAGTTTTGCTATAGAATTCATTCACATCTGTCTAAACAGATCAGGCCTAAACATCATCAAAGATGTCACACATAGAGTGAAGTCATTTATATATTATATGTTATTTATGTAACTGTTTCAAAAGCCACCTAATGCTGCCACATCAGTACAAGAGAGTTTAAGACCCTAGCAGGAGTAAAAAACCACAGCCCCACTGCCCATATTTGAGGATAGATCAAGAGATGGCATTTGCTCAAAATCAAATCACAGCTATCACATATGTATAAGTTTAAGGATTTTGAATTAAACTTTCTGCTAATAGCAAGAATCTCCTGACCACAGTGGATTAAAACATTATTTAGAACATATCTGATTCACCGGCAGTTATGAGTTCAGTTCCTGCGTCTGGTAGTGCAGAACAGAAATGAGGCAAAGAATGAGGTTTGATATTTTGATTAAAAGAAAATACTTCAAATTTCCTTAGAAATAAGATATGCTGCAAACATCATGCATTCTTGTCTCAATTTTCATTTTTTCTATTTTGAATAATCTTAAAAAGGATTAGACTCTGTGGCTACATTTGTTCAATTTTAGAATGTTTTTTTTAATTTATTTTACATGGATTATTGCATTCCAATAAATTAGCACAGAAAATTATTTCTCATCACCATACTTTGAAAATAATGAGAAAAAAATTAAAATAATAAAAAACATCACCTATTTTTGCTTTAAATTTCATATTGCTGATTTACAAGAATGTTGTTTTAAATTATCCATATTCTTCTGGAACAATATAAATTATATGGAATTATAAATAGGCTGGAATATGGAATATAAATTATATGGCAAAACAATAATTCTATAACAATTTCAGTACACTACAACATAACAACTACCCTGGGTACATGGCAGCTGCTCTAACAAACTGGGATAGAAGGGTGCAAGAGGATAACAACACTCAGAAAACAGCTTCAGTCTGCCTACCCGATGTGAAGGGATTATCAGAGAAAATACAAAAGATGTGTAGTCCATATAGCATCAGGACAAGCTTCAAAAGTGGTTTGACCCTTCAAAGACTCCTCTTCTGAGTAAGACCACTCTCCCTAGAGGAAAACATGACTAAGGATTGTGTGTACACCATCCCATGCAGCTGTGGTAAGAAATATAAAGAAGATACAGGCTGCCTCTTAATGTAAGACTGCAAGAACATTTTAAGCCATAATACAGAGAGGGTGATAGAAAAAGCAGGTAAATCTGACCATATATGAAAGGAAAAAGGAGATCACTGCCCAGTGTGGAATTAGGTTGAAATAATAGACAGAGAACATCACTGGAAAATACAAAAATTTAAGGAATCAGCACATATGTTAGACCACAAAAATTTCCTGAGCCGACCAAGCATAGAAATGAATAGAATATGAGAACCGGTAATACGGATTGCTACAGAAAATCAATAAAAGCAATAAAAATTGCATTATGAGCTCTAATAAAAAATAATTACTGAGACATTAGGTTTATAAGTTCCCAAAAAATCAAACACTGATGTTTTCAAGGGCTCATGGCCCAGTGGATAAAAGCAATGATTGGATCCAGTGACTTGACCCAAAGAGTTGTGAGTTCAATACCTGGATACTGCAGTGGTGAATAAAAACTTGGAGAGTTAAGTTAGAGGGAGATAACTGAGATATTAAAAAATGACATGGCCCATGGACTAGAACAATCTACCCAAGTGGATGAAATAAAGGGTTCAGTTCAAAATTCCAATCACCGTTGTGAATATGGCAATAAAGATGAGGACCAACAGTCCAAACAATGTAAATAATGTAAATCTATTTGTTTATCAGCATTTTCTTTTGTTGATATTTATTCCAATAATGTAAAGTTTTTACATAGAAATTTAATGTATCAATAAAATTACAAATGATTTATTTTATCAAAGGTAAAATGAATATTCTTTGAAATAAAGAATTTAATTTATGCTATATATTTTAATTATTGTTTTCATTTTTGTTGTTCTTAATGAAATATTCTGACTGCTACATTCTTTGGGCTTCTTTTTGTATTTCCAGTCATTAGAATTAACTTTTTTTCTTTTTCTTTCTGTTTTTAGCAGGTCAGATGTGACAATGTGACAGAATCAGAATCCAAAGATTGAACATTACATATGTGAAAGTTGTAACCATCAGAGGTTTTGAGAATTTAACACTCACAAGGCAAAAGAGGCAGAGGAAAGAAACATAGAACTGACTCAACAACTTTGAGAAAATGGATGAAGAAAAAAGTATAACAATAAAGAGAGACTGTAAATGGACAATTATTGGTGGAAGCAACAAATGACAGTAAACTGTATAGAACTATGATTACTAATATCTTGTAGGACTATGGCTCAGAGAAAGAGAGAAGGAGAAAGAGAGAATTAGTTGCTCACAAAAAAGACATGAGTTTGGAATTTGTCCAATGAAGCACAAACAGTGTCAAGTATTCAACATGCTAGAACTGATGCTTCAAATGTTTTATGGTTTAAAGATGGTCTTTGATAAAATTTGTCTAGGTATCAGTTTTTCAAATAGTGTTAAAATATACAATAGATTTACGTATATATTCATGTTTCAGGTTTGTTATGTTGTGCTCATCTGAAAGGATAATGCGCGCCTTTTTATCTTTTTACATATGCTCTTCTAAGCCTGATTTCATGGTTTCACCTGAGTCAAGATTGATCTTTAAAAAACATTGCCTTTTTTTTCTACTGTTTTTCACCCAATACAAAGCCCATGAGCTACTCAAGGCTGAGTGTAACTGAATGAGGCTGTTTAAAGTAGATAATAGTTGACTGGAGACTTAGGATTTTAGATATTGGGGAAGCCCACTCTCAGGAGTCTGTTGCACAAAGTATCAGTTCTTGGGAAGTAGCTATCCAAACAAAACTTCCATCTTATCAATGGAATATGAAGGGAATCAAAATGGCAGATGCTAGTTGTTAAGGCCTGGACTGGTAGAACTAATGAATGTAGTTTGCCAGAACACTTGCCATAGAAAAGTTATACAATTGCTTTCTACAGTTTATTCTTTACCACAGTTTTAATGGATGTTAAGCAGCTTTTGGCAATAAGTTCACTTCAATTTTACAGTTCAAGCATACTTTTTCTTTGGGTGTGGATAGCAAAATAGTTTTTTCCCATAATATCTAATCAATAATGAAAATTAATAATACTTGGAGGAATGTAAATGATTTAGGTTCAGTTTTAATTTAAAAATTAAACTATTTCTCTAGTATTTCTCCTTTTTTATACAATATCAGCAAGATTATTAATACTTTCAAAACCTTTTACAATAGAGACTCAAACTTGAAATGGTCTGTCGGCGTTGGCTTAGATTTCCTCAGTAAATATTCAGTCTAATTCAAGGTGATGAACAAATACAGTTCACCTCCCATGTTTATAAAATGTAGACTGTCAGAACAACTGAACCAGGAGACAGTATGGCCATGATTTATTTATAAGGTAAGTTTCATTACTTACATGCTTGGTGAGAAAGGTTCTTAGAAAGAAAAAAAAAAAGAAAGTAGATAAAAAATATACAAACAAAAAGAAAGCAAAAACAATGAACAAAAAAAAAAGACTTGTGTGCAGCCATCTTGAAACAGAGAGGAATTTCTATAAAAATGAAAAAGGCGGCCTAAAAAATACCAATGTAATCTGCTAAAATAACTGATAAAAACTGGCAAACAGGCAAAAATATATATTAAGAAAGTCGGTTCACAGTGTCATGCTAAGTAATGTTTCTCTTCAGAGTCTATCTTACATATCTATGAGTCTACCATTTGGCTATGCTTAGAATATTGCAGCCAAATATGGTCCGGTGCTCCTACTGTATATTTAGAAATTCTTGATAAAATCCAAAAAAGAATCGGCAATATTATTGGTCTGGATGTCACATTTCAGCTTCAGTCACTTTTGCACCACTATAAAGTTATCTCTCTATGCCTTCTCTATAAATACTCACATGGCAACTGCTCGGATGAGCTCTTCACTATGGACTTTATGAATTTAAGTGCAGTACTAGACTGACAACAAGATCTCATCAATTTACAGTTAAGTTTACTAGATACAACTGTAAGTTCTATGCTAATAGTTTCTTTTCTTGTACTTCTCACTTGTGGAACTCTCTTCCAGCTCCATGCTTTCCCGTCAAATTTAATCTTCTAAAATTTAAATGCAATATCAATCACTTTCTAATGTCCTCCTGATAACATCTTTTATTCTTGCTCCTTAGAAAAGTTTCTGAGTCTGTCTATATTTCTGAGATGAGGTATTATTTACAGTATTTACATTAGTCGGACTATTGTCCTCATCTTTGTCGCCATATTTGTCACAACGTTTCGGCCGTTGTACGCTCCGGCCTTCTTCAGGTGGTTGGAATTTCGAACTGAACCCTTTATTTCGATCACTGGGGTAGACTGTTCTAGTTCTAGGATATAACTGATAACTGACACCCATCAAACATGGCTCGTGGAACTAGAACAGTCTACCCCAGTGATCGAAATAAAGGGTTCAGTTCGAAATTCCAACTACCTGAAGAAGGCCGGAGCGTACAACGGCCGAAACGTTGTGACAAATATGGCGACAAAGATGAGGACAATAGTCCGACTAATGTAAATACTGCAGAAAAGTTTCTGTTTTCTAATTCTTCTGCACCCAGGAACCCCCTTGTGTCTTAGGGGCTTTACTGCCTTGATTGTGGTGAAATCAATTGAATATATATATATATTTGCATGTGTGTGTATTGGTCATTTTTATATGCCACGTTCTTTGTGAATGTAGGTGATTGTGCCTCTCAACAGCTGTCTCTAGTTACTTGAAATAACTTGTGACACTTATTGTCTTTGCTCTTTTATCTACTTGTTAAGTAGGTGATCATGGCTCTCTACAATTTCCTTTCTTTTGTTTCTCTAAGTTGTGCCTTTACTATTCCTCTTTGTCTTTGCCCTGTCCATGGTATTCTTGGCAATCATCAATAGAACCTCATCTTTGTCAATTGTGAAGAGATTGTCCAGCATCCACTGCCATTTGAAAAATAGATATTACATAGCAGTTCAGCATTCTTTTCTTTGTTTCTAAGTACATTTCTTATATATTAATACTTTGCTTAGTTTTACAGAAAAATTATTTATATATATATATATATATATATATATATATATATATATATATATATATATATATTGTGTGTATTTAGGCAGCATTTTTTCATTGATGCATGTTTCATTAAATAATATAGACAAGTTTTGTTTATTTATTTTAAGTAATTCCTTTCATATTGTCTGATAAGCTTAACATTATCATTGAAAGACAAAAGAAAATCACTATATTGATACATGTTTTTTAATCCTATCTATGCTTTCAGCTTACATAAGCCATTATCAAAGATGACAATTACAGTACAATATATTAAACAACACACGGACAAAACAATAATGATAGTTTGTTTTTGTTGCATGAAACACCACAAACTCGCATTCACAATGCTTGACTCTACTCTATTTGAATGATAACTCTAACATTTTAACGCATTTATAACAACATGCCTTGCCACAAACACAATTCCGGAAAATCCTTGTTGAAAACACAACTATACTTAAACATGAAAACCCTAAAGAAAAACTAAAAATTCTTGAAGCTATATACATAAAATAGTTGAAGCTTAACCGGAACAAAATAAACTATGAAACCTCCACAAATATTCTTAAATGCCTATAATTGATAATAGAAGCCATTGGTTTATATCAATGGCTTCCCATACTTAATACTTCTCGTTTTCACTTTTGTGTGGTCATGTGTGACGTCACGAGCTGCAGGTCGATTATTGCTTCCACGTCTCATACATTGCTTAGAAATCTTTCATGCAACAAAAACAGATTATCATTATTGTTTTGTCCATGTATTGTTTAATATATTGAAATGTAATTGTCATCTTTTATAATGCCTTATGTAAGCCGAAAGCTTAGATAGGATGAAGAAACATGTATCAATATGGTGTTTTTCTTTCATCTTTCAATGATAATTTTATTAAGCTTATCAGACAATATGAAAGGAATTTACTTAAAATAAATAGACAAAACTTGTCTATATTATTTAATGAAACATGCATCAATATATATATATATATATACATATATATATTGATGCATGTTTCATATATATTTATTTTAGGATATTACACCAAAAACATGTCAAAATTGCTACACAGTTGCAGTCATGTTTTGATGCATATGAATGCATCTCATCAGGCGATTGTAAATTGCTGTTGAGTTAATGATTTATTTAGATTTAAAAGCAAAATACTACCACTTTTTACAAAAAAGAAAAAACAGGGTGTATTTGTTTTGGTATTGTGGGCTTTATTCTGATCAACTAATCAAATATGACCTATGTTAAATTTAAACTAAGTGAGTAAGCAAAAATTTAAAAAATATATAAATGGGTCATGACCCATAGATTGGCAGCTAACAACAGCCAGACATAAACAGATATATAAATGAATAAATAAATTATAGAAACTAGACAATGCCATTGCCTAAGAAATAAAAATGGGGTGAAGAGGTAATTTAGCAAAAATGCTAAACAACTTATGTTTCATGAGTTTCCTACATGAAAATTTTTATACTTGATAAATAAATAGCTTCTTTAAGAAACTAGTAAATAATATAAGTGTATAGAATTATTTGGTAAATTAATATGCAAAATTAAATTAAATGTTACAAATGTTGGATTTGTACTCTATTTGTTCTCATCTTACTTGGATGTGTGTGTGTGTGTGTGTGTGTGTGTGTGAGTGTGTGTATAGCATGACAAAAAGCCAAAATATTCTATGGTAGGTAATCGATTCATAAAATACAAAAATAACCTATGGTGGGCAATCAAATGACAAAATACAAATATATCATATGGTAGGTAAGTGAATGTCAAAATGGAAAAATCCTATGTGATACATTTCATCCTTCAAAAAAACATTTTCAGACTAAATACTGTTTTTATTGATGGGATCATATATATATATATATATATATATATATATATATATATATATATATATATATATACATACATACATATATATATTTCAGAGAGAACAGTGCAAACTAACGAGACGTTGAAAATGCGCAGGACATTTAACTTTAAATTCAGATTTTAAATTTCTTGTCCAGATGCACCATGTTCTTCTTTATGTGCCTTGTCCCCTCAAAACATGGACGATCATGGCTCTCCACAACCTCCTGTTCCTTGTAGCTCTTAATAATCTTTATATTTATGTTATTTCTCCTAATTCCTGTTCTGCCATCCCTTTACTGAAGCTCATTAATTATGTCATGTGCTGTTTCTCTCTGTCACTCTTATCCTCAATCTGTCCTGTGAGTATCAGAATTTCCAAGCCCTCTTTCCTTATGTGCCCCAGAAACCTCAACTGTCTCTTCCTGGTATTAAGTATTAGTTAACTTTTTTTTTTCCATTTTCTCCAAAACTTTGTCACTACTCACATGTTTGGTCTATGGTATCCTCAGCATCCTTCTGTAGAAAGATATTTCTATTGATTCAAGTATCCTCTTCATCTTTGAGGAGATTGTGTAGCACTCACTGCCGTAGAGGAGGACAGATATCATGTAACAGTTTTGTACATGTTTCCTTATTTCTAACAAAATGTTTCTATTTCTTCGTACTCTTTTGCTTTTGTCTTTGTTTTTATCTCTATTGCTTTTAAATATCCGACATTGTAATCACAGTCATTTTGCTAAGAAAAGTGGTATTCTGGATGTAGACTTGCTATGGAAAAGTCAGAAAATACTTCATTTTCTATACTTGTTTGCATTAATAAATTACTTTTTCATTTAATTCAAACTACATTATGATCAGACTTATTACAATGAACAACAAATTCACTGAACGTATTATCTTTTAAAAGATTCCTTTTATGTTTTTATGAAATGGCTACATGCTTAAGTTATGTATTTCTTGGAAAATTTTTAATATCATTTTGTAAATACCTGCTTTAGGTTTTAAGTTGTTATTTGTGTTGTTTTGTATTAATTTAAACTCTTATTTTTTTTTAAGTAGTTGCAACAAATTTTATATTAAGTTTAGATAAATTCTTATCAATTTAGTTTCACCATTTTGAATGCACAACAAAATTATATGCAAACAAAAATAATGTTTCAAGAAATATGAATCAAATAAAATTTTTTTTTATTTTTAAAGGGAAATTGTGTTACATTTTTAAAATATTAGCTTTTTCATGAGATAGATCAAAAAAATGATAAGCAATGCAAAGATTTAACCTGTTTTAAGTCCGGGTGCTCTCTGGAATAGTGCGTATGGGAATATCATGTGACAAAACTCGAGTAGTATGAATCTGAGGAAGGGCAGCTGTACCCAAAACATACTTTAAAAGTCTGGGACAATCATTTAAAATTAATACTTTCCACTCTCAGTTTTGTACACTCTGGTATCCATCTTTAGAGATTATTACTTAAACTTACATTTTTGACATCCTTTTTGAATTGATATTAGAAATTTTATCTCCTGTCTTTTATGCTCTCTGAGTTTTGAATTTATAGCGTTTCAATTAATATATTTTCTAATAGGCTCTGCTTTTATACTTTTATGATTGTTCTTGGTGGCAATTTTCGCACTGTAAAAAAAGAATGTGAGAAAATTTAATCAAACATTCAAAATAATGTATCCAGCATTTCAATGATTCCTGTCGGAAAACACTCCAAAGATGTTTTATATAAGAATCAGGTCCTCCATCAATATTTTCAGCCAGCAGATGTCCTCGTTCTCACACAATGGAAGGAATGGCAATCGACAAAATTGCTTCATTTTATATGCAGCCCAGGATTAGCAACTAATCCAAGATAATCTTAAATGTCTGCCATAGCCATTAATCAGCACTTCTACCTGCTTTGGAATATTTTTCTGCTTGCAGACAATGTGGCCAGCTTAATGCAACTACTTCCAAAAGAAACAGGTAGTTGGCTAGTCCCACCATTTTCAGCATTCCAAGCAGATATTATCCATTACGAATGTCTTTTAATGAGATCTGTGTTGAGAGTTGTAGATTAACAGATAAAGGGAATTATTTCTTCGCCAGTGAACTTATTTCTTTACTTTGTTTGCCTTGGTTGTCAATGTTTCTGCTTGGAAAATGAATGATATCAAAATATTAGGTTGGAAAGAAAGTCCTGTCACATTTTTTGCATAACCACTTTGAGACTGCTTTTTCAATACTACCATTGAAATAATCCTTCATTTTTATGTTTTAATAATTTTTATGTCTTTGAAGATTATTTAATATCAGAGCTTTTAAATTTTAAAGTGATTGTAAACTTGTAAAATGAATTTAGATGAGATGCATATCAAACTGTATGAATTAAAAAAGTGCTCTTCAGCCATGGAAGCAGCAAGAAATACTCATTCCGTCTATGGAAATAACGTTTTCTGTGTCTGCATATGGTAATGATTGTTAGGACAATTTCGATCACAACAAGTTTTCTCAAAGATTCCCTCAATCTGAACGACCAAGTTCTGCAACATTAAGCTTCTGTAAACTGTAGTACAGAAGAAACTGCATGTGAATTAAGAAAACAGTTTAATACAAGTCACTGTTTGGTCATAAACCATGAACTCAGAATGTCACTCTTTGGTCATAGACCACAAACTAAGAAAGTCACTCTTTGGTCATAGACCACAAAATCAGAATGTCATTCTTGTGTCATAAACCACAAAGTTAGAGTTTGGTCATAGACCACAAACTCAGGATGTCTCTCTTTGGTGATAGACTATGAACACAGAAAGTCACTCTTTGGTCATAAACCAGGAAATAAGAATGCGACTTTTTGGTCATAAACCACAAACTCTGAAAGTCACTCTCTGGTCAGAGTCCACAAAATCAAAATGTCATTCTTGTGTCATAAACCACAAATTCAGAAAGTCAATCTTCGGTCATAAACCACAAACTCAGAATGTCACACTTTGGTCATAGACCACAAACTCAGAAAGTCACTTTTTGCTCATAAACCACAAATCCAGAAAGTCACTCTTTGGTCAAAGACCACAAACTCAGAAGGTCAGTGTTTGGTCATAGACAACGAACTCAGAAAGTCACTCTTTGGTCATAAATCAGGAAATCAGAAGGTCCCTCTTTGGTCATAAACTACAAACACAGAAAGTCACTCTTTAGTCATAAACAACAAACTCAGAAAGTCACTCTTTCCTCATAAACCACAAAATCAGATACTCACTCTTTGCTCATAAACGACAAACTCAGAATGTCACTCTTTGGTCCATGCCTTTTATATATTTTATATATATATATATATATATATATATATATATATATATATATATATATATATATATATATATATGGTGATAACATAAAATCTGTAAAGAATGATGAAACACTGTAAGAACTAGTCTGATGGAGTCCTAATGTATCACAAAACCTTTTTCCAATTTGTCATACATCTTTTCTTTCAAATCTGTTCTTGATATATAAAAATTTATATATTGTTATCATATATATATATATATATATATATATATATATATATATATGTATGAACTATCAAGTTAATATTTCTTTTTGATAATTGATATCATATAAATATACTATCTATTTAAACTCCATGTCAAAAGTCACACTTGACTGCTCCTTAATATCATTCATCTTTTGCTTTATATCTTTTCCCCACTTTTCAAAAAAAATCTTTATCTCAAAGGTCTTAACTGTTGATATCAGTATCCCTCAAATGTAGGCCTAGTAAAATTAAAACACGTTTGGTTGTGGGTGAATGATAGTGGCGGCTCATTCATTTCAGAACTGCCTATTTGAAGGATCTTTTGTAAATAAACAACAGTAATAAGCTACTGAGGCTAGGAAAAAAGTCCTGTTGCATTTAAAGATGTAAACGAAACAAATGCATCTTTGCTCTTAATTGATATAATCAAGATAATATTCCCTCCCTCATTATTGATGACATAATCCCATCTGTTTGATAATCTCTTAATCAAGTAAAATTCTTTAGGTTTTGAAATAAAGAAACAACTCACTATCAACGTTAGTCTCTTCACAATTAATAAGCTATTTTCCATCTAAAAATAGATTGGAATAATTTGAAAGATGATAGATAGAGCAAGGTCAGGAGGATGAGGAAATTTTTTTTCTGAGTAACTAAGAGAGTATACGATGTTTGATTATCATGTAAGTGCAATACACTTTTACAATTAACCACTGATGAGCACTTTTTCTGCAAGTTTTTGTGCTATACTTCCACTTGGTGGCAATATACTTCCCTACATAGACTGTTTTATTTTGGTTTAGCACATCATGACAGACAAAGTCATCCTACCCCCACCAAACACAGCATAATGTAATTCTTTAGTCCTAGTTTGGGAAGGGATTACAATTAGTCAGTGGACGCTAATCATTGTCATTCTCATTGGATTATAGAGACCCCACTTATCATCACATGCAAAATAGGTCCGCTCTGTTCTACTAGGGAAAAAGGTTCAATAGCAAATGATGAGCAAAGGGCAACACTTTCATTAAACTGAGAAGAAAGAAGAAAATGAAGGGCCCATTGACCAGGCTTAGGAACATTTCTGAGTTCATGGTCTATGACCAAAGAGTGATATTCTATGATTGTGGTCTATGACCAAAGACGGACTTTCTGAGATCATAGTTTATGACCAAAGAGTGATATTCTGATTTCGTAGTTTATGACCAAAGAGTAACATTCTGATTTTGTTGTTTATGACCAAAGAGTGACATTCTGAGTTCATGGTCTATGATATTTTAATGCCCACCACATTAAGTGGCATCATCATTCTAATACTACTGATGTTGCTTGTATTCAGAGTTTTAATTTTGATGTTGTTCAATCTCTCAGTCAAATAGTTGAGTTTCCTATTTATTTCCTTTATAATTCTAGTCAACATGTCTCTTCACTTGATATGTTCCTTGATTTTACTTGATTTGTTTGTTAACTCCTCCTCTCCTGATGCATTGCAACTGTCTTACATTGACTCATGTATTAAGTGCAGACCCTCTTTTCACAAGACCTCTTTCTGCTACCAGATTGCTGATTGGAATTCATTTCACAATTTTATTTACAATGCCCCTCGGAATGAAACCTTTACTCTCCCTACTGATAAATGCGCCTCTGAAGTTTATTCTTCGATGAAAGTAGGCACTGAGGATTTTGCGCCTTCCCACAAATAGCAGATAAAACCACATTCTTTATGGTTCCCACCTGCTTTTTCAGCCACTATAGCCCACAAGAATCACTTTTTCCAGCTATAACAATGTGATAGCACTGATTATAATGGACATCATTGTGTCCACTCATAATAAGTGCAAACATGTTCTCAAAAGGACTAAGATATTGTTTACTAATAGAGTTAGGCACAAGTTTGATTTCCATGACAATTGGTGGCTCTGTAAGAGTGTGTTAAAAATGTGTAAGCACTTAATTCCTCCTCTCTTCAATCAATTTGAAGTCAGGGTCATCTGCTAATAAAGCTTCTGTTCCAATTCTCTTCTCAACTCGTCAGGAGTATCTTTGCCTGACTTTCCACTTAGAACTAAGTCTGTACTGTGTGAAGTTCAACTATGGTTTTCACTATCATCTTCAAACTTGATTTCCTCAGAGCATGTGGACTTGACAGTATCCCTGCAATTGTCATTAAGGACTATGTTTGTGAATTGGTTGTTGTACTCTCCAAGCTCTCCAATAGACGCCTTGCTTTCTCTTGCTTTCCAGTTTGTCTGATCCTTTGAACTCCTAACCCTAACCCTAACCTCTTTTTAGCAAAGTACTAGATGACCCAATCAAGTTGGTTATGCATCTCACTTTGCAGAGTCTTCTTTCAGATAAACAATATGGTTTTCATTTCTCTAGGTTAACCACCGATACGTTGATGGTTATTGTTGAAAGAGTTTGTCAAGATTTAGATCAGAATGATCAAATTTGGACTGCTGCTTTGAATATCTCGAAGGCATTTGACAGGATTTTGGTATGTTGGTCTTCTTCACAAGTTGAAGGGTTATGGCGTTTTGAGCTGAATTTTTGCTTTGATTCAATCTTTCTTATCCAATCACAGAATGAAACAGCCATCTATATTTCTGACATGAGGTATTGTAACTATAGGGAAAAGCTTTTCTTCACCTACATGAGTTCAATACCTGGTCAATGCAGAGGGGAACCAAAACATGGAGAATTAATTTACTAAATGGAAATAACTGAAAACCGAGATATCCACAAGAGGCATGGTACATGGAACTAGAACAATCCACCCCAGTGTATGAAATAAAGGGTTTACTTGGAAATTCCAATGTATATCACCTGAAGAAGGCTGGAGGGTACAATGGCCGAAACATTGTAAATATGACAATAAAAATGAGAACAGTAATCCAAACAATGTAAATAGTGTTAATAAACACATAATAAAAGTCTTGAATAGACACACCGATAGTTCTTTCTGTATTAAGGTGGATGTCCTCCAGTGATCTATTCTTAGACCTACAGTGTTCCTTATTTTCATCAACAAACTTGACAATGTTATCCATTCTCGACTCTGTATCTCTCTTGATGACAAATTTATTTACTTCTGTCAGAATAGTAAGTCTGATCAGTTCAATAAAATCAAATTTGCAGCTGTTCTCAAAAATGACCTTCAATCTGTTGTTAACTGTAATCAGTTTTTAAACAAATTTTTCAACAAAAGTATGCCCCATTTCTTTAATCGAAATTTGGTTCTCCAAGGCTTGTTTCTTTATATTAATGATTTGCCTCAGAGCACACCCTAATCTTTAGCGAATATCTATGCAGATGCTACAATGTTATATGGATGCACCTCCAAAAACTACTGATGACCAGAGCCTGGCAGCTGATCTCTCCTCTGAACTAGCTCTAACAGACCAATTGGGAAAAACTTGTTTGTCACATTCAATACTTCAAAACCCAAACTCGTAATATCCCATCCTCACCAAACAGCCCCTGAATTTTTTACTTTAATGATCTCTCAAGGTACCCCTACCTTGAACACTGATTGGGAGATAAACTTACTACAGACCTCAAGTTGAACTTATACCAGATGTAACAGTAAACGTTTTCAAATCGTGTAACAGCAAAATTGTCCAATTGTTAGATTAAGCTCTGAACCATAGAAATGATTAAAGATATCTTACTGTAATTCTTCGAGGATTTTATAACAATATTGAACTCTACTTTGAGCAATAAGAATGTATAATTACTCTCCAAACTTAACAGAAGGATCATGATGAAATCAATCATAAATAAAAATGACATTTTCATCATTAATTAATCATAGCTAAGGATCAGAAGCTCATGAAGGACAGAAATTAAATTCAAACATATATATAAATATATATATATATATTATCCCAGGATCATTTTCCAACTTATTCAAGATGATATTTGCCCTCTCTAACCTTCTAACTTTCTGTCCTGGAGTAACACGGTGCCTGACATGCACAATTTCATTTTTGAGTCTTTTTTCACTGCTGTTTGGACTGTCATAGGTGAAACTCCTCTCTCACATGCCAAACGTCTTATGGATTGAGTTGGATCTTTTCTAATTGATATCTTTAGCTCTAAGTTGAAATAATGATCCTTCTTCCTGTTGTGACCTCCTGATCCAGTTTTCCTCTCTACTATTGCCTCTTTTATAAACTTATGCACAGTTCTCTTGACGGTTCTTGAATGGACATTGAAGATGGAACTGACCAGACGAAGAGCGTGCACGAATGACATCATCTGCTTTGAAATAGATACCCAACCCTACCTCGGCTCGACCTCTTTTCAAAAGGTGACTGATATGTGGATAAGAATTAACTGTTAGACCACCTAACCAAAATGGCCGCCCCCAGCCGTTTCCATAGTAATTATTTTGCGAACCAACATGCTTATAAAGTTGCGTAAACTTCCAAGTTTGGTTATTCCTAAATTTTTGCTTGAGGATGAAACAGGGCTTGATACCTTAATTCAATTTAATTTTAATAATTATATTGAGGGTTTTGGCTCTCGTTTTTGAAACATGAGAACTCTTATGTAGTGAAGAAATCATATTTTTTTTTTAAATAATTATAATTTAAGCTCTACTTCTGTATGGAGCACTGTTTTTTAAAAATAAAAATAAAAACAAAAATGCTAAAGAACTCCGGATTATTTACCTAACGTGTTCTTTCTTATTTTTCTACATACCTACACACACACACACATATATATATATATATATATATATATATATATATATATATATATATATATATATATATATATATATATATACACATACACACTCATATATATATCTATATGTTGTATATGTAAAAAATTCTCAGAATTAATCTGTATAAAGACAATATGTATAAAGGAAAAAAGACAGTAAGAAAACTATATGGTTTTAGCCAACTTATTTTACAATAAAAATGAAATGAATTTATTTGAACAAAGTATCTATAAACAAATAACAAAATGTTGTTAGTTACTAGAAGAATTTAAAAACACTCATATATATTCATTGGGTTAACTGAAAAATTACACCATTGACCCAATGAATATATATGAGCATTTTTAAATTCTAAAACTACATACAGTTTTCCTTTGTCTTTTTTCCTTCCTACAGATACACATATATTTTTCAGTTTTTAATGGATTTTTTACTTGATATTATTTTTATAACTTTTATGATATTTTTTATCGGATACCATGTTTCAGTTGCTATACTTTTTTTTTTTACTATTTTCTTTAAACAATGAAATCTGTGCTGGTTTTTATTCATTTTATTTAAAGAAAATAAATAAAAAAACACAAATATGTGTCCCCATCAACATTAAGGGACGAGTGGGAAAACATTTATAGATTTAACATGTTTCAATTTTATTTTAGCTTCATTAGAATTGTTTGCAAATTAATTATGGAGGTAAATGTTTTGGTATTTTGAATTCTGTGCTGTTTGATTTTATTGGTCAGCTAGATTTCACCTGTTTATACCGTGTGGCATTAATGGCTGTATATGTGCATGTGCATTTTCTATTGTGTATTTTCTGTGTTAGTCTCATCATGTTTGTAGTGAAGATGGTAGCAAATAGAAATTTGGAATTATGCATGTATGTGTGTGTATGAAATTTCAAATGGGGTCTGCATGAGCTACTAAGATAATTTGTGTTAATAATTTTGCAGTAAATTTTATTGTCATTGTTGTTTATATTGATATCTGATTTAATTTAATCATTATTATTATTATTATTATTGTATATGTTGTTTTATTATTTACAAATTCTTGTGTGCATTGGGTGATATTTGGTGTGTGCTAATGAAGGGTGTTTTCATATGTTTTTCAGTTGTATGGTATGGCAGTGAATGCTAGACAATCTCTTTAAAGATGAAGAAGAGACTTGAAGCAACAGAAATGTGGCTGTACAGAAAGATGCTGAGGATACAATGGACTGAACATGTGAGCAGCAACAAGGAAATGAAAACAAAGAGGAAACTTATACTTAACATCAGAAAGAGGCAGTTGAAATTTCTGGGGCATGGCAAGGGAAGGAGAGTTTTGAAAATCTGATACTCAGAGGGCAGACTGACAGAAAGAGGGACATAGGAAAGCAATGCATAACATACTTGATGGGTTTGAGTAAATGGTTAGCAGAACAGGGTTTGGGAGAAATAACAAAAAGACATGACATATTAAGAGCTACAAGGGATAGGAAGATATGGAGAGCCATGATCGCCTATGTCCTGAATGGACATGGCATATAAATGAAGGTGAACATGATAGAATTATGGAAGTGAAAGTGTAAAATAAATAAGTGTGGTATGTGTGTGTGTGTGTTGTAAAAATTTGTCATCAAATAAAATACTCCTTTGGAACTCCAGTTTAAAAGCCCATATTCAAAATTTATTTATTGTGTTCATCATTGGTAGTTACCCTGCCAATAAAAAATAAATAACTGTATCAGAAAGAGTGAAGTGTATCTTTTCAATGATTACACAATCCAAAATATAGAAAAACAACATATCCTTAATTTATGAACAGGTGCCTATAAAGTAGAAGAAACAATGTTATCATTCGTAGACTTGTTTTCTTGGTTTCTTAGATGCCAATGCTTAAACTATGGGAATAAAAGCAATGTGCCAGATTAAGGAATGATGGTTTATTTTTTGAATATCTTAATTGTGGCGGAGAAATTGGTGCACCTGTTAGATCCTGCTGATAATATTTAGAGATTTGATTTGCGTAAATGCTGAAACAAGTCAGCATTTTATCAAAAGAATTCTCCTATGATAAAGATGGTTAATTTTTTAAGAATGGAAAGGTATATCTAATCAGATATTATTTATATTAAATTGCTATAATGCTTGTTGGCTCACAAATGTCTTCAAAGACAAAATAATATATGAAGGCATCTAAGACAACAAAGATTAGCTATTATTATCAGTAATATACATAAGTACAAGTAATACTTCACACATGCATGCACACATGCATACAAATACAAGTACACGTACACACACACACACACACACACACACACATATATATATATATATATATTTTTTTAACATACAACGTGTGTTAGCAATATATATATATATATATATATATATATTGTCATCTACAGACAGACTGTTTCACTGTATCACAGCTCATCAGTGTGGCTAGAGATCCAGTTGCCTCTAGCTAGGATCGAAGCCCAGCTGAATTGGCATCAG
>OZ038503.1:90573964-90608964 GCA_964036315.1 Acanthosepion esculentum | reverse complement strand
ATCATTAGATTCATCCAACTTTTTCCAAATTCAGATTGACACCCAAACACTCTGAAATGTTTGCATTGGAGCTTCTGGTGTGAATGTCAAGCAGTACAACATGCTATTTCCAAAGTTTTTACAGAGTGAATTGTGTCATATTGCCCTTTTCCTTTTTTGCCCAACTGACCCGACTATACACTGTGCATTCAACATAATGAAAAACAAACAATATGCATGCACAAAATTATAAATATAAATGGAGACAATTTACCCCTCACACCCTGTACATATATATATATATATATATATTTGAGATAATGATATATATATAACATACAGACAGGAGACAACCATTAATTAATAAGGAAACAAAACAAAATAGAGAAACCTTAAATATTTAGAAACATTTAAAGGAAAAAAATGAAAAAGTTATTTTTTAAAACTAATCTCTGTTCATATTCTATTGACTTAAGTACATCCTTGTGCAAATTAATTATACAGGAAGATGTGGAGGGTCATGATCACCTATACCCTTGTGTAAATTAATTGAAACAAAACAAATAATTTCATTATTATTTACGTTTTTTCCATATTTTCCCAATGAAACATGACCCAGTGCACATGTTAGTACTTCGTATGTACATTCCATGAAGTCATTCATTGCAAATTAACTACAGATTCTCGATTGGATTTAAATCAGGAGAGTTTCTGGGCCAGTCTATATTACTTTGTTTTTCTCACTGGTACGGCTTACCAGTGTGTTCATGTAGCATTACAATTTTCGTATGCTTCCTTGGTGTAACATCCATCACAGATAATGCCCGTAGGGCAACTAATTGACAGCCGAGACAATAGTGTCTGGTTGTGGCAAAAATCTGATCCAATCACAAATGACGCAATATTTTTCAAGGCCAAACAAATTTCATGATACACCCTGAAAATAGCTTCATATAACAGCACACCACTGCAAATGACCTCATCTGGGGAAAAAAATAGAAATCGATTACACCCTGTCACTCCAGTGGGTCTAAAACTGACTGTTTGGTGAAAGAAAGGAAACTAAAGTGGTTGTTTCAATTAATTTGCACAAGAGTGTATGTTGTATGTTAATCTCTTAGATTCACTGCCTCACTACACTTACTGCTGGGTTTTTCATAGCAGGTTGGTTTTCAGGGCATTTTTAGTGCTAGTCCTCAGCCCAACCAGTTTTGAATTCAGAATTGTCATTCTCCTAGACTGGCTGCCAACCAAAGGTCGAGGGCCAAGTCTACCCTGCTATTAACTCAGATAGTGGCAGAAGAGATGAGTTCATGCCTTTCCAAGGAATTTCAACATAGCATATCAATTCCACTTTCTATCCTGATATCCATGATGCGACACATATATATGACAGATAATCAGGCATAGACATATATATATATATATATATATATATATATATATATATATATATATTTAGGATTAATACAAATAAAATTTGTCACTAAGTTGATTGATGGTATGTTCAACATCTCGATTCTGGAGTATCATAGACAAACTTTTTGTGATCGTCATCAGGAAGTTTCTGCAACTGTCTATTTAGAAATACATCTTAAATTAATGATTGCATTTAATAAGATAATGATAGACTTTATCTCCATTAACTGCGTTTTAGCAAGATGGTCATTGATTTCAATATTGATTTCAGATATAATTGTGGATAAATTAATGTTATCTTTTATTAAACTCTTCCTATAGATTGATTCTTGAAGACTTTTCAATATCACTTGTTTCAGAAAGATCTACTCAAAAGTATTATTATTTTCTTATGGATTAGAAATTTATATGAATTGAATAATAATCTAAATTTAAAAAATACTTCTTTGAAATAAAGCAAAAAGAATTACAACGGCATTCATTGCAAGGTTAATTGTCATACCAAGTTGCAAACTTCTTCAAATGACATCTTGAATTCCTTCTTGCTAGTGCACCTCTAAAAAAATATTTTTATATGTTTTCAGTGATGAAAATTTAGTCTGAGAAATTATGCACTAGAAATGAAATATTTCTTTTTTTCATTTTCTCAATTTGATAAAACATTCTATTCTTAAATGCCTCAAGAATAGAGAAAAATGTTTCATTTAATTTGTTACTTTTACAATAAATACTGTACATGTTTTATGGCTTGAAAATATTCAGTAACAGCAGCAGCAATTGTTGTATATAACAGAAAAATAATAAAATAAAAATTGTTGATGTGATATTTAATCTTGTTTTAAAAGCTGTTCTTCTAATAGAACAAAGCAAATGTTTAACAGTCTAGGAATTATAAAGTTTTTCTTATTTATACGGAGGAAGAAATATATCCTTAGGTAGACCTCATAAAAGTAGAGTTTCAGTTTGAAATAATTAAAAAAATAATAGAAATTCCTTTAATGTTCTTTGTAATCAGTCTTTCAAATCTTTATAAAAATGATATATCGGTTGATTTATAGAAAACCCCTAACCATCCAGTTAATAGCAGACATGAAAAGAAAAAAAAAATATTCTACTAAAATTGCAGACACACTCATTTTTACTCCAAGATAAAAAATAAAATAAAATTACTTACGAGCATATGTAAAAACAGAACAAAAAGTGGGTGCTTTCATGTATTCTTATTTAAATTTTGAACAAAACAACTTCCTTCATTGTTACAAGCAAAAACGAACAAAAAACAAAATTAAGGAAATAAATATTTTCTTTATAAAGGATTTTATTCCTTCTCTTTATTTTATAAAATGACAAGTAACCTAAACTAGTGAGAGTGTGCAAACAGACAGCAGAAAAGGGATTCATTAAGTGACAAAAATTACTTAGGATAAAATGTTGTGGATATTGTTCATATCCTGAGGGTGGGGACATGGCGTTATGAAATAAGAAAAAGTCAAATAAAACTCTCTTGTCCCTAGCCTCTTTTATTTCTTTTTTATTTTGTTTGTTTAATCATTTTGAAATTTTTTCTATACACAAAGCAATAAATTGGTAGAGAGTTCACTGTCTTTAATAATTGGTAGAGAGGTCACTGTCTTTAATGATTGCTCTGATGATCAGCAAAATATTAATTCAAACATTCGCTATCCGTGTCTGGTTCATCCATTTCTGATTAGCTACATACATTTTGTTATTTGAAGTCATATTCATTATGTCTTAGAATCATTACATACATTTATTGACAGAATTATTCACCCCCACCCACTGAATATTTACATATTTTCTAAGGAAATGCAAATATTTGCAAGTACTTACTAAATTTACCATAAATAGTTGATTCCATATTTAGTTTTGAATAATTCACAAAATTTTAAAAAGTTTTGATCTATTATATTCATAGCTATAAATTTTTCTAAAAATTGGTTCAGTCTAAAATTTTTGAAACATTATGGAAATTATGAAATAATATTTCTCTATGGCAATTGTAATGTTTTTTTTTCTTGATTTGACATTTAAAATACATCCTTTGAAAATGAAATAGTATTGACCTGGTTCTATAATACTTTCAAGGCTAATGAAGAAAACATTATGTGAGTGTCATGTACCACGATAACAATCATTCTGCGACCATGGCAAAGATGGCTGAACTTGAGAAGAAGCTCCAAATGAAGATAGTTAATGTCTATAAACAAAGTTATGGATATACAATACTTTCCAAGCATTTAAATATTCCTAGATGGACAATACGTAACAAGATTCATTGTGTTGAGAATAAAATAAGGACTGGCAGAAAACGGTTAATTTCTGAGAGAATGGAACGGAAAATTGTCAGAGATGTCGGGAAGAATCCTCACTTAACGACGAAGGACATTGTCAATAATGTAAAGACATTAAAGTTGAATGTATTGACGAACAAAGTCACTAGATGCCTTCATCGAACAGGACATTGAGCTTGTTGCCCAAAGTAAACACTATTTTGCTTAAGGCTAAACACCTAAAATGCAGATAAGCTTATGCTAGAAGCTATCTGTTTTATGGTCAGATGAAACCAAACTAGAATTATTTGGTCACATGAACTCATGATATATATGGAGGAAAGTGAATGATGTTCACAAACCAAAAAATACCCCCCCCATAATTAAGCACGGTAGTGGGGGCATTCTCAATTGGGGATGTTTTGCTGCTTATGGACCAGGAGAACTAGTGAGGGTACAAGGTATCATGATTAAAGAGCAGTATTTGGATATTCTTAAAAATAATATAAAACAAAGTGCACGAAAGCTGTCTTTGGGGTGACACAGGACATTCCAACATGACAATGACCTGAAATACATGGCACAAATTGTTAAAAAATACTTAGATGACAACAAAATTAAGGTATTTGCATACCCCACACAAATTCCTGACCTAAATCCCATTGAAAATTTATGGGCATATTTGAGGAACAAAGTAAGAAAAAGAAGTCCTTTGAATTTGGAGGAACTAGAAGCTATTGCCAAGGAAGAATGGGACAAAATACCTATCAGTGTGTGTAGTGATCTTATAAAGGACTATCAAAAATGGTTAAGGCAATTATCAAGAATAAAGGTTACACAATTGAAAATTTATGGGCATATTTGAGGAACAAAGTAAGATAAAGAAGTCCTTTGAATTTGGAGGAACTAGAAGCTATTGCCAAGGAAGAATGGGTCAAAATACCTATCAGTGTGTGTAGTGATCTTATAAAGGACTATCAAAAATGGTTAAGGCAATTATCAAGAATAAAGGTTACACAATTGAAAATTTATGGGCATATTTGAGGAACAAAGTAAGATAAAGAAGTCCTTTGAATTTGGAGGAACTAGAAGCTATTGCCAAGGAAGAATGGGTCAAAATACCTATCAGTGTGTGTAGTGATCTTATAAAGGACTATCAAAAATTGTTAAGGCAATTATCAAGAATAAAGGTTACACAATTGAAAATTTATGGGCATATTTGAGGAACAAAGTAAGAAAAAGAAGTCCTTTGAATTTGGAGGAACTAGAAGCTATTGCCAAGGAAGAATGGGACAAAATACCTATCAGTGTGTGTAGTGATCTTATAAAGGACTATCAAAAATGGTTAAGGCAATTATCAAGAATAAAGGTTACACAATTGAAAATTTATGGGCATATTTGAGGACCAAAGTAAGAAAAAGAAGTCCTTTGAATTTGGAGGAACTAGAAGCTATTGCCAAGGAAGAATGGGTCAAAATACCTATCAGTGTGTGTAGTGATCTTATAAAGGACTATCAAAAGTGGTTAAGGCAATTATCAAGAATAAAGGTTACACAATTGAAAATTTATGGGCATATTTGAGGAACAAAGTAAGAAAAAGAAGTCCTTTGAATTTGGAGGAACTAGAAGCTATTGCCAAGGAAGAATGGGTCAAAATACCTATCAGTGTGTGTAGTGATCTTATAAAGGACTATCAAAAATGGTTAAGGCAATTATCAAGAATAAAAGTTACACAATTGAAAATTTATGGGCATATTTGAGGAACAAAGTAAGAAAAAGAAGTCCTTTGAATTTGGAGGAACTAGAAGCTATTGCCAAGGAAGAATGGGTCAAAATACCTATCAGTGTGTGTAGTGATCTTATAAAGGACTATCAAAAATTGTTAAGGCAATTATCAAGAATAAAGGTTACACAATTGAAAATTTATGGGCATATTTGAGGAACAAAGTAAGAAAAAGAAGTCCTTTGAATTTGGAGGAACTAGAAGCTATTGCCTAGGAAGAATGGGTCAAAATACCTATCAGTGTGTGTAGTGATCTTATAAAGGACTATCAAAAGTGGTTAAGGCAATTATCAAGAATAAAGGTTACACAATTGAAAATTTATGGGCATATTTGAGGAACAAAGTAAGATAAAGAAGTCCTTTGAATTTGGAGGAACTAGAAGCTATTGCCAAGGAAGAATGGGTCAAAATACCTATCAGTGTGTGTAGTGATCTTATAAAGGACTATCAAAAGTGGTTAAGGCAATTATCAAGAATAAAGGTTACACAATTGAAAATTTATGGGCATATTTGAGGAACAAAGTAAGAAAAAGAAGTCCTTTGAATTTGGAGGAACTAGAAGCTATTGCCAAGGAAGAATGGGTCAAAATACCTATCAGTGTGTGTAGTGATCTTATAAAGGACTATCAAAAATGGTTAAGGCAATTATCAAGAATAAAGGTTACACAATTGAAAATTTATGGGCATATTTGAGGAACAAAGTAAGAAAAAGAAGTCCTTTGAATTTGGAGGAACTAGAAGCTATTGCCAAGGAAGAATGGGTCAAAATACCTATCAGTGTGTGTAGTGATCTTATAAAGGACTATCAAAAATTGTTAAGGCAATTATCAAGAATAAAGGTTACACAATTGAAAATTTATGGGCATATTTGAGGAACAAAGTAAGAAAAAGAAGTCCTTTGAATTTGGAGGAACTAGAAGCTATTGCCAAGGAAGAATGGGTCAAAATACCTATCAGTGTGTGTAGTGATCTTATAAAGGACTATCAAAAATTGTTAAGGCAATTATCAAGAATAAAGGTTACACAATTGAAAATTTATGGGCATATTTGAGGAACAAAGTAAGATAAAGAAGTCCTTTGAATTTGGAGGAACTAGAAGCTATTGCCAAGGAAGAATGGGTCAAAATACCTATCAGTGTGTGTAGTGATCTTATAAAGGACTATCAAAAATTGTTCAGGCAATTATCAAGAATAAAGGTTACACAATTGAAAATTTATGGGCATATTTGAGGAACAAAGTAAGAAAAAGAAGTCCTTTGAATTTGGAGGAACTAGAAGCTATTGCCAAGGAAGAATGGGTCAAAATACCTATCAGTGTGTGTAGTGATCTTATAAAGGACTATCAAAAATGGTTAAGGCAATTATCAAGAATAAAGGTTACACAATTGAAAATTTATGGGCATATTTGAGGAACAAAGTAAGATAAAGAAGTCCTTTGAATTTGGAGGAACTAGAAGCTATTGCCAAGGAAGAATGGGTCAAAATACCTATCAGTGTGTGTAGTGATCTTATAAAGGACTATCAAAAATGGTTAAGGCAATTATCAAGAATAAAGGTTACACAATTGAAAATTTATGGGCATATTTGAGGAACAAAGTAAGATAAAGAAGTCCTTTGAATTTAGAGGAACTAGAAGCTATTGCCAAGGAAGAATGGGACAAAATACCTATCAGTGTGTGTAGTGATCTTATAAAGGACTATCAAAAATGGTTAAGGCAATTATCAAGAATAAAGGTTACACAATTGAAAATTTATGGGCATATTTGAGGAACAAAGTAAGAAAAAGAAGTCCTTTGAATTTGGAGGAACTAGAAGCTATTGCCAAGGAAGAATGGGTCAAAATACCTATCAGTGTGTGTAGTGATCTTATAAAGGACTATCAAAAATGGTTAAGGCAATTATCAAGAATAAAGGTTACACAATTGAAAATTTATGGGCATATTTGAGGAACAAAGTAAGAAAAAGAAGTCCTTTGAATTTGGAGGAACTAGAGGTTATTGCCAAGGAAGAATGGGTCAAAATACCTATCAGTGTCTGTAGTGATCTTATAAAGGACTATCAAAAATGGTTAAGGCAATTATCAAGAATAAAGGTTACACAATTGAAAACTTATGGGCATATTTGAGGAACAAAGTAAGAAAAAGAAGTCCTTTGAATTTGGAGGAACTAGAAGCTATTGCCAAGAAAGAATGGGTCAAAATACCTATCAGTGTGTGTAGTGATCTTATAAAGGACTATCAAAAATGGTTAAGGCAATTATCAAGAATAAAGGTTACACAATTGAAAACTTATGGGCATATTTGAGGAACAAAGTAAGATAAAGAAGTCCTTTGAATTTGGAGGAACTAGAAGCTATTGCCAAGAAAGAATGGGTCAAAATACCTATCAGTGTGTGTAGTGATCTTATAAAGGACTATCAAAAATGGTTAAGGCAATTATCAAGAATAAAGGTTACACAATTGAAAATTTATGGGCATATTTGAGGAACAAAGTAAGAAAAAGAAGTCCTTTGAATTTGGAGGAACTAGAAGCTATTGCCAAGGAAGAATGGGTCAAAATACCTATCAGTGTGTGTAGTGATCTTATAAAGGACTATCAAAAATGGTTAAGGCAATTATCAAGAATAAAGGTTACACAATTGAAAATTTATGGGCATATTTGAGGAACAAAGTAAGAAAAAGAAGTCCTTTGAATTTGGAGGAACTAGAAGCTATTGCCAAGGAAGAATGGGTCAAAATACCTATCAGTGTGTGTAGTGATCTTATAAAGGACTATCAAAAATGGTTAAGGCAATTATCAAGAATAAAGGTTACACAATTGAAAATTTATGGGCATATTTGAGGAACAAAGTAAGAAAAAGAAGTCCTTTGAATTTGGAGGAACTAGAAGCTATTGCCAAGGAAGAATGGGTCAAAATACCTATCAGTGTGTGTAGTGATCTTATAAAGGACTATCAAAAATGGTTAAGGCAATTATCAAGAATAAAGGTTACACAATTGAAAATTTATGGGCATATTTGAGGAACAAAGTAAGAAAAAGAAGTCCTTTGAATTTGGAGGAACTAGAAGCTATTGCCAAGGAAGAATGGGTCAAAATACCTATCAGTGTGTGTAGTGATCTTATAAAGGACTATCAAAAATGGTTAAGGCAATTATCAAGAATAAAGGTTACACAATTGAAAATTTATGGGCATATTTGAGGAACAAAGTAAGAAAAAGAAGTCCTTTGAATTTGGAGGAACTAGAAGCTATTGCCAAGGAAGAATGGGACAAAATACCTATCAGTGTGTGTAGTGATCTTATAAAGGACTATCAAAAATGGTTAAGGCAATTATCAAGAATAAAGGTTACACAATTGAAAATTTATGGGCATATTTGAGGAACAAAGTAAGATAAAGAAGTCCTTTGAATTTGGAGGAACTAGAAGCTATTGCCAAGGAAGAATGGGTCAAAATACCTATCAGTGTGTGTAGTGATCTTATAAAGGACTATCAAAAATGGTTAAGGCAATTATCAAGAATAAAGGTTACACAATTGAAAACTTATGGGCATATTTGAGGAACAAAGTAAGATAAAGAAGTCCTTTGAATTTGGAGGAACTAGAAGCTATTGCCAAGGAAGAATGGGTCAAAATACCTATCAGTGTGTGTAGTGATCTTATAAAGGACTATCAAAAATGGTTAAGGCAATTATCAAGAATAAAGGTTACACAATTGAAAACTTATGGGCATATTTGAGGAACAAAGTAAGATAAAGAAGTCCTTTGAATTTGGAGGAACTAGAAGCTATTGCCAAGAAAGAATGGGTCAAAATACCTATCAGTGTGTGTAGTGATCTTATAAAGGACTATCAAAAATGGTTAAGGCAATTATCAAGAATAAAGGTTACACAATTGAAAACTTATGGGCATATTTGAGGAACAAAGTAAGATAAAGAAGTCCTTTGAATTTGGAGGAACTAGAAGCTATTGCCAAGGAAGAATGGGTCAAAATACCTATCAGTGTGTGTAGTGATCTTATAAAGGACTATCAAAAATGGTTAAGGCAATTATCAAGAATAAAGGTTACACAATTGAAAACTTATGGGCATATTTGAGGAACAAAGTAAGATAAAGAAGTCCTTTGAATTTGGAGGAACTAGAAGCTATTGCCAAGGAAGAATGGGTCAAAATACCTATCAGTGTGTGTAGTGATCTTATAAAGGACTATCAAAAATGGTTAAGGCAATTATCAAGAATAAAGGTTACACAATTGAAAACTTATGGGCATATTTGAGGAACAAAGTAAGATAAAGAAGTCCTTTGAATTTGGAGGAACTAGAAGCTATTGCCAAGAAAGAATGGGTCAAAATACCTATCAGTGTGTGTAGTGATCTTATAAAGGACTATCAAAAATGGTTAAGGCAATTATCAAGAATAAAGGTTACACAATTGAAAACTTATGGGCATATTTGAGGAACAAAGTAAGATAAAGAAGTCCTTTGAATTTGGAGGAACTAGAAGCTATTGCCAAGGAAGAATGGGTCAAAATACCTATCAGTGTGTGTAGTGATCTTATAAAGGACTATCAAAAATGGTTAAGGCAATTATCAAGAATAAAGGTTACACAATTGAAAACTTATGGGCATATTTGAGGAACAAAGTAAGATAAAGAAGTCCTTTGAATTTGGAGGAACTAGAAGCTATTGCCAAGAAAGAATGGGTCAAAATACCTATCAGTGTGTGTAGTGATCTTATAAAGGACTATCAAAAATGGTTAAGGCAATTATCAAGAATAAAGGTTACACAATTGAAAATTTATGGGCATATTTGAGGAACAAAGTAAGAAAAAGAAGTCCTTTGAATTTGGAGGAACTAGAAGCTATTGCCAAGGAAGAATGGGTCAAAATACCTATCAGTGTGTGTAGTGATCTTATAAAGGACTATCAAAAATGGTTAAGGCAATTATCAAGAATAAAGGTTACACAATTGAAAATTTATGGGCATATTTGAGGAACAAAGTAAGATAAAGAAGTCCTTTGAATTTGGAGGAACTAGAAGCTATTGCCAAGGAAGAATGGGACAAAATACCTATCAGTGTGTGTAGTGATCTTATAAAGGACTATCAAAAATGGTTAAGGCAATTATCAAGAATAAAGGTTACACAATTGAAAATTTATGGGCATATTTGAGGAACAAAGTAAGAAAAAGAAGTCCTTTGAATTTGGAGGAACTAGAAGCTATTGCCAAGGAAGAATGGGTCAAAATACCTATCAGTGTGTGTAGTGATCTTATAAAGGACTATCAAAAATGGTTAAGGCAATTATCAAGAATAAAGGTTACACAATTGAAAATTTATGGGCATATTTGAGGAACAAAGTAAGATAAAGAAGTCCTTTGAATTTGGAGGAACTAGAAGCTATTGCCAAGGAAGAATGGGACAAAATACCTATCAGTGTGTGTAGTGATCTTATAAAGGACTATCAAAAATGGTTAAGGCAATTATCAAGAATAAAGGTTACACAATTGAAAATTTATGGGCATATTTGAGGAACAAAGTAAGAAAAAGAAGTCCTTTGAATTTGGAGGAACTAGAAGCTATTGCCAAGGAAGAATGGGTCAAAATACCTATCAGTGTGTGTAGTGATCTTATAAAGGACTATCAAAAATGGTTAAGGCAATTATCAAGAATAAAGGTTACACAATTGAAAATTTATGGGCATATTTGAGGAACAAAGTAAGATAAAGAAGTCCTTTGAATTTGGAGGAACTAGAAGCTATTGCCAAGGAAGAATGGGACAAAATACCTATCAGTGTGTGTAGTGATCTTATAAAGGACTATCAAAAATGGTTAAGGCAATTATCAAGAATAAAGGTTACACAATTGAAAATTTATGGGCATATTTGAGGAACAAAGTAAGAAAAAGAAGTCCTTTGAATTTGGAGGAACTAGAAGCTATTGCCAAGGAAGAATGGGTCAAAATACCTATCAGTGTGTGTAGTGATCTTATAAAGGACTATCAAAAATGGTTAAGGCAATTATCAAGAATAAAGGTTACACAATTGAAAATTTATGGACATATTTGAGGAACAAAGTAAGATAAAGAAGTCCTTTGAATTTGGAGGAACTAGAAGCTATTGCCAAGGAAGAATGGGACAAAATACCTATCAGTGTGTGTAGTGATCTTATAAAGGACTATCAAAAATGGTTAAGGCAATTATCAAGAATAAAGGTTACACAATTGAAAATTTATGGGCATATTTGAGGAACAAAGTAAGAAAAAGAAGTCCTTTGAATTTGGAGGAACTAGAAGCTATTGCCAAGGAAGAATGGGTCAAAATACCTATCAGTGTGTGTAGTGATCTTATAAAGGACTATCAAAAATGGTTAAGGCAATTATCAAGAATAAAGGTTACACAATTGAAAATTTATGGGCATATTTGAGGAACAAAGTAAGATAAAGAAGTCCTTTGAATTTGGAGGAACTAGAAGCTATTGCCAAGGAAGAATGGGACAAAATACCTATCAGTGTGTGTAGTGATCTTATAAAGGACTATCAAAAATGGTTAAGGCAATTATCAAGAATAAAGGTTACACAATTGAAAATTTATGGGCATATTTGAGGAACAAAGTAAGAAAAAGAAGTCCTTTGAATTTGGAGGAACTAGAAGCTATTGCCAAGGAAGAATGGGTCAAAATACCTATCAGTGTGTGTAGTGATCTTATAAAGGACTATCAAAAATGGTTAAGGCAATTATCAAGAATAAAGGTTACACAATTGAAAATTTATGGGCATATTTGAGGAACAAAGTAAGATAAAGAAGTCCTTTGAATTTGGAGGAACTAGAAGCTATTGCCAAGGAAGAATGGGACAAAATACCTATCAGTGTGTGTAGTGATCTTATAAAGGACTATCAAAAATGGTTAAGGCAATTATCAAGAATAAAGGTTACACAATTGAAAACTTATGGGCATATTTGAGGAACAAAGTAAGATAAAGAAGTCCTTTGAATTTGGAGGAACTAGAAGCTATTGCCAAGAAAGAATGGGTCAAAATACCTATCAGTGTGTGTAGTGATCTTATAAAGGACTATCAAAAATGGTTAAGGCAATTATCAAGAATAAAGGTTACACAATTGAAAATTTATGGGCATATTTGAGGAACAAAGTAAGAAAAAGAAGTCCTTTGAATTTGGAGGAACTAGAAGCTATTGCCAAGGAAGAATGGGTCAAAATACCTATCAGTGTGTGTAGTGATCTTATAAAGGACTATCAAAAGTGGTTAAGGCAATTATCAAGAATAAAGGTTACACAATTGAAAATTTATGGGCATATTTGAGGAACAAAGTAAGAAAAAGAAGTCCTTTGAATTTGGAGGAACTAGAAGCTATTGCCAAGGAAGAATGGGACAAAATACCTATCAGTGTGTGTAGTGATCTTATAAAGGACTATCAAAAATGGTTAAGGCAATTATCAAGAATAAAGGTTACACAATTGAAAATTTATGGGCATATTTGAGGAACAAAGTAAGAAAAAGAAGTCCTTTGAATTTGGAGGAACTAGAAGCTATTGCCAAGGAAGAATGGGACAAAATACCTATCAGTGTGTGTAGTGATCTCATAAAGGACTATCAAAAATGGTTAAGGCAATTATCAAGAATAAAGGTTACACAATTGAAAATTTATGGGCATATTTGAGGAACAAAGTAAGAAAAAGAAGTCCTTTGAATTTGGAGGAACTAGAAGCTATTGCCAAGGAAGAATGGGTCAAAATACCTATCAGTGTGTGTAGTGATCTTATAAAGGACTATCAAAAGTGGTTAAGGCAATTATCAAGAATAAAGGTTACACAATTGAAAATTTATGGGCATATTTGAGGAACAAAGTAAGAAAAAGAAGTCCTTTGAATTTGGAGGAACTAGAAGCTATTGCCAAGGAAGAATGGGTCAAAATACCTATCAGTGTGTGTAGTGATCTTATAAAGGACTATCAAAAATGGTTAAGGCAATTATCAAGAATAAAGGTTACACAATTGAAAATTTATGGGCATATTTGAGGAACAAAGTAAGAAAAAGAAGTCCTTTGAATTTGGAGGAACTAGAAGCTATTGCCAAGGAAGAATGGGACAAAATACCTATCAGTGTGTGTAGTGATCTTATAAAGGACTATCAAAAATGGTTAAGGCAATTATCAAGAATAAAGGTTACACAATTGAAAATTTATGGGCATATTTGAGGAACAAAGTAAGAAAAAGAAGTCCTTTGAATTTGGAGGAACTAGAAGCTATTGCCAAGGAAGAATGGGTCAAAATACCTATCAGTGTGTGTAGTGATCTTATAAAGGACTATCAAAAATGGTTAAGGCAATTATCAAGAATAAAGGTTACACAATTGAAAATTTATGGGCATATTTGAGGAACAAAGTAAGATAAAGAAGTCCTTTGAATTTGGAGGAACTAGAAGCTATTGCCAAGGAAGAATGGGACAAAATACCTATCAGTGTGTGTAGTGATCTTATAAAGGACTATCAAAAATGGTTAAGGCAATTATCAAGAATAAAGGTTACACAATTGATTACTGAGGCAAGTTGGCCAATAATTTTGTCCTATGTGAAATGTTGTTTTGGTGTTTTTTTGTATTATTCTTTGACATTAAAATAAAAGTTTTCTTGTGGGCATCACTGTACATTCTTTCAAATCCATTATTTTATTATTTGTGAAAAAATGCACATGAAGTGCATATGTATATATATTTGTGTATTTAGGCGGCATATTTTCATTCCAGCAGGTTTGGTTAAATAATTAAAACATACAATATCTGTTTATCTTTGTTTTTATCCTTTTGAGTCAATGAATAAATTTCTTGGTGACCATAGAAAATTGATTAAGAAAAATACCAGAATGTTCTTTCAAAAATTTTTATTTTCCCAAGTACTTTCAGTCTCATCTGTGACCATCTTTAGGGGTTAAATGCCTGCGTATGTGTATACATATTTCTGGAAATGCAAAACAGTTTCCAGTTTGTTTTACTGCATTTTTATTGTTCAGTCACCACTTTCCAAATACAACTGATAATGCTGACCAGTGGTGTTGACAATATTGCAAAGCATTTCATCTGTAACTAAGAGACATTGTTTTCATGTTTCCAGTAACATTTTATGACCAATTTTGTTTCTTCAAAGCTTTGTCATACTCCTGGCATAATTAGGATGCATTTGATCTGAAAAAAGAAAAAAGTTCAAGAAGTTATAAGGAGTTAAAAAGTGAGTATAGTTTTGGGGGAAAACCTTGTATATGTGTGTGTATATATATATATATATATATATATATATATATATATATATATATGTAATTAAGTAATGAAAATCTTGGTATGGATAATCCCAATGAGGATGAAATCCAGAGAGCTCAATGTTAAATCAGAGCGATTAATTCAATGAAAACAGACAACTTTAAGGGTCCATTGGTTATAATTTATTTCCCCAGGGAATTTCTTTTTCCCTGGCTCATCAGATCACACTTTGAAGGGTGAAAAAATGAATTTAAATCTACATATTAAAGTTGTCTATTTTCATTGAATATATATATATATATATATATATATATATATATATATATATATATATATATATATATATATATATATATATATATATTATAGAGAGAATTACTTAACTATATATATCAATTTTTGATGTTGTTTCTATGACTTCAAAGTTACTTGGAATTGTACATTCTTCAAGGGTTCTGTTGTTTGAATAATTTTATTTCCATTTTTTTCAATTTTTATAATCCAATATATACAGGCACACATTCATGAATGTTTTTGTTTTGTTTATGTGTTCATTTGTAAGTGTCATAATATATATATATTTAATTTATTTGTTTAAACGTTATTTTTAATTAATACTCATATTTGAGGAGATGCTCTGTTTATATATATATGTGTGTGTGTGTGTGTGTGCGTGTGCAAGCGTGCATGCGTGTGTGTGTGTGTGTGTCTCTGTGTATGTGTGAAATAATGAATTTGCGTCTTTCTCAATGACATAAGTACATTAGTGAATTCAGTAGATTTCGGCAAAGATATACCAGGTGTCCTCCCCCAAAATATACTAACCATTTACATGACAATAAATGAAGTGTTTATTGACTTGCAAACAAGCCTGATGGTTTAAATTAAATATTAAATGAAATTAAATGCATGTTTATAAATATTCAATCTGACGAGCAGGCAGCACTTTTCAAACACAGCCAATAACATTGACCAATCATTTCGACAGGATTATGAAGCATTTCATCTGTATCTATGAGACATTATCTTACAATTTCCTCTTTCAGTTCATCGATTGTTGATGGTTTTGTGCAGTAAACCTCATCTTTGAGGTGAGCAATGATGTGCCGTGTTGGTCGATCTCAGTGAAACTGTCTTTGCACTTCTTTGATGTTTTCGTGCTTCCAGTAACAGTTGATGACAAATTATCTTTCTTCAAAGCTTAGTCATACTCCTGCCATTATTAGGGTGAACTGGATCTGAAAAGAGAAAAAAAATCCTTACGTTATAGGAAATCAAAAAGTGAGTACATTTTATTTGGAAAGCCTTGATATAAATATTCAGACAGACATTTAGGTACGAGTACAATGGATGGTGTTGAGAAAGGAAGATTATATTGTTTCAGTTTTTCAAATAGATAAGAACTGATAAAGTTGAGATTAAGTATTAAAATAGTTTGGTTAAAAGACCAATTCCACAATCCTGAGGTCATCATGCAATCTCTCAGGTTCCAAGTAGGCCCTTATCTTTATCTATATCCTTATATCTAGATATTTAGAGGAGTTAACTTCTGTTTTGGGCTCACAATAACCCTTTTCTCACTTCACTAACAAAAGTCTCTGATGTTGTGACTATATTATATAGTCCCTGATGTTGTGACTAATATTGTATCTGATGTTGTGACTATATTATATGGTCTCTGATGTTGTAACTATATTATATGGTCCCTGATCTTGTGACTATATTATATGGTCTCTGATGTGACTATATTATATGGTCTCTGATGTGACTATATTATATAGTCCCTGATGTTGTGACTAATATTGTATGTGATGTTGTAACTATATTATATGGTCCCTGATCTTGTGACTATATTATATGGTCTCTGATGTGACTATATTATATGGTCTCTGATGTGACTATATTATATAGTCCCTGATGTTGTGACTAATATTGTATCTGATGTTGTGACTATATTATATGGTCTCTGATGTAACTATATTATATGGTCCCTGATCTTGTGACTATATTATATGGTCTCTGATGTGACTATATTATATGGTCTCTGATATGACTATATTATATGGTCTCTGATGTGACTATATTATATAGTCACTGATGTTGTGACTAATATTGTATCTGATGTTGTGACTATATTATATTGTATCTGATGTTGTAACTATATTATATGGTCCCTGATCTTGTGACTATATTATATGTTCTCTGATGTGACTATATTATATGGTCTCTGATGTGACTATATTATATGGTCTCTGATGTTTTGACTTGTGTCTCATTTACTAGCCATTGTCCAACAGGCGTTGCTTTCTATTGACAGATAGATAAAGACATATGCGCAGGCATATATGCATGTAGATGCTGACTTGTAGATGCAGTAGATATTTACTGGGTAGCAAAATGATAAATGATTTAATGGATGTGCCAGATGTTTCCACAACATTCTTGTGTTGTTTCTATGTTTGAAATGCAAAATTGCTAATTTTTTCCTTGCTTCAAAGATTTTGGAAATTTGTATCTGGTATATATTTTTGTTTTTTCTTTTTGGTGTGACAGAACATTCCCAGCACTTTAAGATTTTCCTGTCTTCTAACCTATTTATCTATGTTGATCTGTCATCTGTTTCTTGCACAACAAAACTATCCAGATTCTTCATCAAATTTGTACTAAATAATGTCTGCCAGTCAAAAGAAATTTAACAAGGAAAAATTCACAAAATAGTCACAACATCAGAGACTTCGTAATATGGTCCCAACATCAGAGATTAGAAAAAATAGTCACATTTGAGACTTTGTAACATAGTCACAGCATCAGAGACTATATAAGATAATCACAACATCAGAGATTATATAACATAGTCACAACATCAGAGACTATATAATATAGTCACAATACCAGAGACTATATAACAGTCACAACGTCAGAGATTTCATAACATAGTCACAACATCAGAGTCTACATAAAATAGTCACATTAGAGATTTTGTAACATAGTCGCAACATCAGAAGGTATATGATAATCACATCAAATACTATATAACATAGTCACATCAGAGACTTCATAAGAAAATAACAATATCAGTGATTATATAAGATAGTCACAACATCAGAGACATCATAGCATAGTGACATCATCATAGACTACATAAAATAATCATATCAAAGACTTCAGAATATAGTCACAACATCAGAGACTATATAATATAGGTGCCACATCATAGACTATATAAGATAGTCACAGCATCAAAGACTATATAATATAGTCACATCATCAGAGATTATATAAGATAATCACAACATCAGAAACAATGTAAAATACTCACATAAGAGATTCATAAAATAGTGACAACATCAGAGACTATATAACATAATCACTACATCAGAGACTATATAACATAATCACTACATCACAGACTATATAACATGATCACTACATCAGAGACCATATAATATAGTCACAATATTAGAGACTTCATAAGACGAGCACAACATCAGAGACTATAGCAATGTGGAATAAAGTGTTGGTTCATGAATTTGGTGACATATAATTATGAGTTCAATACCTAGGCTGGGTAGTATGTACTTGGAGGCAGTGGACTAAAGTGAGCAATAACTGAACAGTACTGAAAATAACCAAGTGAGATAAACCTAGACATTGGCAGTTGAACAAGAACAGTCTACTATATGTAGATTAAATAAAGGGTTCAACTTAGAATTTCCTGTAGATTACCTGGATTGACATACACCTGATTAAGACTGGAGGACACAGTGACCAAAATATTGTGATAACAACAACAAAGATAAAGACAATAATCCACATTTAAATAGTGTAAATAATGTCTACTATTTAGACAGGAAATATCAGAGACCTCATAACATGGTTACAATATAAGGAACTTTGTAACATGGTCACAGCATCGGAATATAAAAAAATTGTACTAGGTAAAGTATTTATTTTTTAAATACCATATTAATTTAGGATATATGAAATATTTGCTCTCCATTGATTCCTTTTGGGGGGGTTAATAGTGGTGTGAGGCATACAGTCACATCACATTTTAACAACAGTTCCTATACAATCACTGAATTTAAGCAACATTAAATAATAGTGAATTTATATAGTGTTTTTATGTGACATAGCATGAACAAAACAAATTCACATATTTGAACAACAAAAAAATGGAGTGACGTCCAAATCCACAAAAATTTTCATCTTTTAATAGTCAGTTATGCTTAGTTTAATTTGTAATGTATGTAAATGAAAATAGAAAAAACAAATTTTGATAACATAGTGAAGGTCACAAAGCACGGCTTGGGCTGCCAGTCAGACATTCTCTTAGAAAAGAGACTCATAAATACTGCAAACAAAAAAGAAAAGTAATCATCTTTATACATAGAAACCTCTTTTCAATGATCTCCCCATGAAACACCAGCATCTGGCATTCCAAACAGGTCAACCATCTAGGTACTGACCAGGCTTGATGTTGCTTAACTTCAGTGACTGTACAAGAACCAGTAAGCCTACAAGGCAGGAAAACCTACAGAAAGCTATAAAGCTATTGAAGTTTGTGAAATAATAAAGTTAATATTTTTGAATACTGAAAATTTAAAACAGTCACAAGAATTTTGCCAAACTATTAAAATCTCAGGTAGTCAATCAGAATGTTTCAGACGACAGCCAGAAATATTTCTGATCATTATTCCTATGAACAACGAATGTGCTTGAATTTTAAAATTGTTTTTTTGAAGCAACACTTCATAGGAAAGGAAACTTTTCTTGCCATTACTTACCTGCGTGTTGGACCTAAGACGGAAAAAAGACGCGCATGCTGTCAATTCTCTTTTTGTATCATCTTGGCTGAGGAGGGAGTGACATAGGTCGTTAATGATTGGTTACTTGTGATTTCAAGATCAGCAGTGGCAGTTACTTAATATGTCCGTTTCTTGTGTGCTTGGCAAATTTTTGCTTCAGGATCGCCTGCCAGAATCCTGAAACTTGTCATGACCCCAAGTCATAACATCACAGACAAGGCAAACCTGCACACTCATTGGAGTGTTTCCATAACAAATATATATATATATATATATATATATATATATATATATATATATTCCTGTCAGAATAGTACTGCTTTGGTAGGGTCTCTTGGGTGAACAAGTATGATGTTGGAAGACCCGAAACTTGTTATGACCCCAAATCATAACATCACTGACGAGGCAAACCTGCACACTCATTGGAGTGTCTCCATAACAAATATATATATATATATATATATATATATATATATAAATATTCCTGTCAGAATAGTACTGTTTTGGTAGGGTCTCTTGGGCAAACAAGTATGATGTTGGAAGACCCGAAACTTGTCATGGCCCAAGTCATAACATCACTGACGAGGCGATCATGTGCACTTGTTGAAGTGTTTTCGTAACAAACAAAGATTCATAAGAGACAGATCTAATTTTTCATAAGAGAACATAACCTTTCACATGACATTGTCATAAACTCACACACACAAAAAATTCAATTTTGGATAAAGAGTCAAAAAATAACTAACTACCCAACAGAACTTTGTAAGACGCTGTTAATGACTTTTGCATATATATATTCTTTTTATTACATTCTGTAGATTTCTTCTTCTCTATTCTCTTCCTTCAATAATTATTGGGCAGCATATTTTTTGTGATGCTTATATGTTTAAATATAAAAAAATATATATTTTTACCACAAATATTTTCTTTCTTATTCATTTCTTTCATCACTATCAGTTATTCTTGATAAGTAAGATTTGAAGTTAAGAATTAAACACCTTCCATTCTCTGTGGACTCAATGCAAATGAAAAAGAACATTTTCATTTTAATGAACACTAAAAGACCTTAACTCCATGCATCCTCACAAATCTTTTTCAAGAAGACTCAGAAGTACAAACATTTAGTATTTTCGTCAGGAAAGCAAAAATTATATAGATTTATTGCTTTTTTATTTCCTGTTTTACTGAATCTATAATAATGTTTGTCTATATGATGGAAATGTCGTATATTTTGTGAGGAGGGAATTTGAATAACTTAAGTCAACTCATAATGAGTTTTTATTTATGAGTAAACAGAATTTTCTTTGAAATAAATTCTAATTGCTACATAATTTTACCATAAATAATTGAACAGTTCAGACACAAAACATACGAATTGTTAACTCAAACAATTTCTGTTTTTTGATTTTTATCATTTTTAATGATATGACTTTTTCTGTAAGTTTTGCAGTACGAATAAGAATCTAAAGTAAAAAGTTCACAAAAGTATTTACAAAAGTATTTACAAAAGTATTTACAAAAATACTAAGTAGAAGCTTATGAAGTTTTATTTAAGTGCTGAAAACGTTTATTTTATTATAGTGAATGCTTACAAGTGAGAGCAGGGCTGGGATGTGGTTATTTTATTACTACAAACCACAAATTAAAAAAACTACCATCTATTTTAAACTGAAAATTAAAGTATTTAATAGAAAACTATAATTAAAAAGAAATAATTTCTTGGTTACATGCTGGAAATCAAAGTGTAACATATCTCGATTCACATTTCAATAACATGCTCTCAGTAATTCAAAAAGAGATTATTGAAATTTCTGAAACACATCATGAGGAAAGATGGCCTAGAAAATTTAAAACTCACAAGACCTAATGAAGGCAAGATAAGCACAGTGTGTATGCTACTGAATTAGTTTGTGTGAATGGATAGCAGAAGAAAGATAAAGAAGTTGAAAATGAAAACTAAGCAAAGTATTAAAAGAGAGAAAAATGTCCTTGTGAACAACAAAAAGAGTACTGAACTGCTACATAATATTAATCCTCCTATATGACAGTGAATGCTGGACAATTTCCATGTAGATGAAGAGGTAACTCGAGACAACAGAAATGTGATTCTACAAAAGGATGATGACAATAAAATCAACTGAACATACCATCAGTAGTGAAGACATTTAAAAGAAAATAGGGACAACAATGGAACTGATACTTGCAATCAGAATGAGGCTACTGATATTTCTAGGACACATGATGAGGAAAGGTGGCTTGGAGAATTTGAAACTCACAGGATATACTGACGGCAAGAAAAGCAGAGAGAAACAGCAAACACTTAATAAGTTTGTGCAAATGAATGACCAAACAAGAACAAACAATAATGGTAATAATAGCCCTTTCCTTATAAGGAAACATTCAGCATTAATTGACCAAACACCCAGTGTTACTTTCGGTGGAAATTTATAAAATCTTTCACTTCAAATAATTTTTCAGGAAAATAATTTTCTCAAGTCCACTAACTGTTATCACTCTTTCCAATAATGATGGAGGTTTCCTTCCTAACTTTTTGTTTTGAAGTATTTTGATTATGTCATTATTTCTCTTCAAGTTGTAATCACCATTTTGATTGTTGCTGCTGTTGGAAGTCTTCAAGTGATGTACTTTCTGATATTTGTTCCAATTCTTTGTGATTCTGTAGTGCTAGGACACAAGATTTGAAGAGGGTTGTTCCTCAATAAAACTTACAGGCTTCATTCAATTGAAGGTATTTTTAACCATTGATCCGAGAAAGTGTTCGTACACAGCTGACAGTTTCAGATATTTATCAATGATTTTAGCACCAGGCATGGCACCCATATGAATGTCTCATTCAGATGAGGCTATTTAAGAACATGACTCAAGTTTTTCAGTTAATGTTTTTGGTTTTGTTGCAAAATGTAGTGTTATATAAAACAACCCCTACTGTAGCTTATTCTATGTTTAATTTCCCTATCTCTTATACTAATTTTTTTATAACTAATATCTGTCTATATTTCTGAGATGAGGTATTATGTACCCTATTTTCATTATTTGGACTATTGTCCTTCTTCATGTGGTTGGAATGTCGAACTGAACCCTTTATTTCACTCGCTGGGGTAGTTCTTAAGGACACATGGCACAGTGGATAAAGGTGTTGGTTAGATCCAGTGACAGGACCCAAAGATTTGTGAGTTCAATACCTGGTTAAAGTGTTGGAGAACTTGGAGAGGTGAATTAACAGGAGATAACTGATAACTAACATCCATTAGACATGGCACGTGGAACTAGAACAGTTTACCCCAGCAAGCAAAATAAAGGGTTCAGTTCGACATTCCAACCACCTGAAGAAGGCCAGAGTGTACAACAGCCGAAACGTTGTGATAAATATGGTAACAAAGATGAGGACAAAAGTCTGAATAATGTAAACTTTTTATAACTAATCCATATATAAGGTATTTAAAGTGTTTAGTATTTACTAATTATTTAGACTGAAATTTGCCGATAGATTCAGTGTTGGTGCCATCACTGCTTCCATTCCAATTCCAGGTCATTGTTTCAGTTTTGGAAAGGTTTATCTTGGGTTTTATTTCTTGGAACACTTGATAGAGGATGAAGGGATGGTAGAGAGTTACAAGTTACTTAGACCAACAAAATATGGGAAGTTGTGGAGAGGCAAAAAAGTAATATTAGCCTTTTTATTAGAACTGTTTAGAGATAATAAATTTCATAGCATCTGGCTCAAAAACATTATGATAAGACTGAAAGTTAAAATTTTTAATGTTCATTCCAATATTAGGATTAAACAATAGATGCAAGAGGCTTGCATGCTTATGTAACTATTAGCTACCATTATGTTTCAGAAATCAACACTTTGGAGAGTAAATATTTACGGCCTCCTGGAAAATTTATCCTAGAAATGATATTAGCAGACTCAATGCGAGTCCAGGTAAAAAAACTAATTACAGTAAACAATGAATACGAAACAAACGAAGATGCATGTATTACCAAAAGGAATACCATGTGATGAAAGGTAAAACAAAAGATGAAACAAGCTATAAGAAGGTTCTTGTGTGTGTGTGTGTGTATGTATGTGTGTGTGTGCGTGTGTGTGTGTGTGTGTCTGTCTATGTGCGTGTGTGTCTCTGTGTGTGCGTGTGTGTATCTGTCTGTGTGTCTGTGTGTGTGTGTGTCTGCGTATGTGCGTGCACGCATGTGCGTGTGCGCGTGTGGGTGAGTGTGTAACAAGTGTGGGTAAGAGAGTACAAAAGTCAAGAGAAAAAATTATAAAAATGAATGTGCTCCAGTCGGGACACTCTACCCATATACTATTATATCATTAAGCCAGAGTTGAAAAGCTGTAAAAGAGGCAAGGGAGGGAAATGCACACCTTTTTATAGGTGACAGTTTTTTTGTTTTTTTGGCAAAGTCAAGTGGGATAATCTGCACAATGTTAAGGAAAATCTTTTCTTTAAAATTTAATATTTTAAATTTATATTTGAAAAATAAATGTCAGATTTTCAGACTTGTTTTTTTTTTTCATTTTAAGATGGCTTAAAAGACTTTGTTTGCTAACCACAACTCCATTGTATAAGAAGAACATTGCCAATTGCAAGTGTTCTCTGAGAGGTATTAGCTTTGTACTATTCATTACAAGATTGTCAACTAAAAGGGAAATTATAATTTTATACAAAGACATAGTCCTTCTTTTTGTCTTCCAATGAATAAAATTTCTGTTTCAGAGCAATCAAAATGTTAACATAGAATCAAAGATAATTATTTTCTATTTTTTTGTATGTTCTCTATTTTTAGAAATGTTTTGCCACATGTTGACATGTGTTGAAATTCTCTCAGTATTTGAAGAAGCTGATTTGTTTGGAAAATACTTTGACAAAAATCCTATTCGCAGTTTAATAATTTCTTTAATTTAATTTTATTTTAAAAGACTTCATGATAAACAATATTTTTTGAGGAAATTTTTTTTGCTCTAAATTTTAACAGCAAAGAATAAAGTCTTAGTTCTTACTCTTGAGCATGCAACATAAACTGGCCATGCATAAATATTTCCTTTTGGAGCCAAATTCCAACTTTTTGAAGTGTTTGGCTTTGTGATATGTTTATAGATCTTGCAAACGCAGGGCAAACTGTAAACTGGTTTCTTGTGCATATAAAAACTTAAAGAAAAGATATGCAAAAAACAATATTCCATTTTTATTAAATAAGTACTCGTCGTTTTAATCATTAAATTGTTTTTAAAATAGTGGGAGTATTTTGTATGTTAAATAATAAAACTTTTAATTATTCAAAAAAAATGAATGAAAATTTATTGTACTAAGCTTAGTAAATCCAACTGTACTTTGTACTCCCTCCTACCTGTTTGCACTTCTCCAAATTTTGATTGGTCAATGTATGGCTATTTTAGAGGGTGTGACTGATGTACGGACTAACAGAAGTCACAGAATTTTATATATAGATTAATTCACCCAATACAAGGCCCAAGTACCACTCAAGGTAGAGGGTAACTGAGTGAAGGGAGAGAGAATTAATAGAGTCTTATGAGTACAAGTAGGATAGATATCAGTTGACCCTGGATTTAAAGAGACCAGTATTATAGTTATCAGGGAAGCATTCACTCAAGAGTGTGTTCCACAAAGTAACAGCTCTGGGGAAGATGCAGTCTGAGTGGAACTTGATTTTTGTCAAAGGAACACAAAAGGAAGGTGGATAGTTTGTCACTGTGAACATGGCAGGGTGGGTCCTAGAAATGAAGCTCTGACCTGGTGACATTAAGGAATGTAACTTGTCTGCTATAGTAAAATCAATATAGTAGTGAGAATCTAGCAACATTTTGCCTGTGGGATAAGAGTTGCAGGGCAGAGAATAATTCATCCCTGATAAGGTCGCATAAGTGCTTTTGAATTCTGTTGAGGCTGGACGGACAGTAAGGATTGTGTAGCACCAAACCTGATATGGTAACGATACTCCATTCTTGGTTTGATAAATCATGGCAGCAGGAGTTAGGTATTTTTTGGAGATCTTGTAATATTTAGTTTATTTTTCTTTGGTTTTTCATCTTCATTAACCCTTCTTTTATTTACTTCTACCATGAAGAGTCTGAACCAACATGGTAATACCATTACAGCTTGGCAGAATTCTACAGCATTCTGTGGAATTGCTAGCAAGTAAATATGTTTATTTAGACAACTTTCCTTTGATTTTTATGTAAGGAAAAAATTTAACAAAACTGAAAAAGGAAAGAAAATTCTGTCTTTGGGGAATCCAAACAGGCTTATATTCAATGCATTATGCACCCTATATCAGGGTTTAATTAAGAACACAGACTTATTGGTTAAGGAAAGAATAAAGAAACAAGGAAGAGTGCTTTGAAAATATCAGAGGACACAGGTCTTAAAATGTTTTTATAAGAAAGGAAATGGAAGGAGTGGTGAAGGAAGTGTTACTTGGGGTCATTCTTTGTTGTTTTTCAGGTTCAAAAAGAAATCGAGACACAACGTAAAAAGAGGAAGACGTGTCAGTTGACGGAAATATGACAAAAGGAGAAGAAATGAAAGAGAAAAATAAGAGAGATAAGAAGAAAAGGGTAAAGTGGCTTGAATGGAGACAGAAAAAAGAGAGAGAATACAAGAGAATAAATGAGGGTGGGAAATGAGTGAGAGAGGGAGAGAAATATAAAACCAATAATGCTTTCAAAAAATGAAAAAAAAACAAAAAACTTTAGTACAAAACTGAAGCTGACGTCAAAATTGCTATTTTATGATAATATACTTCCAAGGTGAAATTTTTCTTCATTTTTATATCATTTCTAACAGACATAATTTTGATATAGAATATGTTTTTATATATATATATATATATATATATATATATATATATATATATATATATATATATATATACATATGTATATATATATATATATATATATATATATATATATATATATATGTATATATATATATATATATATATATATATATATATGTATATAATTTATTTGAAAATTATAACATAAACATGAAATAAAAGCACTACAAAAATACACCATCAGTTGATAAAACTCCAGAAGCGTTGAAACAAAATGGCTATTTTTGTAGTGATTTTATAACATATTTATGTTATAATTTTTGAATAAATCATATTTGCTCTACTCTGTATTGAACACTCTTTTAAGAATAGTATTTTTGGTTATTGGAATTTATTCCATATACACTAATTCTATACTTGTATGTATGTATGTATGTATGTATGTATGTGTATTTGTTTCTATGAAATTAATCAATTTAAATGCTTAAAGAAAAATTCCTGTCCACATTCACAATTTAGGGAAATAATAATCAACAATACAACTATACTCCACCATGAAAATAAAAACAAAAACTCCAAATTCTGGAAGCTCTTTATCTAAAAAAATTACAGACAAAAATAAATAATGTCAATTATGTGTATAGCAACAAATTTAAAAAATGCTTATAACAGCAATGTTTTAAAATATCTAAACTGTAATTGTTAAAATCTACAATTAAAACAATATTTTAAAACATGTAATTACAATTTTTAATATGGATTTACATAAATTAAGTTACCTCCCTTAAATAGCAGTAAAGGTTTTCAAATTGTACAGCATTCATGATCGCATATTCATAAATCACATTAATATTTGTCTTAGCAGTTTACCCCTGAAGATGATCCTGGGTAAGATTGAAACTACTTGGGAAAATAAAGACCATGTGGATAATTACAACATTTTTCTTGATCACTTTTGTACTAAAAATAAGAAACTGATACATGAACTTGAGATGATAAATAGACATAATATATCAAAATTATTCAACCAAACATGCATGAATGAAGATATGCTACCTAAATATATATATCTATATGTATATGTCATTCACAGACAGTACTGTTTTGCTGTATCACAGCTCCTCAGTGCGACTAGACATCCAAATGCCTCAAGCCAGGATTGAAACACAACTAATTTTGTGTCAGCCAGAGCTATTTTCACTCGGTAGAGTTACACAACTAAATCAAGCATATTGTTTTTACAAATGTAAACAAATGCCAATCAGCCAAAGTGCTCCATTCATTTTACTGAAGAGCTTTGCATTAGTGCAGGTGGCTGTTGTTTATAGAATTAGCTTATCACTCAACAGTGCTCAATTGAAATGTATTTTCAAGAGCTAAATTATGTCATTCACAGACAGTACTGTTTCGCTGTATCACAGCTCCTCAGTGCAACTAGACTTCCGAATGCCTCAAGCCAGGATTGAAACACAACTAATTTGGTGTCAGCCAGAGCTATCTTCACTCGGTAGAGTTACACAACTAAATCAAGCATATTGTTTTTACAAATGTAAACAAATGCCAATCAGCCATAAAGTCTGTGAAAACTGTTCAAATGTTGGATATATTTGAGTGCTTTATCAAGAATTTTTTTTTTTTAACTGAATATATAGATTTTTATGTGTGTCTGTAGTGATGGGAATGCTTTTTATTTTCCAAATACAATCAGCACATTGTATCTATATTTTTTCCTACCCAAGAACTTTCAATCTTTCTTCCAAGATCATCCACAGGAGTGAATTACAAACACAAACTTATTGTAAGTGTGATAAAAAGTGTGATCCCAAATCTTAATGTTGATTGGTGATCAGTTGATTTTTAGAGGCATATTTAATACTAAAGACTAAATATTTTGAAGATAAATTTATGGCTTCAACTAAATATATTTTGAATGCAATTGTATATCTTCAACTGCAAATAAAATGTATTGTTGGTCATTTTACTATAAATATGTATCATTGGTAGGTTGATTTTGTTTAGCGGTATATCAACACCTCTATGGGTTATTTACTGCTGAAATCTAAATATTTTGAACACAATTTTATGTCATGAACTAAATATATTTTGAATGCAATTATGTCTTCAACTACAATGTATTGTTGGTCATTTTGCTATAAAATGTATTGTTGGTAGATTTTATATAAAAATGTATTTTTATACTTTCATAATGTTTTGTTTAGCAGTTCACTATTTGACCATAGCTGGGACCCTAACAGGTGCTACCATGCTAGGGAAGGGAACAACAGCAATTAAGAGGTGGTTTCATGCTCCTCAAAACCTCCAATCTCTTGATCAGAGGCCTTGCTGCTGGATGGAATTTATCATCATAGACTCTTAATGTTGGTCAACAACTTCATCTATATGTAGGATAACAAAGAAAGATCTGATATGATTGGTCCAAAATAACAAGTGATTGGAATACATGAACATGGTATTCCCTACATGTAATCTCCAGGTCCTTTAAAACCTTGATAATGGACAAATATCAAACCCAGTCTATGAAAATATTATCGAAGCACAGAAAGAAACTTCAGGAGCAACAGTACCACTTAGAGAAAAATTTAGAAAGTGAATTACTTGTGAGAATTCAAACAGCAGAAAAAACACTAAAAGAATGTTATCATGAAACTAAGAGATATAGAACTGAAGAAACTGAGACATGCTTGCAAAATGATAAAGAAAAGAGAGCAAGCAGATGGACTCTCCCATTGATTTCAACATATAAATGCCTCTCAGTTCTGTTTTCAAGCTGAAATGTTAGATGATTGGTTGATTTTGTTTAGCAGCTTATCAAACTCTATTGTTTATTTAATGAAGAAATCTAGATATTTTGTATATAATTTTATACATTCTGGGTAAAAAGTAATTTTTAAATATAGTTTTTAGATCATAAAATGCATTGCTGGTAATTTCACAACGAAGATACATTGTTAGGAATTTCATTACCAAAATAAATTGTTGCTAATTTCATTACCAAAATGTATTGTAGGTAATTTCACTACCAAAATTATATTGTTGCTAATTTCACTACCAAAATGTATTGTAGGTAATTTCACTACCAAAAATATTGTTGCTAATTTCACTACCAAAATATATTGTTGATAATTTCACTACCAAAATGTATTGTTGGTAATTTCACTACCAAAATGTATTGTTGGTAATTTCACTACCAAAATTATATTGTTGCTAATTTCACTACCAAAATGTATTGTTGGTAATTTCACTACCAAAATATATTGTTGATAATTTCACTACCAAAATGTATTGTTGATAATTTCACTACCAAAATGTATTGTTGGTGATTTCACTACCAAAATGTATTGTTGGTAATTTCACTACCAAAATGTATTGTTGATAATTTCACTACCAAAATGTATTGTTGATAATTTCACTACCAAAATGTATTGTTGGTAATTTCACTACCAAAATGTATTGTTGGTAATTTCACTACCAAAATTATATTGTTGCTAATTTCACTACCAAAATGTATTGTTGGTAATTTCACTACCAAAATTATATTGTTGCTAATTTCACTACCAAAATGTATTGTTGGTAATTTCACTACCAAAATGTATTGTTGGTAATTTCACTACCAAAATGTATTGTTGGTAATTTCACTACCAAAATGTATTGTTGGTAATTTCACTACCAAAATTATATTGTTGCTAATTTCACTACCAAAATGTATTGTTGGTAATTTCACTACCAAAATGTATTGTTAATAATTTCACTACCAAAATGTATTGTTGGTAATTTCACTACCAAAATATATTGTTTGTAATTTCACTACCAAAATGTATTGTTGGTAATTTCACTACCAAAATATATTGTTGATAATTTCACAACCAAAATGTATTGTTGGTAATTTCACTACCAAAATGTATTGTTGGTAATTTCACTACCAAAATTATATTGTTGCTAATTTCACTACCAAAATGTATTGTAGGTAATTTCACTACCAAAATGTATTGTTGGTAATTTCACTACCAAAATGTATTGTTGGTAATTTCACTACCAAAATATATTGTTGATAATTTCACTACCAAAATGTATTGTAGGTAATTTCACTACCAAAATTATATTGTTGCTAATTTCTCTACCAAAATGTATTGTTGGTAATTTCACTACCAAAATGTATTGTAGGTAATTTCACTACCAAAATATATTGTTGATAATTTCACTACCAAAACGTATTGTTGATAATTTCACAACCAAAATGTATTGTTGGTAATTTCACTACCAAAATGTATTGTTGGTAATTTCACTACCAAAATTATATTGTTGCTAATTTCACTACCAAAATGTATTGTAGGTAATTTCACTACCAAAATGTATTGTTGGTAATTTCACTACCAAAATGTATTGTTGGTAATTTCACTACCAAAATATATTGTTGATAATTTCACTACCAAAATGTATTGTAGGTAATTTCACTACCAAAATTATATTGTTGCTAATTTCTCTACCAAAATGTATTGTTGGTAATTTCACTACCAAAATGTATTGTAGGTAATTTCACTACCAAAATATATTGTTGATAATTTCACTACCAAAACGTATTGTTGGTAATTTCACTACCAAAATGTATTGTTGATAATTTCACTACCAAAATGTATTGTTGGTAATTTCACTACCAAAATGTATTGTTGGTAATTTCACTACCAAAATGTATTGTTGATAATTTCACTACCAAAATGTATTGTTGGTAATTTCACTACCAAAATGTATTGTTGATAATTTCACTACCAAAATGTATTGTTGGTAATTTCACACCAAAATGTATTGTTGGTAATTTCACTACCAAAATGTATTGTTGATAATTTCACTACCAAAATGTATTGTTGGTAATTTCACTACCAAAATGTATTGTTGGTAATTTCACTACCAAAATGTATTGTTGGTAATTTCACTACCAAAATGTATTGTAGGTAATTTCACTACCAAAATTATATTGTTGCTAATTTCACTACCAAAATGTATTGTTGGTAATTTCACTACCAAAATTATATTGTTGATAATTTCACTACCAAAATATATTGTTTGTAATTTCTCTACCAAAATGTATTGGTGGTAATTTCAGTATAAATATTTACTGTTGATTTTTGATTGTTGGCTCACTATTTCCACATAGCTGAGACCCTAACTTGTGCTACCACCCCAGGTCAGGGTGGACCTGGAATCAACGGCAATTAAGAGATGGTTCCTCACTGCTCAAAACCTCCAATCTCCTGATCAGAGGCCTTACTTTGGCATGTAGCTAGCATCATACCCAGTACAGTGAAATATTAGACAATCCAAATTCAGAGGAATTCATTATATTGGTAAAGGCCTGTGTTGAATCAGCAACACTTTTCAGAAGGGATAACGGAGAAAAGACTCACAGGGTGCCACAAAATCTCTAAATAGCCATTCTATTTTATTGACATGGATTTAATCTCTCTTGAATAATGTCAAAGCCTAAACACACATTTCATCTTCTCTGTACCTTAAGGATGTGGGCTATTATGGCTCTCCACAACTACCTATTTTTTTAGCTCTTACTAACATTTATCCTTTCATTATCACATCCACTCCCCGCTCTTATTTACACAAGTTTGTTACGTAGATTACTTGTTGCTTTCCTCTATCCCTCTTGCTTTCAGTATGACCTGTGAGTGTCAGATTCTACAAGCCTTCTTTCCTCGTCATGTGTCCTAGAAATTTCAGCTGCCTCTCTCTGATTCTAAGTATAAGATCCAGAGTTTCTTTTTCATAGATTATCACTCAAAGCAACAAAAGCTAATCTACCCTAATATTTAACCCATAGTGGATGGGGGATGGATTCATACCTTTTCCAAAGTCATTAGTGCTAATTATATGAAACAACCAGAATTTAAACCCAGCAAGCCAATTCCATTTTCCATGGTGTTAACACTTATCATAACTGCACATCCATATATACAGTGCTGCACAAAAGGAAATGAACCCGAAAGATAATATTTAAAATAATTCTTTCATTTTTTTCCAGATAATCAACAAATCTTAATTAAACTATACATACATAAAGAGAAACCTTTATTAAATGAATTACAAACACTTTCAAAAACTTTTATCAAGCTGGAATAAAAATATTAATTAAAAATTAAGATGTGCAAAAGTAAGTGAACCCTTACAATTACACTCTGTATTTTTGTTTTGCATTGTTGCCTGTGCAATTAATTTTTTGTGCATGTGTAAAAATCAAAATGACACAAGTTCATTTTTTTAGTAAGCTGTGTATACAGCAGTCAAACAATATAACTCAATGTGTATGCAAAAGTGTACAGTTAGAGACTAAATTTTAAAAAATATATATGCAAGGATTAAAAGAACTTCCTGAAGCTTTAAAAAAATGGCATAGTTGAAACCTATAAGGATGGAGAAGGCTGCAAAAAGCTATCAAAATGATTTGGAGTGCACTTCTCCAACAAATGGAAGGCCTTTGGTATGATGGCATGATAATCAAGAAGTGGCTGTCAGTGAAAAATAAGAGCAAGAGTAAGTAGACATCTAGTTCGGCAAGGCCAGGCAAATCTTGCTCAGACCTTTGTGGTCCTCCAATGCTCCCTGGCCAATGTCAGAATCAATGTGTATACATCTACAGTGCAACAATATCTGAACAATGTCGATCTTCATGGCAGAATTCCTAGAAAAAGCCACTACTTACGAAATAGCACAAGCATGCTCACCTCAGCTATTTCAAAGCGCATATTAATAAGCTAGAAACATTCTGGCAAAAGGTCTTATGGTTGAATGGGACCAAACTAGAGCTTTTTGGAAGGAACAATAGGTGGTATAGCTGGTGTGCTCCTAATATGGCTTTTAACAAGAAGAATTTGATAGCAACCATTAAACATGGGGTGACAGCATTATGATTTAGTGTTTGCGTTGCTGCAACTGGAAAATGCAAAATATTATGTATTGATGACACAATGGACTCTGCAAGATACCAAGCAATTTTGAACAAAAGTTTCTTGTCTTCAGTTCAAAAGTTGGGTTTAGGTCAGGACTGGAACTTTCAACAGGACAATGATTTGAAGCATCAAAGCAAATGCACCGAAGAATGAGTTTGTAAAAAATAATTTCAAGTCTTGGAATGGCCTAGACAAATTCCTGAAAATCTGTGATTCAAGTGAAAGAAGGCGAAGCATGCAAAAACCTAGGTAATAATGAGCAATTGTGGGAGTTTTACCAAAAAGGTAAAAAATCAGCACTCACTACTGCAAGAAACTTCTTAAAAATGATAGAAAAAGACTGGTTGACATTGTAACCTCAAAAGAAGCAGTCACCAAATATTAAATGTAAGCATTCACTTACTTTTGCACATGTTAATTTTTAATTAATATTTTTATTCCAGTTTGATAAGAATTTTTGAAAGTGGTTGTAATTGATTTAATAAATGCTTTTATTTATGAATGTATAGTTTAATTAAGATTTGTTGATTATCTGGAAAATAGAGATATTTAAAAAAAATATTATCTTAGGGTTTCACTTACTTTTGCACTGCACTGTGTATACATATATATATATATATATATATATATATATATATATATATATATATATATAATACATAAAAGGTTAATGGCCAGAGAAATATGCAAGGAAATATATATAGATATATATATATATATACAGCGTGCGATAGATAAATTGTCTTCTAAATTATCAAAAATGAAAATAGCACTAACATTTCATTTTAACAGATATATTTACCAAAATTACACAAGAATATCTTCAAACACTGAAGAGTAAATTTATTCAATAAATCATCATTGGCTTCAACCAAGGCCTGCAGATGACTTCAGACAAACTGGTGAATACTGCCATAAATCTTGCCTTGAATTCATCTTTGGTGTTACAAGGAGTTTTTTTGGTCTCTCATTCAACTGCACCCCACACATAATAATCAAGGGGGTTGAAGTCTCAGGAGTTAGGTGGCCAGATTTAAGGGGTGATATGGTTGCAGAAATTATCTGACAGCCATGACTGGCCTCCCCTGCTTGTGTGGTATGGTGCAGATTCTTGTTGCCAGATATAAAGGCTTCCAGCAGCCACCCTCTTGACCCAGAGCAGCACTACCTCCTCAAGGCACTTGATGTAGGCTTCCTTGACGAATCTGAGGTTCTCACCAACAAATTCAGGAGTTCTTTTCTTATCAAAATGATCAGAGAGAGTTTCTCAGGCTGCTATACCTTTGTAATCAAACTCTTCCACCCATTTAGGTATCCTCTGCACTCTCCACGGAATTGATATGCAAAGACTCAGGAAAAGTTTGTATTGGCACTTCCTTTGTGAATACCAAACAGTTTACAAATTTCTGGCAGAGTGAATTGCGTCATGGTGCTCTTTTTCTCATGGACATTACTCAATTGACACTACGATAGTGTGCAGGCAACAAAATCAAAAACAAACAACGAGCAAACGCAAAATTAAAAATAAAAAGTGGCGACAATTTACCCATCGCACGCTGGAATCCTTTTAACTAAAAGCAAGCAAGCATTCCACTTCACTTCAACTTGATTTTGATTGGTTTGTGCTGGCCAATGAGTCGGAGTGAAGAACACATTGC
>OZ038503.1:90463964-90568964 GCA_964036315.1 Acanthosepion esculentum | reverse complement strand
TGGATGCTTATCAAAGAACAGATCTTTTTGCTACATACACAGCTCAGCATAATTGATTGTTTATTATTGTAGATTTTTTGTTAGTTAATCCATACAGCCCAAAATATTTTGTTATCAGGTGTTAACGACCCCAAGTTCATAATGGAGTATCCTATTAAAGCAGATATCTATCCCTCTCTCACTATCTCTCTCTCTCCATCTCTCTCTCTCTTTATACACACACACACACACACACACACACACACATATATATATATATATATATATATATATACCAGCAGCATGGCCCGGCGTTGCCCGGGCTTGATTCAAAAATCGTACGACTCATACAGCAATTGCTATCACTTGACTTAAAATATTTTTGCCCTTCTTGGCCTTTAAAAGAGTGCCCTTTGCTGTGCTGATGTTGCTACATGCCTTACTTCTTGCCTATCTCACACTGCGAATTTTTCTAAGCTCTATACTAAACATTAAATCTGTTATGAAAAAAGAACTAAACAAAAAGAACACAAAACAATCAGCTTTAAAAAAGGACTCGTAACTGGAAAAACTGAATGAAAAAAGAATGTTAACAACAAATATTTTTCACACCCAACCCACTTCTACGGAATCAGAATCAACGTTGAGTTTAAGCAACCGAATGTGACAATTGGAGTAAAGTGCCATGCAGATTTAAATTTTTCCCACTTGTGACGAATGCAGTTATCAATTTTTTTTGCATGCTAGTTAACATTCCTGTCCGTCAGCTGTTGGCTCTCACGCTGGCCAATAGAATCTTAATGACTATTCGTGACAGCCAGCTATAGGCTCTCACTCTGGCCAGTAGAAAATGGCCACAAACTACATGAAAACTGCCGTAGAAGCATGAAAAAAATCGATTATTTCCACTATAGATGGGAGTTGGGAAATGCAAAGTTGTTCTTTGCCTTCTTACTAACAGGGGAGTATGTGCATGTAAATTTTGTTGCAAATTGTCGAAAATTGCGGCCGTGCATTCGTAACACACACACACACACACACACACACATCCTGCCTTTTATAGATAGAGATATATATGGTAAAAGTAATAATCACTTGGTATATAAATTGTGTATCCTAATAATATAAAACTGATCCAGAAAAAGATCTCAATGTATTTATTATTACAGAGCAAATGTAGTATACAATAAAATCGAAAATTACCTCATATGGGAAATAAACCTATTTCAAACAAAGAAAACATCATCAGTCTTATACAACCCCAGGGTTGAATAAGACTGAGAAAATTTTCTTCGAGTGAAATAGGTCTACTCCCCATATGAGGTAATTTTGGATTTCCTTGTGTACTATATATATATATATATATATATATATATATATATATATATATATATATATATATATATATATATACATATATATATATGCATATATACATATATATATATATATATACATATATATATATATATATATATATATATATATATATATATATATATATATGTATATATATATATACCAACAGCAGCAACAACTAAAATGGGTAATATGTGTAACTCAGTAACTCAAAGAGAAAATAATGATATAATCAATATTTTTTGTTTTTACAGTGGTGTTCACTTTGTACAAGGCCCTGGGGTCATTCGAGATAGAGGGTTACAGAGTAAGAGGTACAGCTTATGCTTATATTTGTGGAAGATAACAGTTCGCCCTACACTAAAACAGGTTATGGTTGTAGTGATTGAGGAGATAACATTTTGGGAGTCAGTTCCGCAAGACAATGGTTCATGGAAAAAAGCTGCTTGAATGGAACTTACATCTCATCCGGGAGATATGAAGGTAATGTGGATGGTGCACTCCAATGTGTGCAGCATGGTGGGTCTTAGCCATGAAGATTAAGACTGGTCGAACTAAAGTGTTTAGTTTATCTGAACACTCGCCATGGAAATAGCAATAGAGCCGTGCGAAAGGTGTTGCAGTGGGGAAAATAATTTGCCACTTGCAAGGATACAGAGAAGCTTTTGGTCCCTATCGAGACTGGAAAGTAAAGAGAGGGCAGGAGTACTCCATTTTCAGCCTGATCTGGTTCTTTGAAAGGTAAAGCATAACAGGAGTGAGGCACTCAAAGCACAGGAGGCCTCTCTGAGAGAACACCCATTTATCATGATTGGTGAAAGTTCTGGATCTAACTGGCGATGGTGGAAGATCAATAGTTTGAAGCATTGAATGGGACCAGCCAGTTTTCCCTCCCACCAATCAGAGCTAGATCAGAGGAGAGTTCAGCTGCCAAGATCTGATATTCGAGGTTTAGGAGTTGCCCCCATATACCATCATATCATCAGCATAGATATTCGCAAACAATTGAAGTATACGCTTATGCAGATCATTTATGTAGAGGAGAAAGTGGGTTGGACCTGTGTTGATCATCTGGGATTCAAAGGACTGGACAATTACAAATACTTCAGGGACCTACCCATTGGATATGTTGCCATTCCACACTACTTCTAATAAAAGGTTAGGAAGGAAACCTCAATCAATATTGGAAAGGACAATAACAGCTACTAGACTTGAAAAAATGTTTCAAGAGAAAGATTTTGTAAATTTCAACCAAAAGCAGTACTGGCTGGTCAGCAAATGTTTCCTTGTAGGGAAACACCTAATATTGCCATTATCATATATATATATATATATATATATATATATATATATATATATATATATATATAGGTAAAAAAATCTTTTGCCTGATGATGACAACTCTATGCAACAAATATTTATTTTTTAAGATGAAATTCTTAACCAAATACATTCTCATATATATATATATATATATATATATATATAGTTTAAAATTTGTAACATAGCTTCCCTATGCCTTTTCTATAAATACTTTTATATTAATTGTTCTGATGAACTTTGCTCTGTGGTACCTAGACTTTATGAATGTAAGTGCAGTAATAGATTGGCAACAAAGTCTCATCATTTTACAGTTGACATGGCTGCTAGCTGTAGCCATAAGTCCTATGCTAACAGTTTCATCAGTCAGACTTCTTGCCTGGGGAACTATTCTCACTTCTTGGTTCCCACTTAACTGTGACTTCAAAAATTCAAATTCACTCCCATGTGTTGTTTTCACTCTTCTTAATTACTGCTTTTTTATTGTTCTCTCTTAATTATAGAGGTTTTTATTCATATTCTCAGTAACCCTTTGCTTGATAGTGGCTTTATTGCCTTACTTGGGGGTGAAATGATTATATATGCATATATATATACACACACATAAACAAAATAGACTACTCACAAGCACACACACAAACCCTACATAACATAGGAAATGTGTGTATGTGTATGTATATATGTATGTATATATATATATATGTATGTATATATGTGTATACTAATTCCTTATACTTAGACAATATGTATGTATGGAGAGGAAATATACATATACATATGCATACTAACAAAAACACACATAGTATAAAAAAATGGAAATAGATCTAAGAACACACAGGGGTCATTAAAAGATAAGAATACAGATATCTTTCCTCACCCTTTCTTGGACCAATCGTAATTGTTTTATTACCCTTCAAGCAGAAGAACTTTCTCACTGCCAGTCCAAGAAAGACATTTGTGTCACTACCACACAAAAAAGAGAATGTTTAACATCGAAAAAAATAAGGAAAATTAATTCATTTCAATAATATGTGAAAATATCCACTCTTTGCCTGAAGAAGGACACAAGACCCAAAACACGTGTTGCAAAGTTATGGAAAATAAAGCATAATATATATATTTTTTAAAAAAATCCACATTACAACCAAAAACGTTCGCAGTTTCTCTCTTCTTTTTAATATATAAACTTTTCTCTCATTGGAGCAACTATAACCTCTTCCCTATATATATATATATATATATATATACATATATATATATATATATATATATATATATATTTTAAATAAAAACAGACCACTTTAAGGTTCCATATAATAAATTATTTCACCGCAGCCCTTTTAAAGGACAGCGGATCATCAGATTTTATTTCCAAATGTTGAAACGAAAAAAATTATTAGCTCTGATTTACATTGAGCTCTCTGGATTTTATCCCCCTTGGGTCTACCCATACAGATTACCTAGTTTTTTGTAAACTAAATATATATATATATATATATATATATATATATATATATATATATATATATATATATACAAATGTAAAAAAAATGAAATGAATATAAACTCAATCGTTCATAACATTAATTTAAAAGAGAGCTCAATATAAAAAGTAGAGCAATAGTTATTTATTACAAGTTATTACATTTGAACATACATTTTACCACTACAAATATGCATATTTGTTTTGATCCCCAGTTCAGGCATCTCATCGGGTTGTGATCAAAGATAGTGATGATGATTTAACATCGCCTCTTTTTTATTTTAAAAAATTAGAAAGACATAAGTAAAATTACGTAAAAGGAAAAGAAAGAAATACACAAGTTAAAGCAGAAAAAAAGAAGAGGACAAGAAATCAATAAAAGAAAAGGAAAGAAGAAAGAGAAATAGACAAAGGTAGGAAAAGAAAGATATAAGAAATCATCCTTTCATCAAAGAAAAGCAAAAGAAAAGGAAAGGAGAAAAGAAATAATATATCAAAATTTACAATTTCAAAGAAAAAGAAAGAAGAGGAAAGAAAAAGGGAAAACGGGAGAAGTTGTTAATTTAACCACTGAAAAATTGTTAATGATGAGAGAGATGTAATTGAGAAAGAATTCAAAATTTAATTAGAAATGGTGGCAACGAAACAGAAAATCTTTTAGATACAATATTGCAGATTCTGAGCCATTTGGCATTTCGAAAGAAGCTACATATTAAAACAAAAGTAAACATAGTATATAAATAAAAGACACTTTAAGAAGTAAAAAACATTAGACATGCAAAATAACTAATTCACTTTACAAACCATTACATTATAAATAAAATATAAATATAAATTTTGGAATATTAATATGATTTTTATGAATTTAAATGCTATTACCAAACATTATTACCAGTAATACATGAGTATAAACCTTCCACAGAATACTTTATTAACGGTAATTTATGAGTATAAACCTATCTGCCACATTAATTCAAAATAAACTACTAAGGATAATCTTAAAGTGTTTATATGAAGGTAATATGAAATAAGAGAAGTGATTATGAAGTTATATAGTTTACCAAAATTGTAAAGTAAAAACGTAATATGCCTACAATTAACAGTAATTTCAAATCTTTGATTTAACAATTTATCGCTATTCAAAAGCTTAATTATCTGAATTTTCTCCTCTAGATATAGAAAATAAATAAAGATCTACAGGTTCTGGCTAGTTTGAGGATTTTCCATTTAACTTTACGTGTTTTGTTTTCTTCTTTCAATTTCAATTTCCAAAAATATTTTGTAAATGAAGTCATGTTGCAAATTGTTAGCATTAGTAAAAGATGAGAGAAGGTTATACCAATGTATTTTAAAATTACCAGAGCTTGATCGTTCTTGTTAAGCAAGGAGGACAGCTGTGCCCTAGCTAAGGATACTTCCCCACTATCACGGGGTTTAATCGCCTGATCATTTTTTCCTTACACTCAGTTTGCACTGCTAATCTAACTAGATTGAGTCAACAACTATAATCAGAAGCGAACGACCTAAATTTTTATGCTAATTTATCCCACCACATATTCCCAACAATAGCTGTAGCATTAGTAGCAGCTGGTCCTGGAAATCTCACTCACCAAATAATGATGCATTCAATTTCCAGTAGTCAGCGACCCTGACCTTAGGCTTACCTAAGTTTAAATGATGCCTTTCCTAAGGATGTTAGAATACAATTGAGAGCAACCCCCCTTTTCTCACAGATGAAACACTGATAGCCGTTTGCTATTCTATCTCTATTTTCCTGGCAGATATTTGGCCAACTACATTCCTTGGTTCCACCAGTTTTTCCCAGTTAGGACACTCTGTGCCATCTACACTGAGTCAGCTCTTCCTCATTCCCTTCATATTCCATTTGTAAGGAGTAAGTTCCACTCAGTCAGCTTCTTCCCCAGAACTGCTACAATGTGAAACAGACTCCTGATAGGATGCTTCCCTGATCACTACAATTTTGATGTCTTCAAGTCAATGGTCAATCATCATCTATCCTACGTATCCTGATAATATGCAACCGTTGCTCCCTCCCTATCCACCTCCCAACATTTCCATTCAGTAACCCTCTACTTTGGGTGACGCTAGCATGGTCACAAGTCATCGTGGCCGAGGGATTGAGTAATTAGCATTAGTAAAAGATGAGAGAATGTTATACCAATGTATTTTAAAATTACCAGAGCTTGATCGTTCTTGTTAAGCAAGGAGGACAACTGTGCCCTAGCTAAGGATACTTCCCCACTATCACGGGATTTAATCACCTGGGATTGAGTGTGATGGACTTGTTTGAATTGTTGATCATGCTAGATAAAATGCTCTTTCCCAGAAACTGTAACTAGGGTCTGCTCAGCATAGTTGCAGTATAAACCATAGATGGGCTCTGTGGGTGTTGAATAAACACAAATGTGCCTGAACAAGCGTCTGCAACTGGGATTGGTTAGCCACCCTAGTAGACAGGTATCCTCGTATACAAGTGGCCAGCTATACATAACTTTGGTTACACTTAAGCCTGGTATTGGGTGAAAAAAGAAAAAAGACTAGGCTAGAATTTGAACTGAAGTTACTAAATTGATTTTTTTTTTGTATAACATTTCACCAATCACACAACCTCTTTGCAATTACTCACTTTAAATTACTTTCTCTCTCTCTCTTTCTTTTCACTCTGCTTTTTCTTTCTTCTTTTTCTTTCCCTTTTCTATTTATCCATCTTATGATCCTGTAGAAACCTTTTGCCCAGGGGTGACTTTAAAATTTCAAGTTCTCGTTTCTCTTTTGTTTTCTCTTTTCTCAGATCCTTAGCTACTATTATCTAAATGGAAGTATTCTCCTATGGCCCTGAAGGAAAATTAATAACAATGTTTAATGGAACACAGGATTTCTATCAACTTCAATTGATTAGCTGACAGGAAAGGGTTTAAGCAAATATTCCATTAGGGCTGAGGCCTTCTGGGAAATACACTTCCCAAATGTTTATTGTTCTCATTATAACAATGAATATGGTAAATGTTGATTTACTGGGGAATTATCAATATTAATGACTGGAGCAAACATCAGGTTTAGAGTTGTAGAGTTTAATACTTTGTAAGATTGGGTTTATAGAATTATTGTGTTTCATGTCTCAGTATAATCAGTGCATGTCCATGTCTGTATAGATGTAAATTCATATACACATATACACTTATATATAAAATGCTATTTTTATCTACACAGAAAAACTCTTTTAAAATAGTGCACTCTTACATACATAAGAAAAGGAATATATATATATACTCGACTCTCTCGTTGAATTCAACGTATGAGAGTCAAGCAGCTCAGTTCATAGGAACCGACAGCCAGACACCAGCACATATGATTTGATTATAGTGGTGAAGGCTTTGTGCAGGACCATCCACACTTTTTGAAAGGCTGAATACAGAGACCTGGTGCACTACATGCCAGAAGGTCCCCAAACAACCCTCCATAAGTTTTGGATTCACAGTCGTCTTTCTCCTAGACCAGTTGCCATCCAAAGCTACAGTATCCGGTCTGCCCTGCTATTTACCCATAGCTGGGGGGAGAAGCAGAGGATTCATACCTTTTCCAAGGGTATTAGCATATAAGTGAACGCAATAGATTTGACTGAAATTTGAACTTGATTCTATGATTCCTCAATCCAAGCCACTATCACTAATAAATATATATATATATATATATATATATATATATATGAAGAAATATAGTCTTAAAGTGTGCTATATTTATGGGATAAAGTGCTCAATATCAGAGATAGAGCGTGTGTAAATATAAAAGTGGACATGGAAGTCAACTCTTAGAGGCGACAGTCTGTTTCATGCTAGATGTAATCGTCGGGCCACCGATTGCATCTAGCATGAAACAGACTGTCGCCTCTAAGTGTTGACTTCTATGTTCACTTTTATATATATATATATATATATATATATATATATAGTTTAAGGTATGCTATTTTTATGGGTGAAAGTGCTCAGTATCAGAGATAGAACATGTAAATATAAAAGTAAACATTGAAGTCAATACTCAAAGGAGACTGTTTCATGCTAAACACAATCATCAGGCCTGATGATTGTGTTTAGAATAAAACAGTCTGTTGCCTCTGAGTGTTGATTTCAATGTTCACTTTTATTTTATATATTGTTATATACCGTACCTATGAACACTAATGGGTATGTCCCAATCCTCATAAATACATTGGACACTATTGCAAGTAATGGGGGTAATATGCTGTCTAAGTAGTCCACCACTAGCAGTGGTTTACCTACTCCACACCGCTGGCGAGTATTATATTTTCTTGATGTTATAAAGATTACCATTTCATTTGTAACCTCCGTTTTGGTTATTCCTCATTAAGTAACCATTTCTAGGTTACAACATATATATATATATATATATATATATATATATATATATATATATATATATATGTGGGATAACTATCTATATTTTCATCTTTCAAGAACAATATTGGGGGAAAATTTATGACAAAGTGGAAAAAGTTTTCTTGTCACATGTTTTGTCCTTTAGGACTATTGGACTAAATTTGTTATATTGCTTCATCTAAACATCCACACGACCGATGTATGCTGAGAATTTAAAATATATATATATATATATATATATATATATATATATATATATATATATATATATATATGTATATATATATGAAATATGTGGTGTACTTCAATTTATATTCCAATGAATCATTCATACAAAAAGTAAATTAGGAAAGTTAATGATATAAAATGCCGAAATCCCTTCGCTAACAAATTTACTAATTTACTTTTTGTGTGAATGATTTGTCATAATATAAACTGAACTGCACCACATATTTGATTTAAAAGAACTGATCCGACGTGCAAATTTTCAGGATAACAACTGAGACATTACTCTATTTATTGAACAATTTAGTTCATGTCACATAAACAAGACAAAAGGAAAACTATTCTTTACCAATGCCTTTCGGACCCTGAGGGACATTAGCAAGATGAAGGTATAAAGTTTTAACTCATATTTATACACAGAAGTAAAGTGAAGAAAAAAATATATCGTTAAGTTTTCAAATTTTAAAATTGAAAACTGTGCTTGAGGGCAATTATCAATTCTTGCCAAAATATTAACTTACATCCTCTTTTTTTTCAAATCTCCTTTCTTAAAGTAAATATTCCTATCCCAATCCCAAGCCAACATATATGACCATAAACATTTTTAAAAATTAAAAAGAAAATGGTTAAATTTAAATATTTAAAATAAATAAATTAATACATAAATAAGTAAACAAAATAAAAAATAATTCGATTAAAAATTTTTTTTAATTTAAAAAATATTTAATAGCAACAATATTTACTCACTTTCATTATTAGGCAATAAATTACATCACTTAGCAGCCTTCATTACATACCTTTCATCATACAGTTGGCTTTAGGAATATTTTAGAGAATTCTTGAATTTAAAATTTGAATATGATATAATATTTTACCTCCACTGTACTTCTGTGTATGGATATGAGTTCTAAATTATAAATTTTCACATTTACCTCCATAAAGTCCCTCTAGGTGTGAAACATGTTGGTAAAGAAAGGTTTTAATTTTGTCTTTTATTTAGAATAATAAAATTTATGTCAAATCTACAAACATTACAAGTGCTCAATGCAAAATATAAAAAATACAGAGCAAACATATAGAATATAAAAAAGATCAACATTACTTGATTTTCCTTTACTTGATCTTTCCTTACTTGATCTTCACTTACTTGATCTTCCCTTACTTGATCTTCCTCTACTTGATCTTCCCTTACTTGATCTTCCTCTACTTGATCTTCCCTTACTTGATCTTCCTTTACTTGATCTTCCTTGACTTGATCTTCCCTTACTTAATCTTCACTTATTTGATCTTCTATTATTACAGTGGGGAATCTCTATCTATAAAAGGCAGGATGTGTGTGTGTGTGTGTGTGTGTAATGAATGTACGGCCGCAGTTTTCAATGGATTTGCACCAAAATTTACATGCACATTTAGAGAAAAGGCCAAGTCCACCATTGCATTTCCCAACTCCCATCGATAGTGGAAATAATCGATTTTTTCATGCTTCTACGGCAGTTTTCATGTAGTTTGTGGCCATTTTCTAATGGCCAGAGTCAAAGGCTATAGCTGGCTGCCAGGAATAGTCAGGAAGATTCTATTGGCCAGCGTGAGAGCCAACAGCTGACAGACACGAATGTTAACTAGCATGCAAAAAAATTTGATAATTGCATTCGTCACAAGTGGGAAAAATTTAAATCTGCATGGCACTTTACTCCAATTGTCTCATTCGCTTGCTTAAACTCAACGTTGATTCTGATTCCACAGAACTGGGTTGGGTGTGAAAAGTATTTGTTGTTAACATTCTTTTTTCATTCGGTTTTTCCAGTTACGAGTCCTTTTTTTAAAGCTGATTGTTTTGTGTTCATTTTTTTTAGTTCTTTTTTCGTAACAGATTTAATGTTTAGTATAGAGCTTAGAAAAATTCGCAGTGTGAGATAGGCAAGAAGTAAGGCATGTAGCAACATCAGCACAGCAAAGGGCACTCTTTTAAAGGCAAAGAAGGGCAAAAATATTTTAAGTCAAGTGATAGCAATTGCTGTATGAGTCGTACGATTTTTGAATCAAGCACAGTTAATGCCTGGCCATGCTGCTAGTATTTAATAAGAAAGATGATGGAAAGAAAAAGAAAAAGAAACTAAATAAAATTGGCTAGATTGTATGCAAAAAAATATATATATATATTTCTAAATTTAAAACTCCCATTGTCTCTCATTTATGTGCATATGTAGTCACAACAAATTCAACAAACCCTGACGGATGAAATGTATCCCAAAACCTTTTTCCAATTTGTCATACATCCTTTCTTTCAAAACTGTTCTTGATATATAAAAACAATTGTATAAAGATTTATATATCATTATCCTATATATACAGGGTGTATCAAAAATAATTTTAAAACCTTTGGGGGTGGGTTCCTGACACCAAAACAATGCAAAATAAACAGATGTCCAAAAGACCATCATTGTACCACAACACAGCAATTCAAAGCAAATGCTAAAAATGTTTTCTACTTGCTTCTACACATATATGCACCTGTCAGATCATTAACTGGCAGAACCTTTCAAATGCCCCACATGGTGTCGAATGGTTTCGCAGGCTCTCATGACATGTTGCTGAAGCGTCTCTGCATTATTAATGTTGATTGCATAAAGCAATTGTTTTAGGTGTCCCCCACAGATAAAAATCCAAAGGATTGAGATCGGAGGAATGTGCAGGCCATGGAATCGGTCCTCCCCTATTTATCCATCTTTCACGGTAGATGTTAACCAGTGCATCACAAACAATGTGACTAAAATGTACTGGAGCCCCATCATGCATGAACTACCGGTATCATTGTATTAGCAGGGGTACATCCTCTAGGAGGTCTGAAAGTGTGTTTAAAATAAAGTCTCTGTAGACAGTTCCCATAAGACATGCTGAGAGAACATATGGACCTACCAGACAGTAATCTACAATTTCAGCCCAGACATTAATCGTAAACTGATGCTGGTGTCTAGCCTCTATTGTATGATGGGGATTCTGATCCGTCCACAAATGTTGGTTGTATAAATTTGTTATTTCATCTCTTCCAAATGTTGCCTCGTCCATAAACAAGATTGAAGAGACAAGTAACAGATCGGCAGTTTGTGCAATAATCTAACGGCAATAGTCCTTCCGTGGTGAGTGATCAGAGGGTGAAAGACCATTTACACATTGCAAATGATATGGTCACAGGAGCTACTTTTGAAGTACCCTCCATACGGTACTATGAGATGTATGACATGCTTGGGCTATTTGACATGTGCTAATACCTGGATCATCTTTGACAGCCTGTAGAATGTGTTCTTCATGTCAGGCATATGAGCAGATTTCTTCCTCAGTTCATAGTTTTTGGTACCAAGAATCCTGTCTCATCAGCGCAACAATAAACAGCAACAAAGGTTGGGTAACTCAGCCGTCTTCAGTCTGAAAATGCAATCTGATACAGCCATGCAACCTCAAGTCATTTAGCATTTGCACAGTTGTATATAAAAATCATATCTTCCTGCTAAAGATATGTATATCCTGCCATAGTTAAAATGAACACTTCTCGGTTAGCTCACTACTATACATGTTAAACATTGAAGACAGACTAGCCTACATGAATGACAAATGTAACCTAGTCTACATGGCAGTATTGTATCATCTATCTGCCCCCAATGTATTTAAAACTATTTTTGGTATGCAAGTTTGGCTAAAGACAAAGTAAAATTTGTTAAGGGGTTTTTAATTATTTTTTTTATATTTGGGCTCATTTTCCTTGGTTTGCAGTACATATTAAATATGTTTAGTACATTTATCTCGATTAAGTCATTATCAAAGATTTGCATTTCTTGTGCAAGAAAAGATTCTTTAAAAAGTTTGACATTTGGTTGATTCATCAGATTTTGGTAAGTCGGTTAGGCTTATAACTTTTCAGCATCCTTTCATCTATAAACACACACACAAATGCACACATGCACATGTGTGTTTGTGCTTGTGCACAAATACAGAAATGTACACTTACGATAACTGCAATATAGAAATACAAGCACACAATCATGTATGTGAATGTATATGTGTGTGTCCACATGTGCGTGAGTTTATGCAAATAAATTCTTCTGTTTAGTTACCCATTTTATTCTTCACCATCCACACATATCCAGAACAGGTGAAAACAAGTTTGAAAGACTTCACACCTGCAGGAAGTGGCCTCGCATTAATTAAATCATATTTACAAAGTTTTGCTCGAGATATATTTTTGTATTTTATCAAGGAAACAATAAAGGATTTGGCCGATATATATATATATATATATATATATATATATATATATTACTCTAACTGAATGAATGATAACAAAGAAGTTTTGTTAACAAGTCTTTTCTTTTGGGCCTTAATTGCTCAGCAAAAAAAAATTGATTCTTTGTCAACCAAAAAAACAAAAAGGGAAAAATAAATTCATAACTAAAAGCATTAAAAGACAAGTGAGCATTTCTTGTCGACGTACAAAAGACAATTGTAGAATCAGTTTCCCTCACCTGTTTACTAAATTCTCTTTACTTTTCCCAACACCTGATGTTGGAAGATTCTAAGACTTTATAGTTCCGAAAGTAGCTGTAGTGGGATTGGCAAATAGGGTTTTACCTATTTCCATCTGTTGGTTATAGGATAAATAAAGTATAGAGAATAGAACCAGATGACAGGAAGTTGACTGCTGATCACGTGTCATAAAACAACGCTATACAACCATAACATTTACCACATGGATATTACAGATATATTTCATTTTCTTTAAGTAGATTAATTAACAACACACATTCAATAAAAGTATTAAGGGTATTTAAGTACTAGTAATCATGGGTAATGTACTCTTGTTTGCTGGAAGTGGTAAGCAACATTTCCAAGGACAAATTAATTGCAAAGACTCAGCTGATATAAATGATTAGTATGTATGATGGATGGGAACAATCTATTCCTGTTGACTGAATAAAGTGATTCAAAATTCCCAAAAGATAATGCTACAACTGAAAAGTGACTACAACAGTCAATATGAGAATGCTATTCTGAGTAAAAACCTGTGTAGATTGAAATTTTTCTACAATATTTACATTATTCAGACTATTGTCCTCATCTTTGTCGCCATATTTATTACAACGTTTTGCCCCTTCAGTATATGTCTATATTTCTGAGATGAGGTATTATGTACACTATTTACATTATTCGGACTATTGTCCTCATCTTTGTCGCCATATTTATTACAATGTTTTGGCCCTTCAGTATCTGTCTATATTTCTGAGATGAGGTATTATGTACACTATTTACATTATTCAGACTATTGTCCTCATCTTTGTCGCCATATTTATTACAACATTTCAGTCCTTCTGTATCTGTCTATATTTCTGAGATGAGGTATTATGTACACTATTTACATTATTCGGACTATTGTCCTCATCTTTGTCACCATATTTATTATAACATTTCAGCCGTTGTACACTCCAGCCTTCTTCAGGTAGTTGGAATGTTGAACTGAACCCTTTATTTCGCTCACTGTGGTAGACTGTTCTAGCTCCACGTGCCATGTTTAATGGATGTCAGTTGTCAGTTATCTTCTGTTAATTCCCCCCTCCAAGTTTTCCACTGCCTTTACTCATATTCTTTGGGTCCTGTCATTGGACCTAACTAATGCCTTTATCCACTGTGCCATGTTAAAAATGTATTTTTGTGATATGTTAAAGTTAAAGTAAGTAATATTTGTTTCAAATAAGATTAATTAAACTTCAATGTACCACATAAAGTTTCAGAAAAGTATATTTTATTTTTGAAAGCTTACATCATGATAACAGATCACTAAAAATGTTGCTAAAATTGCTGATTTTAGCAATTTCAAAAGGAAAACATCTTCTGGTCAATTTAAATTAGTTTTGAAATACAGAAAAGTATTTTGCTTATTGGAAATATTAAATTTAATCTATCTATTTAAAACTAAAATAAAAGCTTCAACAAAGATTTTTCATATTTAAAAATTAATTTTAAACCTTAGGTATAAAGTTTGTGTGAAGGCAACGAGTTTAAAGTGATAAAATATATATGTTTTTTCTTACTAAAATTCACCCAGTACAAGACTCAAGAGCCAATCAACATTACTAGTTAAATGGCTCATATGTTTGTCTGCCATTAGAAATGATTGTCACTTTCCATTTTAAAGAATGCATTATTAGTATTTGCAGACACAGTGGTTTGCTAGATTCTCAGAAATGACATATCTTCAGAGACTGAACCTTTCTTCCACTGTGTACATAGATGCGAGACAGAAATCCTTCAAGTGGAGATATGAAATCTTTTCAAATGCAGAACATTTTCAAAACAAAAGCCTGTTGAAAGTTTCAATTCAGATCTTTTGTGGAGACAGCAGATAAATTGTTATTATGCTGGTGTGAAGTTGGCATTCAAATCTTGATTTTCAGAAATTGTCCAAGTCTCTTGTGTTGAAGAGCTTAGCCTGGAACAGTGCCATATTGCATTACAAGGTCTTGACTAAATAATAGCTACAATGGTAGAAGGGACATAATTGATGGAAGAGGCTGTCATGTGTCGGACAATAGTGTGGTATTAAATGATGTAGACATACTGGGCATCAATACTACCTCGTTAATTGTCTGATATGATAGTTCTGAGGGTAGAGTATTATTCTGGGGTTCAGAATATAAGGAATATGAGATTTGTTATAATGATTTTATTTGCAAAATGTATTTTTCAATGAAATTAGAAAATATCTAGACTTTTAACAGTCACTTTTTTTTTTAGAAAAAAATGGTAACAATTAACAGATGACTTCCTGATTGCAGGAAGAAGTAGATAAGGGTAATGGTAATATTAGCCGTTTCTTTATAAGGAAACTTTTGGCATTCATTGTCCTAGGAAGCAGTGTTACTTTCAGTGGAAATTTATAAAATCTTTCTATTAAAACAATTTAAAAAAAAACAACAAATTTCTCAAATCCAGTAACTGTTATTGATCTTTCCAGTTTTGATGGGGGTTTTCTTCCTTGCCTTTTGTTTGGGGTGATGTGAACATCAACATCTCGATTATATCATTATTTTCTCTTTGAGTTACATGTGCTATGCATTTTATTTGTTGCTTTTATTGAAACACTTTAAGTGATGTGGTTTCTTTTATCTGATACAGTTTTTATTTGTGACTCTCTTGCGTCAGTATGACTCATCTTTGCCGCCATTACAACGTTTCGGCCGTTGTACACTCCAGCTTTCTTCAGGTGGTTGGAATGTCAAACTGAACCTTTTATTTCGCTCACTGTCCTCAAGGACACATGGCACAGTGGATAAAAGGGTTGGTTAGATCCAATGACAGTACCCAAACAGTATGAGTTCAATACCCGGTTAAGGTAGTGGAGAGGGGAATTAACAGGAGATAACTGATAACTGACATCCATTAAACATGGCACATGGAACTAGAGCAGTCTACCCCAGTGAGCGAAATAAAGGGTTCAGTTCAACATTTCAACCACCTGAAGAAGGCCGGAGCATACAACGGCCGAAACATTGTAATAAATATGGCAACCAATCTGAGGACAATAGTCCGAATAATATAAATAATGTTGATTATTGTATTATTTATGTCCTGCTATGATGTTTCTTGTTTGCTTCTGCTGAACCACCCACAATACCCACAGACCATACCTATGTTTTATACTTCAACTATGCTGAGTAGACCTTACTTACAGTTTCTGGAAGAGAGCACATCACCTTGTGTGATAAACAGCTTGAACAAAGCCCCATATACTGAAAGTCTCAGGCACAATGACTAACATGCTGAGAGAAATATTGACAAACTCCATATACTTCTATCTACCCAATTTCACTCACAAGGCTTGGGTCAATGTGGAGTTGGTTTCTTGGGCTTTTTCCATATGTGCCACATAATGAAATTGCCTCAAGAAGCTGCTTCATATATTAATTTATCAGAAAAGTTGTGTCCCATCATCGAAAGTGATGGAGATGGAAATGAAAAATAATATTCAAGAAGGGAAAATCTCTTGCAAGAATTTTCCCCTGTTGACTGTGTGTGCTCAGTAGTGTATCAAGTGGAAGGAACAAATTCAAGGCTTGAAATAACTGTTCAACAGCTTTTATTTGTGGTTGAAAGAAAGTCCAAAGTAATCGTATTTTGCAGGGGAAAAAGTTGGGTTTCCTAGCAAAGTTCTTCCCTTGAGTAGATGTTTTGTTGAGAGAGATTTCTCTGCTCATTCCCATGAGAAACAAGAAATCTGAGTGACAAACTGCTAGGACTGGTATATGTATTCTGCAGCAAGAGTTGTGAGTAGTATTTCCTATGGTGTCATGACAGGAGATTTCTCCACTTGTTCCCATGAGGAATGAGAAATCGCAGATCAAGATGCCAGGACAGGTTACATGTCTTTTTCAGCAAGAATTGTGGGTAGTCCTTCAAGCTGAGTATTGAAGGTAGTAGCCACTGAAAAGGAAGAGTGAAAAAGAGGCCAAATAAGGCTCAGTCAGCACTTTTATGAGTTGCACACTACTGATTATTTCCATTGCTGCTACTGCTGAATCAAGCAAAGTAAGGAAGCCCCCACATGCCACAATAGCAAACAATTGAGATCGTTATTATACTCTGGAGAACAATAAAACTTGCTGTAAGTAATGTTAAAGCTGGAAAACTAGACACATTATCTAAATCAATGAGTGAATGGATAATGATTCTTATAGAATGTCAAGAAGCACATATAAAGATTTAAAATACAAACAATCATCATTTATTCAACTATATGTGATATAGTGTTAATCAAATATGTTTCTGTACCTAAACAAATATATATGAATACAGAAATCAATATATTAGTATATATAGTATCATATACTTCCAAGCATAAGGCGACCAATAGATTAGACGAGACCCAAAATCTAGATGGATTTTCATGATATCCATAGTATATCAACCAATTATTACTCCATCCTAGGTATGATGATAAATTACATCCGTGTCCAGGGTAAGTCAATAAACTAAATCTGACAGCAAGGCCTCTGTTTGGGAGGTTTGGAGGAGCATGGAACCACCTCTTAATTGCTGGTGTTCCCAGATCCTGTTAGGATCCCAGCTATCGGCAAATAGTTAATCCCCCAAACTGTGGTCAAAACACTATGAAAGTGTAAAAATAGGTGGTTTCAATACCACCAATAGATTTTTGAAGAAAAAAAATATTACCAGCAATACATTTTTGGAAAAAAATATTACCAGCAATAAAAATCCTGTCGGCATTAAATAACTCATTCAGGTTGATATGCCATAAAACAAACCAAACCAAACCAACTATTACTCATATGACGAAACTGTAAATGGCGATGTTTATGATGAGCTCTTTGCATCAGATGGTGATAATCATAATAATTTTCAAACGTTTTAATTATGTGGCTGTCTTATGTTTTTTTATTCTGGAATCAGAAATAAAGATTATATGGCTTTTAAATATGCTGTTGCTTAATATCGCAAAAAATACTGTATAATGTATTTTATTGAAAAAATAATGTTTGCATGTTATATTAAATTTTATTGTTATTTAACACTAGAATGATAATGAATTTTAATAAGCAATATCGATTGTATGTTATCCAAAATGTTGTTATTTAAAACTACTATGAGAACTAAAGATTGGTGTGAATGCACTCATATCTCTACAAATCAAGAACGAAAGATTTTGTCTCTTAAATATTGCATTTCAATGTAAAAACCAAGAATTAAAAGTAGTTTTATCACATATATAACTGTAGTACAGTATTATAATGTGAATTGTTTCAATGAGAAATAGGTAGTTACCATGCCATGTTAGCCAACCGCAATCCATGGCGCAAGCATACTAGCCTACTAACCAATACCGATACACCACAGGATTTAAGGTTTGCTTTTTGTGACTGTTGTATTAGACAAGCCCCTTATTTGTGGGGGAGTAATTTGTAAGATTTAAAGGTTGCCTTATACATGGAAATATACAGTAAAAATCTTATTCTTCTATGTGTCATGGGCTTATGGCCATATCACATTGAAACACCGGTTCTCATACAATCACAGGTTAAGCAATGTTGAGCATGAGTACCTAGATGGGTAACTGCTTGGGAATACCAGGTAATGTAAGCTTGAATGTATGAGTGGTGCAATGGTTTAAGGGCTGGGAATTGGAACTTGAAGAAACAAGGTCCAATTCCAGTCAGGTTCATTAGATTCACTTATACACAAATTCCCTTGGGAAAGTTAAGAATCCACCAATGACCCCCCACTTTTGGTTAATTAGTAGGGCTTATATCAGTAAAATTCATTCTTATTTCTATAGTTTCTTACAATCTAAAAAATATCTTTTGGCTTTAAATAACCTACAAAAGGTTGATAAGCCATAAAAAATAAATCAATGAATCAATCAATCTATGTGCGTGTCTCTTCAGGACATTTGCTGTTCTTTGTAGCTCCTGGCGAATTTTGTCTTTTTGTTATCTCACCTAAATCTTTTTCTGCCATCTGTTTACTGAAGCTTGCTAGGTAGGTTATGTTTTTTTTCTGCCCATCCTATCTTCAATCTGTCTTGTGAGTATCAGATTTTCGAAGCCTGTTTTCCTCATTTGTGCTCTAGAAATTTCAAATCTCTTTCTGATGTTAAGTATAAGTGTCCTTTTTGTTTCTACTTTCTGTAAAATTTTGTCATTGCTCTCACGTTCAGTCCATCGTAGTCTCAGCATCCTTCTGTAGAACCATATTTCTATGGCCTCAAGTTTCTTCTTCACCTGTGCAGAGATGGTCCAGCATTCACTGCTATAGAGCAGGACTGATATTACATTACAGTTCAGTAGTCTTTTCTTTGTTTCTAATGAAATTTTCCTTAATACTTTGCTTAACTTTTGGCAGACATCTTCCACTATTCCAATGCACCTCCAGATTTTAGTGTTGCATTTTCCATCCTCTGTTAAAACACTTCCAAGATATTTAAATTTCCAATTTGTTTGCTTGCTGGCCTGCTCCTTTTGTAAACAACCATGCTTTTCATTTTCTTGCAATTGATGTTTAGTCCGTTCTCACTTCCCTTCACTTTTTTTGTACTTCTAGTTGGTACTTTTCTGTGTCTGCTATCAACACTGCGTCGTCTGCATATCTCAATACTGCTAAGATTGTGGGCACCAGTTGGGAATCTTGGTCACAATTCTGATTCTCTTAGAATTGACTCACTATATAAGTTGAGAAGATACAGTATTGTCTTACATCCCTTGCTATTTTTGTATATTTACTGAATTCATTTTGCTGGCAGTTTGCTGGCAGTTTTGGTTCTGGGTTATTCTAATATCCTTTCCGAATATGTCGAGGTTAACGAGCAGTTCCAATAGTTCTTTATGAAGTACTTTATCAAATGCTTTTGAATAATCTATAAAACATAGCTATATCTGTCTATATTTTTGAGATTTTTTTTTTATTTTTATTTTTTTTAATCATATCACCCCAAGCAAGGCCGGAGGCCACTATCACGCAACGGGTTAAAGAAGGGTTGGAGGAAGAGCAGATAGGAGTGGCAAGGGAGGGGATGTGGAGAAAGAGAAAGACAGTGGGTCGATCAAGGCAAGGGGGCCACAAAAGATCCGGAGCGAGAGCAGATAGGAATGAGAAATGAAAGGATGTGGAGAAGGGAAGCAGATAGATCAAGGCAACTGGAGATGTCAATTGACGCTACACTTAAACCGTTGGAGATTGTATGAGGTATTATGTACATTATTTACATTATTCGGACTATTGTCCTCATTTTTGTCGCCATATTTATTACAACGTTTCAGCCGTTGTAGACTCCGGCTTCTTCCGGTGGTTGGAATGTTGAACTGAACCCTTTATTTCGCTCACTGGGGTAGACTGTTCTAGTTCCACGTGCCATGTTTGTCAGTTATCAGTTATCTCCTGTTAATTTTTCCCTCTGAAAGTTCTCCACTGCCTTAACCGGGTATTGAACTCACACTCTTTGGGTCCTGTCACTGGATCTAACCAATGCCTTTATCCACTATGTCCTACGTTTGCAGTTGCATAACATGTAAAAATATACTTAGTAATAGATTGGTTTATATATATCAATATATCAGTATATACATGATAATATATGCATGATGATATATACTCATATTTGAATTAGATATGTGTGGGCTTTTTCTTTTTGGTGGTCACTAAATGGAAACACATGTACACACACACATATATACACACAGACACACACACACAAATATATATATATACATATATAATTCCAAAATTTGCTTGAGGATGAAATAGAATTGTTTTTTAGCTTCTATTTTTGAAACATGAGAACTCTTATGTAGTGATGGAATCATATTTTTTTAAAATAATTATAATTTAAGCTCTACTTATGTATCGAGCACTGTTTTAAAAAAATAAAAACAGGAATACTAAAGAACTTTGGATTATTAATCTAACTGTTCTTTCCTATTTTTCTATATATTTGCACATATATATATATATATATATATATATATATATAGTGTATTTAGGCAGCAATCCATCTTTTATACATGTTCCATTTAAAACAACTGACAAGGTATTGTGATTTAGCTTTTTATTTAATTTCTCTTGTGTTCATACAAGTGTTTTCTTTTCTGAATACAAAGTGCATAAAAACTGAACCATAAAAGAAAACACGAGAAAAATTGAATATAAAGCTTGATTGCAGCCACTTGTCTGCCGTCTTTAATGAAACATATATATATATATATATATATATGTGTGTGTGTGTGTGTGTGTGTGTGTGTGTGTGTGTATATATTATATACAGAACAATTGAATGACAGAGTGGAAACACATTTCATCCTCAAGAACGACTTCATCTGATAAGGTAATTTTTTTAAAACTCAAAAATAAAAAAAAATGCTCACATTTATATATCCTTCTCCCTTGCTGTACTTATATAATTCCATTAATAGAAAAATACTTTAGGCCAATGAAGTCCTTGTAGAGAATAAAACATTGTTACACAGAATTTTTCCACAAAGTCATTCAACTGTCTAATATATATATATATATATATATATATATATATATATATATATATATATCAAATGGTGACTGTCTGTTTCATGCTTGAACACAATGTTCAGACCTGGTTTTAGCTCACCTATTTATATATGCTGGTGAATGATTCATTGTGGCTATTTCATTCTATTCTATTTAAAAAAAGAAAAATATATGTTTTTGGCTTGTTTATCAGAGTGGGTACGAACATAGATTCCACCCTTAAAAATAAGACACCTGAGTCATCCACATTTGGGGTGAGTGTAAAGGTCAACCCAATCAGAGTGCAATAGAAGGGTCCAGCTCTGTGAGAATTTGGTGTGAATTTTAGTAAATATAAATTCTTTTATTTTGCAGTGAGTTGACAGAAAATATCCTATGAGTTAATTAGTGGGACTTGTAAATCATGATTATCTCAAAAATGTTCTTAGAATCAAGAAATATTTTCCGTCATTATACAGTGTGCAATGACGTCTAAATTATGCAAAAATGAAAATAACACTGGCATCTCATTTTCACAGATATATTTACCAAAATTACACAAAATCCTAAAGCGTAAATTTATTCAATAAAATCATCATTGGCTTCAACCACGACCTCCAAATGACTTCAGAATCTCCTGCAACTCTTCTAGACAGTCTCCTTGTTTAAGTTGGTTAATGTTGCCATATACCTTGCCTTCAGTTCATCTTTGGTCATACATAGAGTTTTGTTGCCCTCGTGCTCAACTGCATCTCACACATAATAATCAAGGTGTTGCACTCTGGCGAGTTAGGTGGTCAGATGTAAAGAGTGATGTGGTAGCAGAAATTGTCTGACAGTCATGACTGGGTTCTTCTGCTTGTGTGGCAGGGTACAGAGTTCTGTTGCCAGACATAGGGTCTTCCAGCAGCCACCCTCTTGACTCAGAGCAGCACTACCTCCTCAAGGCACTTGATGTAGACGTCCTTGTTGAGTCTGAGGCCCTCTCCAACAAATTTGTTTGTTCATTTCTTATCAGAATGATCAGAGTGAGTTTTCCAAGCTGCCGTACCTTCATAATCATCATTAGACTCTTCCAACTTTTTCCAACCATTTCCAAATTTCTGGCAGAATGAATTGCATCATGGTACTCTTTTTCTCAACTGACTCTACTATACTGTGCAGTCGACTGGGTTCTTCTGCTTGTGTGGCAGGGTACAGAGTTCTGTTGCCAGACATAGGATTTTCCAGCAGCCACCCCCTTGACTCAGAGCAGCACTACCTCCTCAATGCACTTGTGTTGGGTGAGGGAGGCCCTGTGAATAGAAGCATAACGTCGTCATCACTAGTAATCAATCGAAATACTTTCGTAATCACCATCCAACTCCTTCCGAATCCTCTGAATTGTCCTCAAATTAAAACCCAAACACTCTGAAATGTTCGTATTGGAGCTTCAGGTGCGAATGCCAAACAGTACAGTATGCTGTTTCCAAATTTCTGGCAGAGTGAATTGCGTCATGGTGCTCTTATTTCTCACAGTGAAATTAAAATTATAAAATCACGACAATTTGCTCCTTGCCTTCTGTGTAACCTGCAAAAGTTCGATAAGACATAAAAAAAAACAATCAATAAAAAATACTAAAAATCAAAAACTTGTAGTGGAGGATTTCAGAATGCTATTTGAATAATTATGAAAATTTGTCTTGTCACTTAATAATATTAATAAGAAAAATCATTGGCGTTGTTATTAACAGAGAGTTAAGTAAACGGACAGAAAATATTACGAGAGCAGAAAATAAAAGATATTTAAAGACAGTAAGAAATACTTGTCTTTATAAACGTTGAAGAAAACAAAAAATAAATTGATAGCATTTAAGTGATGCAGTCAGCAATAAAACGAACAAAGCATACATATGTCGCAAGACGAAACCTTTTGTTACAGTGAATAAAAACCTGTGAAAATAGAATTACACACGGACACTTTCCTTTACACTTTGCTTCATATATTTGTAACATTAGAACTTGAAGGAAACCGAATAGTAAAAAAACAAACAGGATGAAAGAGAAGAAAAGCGATGGACGATGTAGCGGCAACTTCTTTACCCTACCAATGTTATCAGGTCCAGAGCGCAATAAAAACATGAAATGCCAAACAAGTTACTGTTTTTCTTGTGATCTATGGAAAATTGGCGGAAACCCATTTGATTGTTTGAATCAGTCAAGCTGAAATCAGTTTAACACAGCAGAAAACATTGTTTTATTTTATTGAGTCTTTTGACTTCTTTACTCTGTTCCCTAAAGAGTCTTAAAAAAAGAAGCCAGGCAGATATACGGGGATAAACCTTTTTTTTTTCGTTCTTTTTAAATGTTATTATTGCTAAGGATTTGATTTGCATCACTGACTCAGGATTTAAAAAGAAAGTAAAAATGATAAAAAAAAATTGTTATGGAGAGATCAGTAAAAGGAGACATTAGTTTTGAGCCGCCAGTGGAAACATTGATGGATGTAAGTGGATCAAGGGTCAACAGTTACGCTAAAAAACTGACAAACAAAAATGGCTATTTTGTTTCTTAGTTTATTAAACATCAAAGAATTTCAAATGCAAGGAATGACACCTGTATATTATTCAATAAGATTTCAAAATATTTTAATTTAATTCAATGGCGAATTAAAAACAGATTTTACACTTTAGATAACAGTGGTAAACAGAGCCGGCTCAAGGGCCTCCCTCCCAATCTATGATACGGGGCCGCCCACTCTACTATATCTCATAAGGGTGTGACGAGTCTCTCACTGCTCTATTGCTACTTCCATGGAAAGTGCTCAGACGAATTGCATTACTTGTTTCCGCCAGTCCTAATCTTCACGGCAAGGACGCACCATGCCACTTAAATAGTAGCAAACCATCGATATTTTCTCCGTGTTTCCTCGGAGAAAAATAAGATCCACTCGAAAATCTTCTTCCCGCGAATCACTACCCTATGGAACAGACTCCTAAGAGGATGTTCTCTCGATCACTATAATCTTAACCTGTTCAAGTCTAGAGTTAACCTTTATCTTCCTCTCCTATCCATATAAACTACTCCTTAACGTAACACTCTACCTCGAGTGCCCACGGGTCATGTTCAGGATGAACCCTACTTTAAAAAAAATGTAGTATTCATATAAAATACATATTTCATTGTAATCTAATTATGTAAAATAATAGATCATATGCAATATAGGTGAACAATTCAACTAGAAAAATTGAAAATAAATACAATGCATCTAAATACAAATTAGAGACATGTCATAATAGATCAACCCATCTTAAATAAATCAACGTTTTTTGGCAATTTTTAACATCAACTTGAAAATTTTCTTGTTAAAAAGTTGAATCATTTAACACATTCAACATTATGGATAAAAAATAGTGAATTTTATATAGTGTTTTTTGGACACTTAGCACGAGCAAAACAAAATTATGGATTTGGATGGGGAAAAAAAGACCCCAGAGGGACATCCAAAGATCACAAAGATTTTTCATCCTTTAATAGTCAGTTGTGTTTAGTTTAATTTGTAACATATTTAGGTAGGTAGAAAAAAGCAAATGTTGATAAGATAGCGAGGGTCACCAAGCATTTCCCGGGGGCTCTCAATCAGGCTTGCTCCCCACGGTCGGGGGTTCGGGTGTAGTACGCGCTGAGACTGGTGGTATATAATTTAGTGTGCCTAGATTCTTTCTGGTACCCCTTTTTGCTTTCTATGTTACTAAATTAAAATCGTCCCTCAAGGTTTTGCGATTTTAATTTTCTGCTGAATTTTAATTCTTAAGTTAATGATGAAATAAGCTCAAGGACAGATCTACGGCTACAAAAGAACCATGGAAATTCCCCCGTCGCATCGTTTGAGTATAACAACTTTAATAACATATTTCAATAAACATAATAAGCACGGTTGCAGGACATTATTTAAAGAAGTAAGAGGGTACAAATGAAAAAAAATTAAAACTGACGAGATTTTCTATTTCACTGTAGCAGGTGTTAAATACATGAGAGCATTATCACCATCTCTTTCTTTATTTTCGAACTGACGCTACTTCTTGGTCTTTTGAACAGGAGTAAACGCGTTTCTTCTAAAGTCTACTTGTCTCGAAAAGGACTTCCAATCGGTTGTGGACTGGGGTAGGAATTGACTGGTTAACTTTAATGCCTCAAAAACAAAACTGCTCTCTATTACTCACCATAGAGAACCATCCCTGCCACCCATTATAACGTCTGATGCTCAACTCCACGAGAGCACCTCTTTGCGACTGCTCGGTCTCACATTGTCTGCTGACCTGAGATGGAACAAATACATTGAGTCAATAGCTTCGTCCATCGCAAGGAAAGTTGGCTCCCTGTGCCGCGCCAGGAAATTTTTCTCGCCGGAGTCGATCCTTCAAATCTACAAATCAACCATTCGCCCTTGCATGGAGTATTGCTGACATATATTGTCTGGAGACCCTTCTGTTTGTCTCAAGGTCCTTGATAAAATCTAGAGACTGATATGCAATGTAATTGGCCCTGATCTGGAATCTCGTCTGCAGTCGCTCTCTCACAGACGTACCGTCACCTCCCTCTGTCTTTTCTACAAATACTTTCACGGTAACTGCTTCGACGTGCTACTTTCGCTGGTTCCCAAACTGCATGAATTTAAGCGCTCAACTAGGCTGGCATCTCGCTCTCACCCTTTCACTGTCGAAACTGTTAAATGTAGCCGTTTCTTCTACTCCAATAGCTTCATGTCTCGCACTTCTCGCCTGCGGAACTCCTTCCCTATTTCTTGTTTTCCTGATAGCTATAATCTACAACTATTCAAATGTAATGTCAATCGACGTTTCCAGATCACCTGATCTATCCCCAAACCTTCTCTTCATCCTTTCTTCTATCACCCCTCTTTGCTCTCACTCCAACTCTGTAACACCTTGCATGCTGGTGGCATCCCGCCTTGCTGGGGGTGAAATGCTTTAAAAAAACTCCTTACTTCTAACGTCTCCGGCTTAACTCTGAAATTGTATTTATTTCTTATTTATTTATCTTTCCTTCGCCTATCGACCGTTTGAAACTTTTTTTAACAGGAGTAGAAGTTTACTCCTTGTTTCTTGTTCAGGATTAGGTTTCAGGTTACTTCTAAAGTATTTTCATTCTCTTTTACTCACAGTAGTCCCTAGTGTCTTAGGAGAATTGTCTCCTTACTTGGTTTGTTGATTGTTTTTGTTTAGCAATATATCAAACTTTATGGGTTATTTAGTGCCGAAATCTAAATATTGTGTACGCAATATTATTTTATTTTTTTTAGAGAATAATAGTTTAGTGATACAATCTTGCTAATTAACCCATAGGTAGGGAGAGAAGAGGTGGATTTATACGTAAGTGAATATAACGAACCCATCTGGAATAGGAACTCGGCTATTATCCATTACACCACCCAAAAATCCAAGCTTTGAACACCTGGTATTACCAAAAGCGGTCACTGATCGTACTGGTACCAGTGTTTCAACGAGGCTGGAAGACCACCTTGCTGGGGTTGAATTGATTAAAAACAAAGCTGAAATCAAACAGCGCCTCGGATATGTCTTTTCTATCTTTTCTCAAGATCAAATCGATCCATTATCTATGAGGTTTGATAAATGCTTTGAAATTTCTTGGGCACGTAATGAGGAAGGAGGGTTTGGAAAATCTGATACTCACAGGACAGATTGAGGAAAAGAGGGACAGAGGAAAGCGCCGTGTAACATAGTGAATGAGCTAGAGTAAATGGATGGTAGAACAGGATTTGGGAGAAATAACAAAAATACAAAACTATAAGGATCAGGAAGATGTGTAGAGCCATGATCGCCGACGTCCTGAAAAGACACAACACAAAAGAATATCTATAAGGTATTGGCAGGACGTAATAGACGTGCTAACTAACTAATTAACAAGCAGAATTATAATACTTATGGCTGCATTCATTTATTTTCAAATATAGACAGAGAGGATATTTAGTCCTGCGAGGGTTTTACATTCTTTTATGCAGATCTGGCAATGCCGGCTGCCTCTTGCACTAGTTGTTATACTTATATTTTGGCGAACTTTCAATGTGTGGTGTCTTTGATGGGTTCTTTTTTAGGCTTGCCCTATTTAAATAGACACGACCACGTTCACGACACGTTAGATCAAATTCTGTGCCAACATTCTCAAGAAGATTAGCATCAAGACCCTTGCGAACATCTCTTGAATTTTTCAAAAACTGTTCGAAGTCTTACGTACCATTGTACACCGCTTTTCTTCAGGATGAACGATCAAGAGCTCCGTTTTCTTCAGTTTTACTTATACATGTTCGCATCTGTATACATATATATGCGCGTGTGCCTACACACACACGCGCACGCGCAAGCGCGTACATACAAACAGACACACATACAGTTGAGCTGGCTAGACGTAACCGTAAATTCTATGCTAACAGTTTCCTTTCTCGCACTTCTCGCTTGTGGCTCCTTGCTTTCCAGCCAACTTTAGTCTGCAAAAATTTAAATGCAATGTCAATCGCTATCTACTGTCCTTCTGATTACTTTTTCCTCTGTTCTCACTCCTTGGCAATGTTCCTGTTTTTATCTCTTCCAGAGTAAGCCCTTACGTTTCTGTTACTTTATTGCCTTGCTTGGGGTGAACTTGAATATATATACATACATACATACATATATATATATATATATATATATATATATATATATATATATATATATATATATATATATATATATATACATGCATATATATATATATATACATATATATATATATGTGTGTGTGTGTGTGTGTGTAAAGATGTGTTTGGTAATTCGTATAAATAATTCCAAGATGGATATAATCCAGAGAGCTCAATGTAAAAACAGAGCAAATATTAATTATATTTAGTAAAAGACAACTTTAAGGGTTCATGGTGATTAAAATTAATTTCCTTCGAATCGAAATTAGATTCTAATTCCTCAGATCAACATGAGGAATTAGAATTCTATATTTATGAATAAATACAAAAGAAAATTTTTTTTAGACGAAGCGTTTCGTCCTCTGACGGACTTTATCAAGGGAAATATGAGAATTTTATTTTATAAAGTAAAAATGTTGTTAGTTTTTCAAAACATTTAAATTTAAGAAAAGCCCATAAATTTTCATGAGGATAAATGAAACGTCAAGGTAAATTATGGAGTACGCTAAGTGTCGTAATTTAATGTCTAATAAATAAAAGTGCGTAAATGATACTGAATATTTTTTATGGGATAAATTAATGTATCATATATTTTTTAAATAACAGGAGCTTATGTTTTTTTAAATTCTTTTTATAGTCATATAGGTTGGCTACAGATAGGAGCAATTCAGTGAAGAATAGAGAATCTTGAAAAAATCCGTGACGCAGATTTATACTCTGATAAGATTCAATAGCGGCACTCTCGAGAATTTTCCGTCTAAGCTACTTTCTCTTTTAATGACTATGATATGTTTTAGATGAAGTTTGTGGTCAAATTTATTTCTATGATTACTTAATGCATTTGATAAATTCTTGTGACTAAGATCCTTTTTGTGTTCATAGATATCTGCAAATCTCCCCAATTTATTATGAAAAGCAGTTGTGACATTATTTTATATATACCTGTTTCCGAATTATTATTGTTATGGGTATTTTAGGTTCTGATCATATCTATAATCATTTTGAAAGTGGTTGTCTCTGGGTGTTGACCTCAATGTCCATTTTTATATTTACATAAGCCCTGATATTGAACACTTTAACCCATAAATATAACATACCTTAAAACTATATTTTTATTTTGCATAGCTGATGCTAACCTCCAGAAGAGTGATTCGTTGTACCTTCTCGGACTAACGTTTTTTCGCTGACATGAAGTGGAAAGATTATATTGAATCAATTGCTAGGTCTGCGGCTAGGCTAGTTGGTTGTGCGTGACATTTTTTACCTCCAGAATCTATCTTACATATCTATAAGTCTACCATTCGACCTTTCTTCGGATATTGCTGCCACATATGATCTGGTGCACTTGCTATATATTTAGAGATCTTTGATAAAACCCAAAGAAAAATCAGCAATATTATTGGTCCTGACCTGGCATCTTGGTTTCAGTCATTTTCCTGCTCTCTGTCTTTTCTATAAATACTTTCATAGTCATTGTTCTGGTGAACACTCCTCTATGGCACCTAGACTTTATCTGATAAAATGGCATTCATTTGCTCAGCATTAGTAAAACTGTTTAATACATAAATTAATAAGAAATATCATAATACACTTTTGATTATTCATTAGGGAATTAGCACGGGGGGTTACGTCCGGCTAATACTTCATAAATAATCCTGGGTATGACGATAAATTACATCCAGCAGCAAAGCCTCTGATCGGAAGAGTGGAGGTTTTGGGGAGCGTAAACCACTTTTTAATTGCTGTTGTTTCCAGGATTACCCTGATTCGTTGTGGTAGCACCTGTTAGGGTCCCAGCTATGGGAAAATAGTGAATCCCCAAACAGAAACAAAACATTATGAAAGTATAAAAATATATTTTTATATAAAAAAAATATCATCTATACCTATTTATAATAAAATTACCAACAATACATATTTATAGTATATATTTAGCTGATGCTATAAGATTGTGTCCAAAATATTTAGATTTCGGCATTAAATAACCCATAGAGGTATTGATATACCGCTAAAACAAATCGGCCAACCAATCCATAAATAATGGACTATTCCGTTTTGATCGGATAAATAATGGACTGTTCGTTTGTTTTTTAGAAAGAAAGTGAGAAGATAGTGGAGGCGATAATACTCTCACGGGTTTAACGTCTGCTTCAGTGAAATGGAAAATCTTGTCAATTTTAAATCTTTTCCTTTCTACCCTCTTCTTTGTTATTGCAATATTTGTTTAAAGTTAAGCGCAAATATTTAACGATGCAAGAGGGGAATTTCAACGGCTATTTTGTAGTCGAGCAATTCGCAAGGAGCTTATGTATTCAGTCAGAAAATTTAAATAAGAAAAGCGGGAAATTTTGACCGCTACTATTGGTTATTATTATTTTATTTGAATATTTAGCAATAATAATATTTGCATAATTATTTGACGGCCCTATTAGTGAAAAATGTATTTCTTATAGTCTCTGTATGTTATAATGTCTAGTGAGTGCGAATAATAATAATAACTACCTTTATCCACTGTCTTCAAATTTAGAGGACTGAGAGAAAAGACGGAAAGGAATCCGTGAGCCTATGTAAAATTTTCTTTGGGCTAATGAAAACCTTGCCTTTACAGAAATCGACCGCTGAACTGAGAAGAAAAAGGAAATAAATTCGCGATGTGAAATTACTTGTAAACCAATGAAATACTTGTCTTCACAAAAATTAGCCGTTGAGTCAGGACGAAGAAAGAAAAGAAAATAGAAATCCTATGCGAATTTCTTTTTGATATAAGATGAGGAGAAAATATTAGATAGAGAAGAGTATCATGTGAAAGGTTTCGTTTCTGTTCACTGCGCTCAGCATTGATACTTTCGTCAGTGTAAAATTACACGTCACGCCAATTATATTATCGACTTTTAACCAAGCACGCGGCACTTCAACAGTTTAAGAAAGCTAAGTATTTCAAACTTTCTCTTCATCTACTTTTGAACGTAAGCAAACCATAATCCCTTCGGTGAGCAACGAACCTTCTTACCTTTGTTTTAAACATTTTTTTAATATTATTTTGTGTCTGATCATTTAATCTGTTGTATGAACATTTCCTTTTCATGACAATTCGTTGAAACTACGAACTTTAAAAATTTCTGATTTATTTTACTAAACGAGATATTGACACAACTTCAAGCGTGTAAATTTGTAAATAAATTCCTTATCTTTTGTTTAAATCAACCGTGTCTTTCATCGTCATTCTCATCCTCCATTAATGTTCTTGACGTGGGTAAATAAATTGTTCATTTTAACCCCTAAGCTCCACGCTACTATAAATGCTAACCATCAGTTTAGAAGGCCTATATATAAATTTACCTTACAAATTAAACGTTCGTTCATTTTTAAAATTATGAAGAAAACCAAAGCATGCTCTGAAGACCTAAAAGAGAAACTGATTTAGCCTTATTCAGCCATTAAAGTCTATAAGAACATTCCCAAAAGTTTCATCATACTTCATTTAACTGACTTATTCATTGTTCATGAATGGAGAGAAATTCGTACTGTATAAAACGCTTGAAAGATCTTATTATGCCAGAAAGATTTAAACACGAGACTTGACTAAAATTACAAGGGAAGTTTCAGTCAAGTCGAAATCGAGCGTAAAGGATATCCAGAAAGATTTGATGAACGCTGCGACAGATATACACGCGTCTCACCAATTTGTAGAACACTGAGCAGACAAGGATTTCACAGCTTGCACGAAAGACGTCATTACTGAAGAAAATATATAAAAAGGTTCGTTTAGCATTCGCTAAAAAGATTTGCGACCGGATAAATGATGAATGGAATGCAGTAATTTTGTTAAACAAAGCAAAAATTGAACTTTTAGGATATAACCAGGAAGGTTACGTTCGTGGAAAAAAGAACAGACGATGTTTAAAAATAGCACCCCAACTGTGAAACATGATGGTGGATGCATTGTTTTATGGGGTTGCTTCAGTTCAGAAGGTACTGGGAACACACCGGGATTTAGGAGAAAAGGAATTTGCTAAAATATCTGTTCGTTCTTTCCACAAAACTTTTTACCTCTTTTCTCCAGCATAGACTTGGTACGCGATGCATCGTCTAAACAAAACAACAACTCAAAATATATTTCGAAAACCACATAAAAATGGTTTAAGTAGAAGAAGGTTTGCCTTTCAACCACTTGATCAAAATACGATTAAAAACTTTTCCGGCATAATTGAAAATGGCTGGTTATAAAGAGGAACTACATAATCTGAACTAATTCGAACGAATGAGCGAAAATAATAGTTAAGATGCAAATACCTTAACAAAAATCCCAGCAAAAGTCAATTAGCAATGAATGGTGCTAAAATAGCCGTACCTGACTCCCCCTGCTATCCTCTACCTTTACAAGAACCAGATGAGGCCGAAAATGGAATACAGCTGCCATATATGTACAGGAGCTGCCCAGTCTTCACTTTCTAGTCTCAATGGACTCCAAAAGCGTCTACGCGTCCTTGTGGGTGATGATTATTTTCCACTATGAAAGCCTTTCTCACAGACGAGACGTCGCAAGCCTCTCGCTGCTCTATCGCCATTTCCATGGAAAGTGTTCCTTAGTTCTGTCAGTCCTAACCTTCACGGCTAAGACTCGCTATGCCAACGCTCATTTTGGCGAACCACCTTCATTCTCTTCGCAATCATTTGGTGAGATGTAAGTTCCACTCAAGCAGCTTCTTCCCACGAACCTCTACCTTGTTGGACCGACTCGTAGAAAGATGCTTCCCCGATCACAACAATCTTAACCTGTTCAAATAGAGGATTAACCTTTATCTTCCCCACATATCCGCATAAGCTGTACCTCTTACTCTCTAACCATCTACCTCGTGTGGCCCTCGGGCCTTGTACAGAGGAAATATCATTATAGAAATAAAAAATAACTTGTAAAATAATTTTAATAAATCTGTTTATATTTCTGAGAGGAGATATCGTAACTATTTACGCTATTTACATTTACAGTTGTCTTCATCTTTATTGTCATATTCACGACGTTTCGGCTGTTTTTCGCTACGGCCTTCTTCAGGTTATATACGTTGAAAGTTCTAACCGAACACTTTGTTTAGTTCACAGGGTTAGCTTCTTCTAATTCCACGTGTCGAGCCTTTTTGGGCTCTCTCAGCAATTTATATATCCGTTAATTTTCTTTAGTAGCTCAACTCTTCAAGTTTTTGTTCACCTCTGCTGTGGTCAAATATTGAACTCACAACTCTTTGGATCAAGTCATTGGATTATTTCAACCAACGCCTTTATCCACTAGGCCATGTATTCTTGGAGACCCCCGTGGAGTAAATAAAGGGTTCGGTTCGAAATTCCAACGTATATCACCTGAAGAAGGCCGAAGCGTACAACGGCCGAAACGTCGTGAATATGATAATAAAATTAAGGACAACAGTCCGAACAATGTAAATAGGTGCATTTTAACAAAGTTTTAATAATTTTGGAAATCAATTAATGTTCATTTTTTCCTATTTATTATAAATCCACATATTAGACAGTTTTACTAAAGCTAATGAATGATATTTCATCTAATTATGAATTATAATAATTTATGTGAGTGGACATATTGGATTAGTCTGAGAAAAGAATAAGATTAATTCAACCATATTTCAAACAATATTTATTCTAACGAAAAACAATATCCACCATAGCAAACTTTCCCTTTCTTGTGAAGGTTTTTTGTGAACGATGGAAGTTTCTTGTGAACGATGGAAGTTCTGCTTTCGACAAAGACTAGGGCATGTGGTAACAGACCAGGAACAGATGAGTCTTTGTTGTTTGGCCACGTTCTGAAGGTCCAAAAGAGACCAACAGCTTCATAAATCCCTCTGAGGCAGCAGGAAAACGGACTGCGATTGAACAGTTTCGTGACAATTCCGGAACTCCCATACATGTAGGGTTTGGTAGATCTTAGCAGAGCCTTAAAGCCCTACTGCAATTTCTTGAGAAAAAACATATGGGTGACCATGTGTCTGCTGATTGTTGTTGTAAAGCTGTAACAATGGGGAAGCTTCAGAAATTTACCACAAAAGACTTTGTTGGTACGGTTCGCTCCCAATAAACATAACACGTGATATCACCGTACACTATTTTCAAACTTTCTAAAGAACAACACAAACATTAACTTCGGATAGCTTTTCTACAGTTTTGATCTCAATACACAATATCCTATTCAAAAACTGTTGATATACAATAAAAATTAAACACACCGACCTTGTCGGTTCTTTTCAATGAATCTTGATTGGAAGGATACTTGCTGCCTATATATATATATATATATATATATATATATATATATATATATATATATATATATATATATATATATATATATATATATATGTATGTATATGTATGTATATATATATATATATATATATATATATATATGTATGTATATATATATATATTTGTGTGTGCGTGTGTGCTAGTTTCATTACATACGACTTACAAGGTACTGCGTTTAACCTTTTTATTTAATTTAAATTTAAACTTAAACGCTGTTAAACTAAATGAGATTAAAGACAAATGCACAGTTTATGACTTGATAAAGCCTCGCTGAGGACGAAACGCGTCGGTTAAGTATAGTTTTTCTTCATGTCTCTTTTTATTCATTTTGTCTCTTCTACAGATACACTCAATCTTTAATATTTACACAAACACACACACACACACACACACACACACACACACACATATATATATATATATATATATAAATATAAAGAGAGAGATAGGCGAGAGAGAGGGAGAGGGTGCGATGGGCAAATTATCACCATTTTATTTTATAAATTTCACGCATGCGCATTATTTGGTTTTGGTTTTGTCGAATGCACAGTTTAGTAGGGTCGGTTGGGCACTGTCTGTGAGAAACAGAGCACCAGGACGCGGTTCACTCTGCCATAAATTTGGAAAAGGAATGTTGTACTGCTTGGCATTCGCGCCGGAAGCTCTAATGCGAACATTTAAGAGTGTTTGTGTGTTAATCTAAGGAGAGTGCAGAGGATTCGGGAAAAGTTGGATGAGTCTAATGGTGATTACGAAGGTAAAGAGCTGGAAAAACTCACTCTGACTGTTCTGACAAGCAAAGAACTCAATTTGTTGGCGAGTGCCTCAAACTGAACACTTAGACCTACATCAAGTGCTTTGAGAAGATAGCCCTGCCCTGGGTCAAGAGGGTATCAGCTGGAAGACTCTATGTTTGACCACAGGACACTGCACCATGTGGGTTGCAGTTTCTCGCTCAACTGCAACCCACATATAATAATCAAGGGGTTACAGTCTGGGGTATTAGGCGGCCAGATTTAAGGGGTGATGTGGCCGCAGAAATTGACAGTTATGACTGGGACCCCCTGCTTGTGTGGCATAACGCTCAGAACATATTTGCACCTGAAGATTGCAAGAACAGCAAGAAACTCCGAGTCGTGCTATCGAGGTGGGATTTGATGAATATTCCACTAATATTTACTTCTAGCTCTGTTTCATAACATTGAGTACTGTATTTATAAGACCCCAGGAAGAAATATTTATACGTACGTGCAAGTATATGTACGTGTATTTAGATTTTTATCCTACCCATTCTCAAACATATATATATATATATATATATATATATATATATATATGATAAAATATAGCTTAAACGTATGATATATTTATAGGGTAAATGTACTCAATATGCGTGATAGAGCGTATGTTAATATAAGCAGTGTAGATAGAGTTCAACGGCGAATGGCGACAATTTGATTGATGCTTGAACGCATCCTCATGATATATGGCTTGGATAGTAGCCAGATGATTTATATATGTTATTTGTTGTGGCGTTATGGGAATCAAATCACTGTCAGTTATTTCTTTTTTTATTGTGATATTCTAACGGCTATTGAATAGGCGGGAAACGTTATTTTAAATTATTCTAACGGCCATTGGTTAAAACTAATTATGGGCCTGAAGGTGGTTATTGTAGAGGGTCGTTTGTTAACTTTTCAATCACTTTTATTTTTAATTATTTCAGTCTATTTAGCATTCATTCATTATTTGCTAGTTATTATTATTATTATTGTTATTGTTATTATTGTTATTATTATTATTATTTTTATTTTCTTTGATATCTGGCGTTTACACATTTCTTTCCGGGTCCCGCCCAGGGACCTAAGGTTAGAAATGGCATCATGACACTTTCCACTGCAAAGAAAAAAAAAATTACATAGATAAAGCCCTTCGTAAAGTGTGGTCTGTGCTTGTCAGAACAATTTTATTATTATTATTATTATTATTTGTGTATGTTACTTTTCCTGCTTTGCATCTTGTAGAGCCGAGTCCAAACTATGGCCTTTAGGCCCCTATAGGAGCGTTATCATTTAATTGATAGCACTTTTCCTAGTATATGGGATGTTCGTAGAAGGGCAACATGTATTATTATTATTATTATTATTATTATTATTATTATTAATATTATCATCATCATCAAATTCATATTGTTGTTTGTCTATTTATTTATTATTTCCTTCATTTGTTTATTTCATTTTATTTATTTGTAATATTATTTTTATGTTGTTTCAGATATTTTCACATATTAAGTTAATCTACATTGTCGATATTTCATAGATTTCATTTTTCTTTTCACAAGATATCAGTTTTTAGTTTTCAATTTTTAAGTAACACATCTAAAATTATTTTTTTTTATATCTGTACTTTGAGAAAAGTTCGGAGTTTTTATGAGCTAATTTGTGTTGATCTGCGGTGGAGATTATGGTTATTTTCTCTACCGGACAAAGTTTACAGTTTTTATAGTTATTGTTGTAGGCTTGTGCTGTTTGTCTTATTTTCCATGATATTTTTGGTGTATTTTGTTTTTTTTAGTTCCGATATACGTTTAAAGGGTGTTGCGCTGTTCACGTATGTACTGTCATTAAGAGATTTTTGTGTGCACAAGTTAAGGGACATTTATGTTTTGCTCTGCAGTTACAGGTAGCTTTACTTGGTGTGGTTGATTTGTGGGTTATATTTCTGTTGTCCTGTTGGGGATGAGTAGAATGTAATAAGTTTCTTTAACTAGAGTGTTGGAAATTATCAGAAGGATTTGGTTGTTAGGCTGGTGTGTTCTAAACATTCATCCTCAACAATAAAAATGTTTAACATGTGAAACACAACAAGGCAATAATTCAATTCAAATAATACGCACATTTATATACAATTAAACAATATTTACAATGATGTTTTGTGTTATCAAAAGTTGGTGTGTTAATGATGCTTTGTATTATAATATCCGGATTGTTCGAGTGTTTCAATATATTCGTGTAATATTACAAAGTTATGGTAGAATGAGTTTTCGGTAAATTAAATGTTCATTTACAATTCAACATGAATGTGTATGCAATTGTTTACGTACTGTTTCTTTTGGTTAAGTCATTAGAAGCTGCGTACCCTTAACTGTAGTTAAGGTTTTAGTTCGATCGTAATTTTTTTACTTAAATAGTAGTGAATATTTTCTTGTTCACTTTAGGTAAGCAAAGTTTGTTTAAGGTTCGAAAATCTTTCTTGGTCACAGAGGATTGTTCGGGCCAGTTGTCGTTGAGTCAGTGATGTTCTTTTTGCGCGGGAAAGTTATTGTTTTGAGTAGCGTTTTTTTGTTTGGCATCTCTCTGTGTTCGATCCGCTGACTGACTTGGTCAGTCCAAAATCTTATAAATCATTATACCTAAATCACACCAGAGTGTCGCAGTTAGCTCCTCCTCATTTCCTTAACCCTTCAACAGTGGTCTCTCTCTCCCACGAGTATAAATACTGGCTGACCTTTCGCCTCTTCCTCTTTTTACGGCTTGCGACCCGTGCGGCCAGCTGCCTCGCCTCGGGCCGCAACATCGCGCGTCCATTTGTAGTAGACCGAGAAGCTAACTGCGACACTCTGGTGTGATTTAGGTATAATGTGGTTTCCGCATTCTCATGCTGTGTTTAAGCAAATTTACTATCACCAAAGAAACTCTGTATATTTCCAAAGTCTTAAGAGTCCAAGAGTGTGGCACACAATCAAAGGTTTTATGGTAATTTATCCAAGCTGTGCTGAGATTTCTCCCTCTTCTCCTGGAATTTTCCAGGATCATTTCATTTATAAGTAGTTGATCTTTGCAACCATATGAACCTCTCCGGCATCCTTCTGTTCCAGTGGAAGAATGTTGTTTTCTTCGAGAAAAGAGTAAGGACAGTTCGTCAGGACAGACGCGATCCATTTATATGTGGTGGACAGACATGCTATTTTTCTATATCATTTTTTGGATCATCTGTTTCACTCGTTTTAGGCATGCGAGATGCAATACTTTCAATGATCCATTTTGGGACTTCATTGGGGGTTATTAAAAGCATTGATAAAGTTTGTTCAAGTGTTTTATGGATTGATGACAGATGATAGAGCCAAAAATTGGGTACCTTCTTGTCGGAGTTAACTCCTCCTTAATTGTCCAAATATTTCACTAGGGCACGCTCTCCCTACACTATAAATACTGGGCGACTCCTTGCCTCGTTCTCTTTGCATTTCAGCGGACACATTTAAAAATGTGATCTCTCGCAGAGATCCGTGTTTTCGCCCACTTGTGGGAAAACGCCATGAAACACACATACACGTACGTACGAACTTTCACCAATATACAAACTCTTTACGTTCACACATAAAACAAAAATGTTGATATCTTTGTAAATTGTTAATTTTGTTCTTTAATACATTTATTTGTTGATATATATATATATATATATATATATATATATATATATATATATATATATATATCGGTCTTGTTTGTTTTCTTTACATCTTCGGTTGGACGCAACTTGAATCCAGTATGTTCTTGTAGTTGGACCTTCTAGCAGGAATAAACAGCACGTGTCCCTAATTCAACAACACTCAACCCCCCGGTCCTCTACATTGTCATTTCCCGAGGACTTCCATTTTCGGCTTTTATAGCTTGCCTAACATTATTTTGGGTTATATTTTCCCATTCCTGTAGATGTTTATCCATTATTATTATTATTTTTATTATTAATATTATTATTATTATTATTATTATTATTTGTTTTGTTTTTTTTCGAATTTCTTTTATCGGCTTATTATACCTACAGATACATATTATTTAATAAATGTTTACTGGATTTATCTCTTTGACTGACTCTAGAGTTTATCACCGCTTATCAGGATCAGAATTTCCAATAATTCTACTGAATAATTACCAGATATCACATTTATACTCCAACAAAACAAACGTTAATCGTAGACTTTAAATTTGAAATACGCGTCACGCTAGAGTTTATTAAGACCGTGACAACATTTAAATATTTAACAGTAAAAATATTCAATTTTCCTTAAAACACGGCAAACTCGTGCAACAAACACATAATTCGGAAATTAATAATTTTTAAGAGAATCTAACGTGATGCGTACCTTAAATTTTAAGTAATTTATTATTTTTTAAGTAATTCTCTTCACGGCTGATTATTTAGTTTCTCCTTCATTAAACTTATATTTTTAAAAATTCCCGGTGGAAAATCTATTTGAAGCAACACGCTTATTTTAATTTAAAAAATTCTTAGTGGAATAACGCTTTCAAACGGCACTTGTATTTGGTGTCAAGGAGTATTGGAGACAGGCAGTCATGGAGAAATTGGTAATCAATATTACATAAACAGACAAGACGGGCTGAAGGGGTGGGTGCTTTCCTCACTGCCCTGCCTTCTTAGAAAACAGTCATTACTACGACTGCCGCAAAAGAAGCCCCCACACACAAAAAAATAACTGGGGCTATTTCCTAATCTCAACGCACTTCTTTCTCACAAATTGCTTTCAATTTATATTTCTCCTTCTTCGACAAAATTTCTCTTTCTTTACTTCGCTCTTTTCCCCTCCTTCAACGCAAACTGGAGATAACGAAGATCCTCAATGGGACAACGAGACAAGGGGGTTGATCGTTGAAGAAAAAGTAAACCATAAATAAACCCAGCACAAGGAAGACATTTGCTGTGTTGACCCGTACATATTGTAGAAATAGAATTCATATTCGCAAAAACTTAAGGATACTCTACAACTTGAGAACGTGGAACAGAGTTTAAAGAAAAAAAAATGTGTGGAAAGACCAACAAATTTCCCGCAACCACAACGCATTTTAACTGGTGAAGTTTAGCCCAAGCAGACAGCAAATTTGGTGTCTGCTGGAGCAGGAGAATAAAGTCTTTAACATGTCGTCATCCGTAGTCTGACTATGTCCGATAAAAGCCCGAAGGCCATGAAACAAAACTCTTTGTTTATACATTCACTCCTCTATAGGCCTATTAAATTAACTTTCTTGAGAAACATCGATGTCCAGGTATGGCACCAGCAATACTGAGATGAGCCAAGCGACAGTTCATTGGTATCTTCACCTCCGACTTTCTTTTTCTCGGTTGACCAAACACCAGTTAAGCGAATGGGGATCTCAGGTTAGTTAGTTTGAATGGCCGAGGGCTAAAGGACGGAATCTAGAGCCAGATTCGCTCGCCAGCTTCAGCGCGTCGGTGTTAATATTTTCAGCGTACAAGAGACTCATTTCATTGCAAGTGACAGGGAAGATGTTATCAGTATATTTTGATATTAATTCGATGGGAGTCTCTTGGCAAGTCAACCGCTTTTTTGGTGTGACCCGTGAGCTTGTCTTCACAAATCCGCCAGGAAAAGTTTTGTATGCTGGATGTAACTATAAAGAAGATTTTGATTCTTTCATTTTTTTTTCTTTTTAGAATAATTTTCACCCTGTACAAGACCCAAGAGGCACTCAAGGTAGAGGGTTACAGAGTAACAGGTAAGGAGTATATTTTATAAACATATGTGGGAAAGATAACTGTTAACCCTAGACTTGAACCTATTAAGATTGCAGTGATTAGAGAAGCATCCTCTTCGGAGTTTGTTCTACAAGGCAGCGGTTGATGGGAATCAAATTTACGATTGGAACTTATGGAATACGAACGGGGAATGAGAACGAACTTAAGACGTAAGAAACGGATCAGTAATTATCATAGTAATTATCATAATAACTTTCATAATAATTATCATAGTAATTATCATGATAATTATCATAGTTATTATCATAATAATTATCATAGTAATTATCATAGAAATTATCATAATAATTCTCATAGTAATTCTCATAGTAATTATAATAATTTTCATAGTCATTATCATAATAATTATCATAGTAATCATCATAGTAACTTTCATAATAATTATCATAGTAATTATCATAATAATTACCATAGTCATTATCATAATTATTATCATAGTAATTATCTTATTAATTTTCATAATAATTATCATAGTAATTATCATAATAATTATCATTGTAATTATCATTGTCATTATAATAATAATTATCATAGTAATTATCATAGTAAATATCAAAATAATTATCATAGTAATTATCATAATAATTATCATAGTAATCATACTAATTACCATAGTAATTATCACAGTAATTATCATAATAATTATCATAGTAATTATCATAATAATTATCATAGTAATTATCATAGTAATTATCATAATACTTATCATAGTAATTATCATAGTAATTTTCATAATAATTATCATAGTAATTATCATAATAATTATCATAATAATTATCATAGTAATTATAATAACTGCCATAGTAATTATCATAATAATTATCATAGTAATTATCATAATAATTATCCTAGTAATTTTCATAATAATTATCATAGTAATTATCATAATAATTATCATAATAATTATCATAGTAATTAGCATAGTCATTATCATCATAATTATCATAGTAATTAGCAGAGTCATTATCATAATAATTATCATCGTAATTATCATAATAATTATCATAGTAATTATAATAACTGCTATAGTAATTATCATAATAATTATCATAGTAATTATCATAATAATTAACCTAGTAATTATCATAATAATTATCATAGTAATTATCCTAGTAATTATCATAATAATTATCATAGTAATTATCATAATAATTATCATAATAATTATCATGGTAATTAGCATAGTCACTATCATAATAATTATCATAGTAATTATCATAATAACTATCATAGTCATTATCATAATAATTATCATAGTAATTATTATAGTAATTATCATAATAATTATCATAGTAATTATCATAATGATTATCATAGTAATTATAATAATTACCATAGTAATTATGATAATAATCATCATAGTAATTATCATAATAATTATCATAATAATTATCATAGTAATTAGCATAGTCATTATCATAATAATTATCATAATAATTATCATAATAATTATCATAGTAACTTTCAGAATAATTATCATAATAATTTTCATAGTAATTATCATATTAATTTTATAATAATTATAATAGTAATTATCATAATAATTATAGTAATGATCATAATAATTATCAAAATGTATTTATTTAAAGAAGCTAGATATTAAATGTTGCATTGAATCTAAACTGGATGCATCACCCGATTAAAAATAAAACATGTCTCACAAGTTGTTCAGAAAAGAAGATAAAGTTTTGTGTGACTTTCTCGGCAAAAATGAAAATGATCTTAAGTGATGTTGTATAAATGAAAACATGGAAACACCAGTATTTGTTGTTTATTCAGAATGTTTCATTTGAAGTCACCAGGTACCAGTAGAAATAAATAAAACAAAGGCTTCAACCCATTACCGGCCATGAGCCCCATTTAGGAATCTGTTCAAATTAAACTCACTACATGTTATTCCTTGTATTACCATTTAATTGCTTACATACATTGCATTTGAAGAGGTATATTTTACAACACTTAACCTTTAAATTTTTTATTATTAGCTGTAAGTAGACACTTTCTGTCTTAATTTTACATTTCACGAGTAGAAAAATAATGATTATTTTGAAAAGTATTTTTTTATTATTTCTCCTCAATATTATTTTTTGATGTTTTATACACATATATATTTGATGTTCTAGTTTCTATAAAAATGACAATGGTAATTACTGAAATTAAACATAAGGAATAAATAAACTCCTAGGACACCTGTCCAGGCCAAAAATGCGCATTAAAAAAATTTGGCAGTTAATGGGTTAATGTAAGATAATGTGGAATGTCTTTTATTCACATGGGACATTTTTAGGGGAGTAAGAAAGAATATCAAGTCGAAAAAAGTCTTTTTATTGTCTCTATATTTCTGAGATGAGGTATTGTAATGATTTACACTATTTACATTGTTCGGACTGTTGTCCTCATTTTTGTCGCCATATTTGGTCGTTGTACGCTCCAGCCTTCTTCACGGACACATGGCCTAGTGGATAAAAGCGTTGTGAGTTCAATACCTGGCTACAGCGGAGGTGAACAAAAACGTGGAGAGTTGAGTTAAAGGGAGATAACTGATACTGAGACATCTGGAAGAGGCATGGCACTTGGAACTAGAATAATCTACCCCTGCGGACAAAATGAAGGGTTCAGTTCGAAATTTCTATCACCGGAAGAAGGCCGGCGTGTACAATGGGCAAAACATTGTGAATATGGCAATAAAGATGAGGACAACAGTCCAAACAATGTAAATAGCGCAAATAGTCTTTTTAATGTTTATGTCTTATTGTATAGTTTTCCTTTCCTTTTTTTCATGTACCATGTCATTTCAGAATGTAGATGATCATGGCTCTCCACAACATCCTGTTCTTTGTAGGTTTTAGCTATGTTTATTTGCTATATTTCCCACGCTCTGTTCTGCCATCTGTTAATACAAATTTGTTAGGTTGGTCACTTGGTGAGATGGAGAAGTACTAGCAAGAGGGAAAAAGTCAAACAACTCTGTCCTGGCCCCAGAAAGAAGAGGTACTGAGCAAAACTCTCATGGGGAAATTAGCGCAGGGGAGGGGGGGGTGTTGTAATGGAATGTCCCACTCTCCCTATCGCCTATTGTGGACTGACTATATCGGTAGATGTACATGTGTAGTGAGCACAGGATATACATGGGGCTTACTTCGGGAATTATTAGCTTGCTAACTGATTCCCTGTCTTTCAGTAGTGTGTTCTCTCTTATAATAAACCCCTTTTTCTTTCATTTATGCCTGTGTTGCTGTTTCCTTCACACGAGTACCATCTTTGTCTGTTTGTATCCTCTTTAAGGATACAACATTACTCAATGTTTCCCTCTGCCCATCTTTCCTTCAATATGTCCTGTGAGTGTCAAATTCTCCAAGCCCCTTTCCTCATTATACATCCGCAAAATTTAAACTTCCTCTTTCTTTTTGTAAATATGTCTTTTTTGTTTCCATCTTCCTTATAACTTCTTCATTACTGATAAGTTCTCCCAATGGCATTCTCAGCATCCTTGAATCACATTTATGTTGCTTCAAGTTTTCTCCTCATTTATGAGGACATTTTACAGCATTCCCTGCCATATAGGAAGTTTTAGTATTAGATATCAGTTCAACACTCTTTTCTTTGCTTCTAAAGAAATTTTTCTATGACTTAATACTTTGTTTAGCTTTTGAAAAGCATCTTTCACTATTCCAATGAAATTTGTATTTCTGTGTTACATTTTCTGTTGTCTGTTATAACACCACCCACAGAGTTATTATTTGAAAGAATTTTCTGTTTTACAAGGAGAAAGAGACAGCTGTAAATTCTGGTATACATAATGAGGTAAGAGGGCTTGGAGAATCTAACACTGACAGGATACACTGAAGGTATAATAAGCAGGTAGAAACGGCAATTAACCTATTGAACAAGTTTGTGTGAATGAATGGCAGAATTGAAACAAAAAGATGTTTTTTACAATAATGCACAAGGCCTGAGGGCCACTTGAGATAGAGGGTTACAGAGTAAGAGGTACAGTTTATGTGGATATGTAGGGAAGATAATGGTTAATCCTTGACTTGAGCAGGTTAAGAGTGTAGTGATTGGGGAAACATCCTCTTGGGAGTCGGTTCCACAAAGCAGCAGTTCATGAGAAGAAACTGCTTGAGTGGAACTTACATCTCACCAGAGGAATACGAAGGAAATGAAGGTGGTTTGCTACAATATGCGTGGTATGGCTGGTCTTAGCCATGACTATTAGAATTGGTGGAACCAAGTAATGTTGTTCATCTGAATACTTTCTATGGTAATAGCAATGATAAGAGGTTGAAATTTACTTAGTGCAACAATAGACTGAAAGTTAGGGAGAGCCATGATTGCCTACATCCTAAAAGAGACATAGTGCATGAACGAAAAAGAGAAGATTAGTAGACTCTCTCAAGAAAGAACAAATATAGTTCAAGGAATGACTGCTTACAAATGAACAACGATAGAAATATATTCTTTGCTTTTTATGATAATGAAATTGACTAAGACTGCCACACCTGACAATACAAAAATTGACAATATGTAAGGAATATTTGATTGCATAATATTTACTGTCGGATTCAAACATTAAGACCTTGATAGCATGTGAATTCTTAGTAATTATTTGTAACATTGGCCATAAATGTACTTAGCACCAAACAAAGTTCTGTGTAAACAAAAACATCCTCGAAAACAGAAAGCATCAGATTCAATACAGCTAAGCAAATATGCAAAGCTATTGGACATACTTAAAACAAACAGTACTTTATTATGTCACATGTCAAAGTTGTCCTCTCCCAGGCCAAGTCATCCATGCCATCTTGTCGAGAGTGATGAAAAGCTGTTTGGAAAAGCTGTGACATCAGTAATTTACTGTTAGTTCTGCAGCATCATGAGGACCTAACATCCCCATCACTTGCTTTCATTACAAACATTATCCTTATCGGCCAAATCACAACATCATTAACACTATTCAATTGTCAGCACAAGTGTTGATTTTCCTTCTAATGTTATCTCTCAACAAAATGGTTATCTAAATAGCCTAAGTGTTTAGATGATGAGGCAGGGTTCCATAGGCAGTCTGGTTCAATCTCTCATTTCAAATACCATAAAGTCATTATTTGCTTCACAACTGTTCAGATGTTTTGATTACTGGAATTTTTAACATGAAGCTAATTATTCAATTTTTACAAAATGATTTTACTAAAAAAATGAAGAATCTGCAATGTTATTGGTCTTGACCTGGCACCTCAGCTTCAGTGAATTTTCCACTGCCATAACATAGATATCCGGTACATTTTCTATAAATATTTCAAATAACAATTATTCTAATGAACTGTGGTAAACTAGACTTTATGAATTTAAGTGCAGTACTAGTTCAGTGACAAGTTGCAATGGCTAGATGTAACCGTAAGTTCTATGCTTACATTTTTTTCTCTTTTATTTGTCACTTGTGGAACTCTCTTCCAACTTCTTGCTTTCTAGTCAAGTTTGATCTTCAAAAATTTAAATGTCAATCGTTATTTTCGGTCTGCTTAATTCCTGTTCTTTTATTGTTCTCTCTCTTTAGTAATGTTTGCTTTTTCTCATATTATCTCACACTCAGTAACCTATTGAATCTTAGTGACTTTATTGCCTTGCATGGGGTTAAATTATTTTGTTCCTACAAATTAATGAATACAACTGAACACTGAAAGGCCATCGCATCAATTACACAAACCCTAGTAAGAGGGGATATGTGTCGGATGAATTCATTTTCGGATAGCATTAGATTAATGACAGAATAAGGAGGGACAAACTAGCATGATTAGAAAATTAATTACTAATTATTAATTAATGATTACCATACAAGAGAATCTCTACAAGACACCATTGTAAACACTCTAATTATATCTTGGATTGTCTTGAATGTGGTGGCAAAGATCTTAGCATCAAGTATAACCAATTTGATTACAAGTTTTTTAGAAAGTGTGCTAGAGGTGGAGTAATGGATAGCAGCTCGGACTGTGGAATTGGAGAGTCGAGTTCAAATTCCAGTTGAATCCATTCACTTACGTGCTAATACTCTTGGGAAAGGTATGAATCCTCTTCTTCTCCTACCAGCTATAGGTAAATAGCAGTACAGGCTAGGTTCTATAGCCTTGGATGGCAACTGGTCTACCACAGAAAGAAATTGAAAACTACTGTGGGGAAAAAATCTGCCTTGTCATTCATGTATCGAAAGATACATGATCGCCTAAGTGTGTATTACGCATGGCACATAACGGACTACTGATTGACTGCTAGAGGGTAGGATCATGAATTTGGTATTTTTGTTAGAAGTGCTATGGGTGGTGTCTAGTTTTGGGGACTTGGGGATTTTGTAAGATATAGATGATGTTTTTTATTATATCTTCACAATATAAATCTATTAGACATAATAAAGAAACTTAATAAGGTTGGACGTCCCATCGAATTCAAACATATTCTCTAAATTTTTTAGCATTTCAGAAAGTTACTGAATCTCCCAGCAAGAAGGATCCTCCAAATTGAAATACCTGGGCTGGAGCTGCCCTATGCTCACTTGCCTGTTTTGCATCAATGCTGAGTTGTGGCTAATGAATTATTTTCCTTCCTACACCCTCCTTCCCACAGACAAAACATTGTGAGCCTCTCGTTGCTCTTATTTTCATGGAATGCATTCTGACATGCTGTATTCTTTAGTCCCGATATCCCTGATATTTACTACTGGGTCCCACCATAACCCATGTGTACGAGAGTGAATCATCCCCATTCCCTTTGTATTCCATTAGTAAGAAGTAACTTCCACTCGGACAGCTTATTTCCAAAGGACTACTGCTTTGTGGAACAGACTTCTGGCAAAACGTTTCCCCAATTACTACAATCTTGAACTCTTCAAGTCAAGAGTTAACCATTATCTTTTCTGCATGTTCCCATGAACTTTCTATTTTTGCCTTTTCTTGCACTCATACAACAGTCAAGAAATAACCCTCTACCTTGAGCAGCTCTTGGGGCTAGTTAGTTTTTTTTTAAATTATTAGATTATTATTTATTGTATTACCACTTAAGATGTTTAAGGAATTTTATAATTGGATTTGCTTAACAGAAATATAAGAATATCCTCAAATATTAATTACTAATAATTAATGATTGCTCTATAACATCTCTACAGATGTCGTATATGTCCTATAAACTTTGTAGTATTTCAGAAATTTACAGAATTTTCGAATATCAAGGATGCCCCAACCTTACGAATGCAGTCCAATCTTGAGCTGCAAAAACTTGCAAAAGAAAAGAATAGGAAATGGAATAAAATAAAAAAGCAAGTTTCAACCCAGACAAAACAAGGTCAATTTTCCGTATTTAAAACTTGCTCTATCCAACTGTCCTTATTGTGCTCCCAGCATCTGCTATAATTTCCATAAAAATAAATCAGAAGTATTACTTTTGGAGTATTTCATTTGTCGTACCAATTTCAAAGATTCAGGAATTCAAAGTTATTTATATTATAATCACTGTGATTCTACAGAAGAATACTGAGGAAACTATGGACTGAATGTAGAAGAAGGAGAATGTGTAAAACATGAACAATCAAGAAGTTAATTGGAGCTTGAAGGAAATTGTTAAAATAAAAAAAAAAGCTGAAATTACTCTGGGATATATAAAGGATAAAGAAGGCACAGAGAATTAAAAACTCATTAGGCTTACTGGTGAGGGTGGGGGTGCTGGGGGTGTGTGAAAATCATCAGATGGAGTTTTGCTTTATTCTGGAAAGGTCCTAATGAAAGAAACTATTATTAATAGTCACTCTCTCCCAGAAACTGTAACTAAGGTTTGCTAAGAATAAGTGTAGTAGAAACCACACATTAGTTCGTAAAGAAAACCAAACATGCCTTAGTAGCCATATGCAACAAAAACTAGCTTGGTTATACCAAAAAATCAAATATTAATAATACAAATAAGAAATAATAATAATAATAATAACAATAATAATAATGATAAAAAAACTACTAATAATAACAAATACTGCTAGTACTAATAATAATATAAGTTAATGAAGTTAAGCCTGGTCAGCACCTAGATGAGTGACCGATTGGGAATACCAGATACTGTAAGCTTGAATGTATGGCTGGGGTGTAACATATAATGTCTTGGAATTGAAAATCAAAGAACGGAGTTCTAATTCCAGTCAGGTTCATTATATGCACTTTTCCCAGCTATGGGTTAATTAGAAGCAAATCAGGAAATCATTATTACCTCCAATAAAGTTTTACAATCTGAAAAATATTTTCTGGCTTGAAATAACCTATAACAGATTGATAAAACATAAAAAACAAATCAATCAATTAATTATTTAATTTTCATTATTATTATAATTTTATTATTACTATTAATTTAATATTATTAATAAATATCTCATTCCATTCCTTTTTTATTACATTTTTAAGTAAAAATTGAAAGATTTTCAATTCATTATTTTCAAGCTTTATATTTGGTGTCTGCTCCCTCTGGCCTACCATAGAAATGAATCCCTAAGGATGATAAACTCTGTATAGACAAGGATGGCATATGCAGGTAAGTGGATGGAAAATGAATTCAGAGAGCCAAATTAACATTCTCACCTTATCTGTTTTATTTACTTTATCATTAACTTATGAATCCATCTGTTCTTCCTCAGGAATAGGTTTTATGACTCTCTAGCCTTGGTTGGCAACCAGTCTTGTAGAAATACAACTTTGAATTTAAAACCACAAAGAAGGCAGCAGAGAACAATTACATTATTCTTCCCAAAAGCTCATGTCAATTCAGAGATAATAAAGAAAAGAAATCTGATGAAAACCATGATTGCCTCCATCTAAAAGTAAAGCGACATTTAAAAACAATATCTATATGTAGAAAATCAGCAGCCATTATTTTGTAAAGTCAAACACATTATTTTTAGGTTTCTTAACCTATGTATAATGAAAGCCTGTTTAAGTTTACAAGTGTCCCATAGGACAACTGAATTATGGATGACAAAATATAATACATTATATTATACACAGTGGCAACTGTATATTTAAAATATTAAAATGTTAAAAACTATTAAAATATTAAAAAATGTCATCTCCTACATTTTCATTTTAATTAAAAAACATTTGAAAGTCACAATTCACATGCAAATCATACAAAAATACATTCTAAAATGTTACTTGATGTTCTTAAATAGTATCATCAAATCAAGGCTTTTACGTGGATGTCATGCATAGCATCAAACTTCTTCAGAAATATCTAAATTATCAGCTGTATGCAACCCCTTTTTAAGATCAATGGTTAAAAAATAGCTTTGCCTGAGGTCTTGGCAAAGATCATCTTTCTTTGAATATTGAAGTTTGGCACTACAGAATCACAAACAAAGAACTGTACCATATAACAGAAACCACATCACTTGAGAATAACCCAACAGCAGCAACAACTAAAATGGATAGCACATGTAACTTGAAGAGAAAATAATGGCATAATCAAGATGCTGACATTCAAATGAAGTGTTAGGACCCCCGTCCCCACTACTACCATCAATAGTTGAAAGAACAATAACAGCTACTGGACTTGAGAAACCTAAAAATTGTTTGAAGAGGAAAATTTTATAAATTTCAACTGAAAATAGTACTGGCTACCTCGGTCAATGAATGCTGAATGTTTGTAAGGAAACAGCTTATATTAACATTACCATAAATCATAGAGTTCACAAATTCCTGTGTTTAAATGCCACCTATTGAAAAACAAAAAGCATTTCTTTCCAAACTAATATATTGTTACAAGTTACTATCATATATGAAGCAATATTTTAGTATTTTTCTCTTTTTTAATCATTTCACTCCCAAGCAAGGTGAGAATGCCACTAAGACATAGGGGTTACAAAGAGTGAAAGTTAGAGAAAAACTGGAAATAGGAGAGAATGAGGAAAAGATGAAGAGGATTTAAGAAGATAGAAGATAGTGATTGATATTGAATTTAAATTTTTGAAAATTGTAGTTATCTGGGAATCAAATAAACAGAAGGGAGTTCCACAAGCAGGAAGTGCAAGAAAAGAAACTGTTGGAATAGAAGTGGCTATTGCATTCAGCTATTTCAACAGTAAATGGTTGGGACCTAGTTGCCAATCTAGCAGCATGCTTCAATTCATGTAGTTGGGTTACCATGGAAAAAAGCTCATCAGGGGCAATTGCCATGAAAATATTTATAGAAAAGACAGATGGAAGCCATGTCATGTCGGTGAGAAAGTGACTAAAGTCAAGATGCCAAGTTAGGATTGATTACATTGCAGATCCTTCTTTGAATAGCAGGAGCACCAGGCCAGATATAGCAACAGCATTCAATGTTACTGAATAGATAGAAATTTTTGGTTTTAAAATTTCTATGTGGTGATTTATACTTTGTAAAACTGGGAGAGAAGTCAGTCAAAATTCATTTATTAATTATGTGAAAAAATCTGAGAGGAAACTTGCAGTAAGCATCAATGTCAAATCATTTGAAAGTAAATGCCAAGAAAAAAGCCCAAGAAATGTGCTTCATTTATTTTAAATGAAGCACAAAATATCAGGAAAGTGGCATCTTGTATTAATCATATTCAACAGAATGAAATTGATCTCTTCTTGTATCATCACTTGGGATGAAAAATGGATTATGTTTAATGACCTGAGATGATCTTTATTCTGGTTGGATGCAGATGAGAAACCAAGATATCAGGCAAAAATGTTCTACCATTTTAAGAAGGTTATTATAAGCCTTTGATGCAACAGGAATGGTTGGATACATTCTAGCCTCTTTGGAAATGATCAAGCAATGCACACTGACGTATAGACCAATTTAGGAGCACAGAAGAAGGCTCAACCAAAATCACAGTCATAGAATAAAGAGCAAACTTCACTGTCATGAACAGAACCATTGGAAACCTTTCAAGAGAAAATGACATGGAAAATTGATTAATTTTTTACAGCTTATCAACCCTTTATGGTTTTTTTTTAAGCTGAAACATATTTTGGATTGTAAGAATAATCCTTTTTGTTTTGCAAGTGAATATTGCATGAACAATTCTTTGAGAATAACAATGATTTCAACAGATACAAGTTGTACTATTTAACTGATGCCCACTTGGAGGAAATAGGTTCATACCAAGGTCAGTTAATGCACATAGATATTTTGACCAACTTGAAATGAAGCTTTGAAACTTCACCCAATATAGTTAGTTTGGAGAAAAGAAATGGCGCTGTTTTGATGTATGCTAATGGAACTGTCATACTGCAAAAATGGAATAAGTTGAAGACAGAAACTTTACAGCAATCTTCAAATTCATCCGACCCTCCACCTATGAATGACCATTTTTAATCAAAGACAGAAACTCCACTTTTTCCAATCAAAATAAAAAGCTTTTAAGGGATTTATAAAATTTGTTCACATAAAGAATTTGTTTTTCAGTAGATTAACAAAATGTTGACAATTTGAAAATGTGTTGTGGCTAAGGAGAAATATTTTGAGGTAATACCGCCATCATTATAATTAATGTCATTAACTCATGTCCTTTTTTATATTTTCATCTTTGCATGAGAGATGTTTAGTAGTTCTTACTGAGGACTGAGTGACAGTACTATTTAATCTTCTATATGGCAGTGAATGCTGGACAATCTCTTCACAGATGAAAAGATCATGTTCTACTGACATCTTCTGAGAATACTTTCCATTTAAACATGTGAGCATTGAAGTTTTAAGGAAAATAAGAATTATAATTTTTTTTTTTAAGGGTATCACCCCAAGCAAGGCTGGAGGCCACTATCACGCAAGGGGTTATAGAAGGGTTGGAGGAAGAGCAGATAGGAGTGGTAAAGGAGAGGATGTGGAGAAAGAGAAAGACAGTGGGTCGATCAAGGCAAGGGGGTTACAGAAGATTTGGAGCGAGAGCAGATAGGATTAAAAGGTGAAAGGATGTGGAGAAGGGAAGTGGATAGATCAAGGCAACTGGAGATGTCAATTGACGCTACACTTAAACCGTTGGAGATTGTATTTGTCAGGGAAACAGTAATCAATATCTTGCTCCAGAATAACACACCCATTCACACTGTTCAGGTTGCAGTAGCTCAAGAAGCCAACTGTAGTTTTGAATTGCCACCCCATCCCCCTTACTCACCAGACTAAGCTCCATCTGATTTCTTCCTGTTTCCTAAATTCAAACTGATCCTTACACCAAGCTATTTGATGTGTTAATAAAAGGGGGATTATATTTATTGACTGAACATTTAGTGTTACTTTCAGTGGAAATTTATAAAATCTTTCTCATCAAACAGTTTTTCAGGAAAATAATTTTCTCAAGTCCACTAACTGTTATCACTCTTTCCAATAATGATGGAGGTTTCCTTCCTAACTTTTTGTTTGAAGTATTTTGATTATATCATTATTTCTCTTCAAGTTGTAATCTCCATTTTGATTGTTGCTGCTGTTGGAAGTCTTCAAGTGATGTACTTTCTGATATTTGTTCCAATTCTTTGTGATTCTGTAGTGCTAGAACACAAGATTTGAAGAGGGTTGTTCCTCAATAAAACTTACAGGCTTCATTCACTTGAAGGCATTTTTAACCATTGATCCGAGAAAGTGTTCATACACAGCTGACAGTTTCAGATATTTATCAATGATTTTAGCACCAGGCATGGCATCCATATGAAAGTCTCATTCAGATGAGGTTATTTAAGAACATGACACAAGGTTAATGTTTTTGGTTTTGTAGCATTTTACAGTGTTGGTGACACTATCTCTAGAACAGTTCAATTATTAAATTCATTTTAAGTGATTCTAACATCATAGTGTTAACAAAAGAGGAATGGTTCAAGTATTACTTAGAATCACCCAAAAGACAGAAAGTTGTGGAAATCAATGACTGCACACGTCTTGACAGGATACAAAGAAGGAGAAAAAGAAAATGAAGAAATATTGTTCATTTTTTTCTATACTGAATTCCTTTTTGATGCCTTTACTAAAATATGCAACTTAATATTCTCAGTTCTTTGTTATGTTAGCTGTGATTGGGTGTTCATGTGATTACTGGCATTTTCTTGCAATAATACTTCAACTATGGCTGATATTAAAGACTAAATAAACAGAAATAAACATTGCTTGGTGTTCAAATTTAGTATTCAAAATACAAAATGGGAAAAGGCAAACCATGGTGAAAGAACTCTGAGTCAACACGCAGACATTTTTGACAGTAGGATCAGCAAGGGTAGAGGAATGTTTTTCATTGATGAGTCAAATAAAAAAAAAAAAAGTGTGCAATGAGAACATTCTTGTGTCAAGATGTAACTGGAGGTAATGTTACCGTGGCATGTCCTCTGCCCATTTAGAACTGGACGAGCAAAAAGAAATCCTTTTTTGGAACATGGTTGGTTTGGCAATGGCAACAAAGTTTTGAAATTTCCCTCACAGGATAGCAAGCTTAAAAAAACAAGATGGAGTTTTATTCATGTTATGACAAAGTGAAGAGATGTAAACTCAAATGCCAGCAAAAGTCTTTTGTTGTTTCTAAGACTTTTTCTTTAATGAGGGAAAATTATACTTAAAATCTTTTTTTATATCTCTGCTATTCTTAATGTTCCTATTATTTGTTTAAATCCCAAGCCAAGGACATGGCACAACATTGGTTCATCATTGTTTTATGATAACTGTGTGGGAAAGGACACACTTCTTATCGGTCTATATTTCTGAGATGAGGTATTTGGTACACTATTTACATTATTCGGAATATTGTCCTCATCTTTGTCGCCATGTTTATCACAATGTTTCAGCTGCTGTATGCTCCGGCTTCTTCATGTGGTTGGAATGTCAAACTGAACCCTTTGATTCGCTCACTAGGGTAGACTGTTCTAGTTCCACATGCCATGTCTAATGGATATCAGCTATCTGCTTTTATTTCCCCTCTGAAAGTTCTCCACTGCCTTAACCAGGTATTGAACTCACACTCTTTGCATTCTGTCACTGGATCTAAATAACACCTTTATCCACTGTGCCATGTGTCCTCAAAGACACATGACATTCTAACCACCTGAAGAAGGCTGGAGCATACAGCGGCCGAAACGTTGTGATATACATGGCGACAAAGATGAGGACAATAGTCTGAATAATGTAAATATTACACACTTCTTAAGCTAAACAAGTTTCTTTTTTGGCCTGTAAAGGAAGGCTTAATGTTAAGGAATTATTTAACTATTAAGTGCTTCAGAAAAATTATTTGAATTCCATAGATGGAGCATGTGAGCAATGAGAAAGTTTTAAGGAAAATAAAAATAAAAAAGTCGCTTACAAACAGAAAGAGGCAGTTGACATTTTTTAAACATCTAATAAGGAGCGAGGACTCAGAGATTTTGACACTCACAGACAGTAACAGCCCTAGGGTTGCTGGCACCCTGGAGGGCAAGCTGAACTTTGGTGCCTTTACTAGTATCATTTTTTAAAAATATTTTCACCATAAAAAAAACTGAAAACATAGAATAATGAGTTTATTAGAACATACAACTACAATCTAAAGAAAACATTCATTATCCTACCTAAAATATTTTTCTAGCCTTTAGATCGGCAAATCTTTTCATGGAACTTCCTACACCAATCTTCTTTACAAGATCATTTTCTATTGACGAAATCGACAAATAACTTTGTTACTGTCTAGAGTCATGGATGACTACAAGTATGTTTTTATAAGCTTTATTTTTGGAAGATCCCAAACACATGACAATGTTGTGGCATGATGGCACTCAGGGTGCCTACCCGACTCACCAGTACCTTGAGCTGGCCCTGCTCACAGTACATACTGAAGGGAAATGGTAAGAGCTACAAAGGATAGGAAGTTGTGGAGAGTCATGATCAACCTACCTAAGAAACTTGTGTAAATGAATGACAGAAAAGAGAGTGGAAGGAGCAGTAAAAAAACAAACCTTACTAACAGTTATAAAGGATAGTTGTGAAGAGCCATGATTGCCTATGTAAAGAAGGGACATCGGACATGAAATAAGGAAGGAGTACTTTTTAATTTAACACTTCTTTGCTGTTTATTGAACTGAGAAATACATTATTATTATTGAGAGAATAAATCCTATGAGAGGAACAAATTTATTCAACATTTTCTACTTCAGTGCCACATTTATTTAAATTTTTAAATTTTCAACTAATTGAATGTATTTCAGAATAATTAAGCCAAATTTATATATATATATATATATATATATATATATATATATTTTTGTCATCCACAGACAGACTGTTTCGCTGTTTCACAGCTCATCAGTGTGGCTAGACGTCCGGTTGCCTCTAGCTACGATCGAAACCCGACTGAATTTGTGTCAGTCGGAACCTCTACCCGCTAAGCCATCAGCGTACGGCACGGAATGGAGGTGAATTTTAGCGTGTTTATTTTTAGATTCGGATAAACACACAGTGACTGAGAGTGACTCAATTCTGTCGAAGAGTCGTGCAGTATTAGCATAAATAGTCACTGTTTACAAATTCACACCCCAAACCAGAGGGCTCAACCGAAATTAATTTCAGGAGCTACTATTTATATATATTATGTCATTCACAGACTGTACAGTTTTGCTGTATCACAGCTCCTCAGTGCAACTAGACTTCCGAATGCCTCAAGCCAGGATTGAAACAACTAATTTGGTGTCAGCCAGAGCTATCTTCACTTGGTAGAGTTACACAACTAAATCTAGCGTATTGTTTTTACAGATGTAAACAAATGCCATCAGCCAAAGTGCTCCATTCATTTTACTGAAGAGCTTTGCATTAGTGCAGGTGGCTGTTGTTTATAGAATTAGCTTATCACTCAACAGTGCTCAATTGAAATGTATTTTTAAGAGCTAAATTATGTCATTCACAGACAGATTTTAAGACATTTTTATGTTTAACATTCTTTTTATAGATACAAGTATTTAAGCAAATGCTCTGTTTTATAATAAACAGTATTAAACAACATTTACCGGCCTGAATGCCCGAGAAATTTTCATAGAAAATTTTCGTCCTCTGACGGGAATCGAACCTGTATCCTAAACAGAACCGTCATATAGCCTGATGTGCCTTAACCGTTCCAGCCACAGAGGAGCGTTCGGTTAGCAAAGTCGATTTCACTGTCTTTAAACTTTAATCTTCCATGATTCTCTCACATACATTCATGTCTGCTCATAGAGTATCAAATGTAAACAAATGACATCATACATTATGAAATAGACAAAGTCCAACAATTATTTTAAGACTTTTTTATATTTATACATTCTTTTTATAGATACAAATATTTAAGAACCGTCACATAGCCTGATGTGTCTTAACTGTTTCAGCCACAGAGGAGCATTCTGTTATATATATATACGCCCACACACACACACACACACACACACACACATATATATATATATATATATATATATATATATATATATATATATATATGCACACAGATTGTGAAGTCATTTATATATTTAGGATGTAAGATGAATGCAAATGCATCCTTTGATAAAATAACCAATCAGATCAGTGCATTTGGGAAGCCCCACCACCGCCTATGGAATGAGAGAGGTATCAAATTGAACACCAAAATATGGGTTTATAGAGCCACCATTTTGTTCCGAATTGTGGACCCCATTTCAGTACCATATCAATGAGCTGAATGTCTTCTTCAATAGTTGGCTATACTTTTGATGATAAAGTGTCCAATGCTGATCTCACAAAATACAACATTGGTGGAATTGAGACTTTCCTGATGCAGACACAACTTCATTGGGCTGGTCATGTTCCAAGGATAAGTGATGACAGATTGTCAAAGGTCCTCATGTATAGCTATCTTGACAGTGAAAAAAGAAATGTTGGACAGCCATGGTTCAGGCATAAAGACAAACTAAAGAGTAACTTCTCAGCTACCAATGTCCCTCATACTAACTTTGAGCGAGTTGCCTTAGATAGAAATAACTGGTGATATTTGTGCCAGAGTGGTATAAGAAATTTTAAAATCAGTCATCTTGACTGGCTAAGAGACAAAAGGCAACGGAAAAAAGTGTCAGCAAATATTCCTGTTGCTATGTCCTGAGATCCTTGCTATTGCAGAATATGAGGACTTGTGTGCAGGTTACTAGAGGGACAGCAGTGTTACATACAACACAAACATAAAAAGTGAATGAGGTTGTTGGATCCTCATATGTCAAAATCAATGAGAAAGTCCATCATCATATATATATATATATATATATATATATATATATATATATATATATATATGATGGACTTTCTCATATATATATATATATATATATATATATATATATATATATATATATATATAAGTGGCCAAGTGGTTAGAACATTCAGTTTCTAACCATGAGACACTAGTTTGAATCTCACCACAATTGATTTGTCGGGAAGAAGACTTCCTGATGTCAGTCTAAATGTAGCGATCCCAGCATACCGCACCTCTAGAATGTGCCTGAAAACCATACCACAGGTTGACCCAAGCCTTTTGAGTGAAATTGGGTAGATGGTGCCTTTGTGCTAGCATGAAGTCAAAAGTCATCATGACTGAGGGTTTGAGCATGCTGGCTTTGTTCAGATTGTTGACCATGCTAGATAACACGCTCTCTCCCAGAAACTGTAACTAAGGTTTGCTTAGCATATTTGAACTACAGGTGGACTCTGTGGGTATTGAATAAATACAAATATGCCTGAGCAAGTGTCTCCAATAGGAATTGGCTAGCCACCCAAGTAGAGAAGTAGACAGGTATCCTTGAATATGAGTGGCCAAATATATATATATATATATATATATATATAAAAAGGGTAACCTCATACAATATAAAAAGTAAAAACTGTAAACCATGCTTAGAGAAAAAATAGCAATAATTAGTTTCAGAAACCAAAATAAACTCTTAAACAAGAAAACTGAAATAATTGCTAAGTGTAGGCATATAAATAAATACTTACTTTGCTATTTAAGCACTAAATAAAATAATAAATAAAATAAAATAAATAATTATAATATAAACATAAAGTAAAGAAATAAATTTAAATAAAGAAATAAAAGTATAAATAAATATAAATAAAATAAATCTAAAATAAAATAAACAAAATTAAATAAATAAAAATAATCATAAAATAAACAAATATTAAATATACACACATATATGTGTATGTATGTGTGCATGCATATATATATATATATATATATATATATATATATATAGATAGATAGATACATACATACATACATACATACAGACACATACAAACAACAACAAACCTAACCTTCCATAAATAATACCTCAATATTTAAAATAACACAAATGCAAAATACAAAATATGAACAGTTACTAAACAAAAATGAAACATTAGATAAATGAAAACATATTAAAAAAATATTTAATTTAATACATAAACACTATTTAAAAATATATATGTATGTGTATGCATTTATGTGGGTGTGGATGTTATATACCTTATATACATATATTCAAACAACAAAGTTACTTACTCCATAGACCTAACTACCCATAATTAATGCCTTACCATTTAAGCACTAATACATGGGTATGTGTTTGTGTGCATGCATTCGTACACATATATGTGTGTGTATATGCATGTATATATATCTAAATATATATATATGTATACAAGTATATGTATGTGTGTGTACATGAATGTATACATGTAAGCATATACATACAAATTCAAACAATGATAAATAAAAATTTAATTATAAACCTAACCTCCTATAATTAACACCCTAATACTTAAGCTACCACCAAATCAAATAAGAAAATGAAAAGTGTGCTACTAGATTGGCATCTAGGTCCTGTTGAATTAGTTAATGTAACTGCCACTTCTACTCCAACAGTTTCTTTTCTCACACTTCCTGTCTGTGGAACTCCCTTCTGTTTCCTTGCTTCCCTGATAACTACAATCTAAAATTTAAATGCAATATCAATCGCCATCTTTTATCTTCTTGAATCCCATTCAGCTTTTATTCTTTCCTCGGTCCCCACTATACCCAGTCTCTTCTCTCACCTTCACACTTTAACCCCCTGCATACCAGTAGCATTCCCGCCTCGCTTGGGGTGAAATGATTAAAAAAAAATAATTAGCTAAAAAGGTCCAAAACATCTTCATTTGCTTTATACACAGTGCCATTTAAAGATATTTAACAATTCTTTGTTATTTTATCTTTAAAATGATGATTTCTATATAAATGACAATACTGTTATTATTCTAATGGTCTCCAAGATATACATGCTTTTAACAATTGCACTAATTTTCTTATCAACTTCACTTTACTTATCTTACAGATCAGAAATCAGTGGCATTTGTGTTTAAATCTATGCAGTCTGGTCAATTTAAGAATGATACATTTCAGTGATGGAAAATTAACCTTACTCGCGATAGTTTTTGCAGGCCTAACGAGAGGGCAAATGCCTGGCTTAGGACATAACTGTTCTGCTGTTGGTTTCTTGTTAATCAAATGGCAGAACTCAATTCACAACATTTGCCTCCAATTCATTGGTAGTTCATCCTATACAATGCACTGCATTTAATATTTACTCTGAAGTCAACTGCTACCAACATAATTTCTCATACTGATTGGATAATCTGGAACTGTCATTTTGTTGAGACTCCATTACATGAATCCGGGCAAATACACAAGCCACCTGTCTGAAATAATGATTTTACCGATATATTGTTCTTTTGTAGATATAAAGTGTGGCCATGACATTCTTTTCTTTTTATTTTCATACTGATAATTTTATATTAATTTCATTATTTGTTATGCATTCTTCTATATTGTAATGATACTTCTGGTTATTCAGTGTGAAATTGCGAGCATCATGGATGACAAGACACACATATAACATGATGGCTGTTGACAAGTTTGATTAATGTTTTTGACAATGGATCTTGAAGCCTGCAAGTGACTTGCAATGCTTGTTGCAAATGTGACAAACTAAGTTGTTTTGTACAGGGCTTGGCCTGTTTTGTAAATTCTGTTCAGCTTGTGCATGGGTTTTATATGACAGATAAGACCAGAGTGGTTTCTGCAGGTTATTCTGACACACCTTACATGTAATTTTCAGTATAAGAATTCACAAAAATAGTGAATGTTTGAAAAACTGGATGTTAAAATTGCTATAACTAAAGGAAAGAGAAAAAGTAAAAAAGAATCTGTAAGGAGAAAGTACAAAGTTGTAAGCGATCTGGGATTACTAACGAAATATTTGTCGCAGATTACTTCCACAATGCAGAGAATAAATCACTAAGTTCAGACTCAAACATCAGGGTCAGAAAGAAATGCTGAAAACTCGATTCGCAGGTACTATCTCACAAATCACAATGCACACAACCAGTCAGAAAAATAACTCATCTCCCTGATTCAAGAAAACCTACTGCTTTTATCGGCCGAGCATTTTTTCCATTCATTGCCAGTTGGGAGAGGACACACAATTTTTGCATATCAAAATGCTTTTATAGTGACTCCTGCAACGGACTTGTTTTTTAATTTAAATATTCTGTCTTCAGCATGTCATGCGGAATACATGCCCTTTTTTTTGGTAAGTAATTTTCTTTTTCGCCACATTTTCTGTTGTAGGATACACGCGACATGCTGTCGCTTGGTTTGATGAGGTAAGTCACCATTTTCTTCGCTATAAAAGGGAAAAGTAAAACAACAAAAATGAGAAATAGCCACAACATTCTACATGTATGCGCATATGCACACCCACACACATGCATAAACACACACACACACCATGCAAAGAAAAAATCAAACTTGCACTAATGAAAAGTGCAGATATAAAATAAAAAATGCAAAATATAAACAGTCAATTGCTGACAGCCTCTGACGAGTGGATGGAATGATTGCTGGAGGGTCTGTCATCAAAGTATGGAGTCAGGATGCTGGAGGTTACACTAATCAGCTAAGTGACAACCTTTATGTTTGTATTAATTCTCTCTCTTTCTATATATATATATCTATTAATAAACTAAACAGCATACCCCTGTGATTTCTAATATGCGTTTGTCAGATGACATGAAGCAAGAGTTACTGCCTTGTCATAGTCTAAATTTCTAGAAAGATTGTGCACTTTAGGTTTTTTTTTGCATAGATAGGTGCCTGTCTTCTGTCTTTTTGTAATTTTTCCCCTTTCCTTGGTCCTACTTTTTCATTTTCTTTTAAATATTTCAAAAGGCACCTACAGAATATGTTATTTATCAACCATTTATTAATTAATATATTTGACTGAAATCTACATTAGACCAGCTTTTCATTCAAAAGTAATATTAAATATATACAAATACCAATTTTTTAATCATTTAAGTGATAATGCCATGAGGTCAGAATGGGTTACTGGGCGGGAAAGTGATTGAGAAGACGAGTGAGGAAAAAGGACAATAAAAGATCAGGTTTCAGGAAGACAACCTATCGAATTTGTGATAATAGAATTTCTTTTGCATAAAATATTTAATATTCCACTGATATTTTGTTCAATACTAATCACTTTCATAAAATTCAACATTGCAATATGAGATGCTGTTATCGTATGTGAAATGGAGAATTTAGCAACAAGCACTTAACTCTATGTCATTTGTCAAAATTACTAAATTAAAAATAAATCTAAAACTAAAAAACTTGTAAAAATATAAATTGTAAAGATCATGTGCCTGAGAAAACACTGAACACTTTCCTTGGGTGTGTTTGGAGAAAACGTTGATGAGAAAAACAGAGTGAAGGGAATTGCTTCACAAATGAAAAGATGTGAAGGTTTAATGATTTTAATTAAGGTTATCAAAAGAATAAGTTGTAAAAATAAAAGTTTGAAGAAGTGAAATAAAAAAAATTAGATAAAAATAAGTTAGAAAATTCATAAGTTAGCGAAAATTAGCCAATATGGCTGACTTAATGATTAGATCAAAAGAAACGTTGTGTTTTCTTTTACTTAAAGCTCTTTCAAATTAGAGTTTTCAAAAAATATTATTGTGACATTAAATCAACTACAACAGTACCAATTATATTTTATCTTAGAAACATTTTCATATGTACATACATGCTGATTACCTCATCTTATGCACGTGGGAGACGCCTCCTCAGCTTTCGCGTCACTTGCAATGGCTTCCATCTCATTTTGGCATCCATGGCTCCTAATATGACTCTTGAGACCAGCATTTAATTTCATAGCTATCGGGCATATATGACAGATAAACGCTGTATCTTTGATTGCATCTGTATTGCCTACAACTCTCCTGTGTGTCATCCATGTGCCTTTTCTGTTCAGATGATGAGCTGCAAACAACACATGTATCGTTGGTAGTATGATGGCACAGGTTGGCATAGTTGACATGCTTCCAGTTGAATTTTCAGATAGTTTACATAATAATCTTCCCTCAACAACATCATGCACTTACACACTGCATATTAGTTGGCCAATCCTTGTGACTGCTTCTTCGGAGATCATGCTTGATCTGAGCATATACCCGTGTTGCATCCCTCCTTTATAAAGCGCTTTCGCTCTGTATGATTTAAAGTCAGTTCTTCCCAGTTATTCTGTAGTTGTAAAGAAGAGAAAAAGAAAAAATAAACAGTCGACTTATAGTAGCAACAAACGTCTGCAATAGATTTCTTCTGTCTCTCGACCGCAACACTTTTAGCCAAATCACAGTTCAAACGGTAGTCCGTCGTAACAGGCAATGTAGAAATGATAAAATGCGGTCACACATCCAACCTTCACTTCTCACCAGCAAAAACGCATGTTCATTCACCAAGCTCAGAAAATCCAAATCTGCCACATAAGTGAAAAACAACGGCTTTTGTTCACCGAGAGATCTTTCTGATTGATCACGCCATTCAGGGGAGGGAAGAACATTAGCATAGATTCTGGTCCTTAAAGTAGATTTTTGCTAACTACTTTTTGGTAAATTTTCGAGGTAGCTGATTATCTCTTTCACTACATATTCACATCGATGTGCAACACATTCAGTTTATCCTTCAAATGATCTTTAAACCTCTTCTTGTGTTGTGGACGCTTTCCTGTCTTCATTTCCCCATAGATATATTCATACATACATATATGGGTGAATATCATATATAAATTTTAAATATCAGACTAATGGTAAGTACCATATATACTCAAGTACAGTGTGAGTTTTATGATCAGTTTTTATTCAAAAACGTAAGTAATTCTTTTGAAGAGTTTAAAAATCACACATTTCTGGGGACCGGTTGCACTATGCACAGGTAAATTTTTTCTGGAGGGGTTAAAATTCATACATTTTCAGTGACCATAACCTACCTGGTATGCCTGCATTCTCACAGTAACTTTAGCTAACCTTACTATAACAGATGAGTTCCATTTCACCTGCCTCCCATAGCCTCGATTCTTTCTTTCTATTTGCTACATGAACAGCAGAATGTCATTCACTATGTGTGCCACTTAAAATCTGCAAATACTTTATATAAATGAAGAATTTTTCATCTGCATATTTAATGTTAAAATTGTAGCCACCAGTAATGAATCCTGGTTGGACTTCTAATTCTCTCAGGTTTGACTCACTAAAGTTTCAATAATTCTGATAAGAAGACACATCCTTGTCTTATGCCCATTTTTATTTTTGTATACTTACTGAATTCATTTTCTATCCATATGCAGGTGATTTGCTACCAGTATAATTTCTGGATTATTCTAATATCTTTCTGAAATAAATCAAGCCTGCCGAGTTGTTTCAATATTTTTTTGATGTACTTTTTTTATAAAAACTACGTAAACATCCTTTTGTGTCTGTATTGCTCTTTCTGATATCATTCTGAACGTAAATATTGCATTGCTTGTTGCAGTGTCTTTAATGAAATCACATTGTTATTGTCTTATTTCTCTACTCATCAGATAAGTTTTGTCATGTGGCTCATTAGGCTTATTGTCCGTTGAAGTCCGCATTTGTTTGCCCCTGACTTTTTATGCAGTGCTATGAAAATGGATCTACGTTTTCTGTCATATATTTTATCTATGTAATTTTTTCAATGCCAAAATCATTTATATCTGCCAGCATCTCTATTACAATGCCATCTTGTCAGGCTGCTTTATTCCTGTTCAGTTTGGTCAGTGCTGATTTTGCAAACTTTGGACAATTTATCCAAAACTAGCAGCATGGCCGGTGTTGCCCGTGCTTGATTCAAAAGTCCTACGACTCATACAGCAATCGCTATCACTTGACTTAGTATATTTTTGCCCTTCCTTGCCGTTAAAGGAGTGCCCTTTGCCATGCTGATGTTGCTACATGCCTTACTTCTTGCCTATCTCACACTGCGATTTTTTCTAAGCTCTATACTAAACATTAAATCTTTTACAAAAAAAGAACTAAACAAAATGAACACAAAACGATCAGCTTTAAAAAAGGACTCATAACTGGAAAAACCGAATAAGAAAAGAATATTAACAACAAATATTTTTCCCACCCAACCCAGTTCTGCGGAATCAAAATCAACGTTGAATTTAAGCAAGCGAATGTGCCAATTGGAGTAAAGTGCCATGCAGATTTAAATTTTTCCCACTTGTGATGAATGCAGATATCGATTTTTTTTGCATGCTAGTTAACATTCGTGTCAGTCAGCTGTTGGCTCTCACGCTGGCCAATAGAATCTTCAGCTATAGGCTCTCACTCTGGCCAATAGAAAATGGCCGCAAACTACATGAAAACTGCCGTAGAAGCATGAAAAAATCGATTATTTCCACTATTGATGGTAGTTGGGAAATGCCATGTCAGTCTTGGCCTTCTCGCTAACTTGGAGCATATGCATGTAAATTTTGGTTCAAATCCGTCAAAAATTGCGGCCGTGCATTCGTTACACACACACACACACACACACACACACACACACACACACACACACACACACACACACACACACACACACATCCTGCCTTTTATAGATAGAGATACAGATTTGGATGTACAAAAATTTATTTGAAAATTGAAAAATGCAATAAAAATAAAGAACTAAACAGACAAACATTGTCAGTTAAATTTTATAAGCCTTGCTTGGATAAATTTAACTACTGAAATATATATATTTTAAAGTACAAATTTAAACTTATTTAATCATTAGTGTTGTTGTTATTAATAATATTACTAATTTTTATACTCTTCTTTTTAAATTTTAAAAAAAGTTAATAATCTTTAATATATTATCCTATAATTATTACAATTGTATTAACCAAAATTAATAATATTATTAATAATATTATCAATATAATTTATTTTATTTTATTCCTACTTTGCTGGTAATCTTTAATACTTTATGTATTAATTATAATTTATTTTGATGTGCATTTCAAATTATGTGCATTTCAAGTTTCACCTTGAGATGCCTACATATGATAATTCACTCTTCCACTCCCTCCCCCACTTAATCCTTTCTTGTTCTTCCTCCTCCCCCCCCCACTCACGTGGTTTACTATTTGTCTTACTTTTTTCTTCTTTTCTCTTCCTGTCTAAAAATTATTTAAGTGGTCAAATTGTCTGGTCTCTTAACTGAGTACAGTTGAATTATTAAAGATGGTTTAAAAACAACCTTATCCCTACTTACATTTCCAAGACAGACCTTTCCATAATCCTCCCACCACCTCTGCCAACTTATATCAATCTAAAACTATCCCTCAAAAATTGTATTAAAAATAAAAGAAACCTAATTCTTTTGTAACTAGAGATGTGATCTGATGAACCAGGAAAATATATTTTCTGGGGAAATAAATTATAGTCATGGAACCGTAAGATTGTCTTTTTCTTAATTATTTAATTAATTTATATATATATATATAGCGACGGACGCTACTTGAAAACAAACTTCTGAATACAGTTATTTAATTAATTTCTGATGAAAGATCGGGGCGATCTGAAATATCAAATATATATATATAAAAAAAATTAAAAAAATACTTTCACAAAAAAACATTCAATTTTTTTTTCTTTTAATTTGCAACTTTTCAGTTGTTTTTTCCATATTATATACACATCAAGAAAGTATACGTGGCTTCTCATTATGCTATATATATATATATATATATATATATATATATATACATATACATATATATATATATATATATATATATATATATATATATATGTATATGTATATATATATATAATTGTATGTTTGGGCAGCAATCTCACTTTTATACAAGTTTTATGAAAGAAAACTGGCAAGGTACTGTGGTTAAGTTTTTATTTAATTTTTCTTGTATTCATAGACATATTTTTTTCTGGACATAAAGTGTGTAAAAACTGTTCAAATATTTTAAATATCCAAGTTCTTTGAGCTATTCTATTAACCATTATCAATGATATTGTTTTTTTTTTAACTGAATATGTAAATTTTTATATATGTATATCTATAGTGATGGGAAAGATTTTTTTATTTTCCAAATATGATCAACACAGTGTGGGTCGTGTTCATAGTTGATATTATTGAGTGTTGGCTTTTTCTTTTTATTATTGATCGTGTCATTATTTCTGAATATACAAATAAAATCAATAATATGAACATTTTCTATAAAAAATCAAACACATATTCCATTTATTTAATACATCATTACCTAGCCACCAGCAATCATGAGAACAATATTGTCAGACGCTGTATAGTGGCTCATTCTATCAGCAAACAAGGACTCAGCCCCTTCAAGAAAACGTTTGCAATTATTATTTGTAGACACAAATAGTTGTCTGTTATGATCAGATAGCCAGAAAAAGTGATTCCTGAAGGCAATGTGGGCTGAACAGGCCAGTGTGAACCAGGAACATAATTATGGTTTCGGAAGATTTCATGAATAAAAATGCAATTTTCTTGTGAGAAAAAAGTAAGAACTTGTACTTCTACTTAAAATTGTCTTAAATTAGATTTATCAGTACCACATCATATGCAAAAACGTCATTAGAGAGCATTTTGGAGAAGCTTCGCTTATTTAAAACTGAGACATTGGGTTTAGTTTGCTCCTGATTGTTGACATGAGTGGTATCACTATGGCAACCACAAAAGAGATCTCTAAGGCCTTCAGAAAGAACGTAATAGATGCATACAAGTCTTTGAAAGGATTTATAAAGATCGCCAAGCAATAAGAAAACAGACATTCCTCTGTCTGGAATATAATTTACAAGTGGAAGATATTTAAAACAAATTCCAACATGTAAGGTTGTTCTAGCAAGTTCAGCCAGAGAGCAGACTGCAAGATGATTAAAGCATTTGAGAATCCTAAAATGTCACTATGGGAACTCTTCAAGTAGCTCTTGCCGCAGCTGATGTCAAAGTAGAAGCATTTACTATTAGAAAGAGATTGTATAAGTTTGATTTGTGTGGGAGCTTTGCAAGGCAGAAACTCAAAGCAAGACTAAAGTTTGCCAGAGAACACATTGTAAAAGATCAGGATTTCTGGAACAATATGGTTTGGATAAAATAGAATTATATAGGTTCTGTAACAAAAGGCATGGTTGGTGCAAACAAAAGACAGCTTTTGAGCGTATGAACCTCATAAGAATAAAATGTTATGGTTTCAGCTGCAGATGCTAACCAGCTCACAATCATAGTATCTATCCTGGATTCTGTATTGTACCAAAGGATACTTGAGGAAAGTGTGACAGTATCTACTAGAAAATTAAAGCAAGAACCAGATTTGGACCATGTAAGATGACAATGACCCAAAATATTCCAGAAAATCCACCCAGAAACGGCTCAAAAGTTGAGGGTGTGGGAATGACCAAATCAGAAACTTATGTCTTAATCTTACTGACATGCTGTGAGGTTATTTAAAATGGGCCGTGCATACAAGATACATTTCAAACATCATACAATAGAAAGAATTCTGCATGGACGTGGGGGTACAACTTTCTCCTAACCAATGGCATAGACCGGTAGATAGTTTATGTCATAACATGATACTAACATCAACAGTCTAAGGGAAATAACCCACCAATTAACAAGCCACTCTTCCGTAAAAGGGTAGAATAATAAACATGTCTCTTCTTGCACCTTACTGTGTCTATATTTATTGTCCATTTTTATCCTCATGTGTTTGAACCCTCATCAATAGATACTACGACATTTTACAAGAATTAAAGAACAATAGCATTCACTACTGTACAGAAGAAATCCATTTACCTTCAAAAAGGATAAATACATGTCTGCCTGTGATTGGTGCTGCGATATCAAGACAAAATGGAGCAGACTCAATGTCATTTATAACAGAAAATGGTTGATGAAATAGTCATAGTGTGCTGCCTAGAGATTAGCATACTTGCCTTCGAATGCATATAAAATCAATGGTAGTGAACAAGAGTACAAGAAGAATGTTGACTAGTGGGGGAGTGCTTTTTCTGTTTGATTTGGAAGTATCACTCTGTGAATTTGTAAAACTTTGCTTTATTTTCTGCTACAAATAATGGCCACTAAACAAAACATTATTTCTGTTAAGTTTTAAGCTGTCAGCAATTTTAGGATTAAATTAAATAATCCCTGATCAATTTTCTTAATTCTCCGAAGAATTCTTCTTCTATGTGCCATGTCCATTCAAGACATGGGACATCATGAGTCTTTATACTTTGCCTTTATTTTATCTTTCCTTAACCCAGTTCTACCATCCATTGACTCAAGCTTGCTAGGTACACAACATTTATAATACAAATTTGGTATTTTGCAGACATCGAATTACACTTAATTAGTTATAAGTGAATTTAAAAAAAATATGAATATGGATTCATTTGTTTTTTTTTATGCAACATAGATTATATAAATCTATGGAGGAATTAATTTTTATGTGGCCTTGTTTAAATTTCTACAAATTCATTGAAAAAGAAAACACGAGGTTTTGGTAAAATATAACAAACCTTTTATAGAGACAGTTTTTTACCAAATAAAAGTTTTTCAATTTTTTCCTTGATAATAAAATCATTCTCTATTTTAATTGATTATTTAATTTTTTTTGCAATGGAGAATTAAAAAATGTGACTGAAAAGGAAATAAATTTAAAACCAGGAAATAAATCTCCCTCTTTTCTTCTTTTGATCTGTATCTTTTCAAAATATTCATCTTTTGATGTCGATCTTTTATATATTTTTTGTGAAGATGTAGTTGTAGACACGTGTCATAGTGTATAAAAATAAATTTTATTTCTGTGTTTGCTAATAGAAATTAAAAATTAAATAGCTTCATTATGATTGATGTTAGAAAGATGAAAATTTGCAACATGATAATTTGATATAAGTTTCAAAGAGGGCAGCACATTTCATCTGTTAATAGAAAATATAAGGTAAATAAATTCTAATTAAAATTGGTTTTTCCTTTATTGTTGAAATCTCATGTTTCATTAATAATATTTACTAAAACTTGATTCTATTTTGTTTGAATCCGAGCAACTTATAAAATATCTTCTAAAGATGTTTCTGTTATAATTTAACAGTATAAAATTTGTTTTATCAAATTTTAATTTATATAAATTTTCATAATTATTCATGATGTGCATGTAATAAACAATACATTATAATTGTTTTGCAATAAAAATCACTTATCATTTTATTTATTTCTATGAACCAATTTCATGCATAATAGACCATCTTGCAAGACTAACATAATTTATATAAATTTTCCTAAATATTCATGATGTATATGTATATGTACAACATATTACTAAGTAAATATGTTTTTAAAAGGCAACAGAAACTCTTTGCTTGTATTTGATTTCAATAACACATCACTGTCTCTCACCAAGAAAGCACAAATCATTATATATAAGAAAATACTCAGCCAGACCTTTTGGGCACTCAAGAATAAGGTTTTCTTTTCTTTCTTTTTTTTTCATCCTGTCAACCATTTTCTTTGTCAGCTCACAGATATTCTGTTAGTAAGTGTGAAGAGAAAGGTTAAGAGAAAGCTGCTATACTCATTTAGGGCCATAATTTTTGTAGTTATTTCATCATCCAAGAGGCTTTTCTCAACTTGAAGAGATCTCCCATCCCCATAAAATATGAATAGCTGTTGGTTTAGGAAATTCAAGTGGCAAGAATTGTTCTGATATTATTGTTTCTCTTGTGCAAAGAGATCTAGGGATACTTGGTTGGAATCATGAAAAAACAAAATGGATTCTCCTTCTGTTATGTGCCATGTACCTTCAGGATGTCGGCAATCATAGCTTTCTACAATCTAGTCTCATTTGTAACTCTAAGTAGTGATCGTTCCCTTCACTATCTTTTCCAGTCTATGTTTTGCCATCCATTTGCACAAACCCATTAGGTAGTTGACTGAATGTTTCCCTTTGCCCTACTTCAATATGTACTGTGAGTGTCAAATTCTCTAAGTTTTCTTTCTTCATTATATGTCCCCCAAATTTTAACTACCTTTTTTCTAATCCTACATACAAATGTCTTTTTTGTTCTCTTTTCCCTTAACACTTTCTCATTATTATCATGTTCTGTTCATGATCTTCTTAATGTTCACCGATAAAATCACCTTTCTGTTGCCTCCTCTTCATCTGTGAGAAAATTGTCTAACATCCACTGCCATATAAGAGAATTGATATTACATAGTAGCTTAGTAAAATGTCCTTTATTTCTAACAAAATTTGCCTGTTTCTTAATAATGCTTCAGTTTTCAGATTTTGAAATCCAGGCTATTCACTTTGTATATAGCATCCATAAAATGGGGCAGCTTGGGAATGGAACCGAATCATAAACACGATATCCCTTTGCATTTCATTACACAGCTTGTACATAATGCTCTGAAGGTGGTTTATACATAAGTGGCATATATTCACTCCAAAACTGATGAATCCACTCCCCATCTATACACGATTGTGATCATCATTTTATGCTCTGTGCAGTGTTTTTCTATTTTTCATTAATTCCTTTTCACCAAAAACTTTTAAAATTTCTCCTTCTTTTTCCTTAGGTCATATATGATAGTTCTTCCAATGCCAAGCTCTTCAGTCAGATGCTTCACACTTACACCCCTGTCTAGTTTTTCCAACAATTTGACTTTTTGTGATATTGATAAACATATGTGCTTTCCTTTTTTTCTTTTCATTACGTCTATGGGCATTTGCAGGACTTTTTGACATTTTGAATAACATCTTTATTGAGCACAAGACAACTGGTAAGTAATTCACAAACAAAGGTGTTGCTATGACTAACAAAATTGGTGCCACCATAGGTTACATAGCTGGAGTAGGGAACCCTTAGTCATGTTAGATGAGGTCTCTTACAACAGCTGCACATCACCGAGGAATCTTTCCAGTAATTTCTGAAATTTTCCATTTGTGGCAAGTCATATCAGCACCTGAAAAATCTTCTTTTTTTTTGGAATTTCAGATAAAGGATACTCAACCTGTATCTTGCTTAGCTTTTTGGAAGACATCATTCCCTATCCCAATGCACCTTGACATTTCAGTGTCATATTTTCCATCCTCTGTTAAAACACTTTGTAGATATTAAGATTTCTATACTTGCTCGGTTTTGAAATCTTCATTGTAGATTGCTTCTCTTGTTAATAGTCACACATTCTTTTCTTACATTAGTCCTTTCTTCCTGCTTTCCTTTGCTACCTTGTCTAGAAGTACCTGCAATTGTCTTTCTACATTTGACATTAGCATGGTGTCATATGTGTATATCTTATATTGCTAAGATTGTGTCCACCAATAATAAATCTTGGTAGGACTTCTACTTATATTGCTAAATTTGTGTACTTAATCAAAATATATTTACTATCCATATGCAGGCAGTTTTCTTCCCAGTAAATGTTGTGAATTATTCTAAAGAGTGTTTCATTAAGATGGATTATATATAAGGGTGTTTCATTAAGATGGATCAAAGTCAGCAGTAAATAAATCCATGTTATTGGTGAAAATGTATTTATTTCTCTATTGGATCATGTTATTTAAGTCATGGCAATTATGTGTGAAAAATAATATTGCCCAAATGTCTGCCAAATCTGAAAGAAAAAGAAAAAAATCACTAGATGCTTAAACTTAATTCACATTTAAAATCGGTCCAAGTTATTCGAACACTCTTTATTATCTTTCCCAAATAAATCAAGTTTATCTAGAAATTCAAAGAGATTTTTCTGTAATGTATGAAACAGGTCCTTCTACATTTGTATTGCTTGTTCTTTACAGTAACTAGAGATGTTTTGCTATTATTTTGTGTTCTTTGAATTTAACATGACAATTTTTTATTACATTTGTTACATTTTGTGCCACTAGTAAAATAATTAATTTCTTAAAAAGCAATTCAATGCTATTTTCCTGGGACATTATTTGTGTATCTCTAGTATTGCATGTTTTTCTATACTTCATCCCATTGTCGACATTTTCTTCTTTTCTTCTAGTTCTTTACATTGGAGTTTAAATTCAATGGTATCATAAGACAAACAACACTCTCTCTTTTCCTCTCTGTCTCTCTCCCTCACTAATCCATCTCTCTCTCTCTCTTTCTCTCTCTCTCTTTCTCTCTCTCTCTCTCTCTGTGTAAAAAAAGAAATCTTGTGATATTTGCATCTACTTTACTTGTCAATTGCATTATAGTTTTCAATCAAGTCTTACCCAATCTTGAACCTATTAAATATATTTGACTATGAAAATTTGACAGATTATTTTTCTTTAATCATTCCATGCTGTTGTATTATTCTTTTTGTCTTACTTTATTTAAAATCATTTTGGTTGATTTAGATCTTTTCTTCTTCATCTACAAATTTTCTATTCTTCTTTTAATGTTAAAAAACTACCTACATGTTTTTACGAAAAAAAGAAATGGCAAAAATAGTTTGCGGACATTTTTTTGCCAAATCAGTAAACTTGTCTGAGAAAAGTAACAAACAATATCAGAACAAAATCAAAGAACTTCATTCCTTATTCTGTACTTAATTTATCTGCATTACATGTTTCCATCATCAGTATGTTATCTGCATTGCATGTTTCCATCAATTTTATCAGTGCTACATGTTTCCATCAATACTTTATCTACACTGCATGCTTCCATCAATTTTATCAGTGCTACATGTTTCCATCAATACTTTATCTGCACTGCATTCTTCCATCAATTTTATCAGTGCTACATGTTTCCATCAATACTTTATCTACACTGCATTCTTCCATCAATTTTATCAGTGCTACATGTTTCCATCAATACTTTATCTACACTGCATGCTTCCATCAATTTTATCAGTGCTACATGTTTCCCGCAATACTTTATCTACTGTGCATGTTTCCATCAGTATTTTATCTGTGTTGCACTTTTCCATCTATCTGTGTTGCATGTGTTCATTAGTATTTTATCTGTGGTGCATGTTTCTGTCAATACTTTATCCGAAATGCATATTGCCATAAGTATTTTATCTGTGTTGTATGTTTCCATCAATGCTTTATCTGCGTTGCAAGTTCGCATCAATATTTTGTATGTTTCGATCAACATCTGACTCCTCCTGCTACACTTTATCTTTACAAGAGTCAGATCAGACCAAAAATGGACTATTGCTGCTTTATCTGGTCTTGGGCTGTGAAATCCTTTTTCCATCATTGGGTTGAAATTTTTTACATGGCCTTGTGAGTAATGAATTATTTTCTACCCTACAACCATGCTTCCCCTGCAGTTGAAACATTTCTAGCCTTTTCCTACTCTATTCTAATCTTGGTGGGAATATATATTTATTCTTGCTTTCTACAACAAATTTAGCATAAGACCGAAAGGGAGAATGAGTGAGGAAAGAGAAATCAACACTAATTATCCTAGACCTAGCTAATTAGATTTACAATCCATTCATCCATTACAATTTTCTTATTCACCACAAGAACTCATCCATCACCATTCAATCCAACATCTACCACAATACCACATGTTCACAGGGAACCTACAAAAACACCAACAATATGAAAATTTCATTATGTACCAGTTTTCGGATATCTCTTTTTTTTCTTAAAAATCTATGATCATGAAATGTTGAGAGAGAGGATGAACTCACAAATCAAAACTAAAATATAACAAAATTTGTTATGAAAACACTCCGATGAGTGCTCAGGATCGCCTCGTCAGTGACTTGGAGTCATGGCAAGTTTCGGGTCTTCCAGCATCATACTTGCTCGCCCAAGAGACCCTACCGAAACAGTACTATTCCGGCAGGCGATCCTGAAACAAACAAACAAAAAAATACGCAAAGCACGCAACAAATGGACTCCACCAATAAAAGCCACTGCTGTCCAATCACCACCGACTTACGTCACTTCCTCCTCAGCTAAGACGATACAAAAAAAGACTCGACGGCCAGCTCGTCTTTTTCCTTCGTCTTAGTTTGACCACGCGGATCGTCCTTCATCTTCAACGAACAGTCTGACATAACAGGTAAGTAAAAACAAGAAAAGTTTTCCTTTCATATGAAATGTTAATGTTACATTAACCCCCCCCCAAAAAAAAGACCACATTCGTAGGTCATAAGAATTATGATTGCTAATTGATTTCCTTTACCACCACTCCCATTTCTTCCTTCCCTCCCCGCCCCCTCTCTTCCCTCCCAACTAAGAATGCAGAAAAAAAAACCAGTTAGGACTACCAAAGTGACATTGTTAAAAAAAACTTTAAAAGAAAAAAAACCAAAAAAAACGGACCCTCCCCCAAATAGCGACTTAGGTCATCCCTCTACGTATCTCTTTTCCTCCCAACTGCCCCTCAACGCCCACTAATCCCCGTCGTAGAGCTCCATGGAACAGATCTTTTTATCCATAGCCATCTCGAGGCTTTTTCTGCAGCTTCTGATAGGGCCCTGATTGCCTTTCTCTTTTTTATTCCCCTGACTCCAAGCCGACTTAGAGCACTGCATCCGATTTCAACTGGAAGGCAGGTCGTCCGCCATTTGTTAGCTCGGCATCTCTCAACTAGCTCCTGGTATTTCTCCAGCTTTCTTTCAAAGGCTTCTTCCAAATTCTCCTCCCAAGGTACTGTAAGTTCAAGCATTATGACCTGTCTGGAGACAGTCGACCAGACCAATAAATCCGGGCGCAGGGACGATGTTGTGATCTGCACCGGGATATTCAATTGGTTCCCCTGGTCTACTCTTAACTGCCAATCTCGGGCTGATGCGAGCATGCAGGTTGACGACTTACGCACTGTGGAAGATTTTTCCCCGGCCTTGATGAAACAGATCACCTTCGTTTCGGGCTTACAACTGCAATCGCTAATTGCTGTGGCGACTATCTCGGCTAATTTCTTTAGTACCTGGTCATGTCTCCACCGGTACCTCCCATTCAAACTAAAATAAAATATGTTAGTAGCACCTGAAATATTGGAGTGGGAAGGTCAAATACTGACCCAGTCGAGATGAAAAAGTGGAACAAAAACAAACCAGTGAGGTTGATGTAAATCATAACAAAAAAGAATGCCAGGAGCAGGCCAGGAAACAAAATGAGTCTAACATAACCAGCAGTGGGGTCCATTACAAAACTATCCCATTGCATCAAAGGGAACTTAAAAATAAAATCAAGGCTAGCCCTGTTCACTCAAACCAATCATGCAGCTTTCATCCAGCATTCACTAAAATCTGTTGATAGCAAATGCTTTCTATCAGATCTGACCATCATCTTCATTTGATGCCCAAAGAATACAAATAGATCATGATGAAAATAATGTTTGTATTGCAAGATTCTCTCCTTCCACAACATCCACACCATTATTCTTGTCATGGCTAGCAATTTGAGAAACACCATTCGTTTCACCCTAGTACAAGGGGGTGACACATTATCGCATGCATATGCAAGATCAATAGACACAAGATTTTCAGGATCGATACGAGCCATCAACCCACCAAAATAGTCCCAGTATGTGCACATATGAAGCCAATGACAGTCAGGAAAACCTGCCAGCCCTCTTTGAAGGCTATGTCACTGAGAGATAGTGCATTCTGAATCAATTGCCAAGTAAGTGAAAACTCAGGGTTGCTGAGGTAAAATTGCTGTTGGCATCCAAGACCAGGAGTTCAACTCAGTTGCTAACAAACCGAGCTGATCACAGAGTATGTCCACCATGCCCCTGTCCACTAAAACCATAGTGACCGCTTGAGACACGAATGCAGACCTTGCAGCTCCTATACAGCGTTTGACCTCAGCAGCAGCCTGCCCGGATGGTATAATGGTTGAACTGAGATAGACGAAAGACTGCACATCCTCCAGACTGACCCTGTCCAGCGTCAGTGGCTGCCAGTTGATTAGATCAACCAGGGATGGCATAACTTTGGTCTTCGAGGCATTGATGGTCATGCCCACATCCTGTTCTGCATCTTGCACATGGTTGAGCACTGCTTGCACATCGTCACAGTTCGATCTGACCAAGACAATATCGTCCACGTAGGCCAGATCAGACACCCTGACATTCCGACCAACCGCAACTCCAGCATAGTCCCGAAGGGCCTTGCTGAGGATGTAGTCGATTGTATAGTTGAATAGGGTAGGGGATAGGGCACACCCCTGCCACACACCAGTCTTCACCTCAAACGTCCCCAACTCCTCACCATAAGCACGAACACGGGCTCGCGTCAACCGGTAGAAGCCCTTGATGAGATGAAGGAGTTTAGCGGGCATGTCATCGGCCTCCATGATACGCCAGAATGAGCCTCTATCAATGGAGTCAAAGGCAGCCACAAAGTCGACTAAGCAGAGGACTGTTGGTTATTGGTATGCTCAGCGCAGTTCGAGAGTGTGCCACAGGCTGAAGATCTGATCAACACAGCCTCTGCCCGGGCAGAAGCCACCCTGAGACAGGCCAGTTCGCAGATCACAGATGCCCTGAAATCTTTGCAGGAGAAGCACTGCAAATACTTTGGCTGCCACGTCGATAATGTTGATTCCTCTATAATTCAAGCAGAGTTTCCTATCACCCTTATCATAGCGGATTAATCTATTCACATGCGAGTCTCTAGCAGTGGGTAAATGACAGCAATATAAGCAAGCCACAGCTAGGCAGTAGGAAAGCAGCTCTTGACTATGGGCAGAGTCTCGTCTGGGAAGGTAGACAAACTCAGCCCATGTATGCAGGCTTTTACAGTTAATTTTTGCTTGACTCTGTGGCTTCGGCATTACTCCACATGAAAAACTGGCCTTGTGCCACATCCTGCCATGTGAGGAGGTTTTGGTAAATACCGGCAACTCTTGATTGACAAACACTTTACACCCGTCACTGTGACACTTTACAAAAACAACCTCATTCTCTTTACCTTGAGTGACTCTTGGGCCCTGTATCTGGTGAATAATAGTATGAAAAAATACTGTTTTCTTTGTAATTGACAAATACAGTAAAGTCTAAAAATATTAGAAATGGAGAAAGTTCTTTAAAATTATCTGGAATATTTTCATCATCAAAAGACAGTTTACAGAAAGAAAGTCCTCTAGATAATCGTCCCATTATTCTATCGACAGTTCTTGTGGCGAGAAGATTAACTGGGAAAGCCCCCAACATTTTGTTGTTCTTCCTAAAGACTTGAATCTCTAGTGAAATAAGAGAGAGGGGGCCACTTTCTGCTTCTGTAACTTGTGCCTCTCATGCAAGCAAATCAGCCAGGACGTATGCTGATATTGAACGCATTCTTTATGCCTGCTGGCCACAATAACAGCTAATGAGTCAGAGAAATTTTAATAAAGACTCGACTTTGTTTGTTTGTATTTGTAATCTATCTTCAAGCATTATTTTATTTGCATCTCAGTCAGTTTTATGTCTGAGATTCACTCCTCTACTTCTTAATCTATTAGCACACATTGCTACATCAGTCACACTGTTAACACACTTTGTAACCTAATGAACACTTTTTGATACCCCATCAACACACTTTTCATACCCTATTAAAACTATTTGTTACCTCATTAACACTTTTTGATACCCTATTAACACTTTTTTATACCTCAGTAACACTCTTTCATACTCCATTAATACTTCTGCGACCTCATTAGCACTTTTAGATATCCCATTAACTGTCTTTGCTACCACAGTAAGACTTTTTATAATCCATTAAGACTCTTTGATACCTCATTAATACCTTTTGACACCCCATTAAAACTCTACCCCAGTAACACTTTTTGATACCTCATTTATACTTTTACAATTAATATGAAACGCTGAACCCTGAAGTTGTATATATTCATTAAAGATAATATTTAATTCTATTGTTCATTTATTCTACACCTACTTCAACTTTTGCATATGACAAACCTCTGATCCACATAAACACTAACTTGGACATTTGAGCATATATATATATATATATATATATATATATATATATATATATATATATAATAAAAGGACTTAAACACTAATATTCCATGGTCATAATTTATTTCATTGGAACCGTAAATACGATCCAATTCATCAGACCTACAAATTCAAAAAGAAAACAGAAAAAACAACTCCGGGAATAAAAAATAAAATTTAGTGAGAGTGTATGTATGAGAGTGTGGGACGAATGCTAGAGTGAATGAAAGCCAAAGGGAGGGGTAATAGATGAGAGAAGAATAGGAAGGCCTAAAGATGAAGGGGGGATTCAAATTTAACAGAGAGAAGTTTTAAAAAGGGGGAGGCAAAGACGGTTTAAGTGAGAAAAATATGCATATTTTCAAAAGTCTGATACATTAAAGATACACCGGAAGAGTGTACCCATTTCTTGATGACATACACACACAATAGACGATAAAATCTTAAAGTTCGGAAGATGAGAGACAGAGAGGAAAAGAAAGAGGGGGTGAGAGGAGGTGGGTTGGGGGAACTAAAACCGGAGGGCCTTTATAAAAGGGCCGTTGTGTAATCAAGAAAATTTGACAAAGGTAATATCGACTACAGGTCACAAATCTAATGTAAACATATAAAAATAACAATTATCTAAACTAGCAAGGACCTGAATTTCTATGTTCAAAAACACATACGTATACACACATACACAACAAATATTAATATTTTCACGTACATACATACATATAGGTATGTACACACATACCCATACATATACATATACATACATATATACACATACACACACATATACATATATACATACATATATACATATACATATACATACACACACTCGTTACTCTTTAGCTCTTTGAAAATCTATATCAGAATGGCATTCAGTAAAAATAGCACCGATCCAAAAGTAAGGAAACTCATAAAAGATAAATACCAATGATTTTAACAGAGTCTGTGAGGGCAACAATGTCAGTCCTAAGTGGCTAGTTAAATAGTTTAGGTCAACTTTTATAACAGAAGACGATCAAATTAATACCAAATCTTCTACCAAAGATAGAAAATCTCTATTGACTGAATACCATTGTAAATTACTTGTCAATGTATGGAAATATTTCTAGTAGCCCCTAATTTTTCACACTAAGAGAATCTAAATACTTTAAATACGCTAAGAGAATCTAAATACTTTAAATACACTAAGAGAATCTAAATACTTTAAATACACTAAGAGAATCTAAATACTTTAACAATTGTGAAAACACTCTGTGTCTTCTTACCGGCTTATGGTCATTTAGATAATGTCAGACAAATTGGTGTCCAAAAATATTTTGCATGGTTCTATACCAACTGCCTTGTCACAATTTCCTTTGTAGGAATCAGAAGTTGGAATTCTTTTGGCAAAATTTTAGTATCCTTGTAGAAAGAAAGTTTTAAAATAATGGGACAAAGCTAGTGACATCCTAAGGTTGCTGGCACACAAGGCACCATACCATGTATTTCTTTTTCATTTTCACAAAGAGAAAGAACTGAAAATGTAGAATAACGAGTTTATTACAATTAATACAAGCTAAAGAAAACATTCATTATATTGTCCTAAAACATTTTTTCTAGCATTTAGATCTGCAAATCTTTTTGTGGTCTTTTCTACACCAATCTTCTTTACAAGATCATTGTGATCATTTTTACATAATAGCAAAAGAATTTTATCTTCAGTCATGGATGACTGAAAATATATTTTTATAAGTTTTAATTTTGGAAGATCCCAAATACATCACATGGTGGCAGAATAATGCCCTCATCCTTGATGGATCCACGGGTGACAGCCAAAGTTGCAAGTACCTTGAGCCATCCTTGGATAGAGCAATCCATAAGCAGAGTTTGAAATCATTCAAGTCCATTATTTTTAGAGATCAATTTCAAATTAATTTTGTGTGACCTTCAACATTACCTACATCCCAGCATCCTCTTCTTTTGATTAAATTATTAGTTTCCACTTTAGTGATTTGGGAGCCATTTTAATTATTATCTTTCACAAAGTTTAGAACATCTTTGAGGTTTTCTTCTAAGGAAATTGTTCTTCCTGTCTTGCTAAAAAAATGATTTTTTTGTTCTGCCGATCATCTTTACTTTCATTTGGATTAAGCTGAAAAGTCTGGGAATTGGAATCTGGGATGTTTCTTCCTTGGAAATTTCCATAGAATTCCTTATCATTTTCAAGGTCTTTTTTTAGTCTATTTATTTGTTGATTAAAGATTTCTTGCTGTCTTATGCAAGTTGAAAATATATTCTTTTGTTATTTTTTTTTATTGGTATTTGGGGTAGAATTGATGGAGAGATGGATAAATTAGTAGAAAATGTGTTGTTAGAGGAGGAAACAATTTTGTTTTTCATATTTGTTCTCTTGTCAAAGTTTTTCCTTTGAATATTCTATTTTGCTAAGATATTTTTTTCATAATTAAACTTCAGGACATGCCAATGATATTTTCTTGAAACTGCCTTTTTATTTTCCCCTTCTTTTTTAATTACTATCAACTAAAAATTCTTAATGAGGATTGTTTCAGAATTAATTGACATTTTATTAATTTTTTTTTATTTCATGACAATATCATAATATAATATCATAAATGCTAACAGTCAAATTTTTTTTATTTCATGACAATATCATAATATAATATCATAAATGCTAACAAATTTTTTTATTTCATGACAATATCATATAATATCATAACTGCTAACAGTCAAATTTTTTTAATTTCATGACAATATCATTATAATATCATAAATGCTAACAATCAAATTTTTTTATTTCATGACAATATCATAATATAATATCATAAATGCTAACAAATTTTTTTTATTTCATGACAATATCATAATATAATATCATAAATGCTAACATTCAATTTTTTTTATTTCATGACAATATCATAATATAATATCATAAATGCTAACAGTCAAATTCAAACCCGGTATCCCCTTTTTTGTTCATAAACAAAAGAAATTAAATTTAATGAACATTTATTCATTAAATTTCATTCCTTGTCTTTTGTCTTTTATAAAAATGTATAACAAAGAAAAGAGAATATAAAGATAGTATAATGGTTAACAATGATGAATGTGGAATCAGCAAGCCGAGTTCAAATTCTGACCTATTCTTTTGCACTCACTTCTGCAAAAATGCCCTTGAGAAATCCATGTGTCCATCTTTTTCACTTGAAGTTTGGGGTTACATAATAGGGCAGACTGAGCCTTCTAGCCATGGTAGGATAACCACTTTAGAAGAAGTAAACCAACCTGAAGTAGGATAAGCTCTATTAGAGATACCTAACACTGCTGCCACGGCTGAAGTATATGTGATGCCTAAACAAATTTCTAATAGACTATGGGATACATTATTATTATTATTATTATTATTATTATTATTATTATTATTTCCTTTACATACTCATTTCCTTCCGGGTCCCAACCAGAGCCCTAAGGTTAGAAACGGCAGCTTGACATTTTCACTGAACATTTTTGAACCTAAGACCACACACATTTTACTTAGACAAAGCCTTTTGTAATGTATGAGCTGTACTTGTGAATACAATATTTTTATTTCTTTAAGGCATTGGTTACCAGGGATCCCTTCAATGAGTCTATTAGAACATTTTCCTATCAAACTGAGGACTCTAACTCAACTGGAATTGTTGATGTCCTCATGTGACACATTTTTAAATTTCTACTTCAAGATCCCTGTACTTTGATAGTTTTTTGAAGCTCTTTTGAGATATCTGTCTATATTTCTGAGATGAGGTATTATGTATGCTATTTACATTATTCGGACTATTGTCCTCATTTTTGTCACCATATATATTACAATGTTTTGGCCCTTCAGTATCTGTCTATATTTCTGAGATGAGGTATTATATACACTATTTACATTATTTGGACTATTGTCCTCATCTTTGTCACCATATTTATTACAGCATTTTGGCCGTTCAGTATCTGTCTATATTTCTGAGATGAGGTATTATGTACACTATTTACATTATTCGGACTATTGTCCTCATCTTTGTCAACATATTTATTACAACATTTCGGCCGTTGTACATTCCAGCCTTCTTCAGGTGGTTGGAATGTTGAACTGATCCCTTTATTTCGCTCACTGGGGTAGACTGTTCTAGTTCCATGTGCCATGTTTAATGGATGTGAGTTGTCAGTTATCTCCTGTTAATTCCCCTCTCCAAGTTCTCTACTGCCTTAACCAGGTATTGAACTCACACTCTTTGGGTCCTGTCACTGGATCTAACCAACGCCTTTATCCATGTGTCCTCTTCAGAGATACATTACAATCTGCAGGAACCACCATGTCAATAAGAAAGCACATTCTGTTTTTGTGATATCACAATGTTTGGGTGATTAGATTTCATTGTTCTGATTATTATTATTATTATTATTATTATTATTATTATTATTATTTCAATTCTGGGCTAGTCTGTTGCCTTCAGTTTTGTATTGATTCTCTTGCGAAAGGCATGAATCGTTATTTTCTCCCCCAGTTATAGGTTAAATAGTGGTGTAGACTGTGCTCTCTCTCACCTCAGTTGGCTATCAGCCTAAGAGAAAGAAAACCGTGAATTTCAAACTGGAGAGAAGGCATTGCAAAACCACTCGATTATCTTTCCCATATAGACAGAGCAATTCACAGGTAAAGAAAAGGAATCTATATCGAGCTATGGTTGCCTATGTCCTATTGAATTATTGAAAGACTTGCTTAAATAAATATTATATATCTGTGTCTGTTTGTGTCTCTCTCTCTGTGACTTTGTGCGTTTATATGTGTATATCCATGTGTGAGTCTCTCCGTGTGTTTTTGTTGTAGAGTTACTTTCCGCAGTGGAAACTGTATTTGGACTAAATTCGGTCCTAAATAGGTTCAACCTACAAAAACGTTAGGAACTTGTTATAATAAGTATTACGCAGAGTAATCTAGTTGTGGTAGCTGACTACTTTCCGTATTCGACTCCCAGTCGACCCTCACTGACTCCTACTTATATCAGGTGGGAGAGTCTATTATCTATAGACTAGGTGTGTTTCACCATAACAGTTTTATAAAAGAGAAAGAGAAAGAGTGAGCAAGTTGTGGTCAATCTTCACTCAGGGCAAAAATAAATATTGCCTGAAAAGAAATTATGAAAGGCCTAAAATCGTAATAGGTGACCAGAAGCTATTTAAATTCCTTTTGTTATTTTCAGTGATGAAGCTACTAAGATGTACACATTTTAGAGAAAGCCAAATAAAAGGCAAAATTCTCCTAAATGGTTTCAGATGATGAAAAGAAGTGCTAATCTTATCTCCTGGTCAACACAAAGAGAAAACAAAAAAAATACGATGATATGCTTTCAGATTTGACTGTAACTTTCGCTATAATATGTGCTAAAACCCAGTCTTTAATTCAATGAACAATTTTCTTCTAACCAAAGAATCTTCTTCCTGACTAACGACATTAATATTTTTTGTTGATTTATACGTGATCTTAATCTTTTATATCCTAAGTGTCTTGCTTGAACCATTGATTATTTTTTCATAAATTACACATCTCGTAGACATTTTAATGATAGATTGACATACGATCCATCAATAAATGGTCAACTTTATGAGTTGATGTCCTTCCACTCCCTGTGTCCTTAATATAGTGGAGCAGATGTCCATCGTGACTGCATGACAACTAACCAATCATTTTAGCTAGGGCAAAAAATCCAATTTTGGTTTGGGCTTAAGGAAAAAGAGAAATATTCCCAGGTTTTCTTTGTCGAGTGTTGCAGGACACAGAGAGGCTTTTGTTGTCTTTTATGACAACAGCATTTTTCACCCCCCCCCATGTTTTTATTGCTTTTTCCGCCTCCCTTTCCATCTCTCTCTCCTACCTCTTTCTCTCTCATTTCATTTATTGTTTCATAATCATCTCTTTTTTATGTGACATTAGGGCAGGAAGGAGTCAGATGGGTGTTGATGAAAGGAAAATGAAGGTTGAAAGAAGAGGAGACGGATAATGTTAAGAATTGGTGGCCCGACAAAGAAGTTAGCAGATTAAACATGAATGTGTCAGGAAGAAAATGTGAAAAGAAATGTAAGAAAAACATAATGAAAGAAATGGACAGAGAGAGACAGAGAGAGAGAGAGAGAGAGAGAGAGTGTGTGTGAGAGAGAGGGGGGAGAGAGAGATTGACAGAGAAAAAGAGATAGTGATAAAGAGAGTGTGTGTGAGAGAGAGGGGGAGAGAGATTGACAGAGAAAAAGAAATAGTGATAGAGAGAGGGTGTGAGAGAGAGAGAGGGGGAAAGAGAGATTGACAGAGAAAAAGAGATAGTGCTAGAGAGAGGGTGTGAGAGAGAGAGGGGGGAGAGAGAGAGATTGACAGAGAAAAAGAGATAGTGATAGAGAGAGTGTGTGTGAGAGAGGGGGGGAGAGATTGACAGAGAAAAAGAGATAGTGATAGAGAGAGGGTGTGAGAGAGAGAGAGAGAGAGAGAAAATGACAAAAGCAATGAAGAGAAAGAGAATGCTGGAATATAAATGAAGATTTTGGTGGTGGTGGTGGTGGTAGTGGTGGTGGTGGATGTCATAAGTAATGGAACGTAAAGTGTAATGAAAGGGGTGAGTGGGGAGTAATAATCGTCAAGAGAGTTTGCTGCACATTTCAATATCTGAATCATTTTCATATTGGTAAGAATGATTCTCTCCCAAACACCAGGAAATTCCATATTTGACGAACAATGCAGATTTCCAATTCCACTTTAGTATGATCATGTCAATCAATTTATTCCATCTTCATAAATGTTAGCCTCTTTGGAGAAAGAATTGGCAAAAGTTAGCAATTTACTGAAATAGTTTACCAATTAAGCAGAGGTTTCTTTGCATATGAAGATTCCATAAGAAACGATAGTTCTTTAGTAGTAATGTTTATATGTTTCTGTGACAGAAGTACCATATTTTAAGCAGTTAATAAATTCTTCTTAATCTGGGATTGTTTTCTATTACTATAAAAAATAAATTTAAAGGGTACATATTTTTTAATGATTTCAACCCCTCAAGGCAATAAAGCCACTAAGACACAAAGGAATTACTGAGAGTGAAAAAATAAGAAAAGGAAAAACATTATTAAGGAGTAGGGACATTAAAAAAAGACAAATGAAGGAGACAGTAGATAACGATTGACATTGCATTTCAATTTTTGAAGGCTAGAAAGCAAGAAAAGAGCAGCCAGAAGAGAGTTTCAAAAGTGAGAAATGTGAGAAAAGAAACTGGAAAGACCCCTCCCCCCACCCCACAGATACTAGAAAGAGCTATAACAGTTAGTAGACTTAAGAAGTCTAATTTCATGAAAAACTCTTTCAATTGACAGTAATGTTAACAGTTCTGTGTCTTATTTGCTTTTAATCAATTCACCCCAAGCAAGGCACTAATGCCACTAAGATGCAAGTGGTTACTTGCAGTGAGAGACAATGAAAAGACTTTAGAAGGAACAGGAAACCAATCCTAACCATGAAAAAAAGGATAAACCTGTACTCCTGTTCAATAAACTGCGGAGGAGTGTGAACCTATCTACTCCTGCTGTGTGTTTCCTTAGAAGGAAATGGGGTTAATTTAACCATTATCTTTGGGATAGATATTTTATAATGTTTTAAGTCTATCAGTTCAGTTATGTGCCATGCATGATACACGACTGACGAGGCAGATTTTTTTTCCACAGTAGGTTACCATCTTTTTTTGCAGTAGACCAGTTGCCATCCAAGGCTATAGAATCTGGTCTGTCCTGCTATTTACCAGTAGCTGGGGGGGAGAAGATGAGGATTCATACCTTTCTCAAAGGTATTAGCACATAAAAAAATTTAATGGTTCCGACTGGAATTCAACTGCCCGCATAGCTCAGTCGGTAGAGCAACAGACTTTTGGGTCTATAACAAACTAAAATTTCTCTAGAAGTGGTAGAACTAAAGACTAACTATATGTGTAGAAAAAGAAGTTGATACTGGAGAAAATATTTCAAGTATTTCATGCATATATTTCCATATTTATACAAGCAACACTTTGGGCAAAGGAGCTCGCTACCTTATTTTTGTGCTTGGAATAAATTTCCATATTCGTTCAATATTGAAACTTCTGCTCAACTATCCAGCACCTTTTGAGACTTTTATATTTGTCATGTTCAATATTGACCCTGTTATTTATCTTCCTATCTAATATCTTTTTATCGCCTGGGAAGAGAGACACTTTTTTCACATTCCCTGCTAACATCAAAAAGTACTGGCCAACTTCTTGTATGTAAATACTGTATAGATCATGGAAATACTTAGATAAATGATGTAAATAAAGATAGATGAAAGGCATTTCATAGATAAAACTAAGTTTGGCACAAGGCTGTAATTTTGAAGTTCTCCATTATTATAAAGCTCATTTTTAGTAATTTGTGATACTAGCACATTAACCATTATCAGGATATAAGTGTTCTTTATTTTTACTAAACAATTCACCCAATATAAGGCCCAAGAACCACTCAAGGTAGGTTACCAAGCAAGGTTGTTGTATGGACAAAAGGGGCGAAAGTAAGTGCAGATTACAAGGTTATATATTATAGATAACAGTTGAGCCTAGACTTGAAGAAGTTAAAATTATAGTGATCAAGGAAGCATCCTCTCAGGGGTCTGTTTCGCAAATCATCCATTTTGTGATTTTTTATTCAGCTGTTTTGGGTGCAATAATACCTTTCAACACGATTTGTTCAGACTCTTCATACAAAGCACTATTTTTTTCAATCTACTATTGTTCAATATTTGTGTGCTTTAGTAAATTCTAACCTCAATTACTTGTTCTTATCCGACAGGAGTGGCATCTATCCATGGTCTTCTGCTGCTGTAGCCCGTCTGCTTCAAGGTTCAACGTGTTGTGTGCTCAGTGATGCTCTTCTATATATCTCCAATGTAAACACTGGTCATTTGAGCCAATATTGTTTTTCTTTCAGCTTCATCTAGTCTGTCCATTCACTTTGGGCTTCTTTCACCAAAAAGGGATTTCCCCTCCCAAAATTGTTGCGCCTTAGAAATTTCCTCTTTTCTCCTCTTTCTCTGTAAATCATAGAGATAGTTGTGCATGAAAATCCTAGAAGATTAGCAGTTTTTGAAGTAGTCAGACTCATCCATTTGGGTCACATTCACTCTTACATATTTTACCTTTCTTTCCCATGAAAATCAGGAAGTCACTGTGACCATATTTAAAAGCCTGTATGCATTAAATTACTGCCACGCCATAGGTTGATTAGAATTTCACATAAAAGATCATTTATTCATGTGATATTTAATTAAGTCGCCAGTGAGTGTATATTAAGTTAAATTGACTATTATACTCATCGGAGTTTTTACAACTCACAGAGCTCTGATTGTTATATACATCAGCATTTATTATATATATATCTGTGAGATTTCATAAGCTTTGGGAAATTTAGAAAGACCTCTGAAGATAATGCATAGCAGTAGACATACCTACTGGTCCATTCAACTGCAGGGATTGGAATTTTAAAGCCTTAAATATCTGCTCTTTACTAATCAGAATCTTATATAAAGGGCATATTCCTATGCTTGACTTACCGGTGAGATGATTAGTATGTACATTGATTGTTTTACTTATTTTTATTTTTCACTATTTTTTAGTAGGAAGAAAACTTATGCATGGGATCACCATTATCTCCAGTCATAGCAAACAAATATATGTAATGAAGGAAATAGCTTCAGGAGTTACATCATTGAAACCAACTATCTGGCTATGATATGATGATGCTGTCACAGTTTAGCTGTACAGAGACTATACATTAATGCTGGATTCTGTGAATTCTTTACAGTTCATGATGAAAAAAAAAGCAACAAATCGTTTTTTCCTCACACAGAAAACGAGTTCAAAATATTCTTATACTGCAAGCTCATATTTACCAAATAATACATGAAACTTGATTTTCAACCTTCAAACATGATGGTTGAGATCCTTCAACAACGTTACACACCAGAGACACCTTTGATCTTTGATCTTTAAATGCAAATATATATGTGTATGTGGTGTGGGTATGTATGTATGTATATACACTACAGGTGAAAAGTTTGGAACGACCCTGCTTTTCTTTTAAAAAACATCTTACAATGAGATACAATGTGGAACAATGAAAATAAAGACAAATTATATGTTTTGTTTTTTAAGACAATCAAATAAATCTATCAAACAAAAAGAGCCTAATTTCCCAGTATTCAAATATTCTCCCTATTAAATGCTAAAAGTTTTTAATTTTAATTTTTTCTTTTCTAACTTTTATTCTTTGAAGCTTGACTCAAATAAGTGACTGAGTCTAACAACACAAAACGTATACTTACTTTTTCTTTTTTTTCATTGGTCAGAATTGTATTTTTGTATTTTTTAAAAGTAAAATATAAAATTTCAATAACTACAGTGTATTTGCTTTTATTTTTCACTCTTTCTCCAGGTTCCTCTTACTACCAAAAAGTTCAAATTTGGATTCATCTGTCCACAGTACATTTTGCTATATTATGAATATTTTGTATGAGAAACATTATATTTTCTTTTTGATCATTAATTCCTAAGTAGACTTTTTAACTCAGTTAAATATTAATATGGGTTCTATAAGTTAACTCAGCACTGACTAATGCTGTAAACGAAACATATGCGGCTGTCTCTGTTTGAAGAAAAAACAAATTGTGACATTACGACAGCATTTTCATAGTTTTATTCATTTTTTAATTTTGATGTAATTTGCACAAAATTGCAAAATCAAAGCAGCTAGGCGCTGAGGTAAGGGCACAAACTGAAATGTTATTCAAAGAAGGCTACTCTCAAAGACAAATTGTCAAGAAGTTGAAGATTTCTTGACATAGTATACAATATTCATTACAAAGGCAGTTATAAACTGTCAGAAATATTGACAGAAAAAAAGAGCTGGAGCACTAAAAGTGACAACTGCTGCTGAAGAGAAACCCTTGATTATTGAGAGCAAAAGAAATAGGAGGAAAACTGCTCCAGAGTTGACAGCTAAATGTTGCTCTTAACTGTGAAAAATCAACTTAAATCAGTGGGTCTCAGGGGATACACAGCCATTAATAAACCCTGTTGCAGAAGGGGAATAACCAGAAAAGACTGTTATGGACAAAAAAAGCATAAGAACTGATACTGAAAAGGTGGTAAAATATATTGTGGACATATGAGTTCAAATTTGAAAATTTTGGTACAAAGAGGAGAGTGTAAAGGGTGTGATGGGTAAAGTGTATCCATTTTATATTTTTAATTTCTCACATGTGCATTGTTTGTTTTTGATTTTGTCGATTGTCCAGTATAGTAGGGTCAGTTGGGCACTGTCTGTGAGAAAAAGAGCACCATGACACAATTCACTCCACCAAAGATTTGGAAATGGTATGCTGTACTGCTTGGTATTAGTATTGGAAGCTCCAGTAATGAACATTTCAGTGTGTTTGGGTGTCAATCTGAAGACGGTGCAGAGGATTCCGAAAGGGTTGGATCAGTCTAATGGTGATTACAAAGGTACAGTTTTTAATTTTGAAGTAATTTGCACAAAATGACAAAATCAAAGCAGCTAATTATTGAGGTGAGGGTATAAACTGAAATAAGCCTACTCTGAAAGACAAATTGGAATTCTTTTGGCAAAACTTTAACATTCTTGTAGAAAGAAAGTTTTGAAAATGATGGGACAAAGCCAGTGTAGCTCTTAACTGTGAAAAGTTGATTTAGATCAGCAAGACTCTGGGGGGTGCATAGCCATCAAGAAACCCTGTTATGGAAGGTGAATGAGCAGAAAAGACTGTTATGGGCAAAAGAGCATAAGAACTGGTCATTTGAAGACAGGAAAAAATGTATTGCGGATGAATCAGTTGAAATTTGAACATTTCAGTAGTAAAAAGAAAATGTATGTGAGAAGAAAGCCAGGAGAAAGACTGAATGAAGAATGTGTGGTTCCAACTCTTAAGCATGGTGGTAGGTCTGTTATATAGTGTGGGGGTGTTTTCTGGAAAAGGGGGCTAGAGATCTTATTCAGGTCAAGGGAATCATGAAAAACGATCAATATCATTCAATTTTGCAAAATCATCTATACCATTTGGTTTACACATTAAGTGGATAAAAATTAATCTTTCGAGAAGTCAACAATCCAAAACACTTTTTCTTTTCTTTTTTAAAACAATTCACCCCAAGCAAGACGGGAGTGCCACTAGCATGGAAGGGGTTACAGAGGATTGAGAACAAGAGTAAAGAGGCATGTTTGAGGAAAGGATACAGAGAAGGATGGGGAACAAGCTCAGGGTGTCAGATGTCGATTGACACTACACTTGAATATTTGAAGATTAGAGTCATCAGAGAAACAAGTAAGGGGAAGGGAGTTCCACAGATGGGAAGTGTGGGAGAAGAAGCTGTTTGAGAAGAAAAGACGGTTACATTTGACAGTTTTGACAGTGAAAGGGTGGGACTGAGATGACAGCCTGGTAGCTCGTTTCAATTCATGTAGTCCGGGAACCAGCGAAAGTAGCTCATCGGAACAGTTGCCATAAAAATATTTGTAGAAGAGACAGAGGGAGGCCACAGCATGTCTATGTCAAAATAAAATAAGCTCTTGTATGGGAGAGTTCAAAGAGAATACCCAGAGAATGAAAAATGCTTGTGAAGGTTTATCATCTACTTTTTTTTTTAAACTGTTGGAAAGAATACCAACAATTTGTAAAGCAGTAATTAAGTCAGGTGGTGGTTTTATTGATGAAAACAAAATATGAGGTTGTTGTATGATACTTTTTTTTATAGAGGGTGGTCCCAATATATTGCCTGTAGTATATATATATATAATTTATTTGAGAATTATAACATGAACATATTATAAAATCACTACAAAATTAGCCATTTTGTTTCAATACTTTTGGTGTCTTATCAGGTGATGGTGTTGAATATAGATTCTACATTCAACACTATCACTTTATAAGACACCAGGAGTGTTGAAAGAAAATGGCTATTTTTGTAGTGATTTTATAACATGTTAATGTTATAATTTTCAAATAAATTATATTTGCTCTACTCTGTATTCAGCACACTTTTAAGAATAGCATTTTTGGTTATTGGAATTTATTCCATATACACCAATCCTATATTTGTATATATATATATATATATATATATATATATATATGTGTGTGTGTGTGTATGTGTGTGTGTGTGGACTAGCTCCTTTGCACCAAATATTAATTTTGAGATATCTGAACTTAAAAATAAATATTTATACAAACATAAACACACAGTCTGAATAAACAGGATTGCCAATCTTTCATATTTACATCCTAAAAGAATAATTATATTTATTTTGTCTCCTATTTCAGTTTTTCTCTATGGTTTAATGTTTGATAATGAAACTTAATACTTAAGAAACCTTTCAAGTCGCACAATTTCTATCGACTGTTATATTTGCTTGTAGGATGCAAATTGAACTTAATTCTCTTCGTATTTCATGAGTGAGAAATAAGTTCTACTCAAAGAGCTTCTTCCCACAAAATGCTACCGTGTGGAAAAGACCTCCAAGAGAATGCTTCCCTGACCACTACAATCTTAATCTGTTCATGTCTAGGGTTAAACATTATCGTTCTCACTCTTCATAAACTATACCTCTTACCTCTTATAAACTAACCCTGCCTCTTGCACTTACACTGCTCACACAACAAGCTCCTTCAGTAAGCCTCTATTTTGAGTGGCTCTTGTGCCTGGTATAGGGTGAACATTAAAAAATAGGATTGCTATTAGGATTAATTAAGGATTGTTCTGTACTTTTGCAATAATTTTTGTATGTATTTAATCAGATGAAGGATATTGTTTTTTCTTTATTTGAAATAGTTAAATTATAATTTTAATTGGATACAAAACAATTATAATATATTCTGTGACATTCCAAAGTTTTCTATAAGAGAGAAGTTATTAAGGCCTTCAATATATCTCATACATGTTCAATGAGATTTAAATCTGGTGAGCTAATTGGAAGTCAGCTGAGTATTTTTAAAAACAGTTTCATGTCACTAATATAAATCACACCAACCATCATTCCTTTGCTACAGTTTCCCAAGAAATAAAAACAAAAGCAATTATTACCTCAGTGCACCCAGTTTTCTTCCGTGTTCAAAGGTTGTTAAATTCTATTTCAGTGATTGTTACAGCTACACTACTTCTTTACCTATTACATCACAAAATTGTTGAGTTGATTTTTACAAGTGGTTGAGAGGACAAAATTATTTATTGCATTGCTGTCTTTATTTTTTGGCAATTTATATCTGTGAGGGTTTATGCGTGTACATGAGCATCTGTATGTCTATATATTTGTCCTTTACAACAGATAACTTTATCACAGGACTCTATTTCTAGAGCACTCATTGAGTACTGAGCAGTTACTGAGTACTGCTAAATTGCTGAGTCCTGAGCATACATTCAATGGCTAGTAAGAGCAGATTGTTAACAAGAGCGTTTATTACAAGTGAATTATTTCAATGTCATTGATATCATGTTAGATCATAGTCAGATTTAATACATTCTTTTAGAGGATATTGATATTTCAGAAAAATTATACCAAAATTTGTTTCAATTATAAAATTAAAAAATTATCATTCGATTTTAAAATAATCATTTGAGTAATGAAATTTTGTTTCAAATCAGCGGAAATTCCTCCTTTTAAGAATCTAGCATCTTAAGTTTACAAAATTTGTTCACAAAATTTTACAATGTTAGTGTTGAATATCATCATCATTATGATTATCGTCAAATAAATATTTTCTAACTAAGCCTATTAAAACAGGAATACATGATTATAAACTTACATATTATATATATATATATATATATATATATATATATATATATATATACACAGGGTGCGATGGGTAAATTGTCACCATATTATATTTTTAATTTTGTGCATGTGTGCTGTTGTTTTTATCAGCTACACAGTATAGTAGGGTCAGTTGGGCACCATCTGCGAGAAAAAGATTACCATTACACAATTCACTCAGACAGAAATTTGGAAATGGCATGCTTTACTGCTTGGCATTTATGACGAAGCTCCAAACAAACATTTCAGTGTTTGAGTGTCAATCTGAGGAGAGTGCAGAGGATTTGTAAAGAGTTGGCGGAGTCTAATGGTGATTATGAAGGTGTTTGGAGTGATCACTAGTGATGGGAACGTTATGCCTGTATTCATTTTCCCACAGGGACTCAAAGAGGATTGCATGAATGTGTGCAAATGGAGGACATTTTGAACATTTGTCAAGAGTTGCTGTGTTGAGGTACAATGATAGCCATTTGGACATATGTTTTTAATATTTTTGGGTGTTAGGAAATCCCCACCCCCAAAGTTTGTAAAAGAATTTTTAATGCACCCTTTATATATATATATATATATATAATGGACTCTCCTGTCGGTTTCGACATATGAGGATCTGACACCTTAGTTGATTCAGTTATGAAATTTTGTGCGATAATCTTAAGTGGCATTTACGACCCGCTAGTGATTTACAGAGGAGGCCACATATGGAGCAAGTGTGAGGATTATGAGATGAGACCACTGTTGGATTGGCTGACCTTTTAGATCTTGCTCTCGCTTCTTGGAGATGATTCAGACAAGCAGATTGAAAATTGCTGAGTCCACTAAAACACGTTGATCTCCATTCTACCGGCTCCAAGGTTAAGCGCTCAAGGGTGTTATGTGGTATATTGACTGCTGACAAGTTGCTTTTCAGCTTGTCTTTGTATCTTAGCCATGGACATCCTACATTCCTGTAGCCCTAGTCTAACTGGCTCTACATTAGGATCTTGGGTATCTTGTCATCAGACATTTTCAAGACATGACCAGTCCACCGTAACTGAGACTGTATGAGAAAAGTCTCGATTCCTCCAATATTACACCTGTTAAACATGTCTATGTTAGATGTCCTATCTTGAAAGTTAACTCCACAGATTGCACGCACACAGCTTTTATGGAAAACATCCAGCTAGCGTATATGGTACCTGCATGGAGTCCACGACTCTGAGCCATACAAAAGGATGGTAAGTACAACAGCTATGTAAACCCAAATTTTCGTATCCAGTCGAATACCCCACTCATTCCACAAGCGATGGCGAAGTTTGCCAAAAGCACTGGTAGCCTTAGCCATCTGATGCAGGATTTCATCATCTAAAGTTCCACTGTAATTGACTTTGCTACCAAGATATGTGTAAAACTTTACATAGTTCAGGGTTTTGTCTTCTTCTTTCAATGGTCTCTCTGGAAATTTGTAGACTGGTGGATTTTGTTTCTCACCACGCAATTGCTTCGGAGTAGGACAAGGTTGGTGCCCAACTTCAGTTTTCTTTATGATAAGTGTAAGACCAAATGCTTTACATGCAGCAGAGAAACGATTTATTAGATGTTGGGCCTCCTCAAAGGATGTTGCTACAAGAGCCGCATCATCAGCAAACAACAAATCATGAATAATTTGCGTACGAAGGTGGGTCTTGGCTTTGAAGCGCTGATGATTGAAGAGACCACCAGTTGTTTGAAACTGAAACTTGACGCCACTCTCTGTGTCTTAAAATGCATATTTCAGCATCACCGAGAAGAAAAAGGCAAAAAGGACAGGGGCCATGACACAACCTTGCTTGGTGCCATTTGTGACATTAAAGGATTTCAACATCATACCATCAGACACGATATTAGCATTCATTCATTCATGAAAGGAGATGATGACCTTTAGCATGTTTTCAGGGATGCCGAGTTTCCTCAAGACTTGCCAAAGAGCCTCTCGATTCACACTGTCAAAGGCCTTCGTCAAGTCCACAAACACCATGTACAACTCCTGGTTTTTCTCGCAAACCTTCTCTGCAATTTGACAAAGAGAAAATATCATGTCAATGGTGCCACGACCCGACCGAAAACCACACTGCGATTCAGGATAGATGTCATCAACAAGGTGTATAATGATTCTGTTTAGAATCAGTCTAGCTAGGATTTTGCCTGCAATTGAAAGTAGTGATATTCCCCGATGATTATCACAGACACACCTGGAACCCTTGTTTTTGTAGAGGTGGTTGATAGAGGTGTCTTTATAATCCTGTGGGACACATCCTGCCTTCCATATCTCCATGGAAAGGGAGATGTAACTTTTTTACCAACTTTTGGCCACCATGCTTATACACTTCAGGTGGAATAGAATCCTTAGGAGAAGGAGATTTTCCAGATGAGATTTGCTTGATGGAGTCAATTACCTCTTGATAAGTAGGTTCAAAGACAGCTCCGGAATTTCAGGATTTTGCTAAATTGATGTGATGGATTCCTCATCAGTAACCGAAGTGGTGTTTAACACAGTTTCGAAATGCTCTTTCCAGAGATTTAAAATGTCTGACTTATCCGTCAAGAGAGTTTCACCATCTGCTGTGGAGATAGGAGCAACACCACTTTTCTGAGGACCGAAAATGATATTGAGGCCAGAATAGAAAGCCTTTAAATCCTTTCTATCTTGGAGTTCAGTAGCCTTTTCAGACCACCAACGCTCTTTCATGGCTCTGAGAGCTCATTGAATCTGACTTTTCCACTTCTTCTCCTCAATCCATGCTTTATGAGAAGAGTGCAATTGATCTATAAACTGCTGAACTTCTGTATTATTGTCATCAAACCAATTTTGATGTTTACGATATGGCAGGCCGAGAACTTCCAAGGATGTAGAATATGTTGCATCACGCAGAGCCTTCCAAGATGATTCGATATCATTGGTAATATTTACAGAATCAAGTGCAGCATCAAGTTTGTCAGAGAGCTCAATTTTCGTTTCAGTCGATTTAAGAGGCAGTATGTTAATGCACTTGGGCAGTGTAGATTTTATAATCAGATAGCATGTGGTGTAGAATGAACGCATTATCTTAAAATCTTGTATATCCCGTCTTTTGGTGATGACGTAGTTGATCAGATGCCAGTCTTTCGACCGAGGATGCATCCGCGTGGTCTTACGACAGTTGGGTTGCTGGTAGAAGGTATTAGTGATACTAAGGTCATATTCCTTGCAGATAGTGAGAAGGAGTAATCCATTAGAATTCACATGACCAATACCATGGTGACCTAAAATGCCTTTCCAAGAATGATAATCATTACCAACACGAGCATTGAAATCACCTGTAAGGACTAATTTATACTTATGTTGGACTTTTTCTTCATCTGAACAACCTAAGGTTGGCGCGTAGCAGATAACCATCATCATACGAGTGTTGCACTCCAGATTGAGGGTTAATTCCATTATGCGATCAGATACACCTTTAGGTAAGGAAGGCAGTGAGCTAGCAAGGTCTGACTTGATGACAAAGCCAACACCAGACTGGCGTGGCTCTTTCTCTGTCTTACCAGCCCATAAAAATATGTATCTGCCTTTTTCTTCCTTAAGCTGAGAATTACCAGCCAGACGTGTTTCACTAATGGCCGCTATGTCGATGTTATATTTTTTTAACTCGAGAGAAACAAGAGCTATTTTACACTCTGGTGAAGAATCATTGTCCCGAAGAGTGCGAACATTCCAAGATTCAAAATGGAAATTCTTCTTATATTTATTCTGATATTCCTTGCTGTTTCGACTGCTTTATTGGATAACTAGACAGCTGCCAAGTCACTGTGTGAGCAAGCAATGTTTATCGCCCCATTCCCATACTAGGGAAAGCAATGCCATCCTAAATAGAGCTGCTTTGTCACCGATGGAGGACACGGACATCACAATTTCTCATGGGTTTGTGAAAGAATGGCCATCACCCATCGGTCTGCCACTGTGTAGAGCTCCAACTAGAGCCTTCCAGTAATATCCTTTACCTGACCCCATTGCCTTCACTTTCTTGCCAGTGGACCTTGCAAGTGAATCTGTGTGGATAAAAATGAATCAAGGTACACCACCAGAAAACCCACACAAGTGATTTGATTAAAGTGGTGAAGGCTTGTGCAGAACCATCCACACTTTTCGGAAGTATTGATACACTTAGTCGGTGCAAATAAATGCCACAGACGAAGCAGACAGTATACCTCAGGCTTTTTGTGTAAGAGTTTTCTATCTCCTAGACCAGTCGTGTTCTATAACACTAAAGAGCTTGGTCAGCCCTGGTAGACACTATTTGCCTACAGCTGGGGCCCTAATTGGGGTTACCACTCTGGGTCAGTGTGGACCTGGGAACAACAGCAATTAAAAGGTAGTTCCACGCTCCTCAAATCCTCCAATCTCCCGATGAGAAGACTTGCTGCCAGATGTAGTTTACCGTTATACCCAGGACATTATATATATTAGGTCATCCCATAATTTCTGTCTGAATTTTAACTTTTTGTTAAAATGAACGAAATTTAAAGAGTATTTTATAATGTCTAATGGAGCTGAACATTATTTTTATGTTTAGATGCATTTAAACTGATCAAATTTTATTTCAGAGAACAATAAAATTAAATTTTGTTTGATTAAAACCCTGCTAACATGGAAGTACCCAAGAATCATTTGAGGCACATAATGCTTTATGAGTTCAAGAAAGGAAACTCAGCAGCCGAAGCAGCTAGAAACATTCACTCAGTTTATGGAGAGGAATGTGTGAATGAAAGAACTTGCAGAAGATGGTTTGCAAAATTCAGAGGTGGAGATTTCACCCTTGATGATGAAGATCGAACCGGACGTCCAGTTGAGTTTGATGAAAAGCTTCTTGAATCAGCCCTTGAAGAAAATCCTGCTTTATCAGTTGAGGAATTGGCAGTGGTTCTCAGTTCAAACCATGCAACTGTTCATCGTCATCTTCAACAACTTGGAAAAGTTCCTAAACTTGGAAAAGTTCCTAAACTTGGAAAAGTTCCTAAACTTGGAAAATGGGTGCCTCATGAATTGTCTGAAAACAACCTCAAATCCCAAGTTCACATCTGCTCTTCTCTCCATTCTCGCCAACTTGTTTCACCTTTTTTGGATAGACTTGTGACTGGCGATGAAAATGGATCTTTAATCGAAATGTTAAGCGTCGTAGACAGTGGCTTGGTAAAGGGGAAGGACCCCAGCCACAGCCGAGAAGGGAACTTCATGGGCAAAAGGTTCTTTCAATCTGGTGGGATTGCCAAGGAATAATCCTCTTTGAATTCTTACCACCTAATGCAACAATTAATGCTCAAATATACTGTCAGCAATTAGAGCGTTTGAACCAAGCTTTGAGGAAAAAAAGACCTGCTCTAGTGAATCGAAAACGGGTGATATTTCATTAGGACAATGCTGGACCATACACAGCAAAAATCACATCACAAAAGATTGGTTGTGAGAAAATTCTTCATCCACCTTATTCTCCCGACCTTGCTCCTTCAGACTACCATTTGCTTCGTAGCTTACGTAGAATCATTTGGAAGAAACAGCTTTTGTAACACAGGAAGAGGTTGAAACTGAGATTTTGTAAGTTCTTCGAATCAAAGCCAAAAGAATTTTACAGTAATGGAATTAGTAAGTTTGTTAATAGATAGAAGGAAGTCATAGATAATCAGGGAAAATACATTGTTTAATAAAAATGTAATTAAATGTAACATTTGGACACTTGTTTCAAAATTCAAAATTTGGACAGAACTTATGGGATGACCTGATATATATATATATATATATATATATATATATATATATAAATTCTCAAGAGGACTGAGTAAGAATATAATATAAAATATAGAATATAAAAGGCTCAAACACTAATATTCCATGGTTATAATTTATTACATTGGAATCATAATCAGGATCCAATTCATTAGACCAACAAATTTATATATTTATTCAGATTATATATATATATATATATATATATATATATATATATATATATATATATATATATATATATATATATATGTATATATATATAACACACAGAGGCTTGGAATAAACACATCTACGAGTAATCAAAACAACAAAAATAAAATACATCTCAAACAGTCAAAACATGAAAAGAAACTAACACAAAAATATCACCCACCCCCACCTTAGGAATGGCTAAAGAAGTGGCTGAAATTGTTTGGGTCAATGAACAGTATGGACAGTTTTTGCACTCCCTTTCTCCCACCAAACCAAAAATTGTAAGGACGCTTAAAAACTAAATAAAAATTAATAACATTTTCATTGTCAGTCATATTTAACAAAAGATGTTTAAAAGAAAGGTTGTTATATTAAGCAACTTTCTGTGTGTATATATAATCATACATACATACATATATATATATATATATATATATATATATATATATATATATTTTTTAAGCAAATCACCCCAAGCAAGGCAAGAAGCCACTAGCATGCAAGGAGTTACAGAGAGTTGGGGCGGGAGCAAGGAGGAGTGATAGAGGAAAGGATGAAGAGAAGGATAGGAGATAAATCAGGGCATCTGTAGACATTGATTGACATTACATTTGAATAGTTGGGGATTGTAGCTATCAGGGAGACAAGAAATGGGGAGGGCGTTCGACAGGCAAGAAGGGCCAATTACATTGCATATCTGTCTTTGGATTTTATCAAGAACCTTGAGACAAACAGAAGGGGCTCCGGACAATATATGGCAACAATACTCGATGCATATATATATATATATATATATATATATATATATATATATATATATACACACACATTCTTTTGCATATTCAAATCCAATGATGCACCTCAGATCCTGCAATTTTTTTTTTCTTCACACGCATAAAAAACAGACTTTCAATTTGAAATCTGAAGCTTTTTTAGATCATTGGCTCCAAGCCATTATTCCGAATTGGTTCCTGGAAATATTTGCTCTGCCAGATGTGTCAGCAGAAACACTGGCTTTTCCTACCCTGAGTCATGCCACTTCAATTACCTTTGATTACCCGATGAATCTTTGGTAAATACTGTGATTTCACTTGGACCAATCTTTCTGCAGACTGTCGTCTACATTTCTTTACATTGCCTGAAGCCAATCTATGGAAGCTAAGCAATGATACAACCAGAGCAACTATTTACACTGGATAAGAGCCAGTATATAATACACACGCACATATATAATATATAAAGATATACATATATATATACATTTATATGAGCAGTGGAGTAATTCTAGCTCCTCGTTATCAAATGAAAATTCTTCTTGCCAACAAGTTACAGTTGCGGCATTGGTTTACTTAAAAGGGCCACACTTTATATATATTAGTTAATGATATTAAAAGGGAAATGAAAGAACTATTTAAACGTTCAAAGAGAGCAATAATAAAGAATTCAAAAGTTGCCTTTGGGCCAATTTTGTATCCGCTACGAATTTGTTGGTTTTGCAGCAAGTAAATGGAGTCAGCTTATGGCTATATCATGTTGAAATACCTGATCTTGTCTGATTGCCAAAGTTAAGCAATCTCAAGCCTGGTCATTATGTAGATGGGCGACTGCTTGGGAATACCAAGTGCTGTAAGCTTGGATGTGCAGGTGGTGTAATGGGTAATGGTTATGAATGAGAAATTGGAGAGCTGAGTTAGAATTCCAGTCGGGTTTGTTTCACTCAGTTTTGTGCAAATGCCCTTGGGTGATCGGGAATCAAAAACGGACATGATCACCCAAGTGTGACACATCTACCCCTACCAACACAGGTTGGGCCAAGATGGTAGGTTAATGGCCCATTCCTCCCCATGAATCTAGGGAAGGCTTATGTCCAACAAAGAACCTTCAAAAGCAAAGAAAGAAAGAAAGAAAGAAAGAAATGGAGTCAGTTTCTCAATTCTGGGAGAAATTTTCTCCCTAGATCATTTTTTCCAGTGATTTTTTTTATCTGCATTAATGATCCAAATGAAAAATAAACAAATTCATGAATTTTTCTATAATGGCAACTGGTTTTTGGATTTCCAAAACTGGTACCAGTTTTAATAATTCTCATTATAAATTTGGTGTAAGCTACAAATGGCTTCCAAACAATGTCTTGTCTGCCAATCTTAACACATCTCTTGTAGCAGTTCCCACATGATAGACAATCTCATGACATGACATTTTTGATCATTTCCCCTCAAGCAAGGCAATAAAGCCACTAAGACACAAGGGGTTACTGATTGTGAAAGGCAACATTATTAAGAAGAGAGGACAATAAAGAGCATGAATTAAGAAGACAGAAGATGACGATTGACATTGTATTTAAATTTTTGAAGATGAAAGTTGACAAGTCTGCAATGGCCAATGATTGAATATGAATGCACTTCTCACTTGTGGAACTGCCTTCCAATATCTTGCTTCCTTGTTCTCCACTGCATTAACCAGTACAAGGACACATGACATAGTGGATAAAGGTGTTGGTTAGATCCAGTGACAGGACCCAAAGAGTGTGAGTTCAATACCTGGTTAAGGCAGTGGTGAACTTTCAGAGGGAAATTAACAGGAGATAACTGATAGCTGACATCCATTAAACATGGCACGTGGAAATAGAACAGACTATCCCCAGTGAGCAAAATAAAGGGTTCAGTTCGACATTCCAACCACGTGAAGAAGGCCGGAGCGTACAATGGCCGAAACGTTGTAATAAATATGGCAACAAAGATGATGACAATAATCCGAATAATGTGAATAATTTTAAATCAGTTCTAATGAAATGTCTTCAAACTGACTGAGGCTAAAATTAGAAATGAGTGACAAAACAAGAATTTAATTTTTCTGCAAACAAAACTATTAAAAACTTTTCCACTTTTTGATTCAACCTTCTTAGTAAAGATGCTATCCTCTACATAACGTCATGTACGACAACTGGATTGTCTTATATTGGTTTTTTCATACATGCTGTTTTTAAACTTTGGCTCACTTTTCTAATTTCATTATTGAATTAGAACAGAAAGTAATTTTTTATTGCAGTTGGGTCACAAGCCTATACAGATATATATATATATCATTCACTTATACAAGCCTATACACATTATATATGTCAGTTCAGTTTTGAAGAAGATTGTTTTTTGGTGTCATTCCAATTAGAAAAACATCTACTATCTATATTTCTCATGTTGTCTGTCTGTGTGTCTGTCGTGTGCGTTGTTACCTCGCCCAGGCCGCATTTCTCACCCGATTTCGATGAGGTTTTCACCACAAGTTTGCAAATGGCTGCCGTAAGGACATGACGGAGCCCGATTTTTGAGTTCGGACTCAGGTTCCGAAAAAATCGATAATCGAAAAAATCTGCTTACAGAATGAATGATCGCATTTCAACCAAATTTGACACCCTCTTAGAGTCTACCATTAGAAGTGTTGTTCAGAAGTTTTATGACCACGGACCCCTAAACAGCCACCAAAATTGATAAAACCCAAAAACCGATACACCCAGATTGCGCCTGAACGGCATGTCGGTTTTTAGTGAAAACCGACCGGATTCATCAGGAGGCCATTGGGAGTCACCATGTGAACTTTCAACTCTGAGCACCCACCCAAACAGAGTGCAAATCAACAATCGGTCAACCCATAAAAATGTTTTTCCGGTTGGGTATTGCCTAAATGCAGATTAATTTAAGGTCACGCTATGCGCAGGAAGAAACAGGTCAGTGCGTGCAGTGGAGTGGAAGAAAACATTTGACCTCAAATTCTGGAATGGGTGCAGGGCCATTGAAATTCGGCTTTTTTTATCCCTGCCACCAGGTCTGACTTTGAGCCACAAATGACATATTCGACTTTGTCAACACTTTTGCTTTAATCGTCGTATCTTACCAAAATAAGCACTTCCTTTATTCGCGTCTTTACAGAAAAAAAACTTGCATACGTGCTGAGTGAAAATGGTTCCACCCTCAGCAGTCCATTTTCCAATTCTTTAAACCTTTTCTCCTAGTCCAGGCCGCATCCCAGACCTGATGAGGAGTTTTTGCGCTAAAACAGCAGGGCTTCCTCCCAATCCATTTCAAAGCTAACGCCGGCAAACAGTTAGTGGCTTTTCATTGTCGCACACCTCAAACGAGCAAACGCTTCATTGCAGCTCCTTGCATTCTCATCGCCGGCATCACGTGCGTTAGAGCCAAACTGCATATGCAGCCGGCATCTTGACCCCGTTTATGGCCAAGTCTTGCCCTTGCCAAATCACGCGCGTGCGTGAATGCGCGCTAGCATCTTCCATTTTGCGTGAGCTCATTCATTGGTCAAATTCATAGCCATTGTCCAGGCTGCACCAATCAATGACAAGTCACGCTCCCTTTAAATACGTTAACCGCGGCTGCATCGGCACTCACATCTTGATTTGATCGCCATTAACGCATCTGTCCTTAGATTAATTGACAGCTTCCTGCTA
>OZ038503.1:90403964-90458964 GCA_964036315.1 Acanthosepion esculentum | reverse complement strand
GCATTAGTGTAAATTGAAACCTCAATGAATTTGTCTTTTTGTCATTTCTCCTCTAACCCTGTTCCGCCATCCATTTGCTCACTTATGGGTTGTTTCCCCTCTGTCTCGCTTGCTTTCAATCTGTCCTGTGAGTATCAGATTTTCCAAGCTCTCTTTCCTCATTATGTGCTATAGAAACCTCAATTGTTTCTTCCTGATGTTAAATATAAGTATACAAGACCAGAATTTGAACTAACTTCTCTGATTCCACTTCTCGCAAAAATAACCATCATACTACCTGCACATTCCATCTTGCTGCATATTATGCACTGAAAATCATGACAGAAGGGTGTCAGGAAGAAAGGTTAGGCAATATAGATTGATTTTATAACAAGTTGTCAGACCCACACCCAACTGGGTTTGAATTTAGAGTTATCATTCTCTTGTACTTGTTGCAAACCAAGGCTAAAATGCCCAAACTGTCCTGCTATTTAATCAATAGTGAGGGGGAGAGAGTAGAAATGCATTCATATCTTTCCCAATGGTATTTATACAAAAGTAAATGCAACATTCTCAGCCAGGATTCAAACTTAGCATGCCAATCATACTTAGCATGCCAATCATACTTAGCATGCCAATCATACTTAGCATGCCAATCAGGCAAATCACCAATATGTTATGCATATATCAATAGAAGAAAGACAACCATCATTAACTGTTATGGGAACTTACCTATAACGACTGAATGAACTCTTCCTGACACTATAAAGACTGTGCCTCTCAAGAGAGACGCAGAACGAGTCGAGACGGAATCGAGTCGAGCCAATAGTAGTTCACTCCAAACCAGACTGACAGTCATACTAACACCTTCCACATCTTGTATTATTATTCCGTGTAATATATCTTTGTTATTTCTACTCTTGTGTTCATGTTGTTCTTCCTTGGTCCTAACCTTGGACCATAACAGTGGTACGAGTATATTGAACCAAAACATTAACAAAGATGGTATTTCATATACATATAAAAAAAAAAATATTCGCCATGCACGTGATAACATTATCGCGTCTTTTGAATTTAAAAGGATTTTAATGTTTATTTAGTTTGTAAACGTTGTGAATATGGAAATGAAGATGAGGATAACAGTCTGAATAATGTAAATAATGTAAATAATCATAATACCTCATCTCAGAGATATAGACAGATATTTATAAGTTGCTTAATGAATTTTTTTATGGTTTGATAAATTTGACATATTGGAAAACCTTTGATTCTGCATTTCGGCATCATTAGATAGACTTCCTCAGATCAGAATGAAAGAAATATGTATGTGTGTACTTCAATATTAAATTGGTAATACTTTTCCCACCAAGCTAACATCCCTCAGTCCTATTTATACACATACTGCTGACACAAAGAACACAGACATACGTATATATACTCATGTAAAGTATGATGTTTATTTTAAATACAGCTGTACTTTTTGACTACAGTAAATGGATATAGAGTTTGGTCAACGGCATATCCAGGGCCAGCGGTCAATACGCTAATTTTATATCTCGTATATGATGCAACCCCTTAAAATTAGGTTTAAAATTAGGTCTTCAAAAGTCACATGATATGCGAGTATATATGGTATCTATATATATATATAAATATATATATGATAGAAATTGTTAGGAGGATTTGATAATTATAATTAAGTAATTCATTGAGTCTGAAAGAAACCTCAACAGAATGCAGAAAGCACTGGACGGCCGTTTCGTCCTATATTTGGGACTCATCAGCAGTGCGCATCCACTACCGAGAATTGAAACCCTGACAGTTAGGTTGTCAACCAACTGTTCCAACGGGCCTCAGTGATGAAGAGATAGCAAATCAGACTCAATATAGCGCCGCTCGTTGAAACAGTTGGTATGGTGTTTGCTTGACAACCTAACTGTCAGGGTTTCAATTCTCGGTAGTGGATGCGCACTGCTGATGAGTTCCAAATATAGGACGAAACGGCCGTCCAGTGCTTTCTGCATTCTGTTGAGGTTTCTTTCAGACTCAATGAATTACTTAATTATAATTATCAAATCCTCCTAACAATTTCTATCATATGTATATCATTGCTTAATCCGGCTTCTAATGCTTCAGTTTGAGCACCTTGGTGATAGTAGTCGTGGCTCCGGGGGGCACAGTCCTATGGTTACAGATAATTTCAGTTGAGTTCCACCACGGAATATGTGAGCGAGCGGCGCTATATTGAGTCTGATTTGCTACCACTTCATCAACGAGGCCCATTGGAACAGCTGGTATGATGTTTGCTTGATAACTCAACTGTCAGGGTTTCAATTCTCGGTAGTGGATGCGCACTGCTGATGAGTCCCAAATATAGGACGAAACGGCCATCCAGTGCTTTCTGCATTCTGTTGAGGTTTCTTTCAGACTCAATGAATTACTTAATTATAAATATATATAATAGTATATATGGTACTTAAAACATATGAAACTTTTACTTATGAATTGGACAAGGATTTTTAAATTTAAAGTGTAAAAGCTAGGAGACTATAAAAACAAATTCCAACAAACCAAGAAAGTTGAAATGAAAAGAAAACAGCCTGAATTAAAATAATGGCTTTTACACAAAATTTACATAATTTTGTTCTTTCATCCTGATCGAGAGACACTAGCTTTGCAGAAAAAGTATTAAAAAATTAATATATTCGGACACAGATGCAAATATACTTATATATTTCTTTCTTTCTGTTCAAAAATGGTGAAATGTCTAATCAAGTGAATAAAACAATTCCTCAATTTCTGAAACCTTGTCTGGGTTCTAGATCATATTTATACATATTTTTTATGATTGTAAATCTTGATATAATTACATATACAATAAATTTGCTGTATATATCTTAAGAAAACTCTTATCTCTGACATGCCATAATGGTTGAGAGAGAAACAGTGGACTAACCACTCTGCCATAGATACTTTTCCTCTCCAGGCAATTATATTAAAACAACCTTTACAAGAACAAGCCACATCAAATTTTTAATATCTCTCATATGTTGAAACATTGCAAAAAAATTTACATGAATCCTCATTCTCATATTTTCAAATACTTACTTATATAACAGACAAGCAAGTCTTAAAAATTTATCTCATAGGCATCATAAAATAAAATAAATAAAATAATTTTTAACTGGTACAAAATTGAGTATATCTCAAAGAGAGAGAGAGAGAAAAAAAACAAGAAATTTGGTTATGAGCTGTGGTAACAAATCCTAAAAATCCATAATTTGTTTTTTGAATTTTTAGTATGATGAGTTATCATTACTTACATTGTTGTGCTCGTATGTTTTGAGGTTTGACAATTGAGTCCTTCAACATCCATCTGTTGTTTGTCAATCTGTTTAACTTTAAAGGGATTTTGAACCGGGGGGGACCCTTTATTTAATCTGTGTGTGTTGGGAGCAGATTGTTCTTGTTCTCCTGTTTGTGTCGTATTGTCTTTTTAACTCAGTTCAATTATTTCTCACCCTCAGTGGAAATAAGGTGTGGGTAATCACAGAGCAAGACTAAGTAAGAACAAGATGAGATGTCCCTAGACATAGGCAGCAGGTTAAGAACAATCTTCCTTGCTTAGATCAAAATTCCCTGATAGTTACCAAGATCAACAAGCACTTGATGAAGGCTGGAAGGCACAACAGTTGAAACACTGTGATAATAACAACAAAGGTTAGTTTTGAGTTTAAGTGATGCAAATAAAAATTGATAAAGATAATATTTTTCACAAAAAATTTATAACGACAAGTCAGATTATCACAAAACCTTGACTTAATGTAAATAGTTCTCATTCAATTATGAAATAAATGACAGTCGATATTTTTCTAATTTTTTTAATTTTTTATTCAGTTGAGCTAGCTCAACTGAATAAAAAATTAAAATTTCATGAGTGTATCACACCAATCATCACGGTCCTGCAATCAAGGTTGGGAGGTCATTAGGGAGGCATTCTGTGTCATAACATAGTTGGTCAATGTAAGTGGTTGCTGGGCAACCAATCTTTCACCATGGCTTAGTGTCCAGAAAAGTAGATTGCTCACAAGTTCCTGTTTTACTCACCAGTATATTTTGTGTTCATGTAAGATTTTAGAAGTATCATGGAGCTGTGATTTAAAGATGTAAAGTATAGCTCTTAGCATCTGAGTGTAAGTTCCATCAAGCTTAGACTGAAGGGTTTTAGTTAATCTCCAAGCAGTCGCACTGTTCATTAACAGTGGTGCAAAAGTATCTCCATTTAAGATTGTCTGGTAGATAAGATTTCCAGATTACATCCATTTTATTCAAGGCAGCCCAGGCTTCACCTATGCAGATGTTCACATCGTTTTCAGTAGAATTTATCTTGTTTCCTAGTATCGGGGTTAACTCCTCCTTAATTGTCCAAATTGTCCACAAGGGGACTCTCTCCCTATACTATAAATACTGGGTGATTTCTTGCCTCATTCTATTTTTACTTTGCATTTCAGTGGACACATTTACAAAATGTGATCTCTCACAGAGATCTGCATTTTGCCCACTTGTGGGAAAACGCCATGAACATTATACACACATACACACATACACATACATATGAACATTACACACACGCACACGTACATATGAACATTCACCAAAATACAAACTCTTTACATACACACACAAACACAAATGTTAATGTCTATGTCCATAGTAAATTGTGTTGTTTAATACATACAGTGTAACCCGGATATAAGAGAGTTGTCGGGACTGGAGAAGAAGTCTCTTATATCCGGGTTTCTCTTATATCCGGGTTTGGTATATTATATATACATTAACACAGGCTCTAATTTGGGACCAGAGACAATATCTTTTATATCCGAGTTTCTCTTATACCCGGGTCTCTTATATCAGGGTATCTTATATCCGGGTCTCTTATATCCGGGTTACACTGTATATTTGGTCTTGTTGGTTTTCTTTACACTTCTCTATGGTGGATTTAATCTCTGAGTTCACCATGTTCTCGTAGTGGCCTTCTTCTAATAGGCACCATATATAAACATCACCTCTACAGTGTCTTGAAAGAATCTCCATTTGAGGTTGTCTGGTAGATCAGATTTCCAGATTACATCCATTTTATACAAGGCAGCCCAGGCTTCAGCTATGCAGACTTTCACATCATTTTCAGTAGAATTTATCTCACTAACTAGGTATGTAAAAGATTGACTGCTCAAAGGCCTTTGACAAAGTATGCCACAAGGATCTTTTGGAACTGCTCAGCAACCTTGATACATTCAAGAAAGATATTAGAATAATTAATCTATACTGGCAGCAAATGTCATGCATGCACCTTGAGAATGAATTCAGCAAATATACAAAAATAGAAAGGGGTGTAAGGCAATGATACATCTTCTCACCAGACCTGTTCAACCTATACAGCGAGGCAATTCTGAGAGAACTAGACATTCTATTGGGATTCAACATTGGTGGCCATAACCATAGCAACATAAAATACGCAGATGACACAGTACTGATAACGGACACAGAAAAGAAATTATAACACCTCCTGCAGAAGGTGCCGAAGGAGAGTGAGAAGAAGGGACTAAGTATAAACTACAAGAAGACAGAATGCATGATCATCAGTAAAAAGATGAGCCTGAAATGCAATTTGCAGGTCAGGGGCACTAAAATCAAGCAGGTGCGGAAGTTTAAATACGTTGGAAGTGTTTTGACAGAAAACGGTAAGTGCGAAACTGAGATCTGTAGACGTATTGGGATGGTCAAGGCCACATTCCAAAAGCTGGGCAGAGTATTTCAAGACAGGAGGATTTCTTTTGTAACAAAGAAAAGAGTACGGAGCTGTTACATGACATCTGTCCTCCTTTACGGCAGTGAATGTTGGACGGTCTCCTCAAAGATGAAAAAGAGATTCGAAGGATGCTACGGATATCATGGACCAATCATGTGAGCAACGATGCGGTTTTATAGTGTATGCAAACAAGGAGGAAGCTTATACTTAACATAAGGAAGAGACAGCTGAAATTTCTGGGACACATAATGAGAAAGGAGGGCCTGGAAAATAAGATACTCACAGGTCGAATAGAGGGAAGAAGAGACACGGGAAAGCAACGCATGACATACCTGGTGGGCTTAAGCAAGTGGATGACAGAACGTGGTCTGGGGGAAGTGGCAGAAGGATGAAATTTATTTAGAGCCACAAGGGACAGGAGGAAGTGGAGAGCCATGATCGGCTATGTCCTGAAAGGACACAGCACATAAAAGGAAAAAAAAAGTTGAAGCCTATCAATTCAGTTTTAGAGGTGATAAAGTAAAGCCGAGCTGATGATGTTTATTGAGTGAAGTTCTCAATATGTAGTCAAGAGGGATAACAAAGGGGCAATGGGGTCATCCTGAAGGAACCCTGCTTTGATGTTGAAGAAGCTACTGTCTCCATCTCGAAATCTAAACAAAGATTTGGTATTTTTGTATAGCATCATTATGACAGCTACTGTCTCAGGGTGCGGAGGGATGCTGTATGGCTCCATTTTCTCCCCATGTACATAATCAACGGCTTTAGAGAAATCTACAGAAAGTAAGGTAGCCTGCAGATTCATTGCCCTGATACCGTCAATCATCTGATGAATAGTCAGGATTTGTCCAACATTTGATCGATCAACTGTTTGCTAAATGTTTGGGTATAATTATTTAAGATTTTACTTACTGAGCCTCAATTCTTTTGCTGTAATTGATGAGCAGGCTTCTTCCACAAGATGCTGACATAAAAAAATACAGATTTTTCTTTTGTTTTTTTACTAATATTCACCCAATGCAAATCCCAAGAGACACTCAAGTTAGAGGGTTACTGTTGAACTTGACTAATGCATGGAATAATAATGCAACACAAAATGTACTTAGAACAAAATGTATTGAAACAAGAAAGTGTACACAATATTTACATATAGTCTTTTGTATATTCCTGGAAGACCGTTCCTGGAGAATGTGTTGACTAAGTCGCAGTCGGGCAGAGTCTCTAGTTGAATCTTTTGATTCGCCTCTCCTGTCTTCCCGGTACCAACCATATTTATATTGTCGGTACTCCACTATGCAAATTAGGTGGATCCTACCACAACAGTTACTGTGTGGAAATATATGTGCATAGGAAAGGACAAGCATTAGGAGCATAGTGCTGAAGTAAACTTTAAAAGAAACCAAAATTCTAAAAAGGAAACAAGGGATAAGCCTTACTCCTAGTCAAAAGACTGGGGAGGAGTGTGAACTGGACGATAGGCAAATCTACCTACTCCTATTAAATGGGAAGTGTTTTTAACAAAGGATGAAAAATGCAATACTAAAATCTGAAGGTGCATGAGAGCAGCAAAAGACGCCTTCCAGAAGTTAAGCAATGTACCAAGAAATAGAAGAATTTCATAAGAAACAAACAAAAGTGCTGAATTGCTATGCGATATCAATCATCTTATATGGCAGTGAAAGCGGGAAAATCTCCCCACAGATTAAGAGAAAAGTGGAGGCAATAGAAATATGGTTCTAAGAAGGATACGGAGAATAATATGGACACTTACCACAGTTGAGAAGTGCAAGAGAAAAAACTGTTACAATAGAATTGGCAGTTGCATCGAGCAGAATGGTGAGACCTAGTTGCCAATCTAGTAGCACATTTAAGTTCATGTAGTCTGGGAACCAAGAAAAAATGCTCATGTGTGCATGCAAACAACAAGGAAGTCTTAAACAAAATGGATACAAAAAGGGCTCTTTTACTTAGAATCAGGAAGTGTAAGCTGAAATTTCTTGGACATATAATCACGAAGGAGGGCTTGGAGAATTTGAGGCTCACAGGGGGCAGACTGAAGATAAAAGGGATAGGGAAAAACAAGTCACAAGTTGTAAGTCACATACATGACAAGCTTGTGTGAATGGATGGCAAAATGGAAAGGAAGCTTGACAAAGTGGCAACCATGGTCAAGAACTACAAAGAAACAGGCGGCGCCATGTTCATCCACATCCTGAAAGGGCACAGCATAAGAAGAAAATGTTTCAAAATAATTTAAATAAAAGTCATTTTCACCATACGGAAAGATAGTTATTAGCTTATTCCAAATTGATAGAACATCTCATCAGGCATGTATTAACTAATATTAGTTTGTAATAATTTACACTATTTACATGCAAACTATTGCTCTCATCCTTGTTGCTGTTATCACAATGTTTCAGACATTGTGCTCTCTGGCTTTCATCAGGTGCATATTGATCAAGGTAATACACAGAAAATTCTGAACTGAACCCTTTATTTAATTTGTGGGATAGACTGTTCTTGTTTCACTGGTTTCATGATGATCTTGTCTAGTTTTTTATTTTTCTATAGAACTGCTCAGTTGTTGCTTAATCAGTTTCCACTGAGTGTAAGTAAACACGACATGGCTCAGGGATTGAACTCACAGTTACAATGTCACCAAATTCACACACCAAAATGTGAATCCACTAGGCTGCACAAAACAAAGAATAAGAATTAAATACAAAAAAGGAAAGAAAAGGTTATTTTTCTATCCAAATTTCTGGGATGAGGCATTATCATTATTTACATTATTTACATGCATACTATTGTCTTCATCTTTCTTGTTATTATCACCCAATTGTCTTCTGTCCAAATTTCTGGGATGAGGAGTTATCATTATGTACATTACTTACATGCAGACTACTGTTCCAGTCTTTGTTGTTGCCATGACAACGTTTCAGCCATTGTGCCCACTGGCCTTCATCAGTTGTAGGTCAATATGGGTATCCTGCAGGGAATTCCAAACTGGACCCTTTATTTAATCTATGTAGATACACTGTTCTTATTCCACTGCCTATGATTATTTTTTAATTTTAGTTTACTCTTGTATAGTTTTTATTTTTTTTAGTACTGCTTAGTTATTTGGTTGCCCTGTTCTCACTGAGTCCAAGTACACACTGCATGACCCAGGGATTGAACTCACAATTACAATGTCACCAGATTCATGAACCAGTTTCAATTCATTTAATTCAGGTTATTATCCCATTGATGAATTCACATGTAAACAGTGTAAATAATGATAACTAGTCATCCCAGAAACCTTTTCTTTCATTTTTTACTCGTTTCACCCTAAGCAAGGTGACAATGCCATTGGAATGCAGAGGTTTACAGGGAGTTGAAGTGAAAAAAGGATGAGAAGGACAAGATTAAAAATGGGGAAGACTGAGGAAAGGACAGAAAAGGAACAGTTGTTTAAGAAGGCAGAAGAAGACAATTGATGCTGCATTTATATTTTTTACGAATGTAGTTATCAGGGAAGCAAGAAATCAGAATGGACTTCCATAAGAGAAAAACTGTTAGAGTAGAAGTGGCATAGTTCAAAAGTAAAATCTAGACTAGTCTAATTTAGTTGCATGCTTAAATTCATGCAGTCTGAGAACCAGGAAAAAAGGCTCATCCAAGCAGTTGCCATGAAAATATTTGTAGAACAGACAGAGGGCAGACACGTCACATCATTGAGAAAGTGACTGTAGACCCAGATGTCTGATCAGGGGTGATTATATTTCAGACCCATCTCTGGATTTTGTTAAGAATCTCGACATGCACAGTAGCAGCACCAGACCAGATAGGGCAACAATATTCAATCTATGGATGAATGGTTGATTTATAAATATGAAAAATGGATTCTGATGAGAAAAAATATTTTGACGTGACACAATGAACTAGCCTTCTTTGCAATAGCCATAGCAGTTGACTTAATATAGTTGCTCCACTTCATATCAGTGGAAAACATGAGGTCAAGAAGACACAGAATGTTGCTCTCCTGAAGTTCAGCAACAACCATCCTGATGGTAGGCAGAAAAGGTTCACTATGGTGATTAAATAAAGGCAGTTTAGTTTTGGAGGTATTAAAATTCACAAGCCATTTCCTTTCCCAGTTAACCACTGATTGGAGATCCTTTTCGAGAGCAGATGCCAGGTTTACTTCATCAGACCTGTAAGATTTTCTATTAAGGCAGGAGTAAATGGTAGTTTCGTCCACATAAATGCCTAGTTGAGAATTGATGACATCAGGAAGATCAAATAAATAATTTGTAAGTTGAGGACATTAACCACTGTTTTACCTTAATTGCTTTTCAAGCCAAATAAATGTGTTCAAAACCTTTAAAGAATTGAAAAAACAATTTAATGATTGTTACATAATTGCTAAACAGTCCAATGGCGAATATTGACTGAAGCCTACATTGCAAATTGTAGGAGTGCATCGTGATAATTAGATCATGCAAGAAAACATACAATTTGTTTTTAAAATAAGGGTATGTTCTCAACTTCTTAGAAATAGAAAGAAGTTAAAAATAGAATAACAACAAGTAAAAATATTGGATTGCATCTGCAAAATTTCCATTCTAAGACTGATTCCAAAATCTCTGATATTTTGAATGAATTGTTCAAATGTGTTGAACCAATTCCAAAACGCTTGTTCTAGATTATCCTTCATCTCTGACCAATCCCAGACTTGTCAACAAATATTGATAAAATGTCAGGAATTGTAAAAGACACAGAACAATGGTAATATTTGATTATTAATAAGTCAACCATATTCCAACATGGTCAAACCCGACCAGAAGATTTCTGAAATAAGTTGTCACAGATACCTCTAGGCTATACTCAAACCTTTAACACACAAAATTCCTTCCTCCTAGGTTTTATAGAATTATCGTTCTTTACCCTCCCTCAAATCTTTCTTTATTGATTGACCTCATTACTCTACAGTTCACAATAGGATCAGAACTCTCCCCCAGGCTGATTAATACAAACATTCTTTAACATGCGTTTCTTGGAGAATCTGCTCCTTCTCCTCCTTCTACCATTGTCCAAAGTTGGCGCCACATGGCCTGTAGTTTGTTACTCTTGAAGAAAGTAGGATTTGGGATACAATTCAGTCAAAACAGTTGTGTAGAGATGGTTGGTGTCATTCTCCTTTCCCCACTTTCACTGTTTCTTTTATTTTGTTTTTGTTGTCTTTATCCTTGAAAGGGACATAACTATTTTTTATTCCTGGCATGGAATTTTCTCTTTTGATTATCTGTTGTCTGGGTGTGGTCATTTTTTTACCAAAATGTCTACAGATTGATTTAAGGGTGGGTAAGAGATGTGTCTCCCTTACATTTGCGGGGATATGAGAGAGTGGCCAAAAATGTTTCAGAATCAGAAGTAAAATGTAAAACAACAATCTTCAACATGAAAATAAGATGAGAATGAAAAGGTGTAATCAGAAGAAAAGAGGAAGAATATATTTGTTGGAATGAAAAAAAAAGGAAATGAATGATGGGAAGAATGAAAGCATTCCAGAATAAAAGTTTGTCCAAGGAAATAAAGGTTCCAAAGAAAAATCCAAATAGCCAATTTGCGAAGATAGGGTGAAAATGTAAGTTGTATAGTTAATTGCAGTTCTCAGCAGAAGAGGTGGAATAGCTTTATTGCCAAGACTTAAGAAAAAATAATGTATTCTCTTTTGGGCTTTTTCCTTTTATCTCAGCCTCAAATCATTGAGAATAAAAATGAGAAAAAGTAGACACCAAAATGAAGGAACTAAAAGGGTCGGAAACTGAAAAAATAGTGACCATCAAATTTCGATATTGTACAAGCAAATGAAAGAAAAGGTGTGTCTGCTGATAATGATAGATAAAAGTCAAATTTTTATCCCATTGATTTGTTTGGGATTGTGAGGGGGTTAAACATTGCTTAGTGATGTCCTTTATAGGAAGTTTCCAGGAAGTTGTGTCCGGCTATTATTGCCCACATCCTGAAGGGACAAGGCATATAAAAGAAGAAAATATAAAAAAAAGACACAAGAAAAGATAACAAAAGAAAGGTTGGGAATTGCAACAAAGAAGAAGAAGGAGAACAACAACAACAACAACAACAACAACAACAATTATGCTATTAATTGTAAAGAAAGAATTTGCAAGAATTGAGATAAAAGAAAAGAACAAAGAAAATAACAAAAAAATGAGAATAATGGATAAACATGTAAATGTGTGTGTGTGTGTGTGTGTGTACACACACAATTTATGTGTATATCAGTGGTGACTCTAGGTCATCAATGTTTGTCAGGCTCATTACAATCTTTAACAAAATATACTCGAGGTATAACTTAGATGCTAAAATGATTTCTTTACTCTAACTAAAATATATAATTCTGGAAAATCTTTGTGGATGAAATTAAAAAGAAAACATTTTGGTATTTTAATATTAACTGTAGTAATTCTATGAAAATAAACATTTATTTTTTAAAAAAATTGTCCAGACATGGAAGAAAAAAGAGTCAGAACAAATTTGATATATTTGTTTATTGCTCATTTTCCATTTTTCATTGTTTTATAGCCTGGTAATCAAGTCACTGATGGTAGAGATAGGAATTGTTGACTAATATTCTTTTTTCCTCAACATTACCCCAGTCATGCTCCTCACCCCAACCCTCCAGTTGACAAGTTTAAGGCTGCTGTTTTATTTTATTTTTGCTCAATTTAAGGTCAAGCTAAATTTAATTTACCAAAAAGGTACATTCCATTAAAAAGAACCTTATACTGTATAGAATAAATTATTTTAAACATTTGTGGTTTGTCTCTTTTTTTAAAAAAGATATACATATATATATATATATATATATATATATATATATATAAACTATTCAGGATAAATGGAGAAGTCAAATGGAAGATGAAAAGAAACTATGAGCTATACATAAAGAATATAGATTGAGTGAAAAACAGAAGAAAAATTGATGAAGGAAACTGAAAAAGAAGAAAGGATATGAAAAAAAGGAGATTATATTGAATAGAAAAAGAGGATGTAAGAATGAAGATAATAATAATAATCAGTAGAAGAAACAGAAGAAGAAGAAGAAGAAATAACAGAAGAAGAAGTAGAAGAAAAAGAAGAAAAAGAGAAAGAATCAAAAGATGGTGAAGAAAAGGAAGAAAGAGAAGAATTGTCACATGATGCTTAACAAAAGAAAAAGAAAGAAAAAGAAACCAAAAGAAGAAAAAATGGGATAAAACAAAAAAATGAAATAAAAAGGATGATGAAATTAAAAAGCTGGAAAAGTAACACATCTCAAAATTTTATTTTGTTTTTCTTTAATCTTTTCTTTTTCTCTGTCCTATTTCTTCTTCTGAGATTCCTCTGACCCTCCATCAGGGAAAAGGCCAGCACCACCCACTCCATGGCACACACACACTCATTAAATCAACTGTATACATTAGTCATGCCCCCTTTTTTTTTATGCTTATCCGATAGTGTCCTGGCAACTCAGCTGTGGATAGCGTCCTGGGCAAATGAAACATTAGACTTTCTATTGTCTTTCAAAACAACTGGCAGTTCAGAAGACCATTGGCCATTTTCTCGGATGTTGAATTGATGCTAATTAGGAGACAGTTTATGAGACTCTTAACAAAAAGTGTTTATTTTCAGCTGTAACACTCAGTCTTTGTATCAGTGGTTTACTGCTTGGCAAGTTGCAGACTACCGTTAAAGAAACTATGATTAGCTTTTTGGGAAAAAATTATTGATTTTCATATTAGCTACTTAATTCATTTATAACATCATACCAGCCAGAGACGTACCAAGGCGAGCTTGCTCATATACATGATCTATTAGGAGAAGTGGGGGTGCATATGCAACCCCTACCCCCCATCTGAGTTAGTATCAGGAACATATTCATTAGGTTGAGGGCATATGTAGAGAAGTTAATTATTCTATTTGAAAGATTGAGAAAAAAGTTTAGAATTAAAATGTAATTACTCCTGTCACAGACACAGGGCAGGAATTGACAGTTATTCTGAGAATTCATTAGAATCGGCTGGCCAAGGGGTCAGGGAAAAGATTAAGAAAGGGTGTGATAGCTAAAGTTTTAACTTAGTATAAGTCCCAAGATCCCCTATTAAAAAAAAAGAAATAGGAAAATTAAAAAACAAAAACCCAATGCCATAGACAAATACCGCACAAATACCGGGTGCGATGGGTAAATTGTCGCCATTTCATATTTTTAATTTTTTGCATACACATTGTTTGTTTTTGATTTTGTTGACTACACAGTATAGTAGGGTCAGTTGGGCACCAGCTGTGAGAAAAAGAGCAATACACTCTGCCAAAAATTTGGAAATAGCATGCTGTTCTGTTTGATATTCACACCGGAATCTCCAATACAGACATTTCTGGATGTCAATCTGAGTACAGTGCAGAGGATTTGAAAAGAGTTTGATGAGTCTAATGGTGATTACAAATGTACAGCAGATTGGAAAACTGACTCTGATCGTTCTGATAAGAAAAGACCTCCTAAATTGGTTGCTGAGGGCCTTAGACTCAACATGGATGCCTACATAAAGTGCCTTGAAGAGGAAGTACTGCCCTGGGTCAAGAGGGTGTCTGCTGGAAGACCCTATGTCTGTCAACAGGATTCTGCACTGTGTCACACAAGTGGGAGAACCCAGTCATAACTGTCAGACAATTTCTGCAACCACATCATCACCCCTTACATCTGGCCACCTAACTCCCCAGACTGTTAACTCCCTTGATTATTATGTATGGGGCACAGTTGAGTGAGAGAGCAACAAAACTCCTTGTAACACCAAAGATGAACTGAAGCTAAGTATTATGGTAGCATTCACCAACTTAAACAAACCATCCATAAGAGTTGCAGGAGATCTCAAAGTCATCTAGGGAGTTGTTTAAAGCCATAATTTTAATTTTGAATAAATTTGCTCTTTAGTATTTCAAGATATTTCTGTGTAATTTTGGTAAATATATGTCAAAATGAGATGTCAGTGTTATTTTTATTTTTTGTGTAATTCAGGTGACAATTTATTCATCGTGGTCTTTTCTTTGTTTCTAACACTGTTTTTGTGTCTCTTAATACTCTGCTTAGCATTTGGAAGGCATCTTTGGTCATTTCAATATGTCTTTGCATCTCAGTGTTGTACTTTCCATCCTCTGTTAGAATTCTTCCCAGATATTAAAATGTTTTGTACTTGTTTGATTTTAGTATCCCCGATTTGTAATTTGCATTTCGGGCCATTCCTTTTGCTGATAACCATGTATTCTCTTTTTTACAAGGTTATTTATGCCTTTATGATAAAACTCTAAAGGTTTGGATACCAAGAAATCTTTGAATTCAGTTTCTGCAGCTTCTATGAAATAGAATATCTTTTCACTTAGAAAATTATCGAGATGCTTGAAAAACTAGTATTCGCTCAGTGAGAATATGGTTGATTTGACAAAGTCTTATATCCCAAGTTGGTGAGCTTCTGTGACTGATCATTAACATAAAATAGAGTTGGACTTTGTTGATTAAACATTGCCAGTCACATTTTGCTGAATTCAATGTACATTTCATGCAGTTGGTGGGAGTAAATTACAACAGTGATGGTCTGGTTAGATTCCAGTAAACTGTCATGGGTAATGCCAATAGTGGACCACCAGAAAGTTAGCATAATCGTCTGCTGGCAAAATTTCAATTTTGGTAATTGTTTGGATCCTTTGTCAAGATGAAACCATTGAGTCAATTTTTTATGATTGTCATAGAGGATCCATTTTTGATCACAAGTCACTATTTGATCAAGAAATTTGTAGATGCAGCATTGAACACACTTCAAAATGTTAAATTCTGACTTTCACTAAGTTCATGTGGAAACTATTTATCAAGATTCTTCACCATTTGTCTACATTTCTGAAATGAGGTATTGTAACTATTTACACTATTTACATCATCTGGACTGTTGTCTTCATCTTTATTGCCAGAATATTAACACTGTCTGGACTATTGTCCTCATCTTTATTGCCAGACTATTTACATCATCTGGACTGTTGTCCTCATCTTTATTGCCATACTATGTACATTGTCTGAACTGTTGTCCTCATCTTTATTGCCAGACTATGTACATTGTCTGGACTGTTGTCCTCATCTTTATTGCCAGACTATTTACATCATCTGGACTGTTGTCCTCATCTTTATTGCCATTAAAATGAAGACAACAGTCCAAACAATGTAAATAGTGAAAATAAGTTTCTTCACCTTGCCAATTATCTTAAGATTGGAGACACATTTCTCTAGTGCATTGATGTGGGTTATGTATGACTAATGTTTTCAGATGTTGAGTGTCAATTGCAAATGGATGTCTTCTACAATATGTATCTTCAAGATTCATATTCCCACTGCAGAACTTCAGTAACCAGTGCCATACTGTCTCATCAAAAGTGGATCCTATGGATGTTAACAGGCTTGCATTATTTGTGAGTATTTTAGGTGTTTACATATGATAAACAAAGAAGAAGCATACAAAAACTTGGCTTATACTACGGGCGTCATTTCAGCATCTCCATTTTCTTTTTGGTACTGAAGTTAGTCTAAGAAAGTATAAGCATCGTATTCATGGTCAAACTCAAGTTAGCCTAGTGCAGTGTTGGAACAACCAAACAAGGTTTGTACTTTATTATTACTATTGGCAGGTTTCTTTTTCAATATTCAAGTCAATATAAGCATTGTCAGAATGGTTGCACTGCAGTCAGCCTTGTTATGATTTGGAACAGACAAAAAGAAATCTTGACTTATTTCATAGGTTGACTTTAAAAGTGCCACCTAAAAATATTTTATGAAACTAACTTGAGTAATCATATTTCTTTTACTTTTAGGATCATGGGAAAATGTATTTTTTCTTCTTTCTTTTTTATTATTCATTATTATTATTTTCTTTATCGATTTTATTTAATTTTTCCTCAAACCTTCACTGCATGGTTTGTTAATGTTGGCAGCAGTTTAAGAAGCACTCCGATCAAGTTTGAACTCACGAAGAAAAAGTAAATGCGTCTCTTCTTTATTCATCTTCAAGATGTGGAGTATATAATGTTATTAAGTTAAATCCTAAAAGATTAGGAATGAGTAATATATATATATAATTTTTTTTGAAAATATTATAATAATATATTAAAACATAAAAGGCTTATTCTAAAGTCAGACATTATTTTCTGAACAGCCTAATATATATATTTATATCTATCTATCTATCTATCTATATATATATATATATTTAAATATATATATATATATATATATATATATATATATATATATATATGTATATATATAATGTACATATATACATATATATGTAAGTTAAATATCCAATGTAGATCAAATATGGATCAAAATCCAACAGGACGATATGATAAAGAACATAACAATAAATGCTTATCAATCTAACATGTTTCCCTTTTATTAAAGCTTCGTCAATGTTTGAAAAAAAGAGAAAAAGACAAAGATTTTGGTATTTTCACTTTTGTGTAGTCTGATTTTCATTGTCAGCAGACAACATGTCTATTGTTTTTAACTTAAGTTCATATGGCAATGTTTTCATGAGGGTATTTCATAGTCACAAGTTAGATTATTTAATATATTCTTTTCACTCACCCTTGTGCAAATTAATTGAAACAAAACGAATAATTCCGTTATTATTTACTTTTTTTTCATATTTTCCCAATGAAACGTGACCTAATGCACATGTTAGTACTTCATATGTCCATCCCATGAATTCATTCCTTGCAGATTGACCACAGATTCTCGATTGGATTTAAATCAGGAGAGTTTCTGGGCCAATCTATAGAACTTTGATTTTCTCACTGGTAAGGCTTACCAGTGTGTTCATGTAGCATTACAATTTTTGTATGCTTCCTTGGTGTAACATCCATCACAGATAATGCTCGTAGGACAACTAATTGACAGCCGAGACAATAAAAAAATGATAAAAATCTGATGCAATCACAGATGACACAATATTCTTCAAGGCCAAACAAATTTCGTCATACACCCCAAAGATAGATTCATATTAATGAACACCACTGCAAATGGCCTAATCTAAGTTAAAATAGAAATTGATCAAACCTTGTCACTCCAGTGGGTTTAAACTGACTGTATAGTGAAAGAAAGGAAACTAAAGCAGTTGTTTCAATTAATTTGCACAAGGGTGTATATATTTCTAAGATGAGGTATTTTAACTGTTTACACTATTTACATTGTTCAGACTGTTGTCCTCATCTTTATTGTCATATTCACAATGTGTCAACCATTATACACTCAGGCTTTCTGCAGGTGATGTATGTTAGAATTTTGAAATGAATCATTTATTTCATTCACCAGAGTAGATTGTTCTAGTTTCACGTGCCATGCCTCTTCTGGATATCTCAGTTTAAGTTATTTCCCTTTAGTAACTCAACTCTCAGAGTTCAATACCTGGCCACAGTAGAGATGAACCAAAACATGGAGAGTTGAGTTATTTCAAATTCCAATGTATATCACCTGAAGAAGGCCCAAGTGTACAATGTCTGAAATGTCTTGACTAGATAAATAAAGATGAAGACAACAGTCTGAACAATGTAATATGTGTAAATATTTATATATTTCTTTTTTTGAAACATGGTAATTCCTGTGTAGTGATGGAACCATATTTTTAAATTAGTAAATTTGTAATATATATATATATATATATATATATATATATATATATATATATATATATATAAACACTGTATTTATTCAACTTGGATATCTTTCATAACAGGCCACCCCTTCTAGTGTTTTGGTTTTGCTTTTTTGTGCTGGTTTTAAAACTTGGCAGTCATCTGTCAGGTGTGCTGTATTCATCACAGTGACTTTGGTCAATGCATTGATTACCTGGGTTCATCCTACCTGGAAGGTAATTGAGGCTGGCACAATAACAAGCAATATTGCTCACCTGAGCATTGTGTACAGATGTATCCATAAAACTTTAATCAATAGCAAGCCAAAAGTATCATATAGAATAAAGGTAGAATTGACTATTGTCATTATTATTAATGTTAATATTTTTGTTAATAAAATTATAAAAATATCATCAGCAGCAGCAGCAGCAGCATCGTCATCATCAGCATCATCATCATCAGCAGCAGCAGCACCATCCTTATTATTCATTCTAGTGTCTTTTATTCTTTCCCAACAAAATCTTTTATTCATATATCAATTGAAATATATTAATATCTAGACATATTTATTTCCTTAATATTTTCAAAGTGTCAGTTAATATTGATATTTTTATCCACAGACAGAAAAGTATAAAAGTCATTCCTAATTCAATCTGAAGAAATTTAATTTCAAACCAGAACTTTCAGGCAAAATCTCATATTTTTCTTTTCTATTTTCGAAGCATCAATTATAATCAAGTGTTTTGCACTTTAAAAAAATTAAAGAATAACTGATTGCATGGTGGGAAAAACTATGGAACTCCAATTTCTATGACAAAATATTTACAATCTATTTCTATAGTAAATTCATTTATGCATCCCTGTAAGAAATGGTTTACAATACCACTTTAAACCATTCAGAAAACTTTTCGATTTCTGGCATGAATAATTCCAAGTTTGTCTTAAAATTTTTTGTGGTAAATATCTTTGCAAAATCTTCAGTAATGATTATAATAAACATGTTCGATTCATTCATGTTCGTACTTTATACCGTCCCCCACACACACACATACACAGACATACATATAGATATAGTAATGATAATAGTAATATTAGCCATTTCCTTATAAGGAAATATTTAGCATTCATTGACTGAGCAGCCAGCACTACAGTCAGTTAAAATTTATAAAATCTTTTTCTTAAAAAACTATTAATAATTTAGACACACTATTATCGTTTTGTGGGTAGGGCAATGGAGAAATTGGTGAGCCAAGTGCAAATTCCATTCATGTTTGTTACATTCACTTTCATGCAGATATCCATAGGAAAGGTTGTAATCCATCTCTTCTCTCCCCAGCTATGGGTTAAATACTAGGATAAAGTAGGTACTTAAGCCTTGGGTGGTAACCAGTCTAGAAGGAAAACTCTGAATATTACTATCTAGGGAGATGAAAGTGGTTGGCATGGGAACATGTGGCCATATAAGGGAAGGAAATCTCTGAAGGAAAACCAAACTTTTTTCAGAGTGCAGAGGTTGGGTGTAGGGCAAATGACACCACCCAGTGAAACAATTCAATTACAGAGATTTCACCAAGAGACCTTATGTGGCATGAGGTACCCGTGAGATAGAAGACACAAAATTAGAGCCTTACTCCCCCCCACCCCATCAGCAGACCATATTTACTGTAGGTGAACATACAGGAATCTTTTTTATTGTATTGTGTTGTACCACCCTGCAACTTTTGTTTCACATAATGGATATGAGTTTTTTTCTTTTACGTATTAATTGTTTTGTTCTGTCATCATGTCAAAAATTCTGCCAATCAGGAGGGCTCAAATACAATATCTTACTGATTACAAAGAATTAAAAACAATTACATTGGTTCAAATTGGAGCATGATAAAATAAAATTGATTGATTGGCGATATCAGTATGGCTTAGTGAGCATAGGTATGCGATTTTGTGTACAGACAATAAAACTATGCCACATGTTCTGACGGGAGGGTGCAGAAGTGTAATAGCACCAGTGTGGATACATATCAAATGCAAATCATTTGTGTTGTATTCTTACAGAATTAAAATCATAGAAATATTATAAACTTTAAAAAATGATGCTTTAATGTAATTGCTAAATATTAATTGCATGTTAATTGTATGTTAATTGCATGTTAATTGTATGTTAATTGTATGTTAATTGTATGTTAATTGCATGTTAATTGTATGTTCATTGTATGTTAATTGCATGTTAATTGCATGTTAATTGTATGTTAATTGCATGTTAATTGTATGTTAATTGCATGTTAATTGTATGTTAATTGTATGTTAATTGTATGTCCACCTTTCATGAGAAGAATTTTGTGAATGCTTAACAAAATTTAAAGAATAAAGATGAGTTAACGATTTATCATTTCTTTTAATTTTGCTTTCCTTTCCTTCAAACATCACATCCAATGTATGGGAGCCTCTAAGGATAATACTGGCCTCATTAATTTGACATTTATTCTTCTAAATTAGTTTTTGATTTTAACAAAAAAGCATGTATTTTGAAGAACCTGGTTTCGTTAATATTTTCTAGGCTAAGGGGAAATATTTTCTTCCCAAAGGAACCAGAAATCAAGAGTGGAATGAAGGCATGACTCATGAGATTAAAATTTGTGGGGATTATCTCTAGCAGTCATGTAGATCAGCTATTCTCAATAGGAAACATACCCCTCCCCCAGAAACCTTCAAACGTCTAAAAAGAGTAATAGACTGACAACTGTGCAAAGAGTCCCAAAAGTGGTCATGGGAAAATCTGAGAAGCTGTTGGAAGCAATAGGAAGTCTCTCAGTATCTCGCTATTTCTATGCTATAGTTCCTCACATTAATTCTACCAGTGATTCTTTGCTGAAGAATGTGTCAGCAGAATTCAGTGGAATATTTATCAAATGGTTTCATCCACTCTCTGCTAAAACTATTGTTTGTCCATGTGTCTGAAATGCATTAATATATTGTCAAATGAGAGCATGAGGTAAAGATGTGTAATGAGTGTGAAATAATAATAACTCCCTTTACCCACTCACTTTAAATTCAGAGGACTGAAAAAAAGACAGAAGGGAATTCACAAGCATATGTGAAATTTTCTTTGGACCAATGGAAACCTTGCCTTCACAGAGATTGATCAGCAAACTGAGAAGAAGATACAAATAAATTCGTGAGCCTATGTGTAATTGCTTTTGGACAATTGCAAAACAGAAAATTGGCCCCAAAAAAGAAAATAGCAAGCATATGCAAAATTTGTTTTGATATAAAATGGGGAGAAAAATTAAATTAATAAGAGGAGAGTGCCTGAAGTCATGTGAAACATTTCGTTTCTGTTCCTCCTGATCAGTGTTGATGTTTTTGCCAGTATATAATTACTCGCCAATTATATTATCAGCTTTTAGCCAAGCATGGGGCACTTCAAAGAATTTTTTTTTCAACAATCTAAGAAAGCTAAGTAATTCAAACTATGACTTCATCTAATTTTGAACCCATGCAACAACCAAAAAACTGCTCTGTGTTACTCACCACAGAGAACCATCCCTGCACCCCCATTAGAATGCCTGATGCTCAACTCCATGAGAGCACCGCTTTGTGACTACTCGGTCTCACATTGACTGCTGACCTGAGATGGAACAAATACATTGAATCAATAGCTTAGTCTACCGCAAGGAAAGTTGACTCTCTGTGCCGGGCCAGGAAATTTTTCTCGCCAGAGTAGATCCTTCAAATCTACAAATCAACCATTTGCCCTTGCATGCAGTATTGTTGCTATATATGGTCTGGAGCCCCTTCTGTTTGTCTCAAGGTCCTTGATAAAATCCAAAGACGGATATGCAATGTAATTGGCCCTGATCTAGCATCTCATCTGCAGTCGCTCTCTCACAGACATGCCGTTGCCTCCCTCTGCCTTTTTTACAAATACTTTCATGGTAACTGCTTCAATTAGCTGCTTTTGCTGGTTCCCAGACTTCATGAATTTAAGCGTTCAACTACAATGACATCTTGCTCTCACCATTTCACTGTCAAAATTGTTAAATGTATCTGTCTCTTCTACTCCAATAGCTTGATGTCTTGCACTTCTCGCCTGTGGAACTCCCTCCCTTTTTCCTGTTTACCTGATAGCTATAATCTCCAACTATTCTCCAGATGCCTTGATCTATCCCCTATCCTTCTCTTCATCCTTTCCTCTATCACTCCTCTTTGCTCTTGCTCCAACTCTCTGTAACCCCTTCCATGCTAGTGGCTTCTCACCCTGCTTAGGGTGAAATGCTTAAAATATATATATATATATATATATATATATATATATATATATCACTTCCATGAGTAACAAAATCTCTTACCATTGTTTTAAACATTTTTGAATATTATTGTGTCTGAGATCTTTAATCTTTTTTAAGGACATTTCCTTTTTATGACAATTCATTAAAACAGAAGACTTTAAACATTTCTGATTTATTTTTCTGAAACATGCTACTGATGCTACTGACACAACTTCAAGCATGTAAATTTGTAAATAAATTCCTTATCTTGTTTTGTTAAAATTATCAATGTGTTTCCTTCTCATTATCATTCCTCATTAATCTTGTGTGGGTAAATAAACTGTTCGTTTTAACGCCTAAGCTCCACAACGCTATAGAAGAACAGATCCTGGGAGTTCTTCAGACACATCTGAGATCATTTCAAGAAAAGGACCTTACTATAACAAATGCTTACACAGAAGTTAGCAAAGGGCCTCATTGCATTATGCAATTAATGAACTGATAACTAAAACAAAAAAGATATTTGTAAGTTACTTATCCTGTATTCAGTATTCACAATAGAAGATCTTATGAATTTAAATAACAAAGAATCATTTCAGGAAATTCCCTTGGGTAATTCCACTGTTGCCAAAAGACTCAAAGAAATGATTCAAAAAATTGAACAGGGATTTTTGTTGGTGCTTTACAATCCAAGAATATCTCTTTACAATTAAATGAAACTACAAGTTAACAATATTATTCTCAAAAAGAAACAGACTTATGGAAAAGACAATATTTTTCAGGAGGATTCTTTTTTTTTTAATCATTTCACCCAAGCAATGCGGAAATGCCACTAGTATGCAGGGTTGTAGTTGAAGTGGTGGTTGCATTTAGGTATTTCAACAGTAAAAGGATGGGACCTAGAAGCCAATCTAGTAACACGCTTAAATTCATGTAGTCAGGACACCAGGGAAAAAGCTCATCAGAGCAGTTGCCAAGAAAATATTTGTAGAAAAGACAGAGGGAAGCCACGTCACAATGATGGGAACACGACTGAAGTCAAGATGCCAAGTGACGATCGATTACATTACAGATCCTTCTTTGGATTTTGTCAAGAAACTGAAGATTAATAGCAAGGGAACTAGACCAGATATGACAACTGTATTTAATGCACGGACGAATGGTAGAATTGTAAATGAGCAAGATGGACTCTGATGAGAAAAACCTTCTGGCACAACACAATGAACCAACTTTCCTTGCAGTAGATGCAGCTATTGATTTGATATAATCATTCCACTTCAAGTCAGTTGAAAATGTAGGCCCAAGAAGGCGCATTATGTTGATCTCCTGAAGCCTAGAATCAGCTATGCTGATGGTGGGCAGGAATGTTTCTCTCTGATGATTAAATGAGATCAATTAAGATGGATACCAAGGAACTGTTTATGTCTGAAGAAATTAAAAGTTACTGATATAATAAACATATTTCAGTGGGAAATATAGCTGCTTGTGAAACCAAAGATATTACTTCTTTTTTTGGTCAATAGAAAAGATTCATCCTCTTCTTTATGTGCTATGTCCCTTCATGGCTCTCCACAACATCCTGTCCTTTGTGGCTCTTAATAAATTTTATCTTTTTTGTTATTTCTCTTAAACCCCATTCTGAAATCCATATACTCAAGTATCTTATGCATTGTTTTCCTCTGTCCCTCTTGCCTTCAATCTGTCCTGTGAGTATTAGATTTTCCAAACCCTCTTTCCTCATTATATGCTCTAGAAATTTCAACTGTCTCTTCTTGATGTTAAATATAAATTTCCTTTTTGTTTCCATTTTCTCTAAAACTTTGTCGTTGCCCACGTATTCAGTCCATGGTATCCCCATCATCCTTCTGTAGAACCACATTTCTATTGCTTCAAGTTTCTCATTCATCTTTGAAGAGATTGTCCAGCACTCACTGCTATACAGGAGGACAGGTATCACATAACAGTTTAGTACTCTTTTCCTTGTTTCTAGGAAAGTTTTTCTATTTCTTAGTACTCTGCTTAGCTTTTGGAAGGCATCTTTGGCTATTTCATATACCTTCGGATTTCACATGTTGCACTTCCGAGATATTTAGATTTTTGTACTTTTGGTATCTCTAATTTGCAAGAATTAGAGCTGTTGATATGATTCATTCGATTATTTACATGAGCTAAAAACTTACAATATTTCAGATTTTGCTTTCACTTGCCATAAAGTCTAGAAACTTCAAGAAATTCTTTGCCTATCAGGATTGTCTTTGGTCGCGACTGTAAAGAGAATCACTTTCAACCAATGCTGCAGTGTAACAATGTACAGGAGATTTCCTATGAAAACAGTCATCAATGTTTCTTAAAATCTGGTGAATCATAGTTTCCTAAATGTCGGATAAAGACCAGAGAAAAAGATTCATTGCTATTGAGAGATAGATATATTTTGTATGGCAGATAGCTTTTAGAAATCGAATCTGTTATACAAAGCATTAAAAGCCCAAACAATAACAATGGAGATTGTAAGAAGCCATTGTTTCTTTCCTTAAGAAAGATGAATATCGGAATATCTATCTATTGATCTATAGCATTGTATGTATGTATAAATTTTAAAAAGTAAGTTACTCCAAAATTCGCTTGATGAGGAAATGGAACTAATGTCTTTAGTTTAATAACAAAATTAAATTCAAGGGCTTTAGCTTCCATTTCTGAAACATGGTTATCACTGTGTAGCGGTAAAACCATATTTTAAATCTATTAATTTATAATATATATATATATATATATATATATATATATATATTTTAATGATATTTTTATTAAAAATATTTTACATTGCGACATGGAAATTTGCTTCGAGACTTAAAATTTTTATCTTGTCATCAGACAATGTTCGGGAACTTTTTGATGAAAATAATTTACCTTTGAAAATAGAAAACAATATTAAATTCAAGGGCTTTAGCTTCCATTTCTGAAACATGGTTATCACTGTGTAGCGGTAAAACCATATTTTAAATCTATTAATTTATAATATATATATATATATATATATATATTTTAATGATATTTTTATTAAAAATATTTTACATTGCGACATGGAAATTTGTTTCGAAAATTAAAAATTTTTATCTTGTCATCAGACAATGTTCGGGAACTTTTTGATGAAAATAATTTACCTTTGAAAATAGAAAACAATATTAAATTCAAGGGCTTTAGCTTCCATTTCTGAAACATGGTTATCACTGTGTAGCGGTAAAACCATATTTTAAATCTATTAATTTATAATATATATATATATATATATATATATATATATATATTTTAATGATATTTTTATTAAAAATATTTTACATTGCGACATGGAAATTTGTTTCGAGACTTAAAATTTTTATCTTGTCATCAGACAATGTTCGGGAACTTTTTGATGAAAATAATTTACCTTTGAAAATAGAAAACAATATGTTTGCTTATTAAAGATGGAGAGGGGAGGGGCTTATGGGTTTGTCTCTTTTAAACTAATCAAAAGAAAGGTTAAAGCGAAATCATGTTAAAAAAATATAGGTTAGATGCTGGAGGATATGTGGTACTCATACATATCTCGGGGAATTTTCATATTACGAGTTGACAACATACTTTCAGATAAGAGTATCCATTTAAGTTACAAAGAAATATTCTGAGAGATATGTACATCTCTAACAATAGGTTAAATTTTGTTTTCTAAAAAATTATTTTTAAAAATTCTTTACAAACCTTTTAATGGCACCTCTTAAATCATTTTTTATATAATTATGAACCTAAAATACAATTCTTATTTTATTGACTTAATATATAAAATCTTAAAATTAAAAATCAAGGAATTAAACTAATATTACATGTATCATTATATATAATAAAATAATGGATATATACATAGATTTTTCATGAAAATTAATTAACCATATTTTAACATGAACATTTTACAATGTCTACATATGATGGTAAGTTCATTTCACTGATTTAATAGATCAATATTTTTTAGGAAACTTAATTATATGTAGCTTTTCATGTAGGCAGAGAGGGCATGGATCATTAAGGACTTACAAATTCTTGTTTTCTTTAATATTTTTCATTTTACTGTGGGGAGTTTTATTGTTTCCTTTTAAATACCAAAAATATTTAGTTAGGCATGTTCGGTTACAGTACATAAGGAAGAAATATGTTGGTACCATCTTAATTTAAAACAGTATTTTGTGCTACCAATATAAAATTTCATAATACCTGGGTTTTCAGTAGAAGAAATAGTGCATTGCTAAACAATAGATTCAGTAGGACATTTATTTACCAATGGAAACTTTTTATGGGGTTTCTACAATTACATAATTCATTATCAAATTATTAATTTCTATTTTGAATTTACTATTATTTTGATTATTTTGATTTAAGTGTTTATTAAAAAATTTTATTATGTCTTTTTATAATTTTTCTACATTATCAATACAACTATAACTTACTTTTAGCATATTTTTATTAAAAATCATACTTAGAGAATTATTACTTGGAAAGTGTTTCTCAATTAAAGCAAGAAACTTTTGCCCTAACATACAGCCAACCATTTGATTAAATGGCAGTGTATATAAAATACTATGTGCTATGTTTGTATTGAGAACTTTTTAAAAAAAAAGTAAATGCCTCAGAACTCTGGATTCTAAATCTGTTTGTTTTGTCTCTTCATTTGTATATATATATATATATATATATATATATATATATATATATATATATATATATATATATATATATATATATATTGATATATACACACATATATATATATATAGAGAGAGAGAGAGGGGGAGAAAGAGAGAGAGATAAAATTGGGTACTGAGTTCAAAACCAAGTGACGACAGTCTGTTTTGTGCTTGAATGGAATCTTCATGGCCTGAAAATTGAGTTTAGCATAGAATTGACTGCTGTTGCTTGGTGTTGACTTCAGTGTCCACTTATATATATATATATATATATATATATATATATATATATATATATATATATATATATATATATATATATATATATATATACTTTTTAAAAATCAGGAGGTTAGTTGAATCTCCTACCTTAGATTCAAATTTACAATATCCTCAGGAGATTTTTAACAAATGACCACCTAATGATTTTTATTTTTTTTAAATATCTAAAGAACGCTACATTATTATTTTAAAAAAATAATGAACAAACACACGATGTTGGGTGTAATAGAAAGAGAGGAGGAGGATGTAAAGAAAGATGAAAAAGAAGAAGAAAAATGGGGAAGAGAAGGAAAACAAGTGTAAAAAAAAGTAATTTACCCCCCATATTTACAATACACTTGCTTTCTTTAATCCCACCTCTTCTTCTTCTTCTTCATTTTCATCTTCTTCTTCATCTTCTCATTCTTCTTTTTCTTCTTCTTCTTCTTCTTCTTCTTCTTCTTCTTCTTCATCTTCTTTTTTTCACACGTGTATTGAGCATTTTTTATACAACTGTTTACTGGTCTGATTTTAATACCCTGTTTATATGTGTGTGTGTGTGTGTGCATGTGTGTGCATGTGTGTAAGTATATATATATATATATATATATATATATATATATATACACAAGTTTATTAAAGTGAAAAAAAAAGTCTTTTCCCCCCTCCTCTTTGGTACCTCAACTACATGAATTTTAAATATTAATCATTATCATTCTACTAGTTTGGTAATTAGGTCTGATTGTTTTACTGTTCACCTAGCAAGATGTAACCATAAGTTCTATTCTAATAATTTCTTTTCTTGTAATTCTCACCTGTAAAACTTCCTTCCAGTTTCTTGCTTCCCTGCCACCTGCAATCTTCAAAAATTTAAATGCACCAACAATCAGTCTTTTGTCTTCCTGAATCCTGAGGTTTTTTTTCTCCTTTCTCCTCACTAAAGTCTTCTCATTCTCTTCTCCTCCCAGGGACCTTTTTGTCTTAGTGGCATTATTGTCTTGCTTGGAGTGAAATGAAAAAGAAACATTGACAAAAAAATTTAAATATTAATCATTATCATCATCATCAGAAATCATGAATCTCTGTCTGAATTCCTGGGATTTGGAGTTATCATTATTTGCAATATTTACAAATGGACTAATGTCTTATCTTTGTTGTTACTATTAAAAACAACAATGAGGAGGAAACTAACAGTCATTAACTCAGCGAAAGACGGTTTGCCAATTTTAACACTTCCAAAACTAAACTTCTCGCCATTAAGCATCTGCGAGACCTCTTTCTGCCTTCCATCAATATGGCTGATGCTGTCCTCCAGGAAAGTGACTCATTGCACCTTCTTGGGCTAATGTTCTCAGCTGACATGAAATGGAAAGACTACATTGAATCTATTACTATGTCAGCTGTTAAGAAAGTTGGTTCACTGTGTTGGGCGAGACAATTCTTCTCTCCTGAATCTATCTTGCATATCTAGGAGATTATCATTTATCCATGCTTAGAATTTTTGCTGCCATATATGGTCCAGTGCTCCTGCTATTTACCATTACACTCATTGCTAAAATCCAAAGAAGAATCAGCAATATTATTGATCCTGATCTGGTGGTTCAGCTTCAGTCACTTGCCCACTGCTGTAAGGTTGCCTCTCTCTGCCTTTTTTATAAATACTTTCATGGTAATTGTTTGGATGAGCTCTTCACTATGCTACCTAGACTGTATGAATTTAAGAGCAATGCTATACTGGCTATTTTCCTGGAGCCCCTTGCTAAAATCCAAAGAAGAATCAGCAATATTATTGATCCTGATCTGGTGCCTCAGCTTCAGTCACTTGCCCACTGCTGTAAGGTTGCCTCTCTCTGCCTTTTTTATAAATACTTTCATGGTAATTGTTTGGATGAGCTCTTCGCTATGCTACCTGGACTGTATGAATTTAAGTGCAATACTAGACTGGCTATTTTCCTGGAGCTCCTTGCTAAAATCCAAAGAAGAATCAACAATATTATTGATCCTGATCTGGTGGCTCAGCTTCAGTCACTTGCCCACTGCTGTAAGGTTGCCTCTCTGTGCCTTTTCTATAAATACTTTCATAATTGTTTGGATGAGCTCTTCACTATGCTACCTAGACTGTATGAATTTAAGAACAATACACGACTGGCATCAAGATCTTGTCAATTTAGGGTTCAGCTGACTAGAGGTAACTGTAAATTCCATGCTTAGAGTTTCTTTTCTTGCACTTCTCCATGCTTTCCAGCCAACTTTAATCTGCAAAGATTTAAATGCAATGTTATCTCTACTGTCCACTTGATTACTCTTTTCTCTTTCTATTTATTACTAATGTTTCTGTTCTTAATATTTTTTTTTTTTTTTAAGCGTATCATCCCAAGCAAGGCTGGAGGCCACTATCATGCATGGGGTTACAGAAGGGTTGGAGGAAGAGCAGATAGGAGTGGTAAAGGAGAGGATGTGGAGAAAGAGAAGGACAGAGGGTCGATCAAGGCAAGGGGATTGCAGAAGAATTGGAGCGAGTGCAGATAGGAATGAAAGATGAAAGGATGTGGAGAAGGGAAGTGGATAGATCAAGGCAACTGGAGATGACGATTGACGCTACACTTAAACCGTTGGAGATTGTATTTGTCAGGGAAACAGTAATAGGGAAGGGAGTTCCATAGGCGAGATGTGCGAGACATGAAGCTATTTGAGTAGAAGAGACGTCTACATCTAACAGTTTCAACGGTGACACCATATAACCCCTTGCATGTTAGGAGCTGTACTGCCTTGCTTGGGGTGAAACATATTAAAAAAAATGATGTCATTATGGTGTCATGAAAATTACCCATTGTTTATATATGAGAAAGGTGTAATCAATTGGATTGGTGCAAGACACGAATGGATTCCATTCCTTTTGTTTTCATTGATTTCGTTTGGTATAAGTTGACAAGTTTCATTGTATTTCATTATTCATCTTTTGGTCACAACCTCTTAACAAAAACTCTTTTTGACCTGTTGACCGTCAATGGAGAAACACAATTTCAATCTTTTGAAATCCTTATCCTCTTCAGTCCCATGACTGGGTTTGGTCATCAAGTCACTAAGCAGCTGAACCATCCTCCCCATCCATATGACTCACGATCATCATTCCCATATCTCTTTAGTGCCATAGTGACACCACATTTATTGCACCTCTAGTAGCAGTGGTGTTTCATGAGCAAGACAGCCTACCGGAGCCCAACCCTCCCCAGGCTGATTTTCTTTCTCCTAGACTGGTCACCAACCAATGCTCTATGGCCTGTCCTGTCTATTTACCAAATACTGGTTGAAGAAAAAATTGAATCATACCTTTTCCAAGGTAATGAACTCAACAGGAATTTCAACACTGCTCTCCGACTCCTCAATCTGAGCTGCTCTCCATTATTTCACCATGCCTCTCAAATGTCTCAGTTGCATGCTAATATCCGAGTGTCTGTAAAGGATTTCCCCTCCCCCACTCAGTGATGCTGCCATACAACATTTTCTGCCTCATCTTTTACCCTGTAGGATGGGAGTACAAAAATTGTTGCCTCTTATATTGGATAAGTGTTTTATCAAATAAATTTTCTTAAATACCAACTTATGAAGGTTGTGTAGTTTATCTTCTTTGAACAAAACATAATTAATGTTTATTTTCAAAGAAAATAAAAGGGTCAACTTTATGGCAATATATCACATATGAATAACAGTAAGTTAGTCAATTAAAATAATATTGTGAAAAGTAAATAAGAAAAAATACTGTGACGGTGACAGGCTCCAACACACTTGGCATGCAAGTACTGAACATGAAGAGACTGGAATATGTCAAGAGGTTTCAAGAATTTATTAATATTATATATCAGTTATTTTGCTTATTTTCTCAAAGACATCTTTCATTATTCTTATGTGCCTTCTGATTTCTACATTACATTTTCCACTGTCTATGCAGACAGTTAAAAATTTAACTGCTTCATTTTGACATCCCCAATATGAAATGCAGATTTTGGGCTGTCTCTTTTGCTGATAACCATGCATTTTGTCTCACAGTTAATAGCATTTCTTGCTAACAACTATTTTTCTCACTGATGTCATATATTCAAAAATTGTGATGTAAATATATACCAAATAACCATTCTGAAAATAATCCCTGTATATAAAATTAGTGACTTTCAAAGGCCTTAGTCTTCTCATCAGTGGACTTTTATGACACTTGGTTTAAGCAGTTTCATTATTATTATTATTATTATTATTATTATTATTATTATAAACTGGCTAAGTAGTTCATAAGGTAAAATGAAAAAATAGTTAGTGCTGTAAGACTTCAGAGGGATGACCTTTGGTTGTATAAATAAGTGTTGTAAAACTATTAGGAAGCAAATTTAGGGCAAAAAGCAGCCAAGATCTCTTTAAAGAATGAAAATATGTTGTACAAACAAAGTCTTGAAATATACAACTGTAAACACACTATTTATGATCTAAACTATTGGTTTAAAAACTTGTTTTGGGAATTTTGGTACAAAACAGTTGGGGACCAGAGATCTTCAGAAAAGGCTGATGTCATTGTTTTTTTAAGTGCTAATTTAATAAACAGCTGTAAGCAAAACTATTGGACTTCTAGATTTTTTTCATTCATTTATTTATTAAATATTCCGAATTTGATGTGATGATATTTATCTACTCAGCTGAAGAAAAAGTAATTAAAATGAGAATTAATAAATAAATAATAGAGACCAGCTGCCGAGTGATAAAAAATAAATTTGGTACTTTCATTTGGTCATAAAATCAAATAAATGAAGCTTTTACCTGTAATTTTTTATCATCACTTCAGAGGGGAGATATAATCTTATTGCCTTTACTTATAATGTTTAGCATCATTTTAGAGGGACTATATAATATTATTACCTTAACTTGCATTGCTTTATCATCCCTTTAGAGGGCCTATATAAATATATTCCTTTTATTTGTAATTATTAACATTACTTTAGAGGGTCTATATAAATTTATTACCTTTACTTATAATAATTTATCAACACTTTAGATGAGCTATATAATATTACTGTCTTTACTTGTAATTCTTTATCATCTCTTTAGAGAGGCTATATAAATGTATTACCTTTATTTGTGATGCTTAACATTATTTTAGAGGGGGCTATATAAATTTATTGCTTTTATTTGTAATGCTTAGTATAATGCTATATGAATTCATTTTACAAATTAAACCTTCATCCATGTAGAGTAAGTGGCCATGGTTAAATGTAAATAAATGGCAGAACTGCCCAACAAACAGAATTGACAAAGTTTATAATAAAAAAGAAAAAGAAAAAACAATATATGCAAGGCAAATTAACAGTAATAAAGCAAGGCAACAGTAATATGGCAAAAATACACAATCTAAGAATTGAGGTTGATACACAAGAATGGATTTGGATGAATAAATGCAGAGTCCTGACTTCAAAGAACCAAGAGAGACAGATACACATAGTCAGCGGGACAGCAAAAGTGCCAGACTGATAGACATAGCCAGTAGGGGAGTAAGAGTCTGATAATTATGTATTACTCATTTCTTTTCTAATAGGGGATTAAAATATAATTAAAGTATACTGTGGAGTGAGTGGCCATGGTTAAATGTAAATAAATGGCAGAACTTCCCAACAAACAGAATTGACAAAGTTTATAATAAAAAAGAAAAAGAAAAAACAATATATGCAAGGCAAATTAACAGTAATAAAGCAAGGCAACAGTAATATGGCAAAAATACACAATCTAAGAATTGAGGTTGATACACAAGAATGGATTTGGATTAATAAATGCAGTGTCCTGACTTCAAAAAGTGGGCTATCTTATTGGCTAGGAAGAAATCCCAGCATACATCTGTGTGGTTTTGCCATTGAATTGGGGAGGGGAAAGTGTATTGCAGTCACTCCTAATAGCAGACTGATAGACATAGCCAGAGCAGAGCCAGTCTGATAATTGTGTATTTCTCATTACTTTTCTAATAAAATTAAGGCAAAGCATCAGTAAGATGGCAAAAAATTCACAAACTAAGAATTGAGGTTGAGACACAAGAGCAAATTCAGATAAGCAAACCTAGCTTTCTGACTTCAAGACAAGACAAACCAGGACTGAGTCAGATGAGACCATGAGCTGGCCTATTTTATTGACTTAGAAGAAATCCCAGCATGCATCTGTGTGCTTCTGCTAATAAGTTGGAGAGCGATGTGTTTTGCAGCCATTCCCAGCCAGACTGAAACCAACAATCCATTTTTAAAATCATGATAAAAAAGACAAAAGATCACAATAATGAACTGAAAAAAGAAATCAAATGAGGCTCAGTGACCTACTTCATTCCATTTAGCCATCATTATATAAATGAAGAGAAATTGGCACGTTACCAATATTGGCAGGATTTGGTTGACCAAGAACGTTTCCAACATGAATGGTGCTTAAAATCACATGCAAAGTTCTAGACATATCTGAAGAATGCTGGAACATACACATTTCATTAATTTTTAAAACATTGTACTCACAAGGATTTCAGAGAAGGGGTTTCACAAGAAAAGCTATTGCTAAAGAAAATGCATAAAATGTCTCATTTTGCCATCATTAAGAACTTTTAGAAACAGTTGGATTATTCCTGGAACACATTTATTTTTTTTTTCAGACAAAACAAAACTAGTGGAGGAAAAATATAAATACAATCACATCATTTTAGTCGGGTTTTTTTTAGGGCAACTAGGAAGCATAATTACGGATACATTATTTTGTTATATACTATAAATACAAGGCCCAAGTTACTCATGGTAGAGGGTTATAGAATGAGGTTGTTATAAAGGCATACAAGGAGGGAGTAACAGATTTGCATTTCATTTGATTTGTTTTTTACAGTTTATCAACTCTTTGTGAGTTATTTAAAACTGTAAAAGATGTTGGGTTGCAAAATAAAAATAAAAGTAAAAAATTTAAAAAAATAAAAAAACAAGTAAAAAATGTAAAAAATAAAAAATAAAAAATTGTAAATTAAAAATAAAATATTTTAATTATTATATAATAATAATAAAATTTTGCCAGTGAATATTGCATTAGCAATTCTTTGAGAATAACAATGATTTTTCCATATCAAATAAATGGTCTACTACTTAATCCATAGCTAGGGGAGAAGAGGGATTCCTACATTTCCCAAAGGTATTTGTACATATTGAACCTGACTCGTTTCTGATACACAACCTGTGGATGAATAAATAAAAGATTAAGATTATAGTGATCAAGAAAATGATTAAGATTATAGTGATCAAGGAGGTATACTTTTAGGAGTCTGTTCCACAAAGTAACTGTTCTAAAGAAGAAGCTAACTTCCTCCTTACTAATGGAATACAAAGGGAACAAGGTGAAGTCAGCATGGTAAGGTGGGTTCTAGCAGTGACAGTCTGAACTGCATGGAATAAGGAATGAAGCGTGTCTGATCATCTGCCATGAAAAAGTGATAGAGTAGTGAGAGCCTAGCAATATTTCAACTGTGGGGTGGATGTGCAGATGATGTAATGGCTATTGGCTTAGAATGAGTTCCTTACTCACAAACACACCTTTGTGAAAACTATGAATCCATCTCTTCTCCACAACAGCCATGAGTTAAATAGAACTCATATCTGGAAAATACATTTATTTTTACAATGGGTAATGTACTATTTACTCACAAAAAAGGGGAATTATTCTTACAATCAAAAATATGGTTTGGCTTTAGATATTCCAGTAAGGGTTGATAAGACATAAAAAATCAATCCAACTTTAATCTACGAAAATGTAAATGCATTGTCAGTTGCTATCTACTCCTGATTACGCTTCTTTTGTTCTCACTCCTTAGCAATGTTTCTGTTTCTAACTCTACCACACCCAGTAATTCCCTTGTGTCTTAGTGACTTTATTGCCTTGCATGGGGTGAACTTGATAAAAAAAAAATCCAACAATCAAATCAATCATCTGTGGGAAAGGGATTGTAGGGTGGAAAATAATTCATCATCCATAACGTAAGATAAATGCTTTTTAAATCTGTCGAGGCTGGATAGTGAGTAAGAACTCCAGCCTAATAGTTGCATCTGAGCATTGGGGTCAACATTCTCTCTCCTTATTCCCTTTCTACCCTCTGGTGGCAGTGGTGGAGGTGGCTGTGAAGGCCCAGTATACCGCTGAAGAATAGACAAAGAGAGTTTGACAAAGCCATTTGCAGGAATTTGCTTTTAGTAGACATCCACTAACCTGAGATGGAACAAATACATCGAGTCAATTGCTTCATCCAACGCAAGGAAAGTTGGCTCCCTGTGCCGGGCCAGGAAATTTTTCTACCTGGAATCGACCCTCCAAATCTATAAATCAACCATTTGCCCTTGCATGGAGTATTGCTGCCATATATGGTCTGGAGCCCCTGCTGTTTGCCTCAGGGTTCTTGATAAGATCCAGAGACGGATATGCAACGTAATTGGCCCTGAACTGTCATCTCGTCTGCATTAAGGACTTTAAATACTTATGCCAAAATCATTAAAACAAATTATTAATGATTATGGAAATAAAAAAATCTTCCTTATTCCTGTTTCCCTGACAAATATAATCTCCAACTATTTAAGTGTAACGTCAATCGACATCTCCAGTTGGCTTGATCTATCCACTTCCCTTCTCCACATCCTTTCCCCTTTCATTCCTTTCTGCTCTCACTCCAAATCTTCTGTAACCCCCTTGCCTTGATCGATCCACTATCTTTCTCCGCATCCTCTACTTTACCACTGTTATCTGCTCTTCCTCCAAACCTTCTGTAACCCCTTGTGTGCTAGTGGCTTCCAGCCTTGCTTGGGGTGAAAAACTTAACAAAAAAAAAAAAAAACTCTTTACAATGGCGAAACCCACAATCTTTGCCAGAAGCACCACCCTCGCAGATCATAGGTGATTGAGATCTGGCAAACCTGGTGGCATTGGGCTAGATATGGCAGCAAAGCACCATTTTTGGTCTGATCTAACTCTTGTAATTATACAGCATGCCAGAAAGGGCCAAGTATTTTCTAGATCAGTGCAAGAAACCAAACGTTTTTCCAGCATCTTTTGTGATGTATGTAGGAATTCCATTTTATTTAATGAGGTTGGTACAGCGGTACTGGGAAACTCATCAGGATTTCAGAGAAAAATGGACTTACTAAAACAGCAGTCCATTCTTTTAAAAAAATCTTTGAACCTCTTCTTTTCACCTTCAACCTGGTAGGCAATTAATCTTCCAGCAAGAGAATGACCTGAAACACTTTGAAAACCACCTGAGAAGGGTTTAAGAAGAATATGGTTAGATAATGGAAAGGCCTTCACATTCACCTGACTAAAATCTGATTGAACATTTATTGGATTGCATGGATATTGTTACTTATAAATGGTAGGTATTGAATCTAAATAATATGGAATGATTCTGTTGAATATTTGAAAATAGCAGTAGATGGATACAGAACATTTTCTGAGATCTTCAATAACAGAAAATGTCTATTTGAAAACGGTGCCAAAGTATTAATTGAGGACTTTAAATACTTATGCCAAAATCATTAAAACAAATTATTAATGATTATGGAAATAAAAAATCAATAATATTGATTAATTTTTAAGTATTATGAATACACTTATTAAACTGTTTTACTAAAATTAATTTCATTAATAAATGTCATTAAAATTGATTAATTGGGAAAAATAATCTTGGAGTCAAATAGATTTGCATGCAACTATATATATTCAAGGAGAGACAACACGTCCTTTCAAAATTCCAAGAAATTTAGAATTGAATTTGGAATGCTATAAATTAAACTAATGTTTGTTTAACAAATCGAATGCATGTGAAATACAATTAACCAATGAGAATCAAACAACATAAAAGTAAAACTACCAGAATTTCTTTCGTCTTTTTCTCCATATCTCATTCTCTGATGAAGCTTTAATAAAAGTGAAACATGTTAGATTGACTATTTGTGCTTTATTTTATCATTCTGTTAGATTCTGATCCATATTTGATCTCAATATATATATATATATATATATATATATATATATATATAAATATACATATATATATATATATATATATATATATATATATATATATATATATATATATATATATATGTATACATATATATATATATATATATATATATATATATATATATATATATATATATATATACACACACAATCTTACACACACTGAGGAATAGAATCAGTGTGGACATAGGAATCAATACTATGGTGATTGTCAGTTTCACACCTAAATGCAATGTATGTTTATTTGCAGGATGTCTAATAATATCCAAAACAAAAGTTATGATCATGAGACAAAGTGAAAAAGCTCCAATCAGTGCATTCGACCGTGAGCGTCTACTCCCTCTGGCTTCTTCAGATTAAAATAAAAGAAAGACAAAACTGAATGTAAGGAAAAATGCATAGGGATCTCTGAGGATAAGTGGAAACCATAAATCAAGTGACCTTATCACATCCATGATCAGCTCCCCACCCCCACAGAATGACTGTGTGCATGTATATAATAGAACCGTTTTCTGTGTGTGTGGTGTTGGATTTTAAATCAGCCCACCCAAACTAATGTTTTTTGTCTATATTCTTATGCATATGTATATATACATAGACACCCTCCCAGGTATATACATATATTAGGACCTTTTTTATTTATACTTGTACACACATGTACATATATACATGGCGTCCTGGGTATGACAATAAACTACATCCGCATCCTGGGTATGATGATAAACTACGTCCAACAGCAAGGCCTCTGATAATACGTTTTTTAAAAAATAATGCTGCTAGCTGTACGTTTTCAAAAAATAATATTACCAGCTATACGTTTTTTTAAAATATAATATTACCAGCTATACGTTTTTGGAAGAATAATATTACCAGCTATGCATTTTTGAGAAAAAAAAATTATTAACAGAAATAAATTTTTGATAAAAACAAAAATATTATCAAAAAAAAAAAAGTCGTCGGCATTAAATGACCCATTGAGGTTGATATGCCATAAAACAAACCAAACCAAACCAAACCATATTGAGATGCCCACTGACAAATCTACCATTCGTCCGAACATTTAATATGGTTGTCATATCTGGTCTGGCACTCCGAGGTTTTGGAAAAAATCCAAAGAATGATCTGCAATGTAATTTATCCTGACTTGGCATCTTGACTTCAGTCACTTTCTCACCGACGTGTCGTGACTTCCCTCTGTCACTTCTACAAATGTTTTCATGGCAACTGATGATCTTTTTCCCTGATGTCCTGACTACATGAATTTAAGTGTGCTACTGAAATGGTATCTATGTCCATCCCTTTTTACTGTTGAAATAGCTAAATGCAGCCACCAATTCTAAGGCAACAGTTTCTTTTCTCTCCATTCTATTTACTTGCTTCCTTGATAACAACGCCCTTCAAAAATTTAAATGCATCATCAATAGCCATCTTCTGTCTTCTTGAATCCAATTCATCTTTTGTCCTTACCTAAATCCTCCTCAGTCTTTTCTCTCACTTTTACCCCCTGTAACCCCCTGCATACTAGTGGCATTCCCACCTTGCTTGTGGTGAAATGATTTAAATGCAACATCAATCACCATCTTCTATCTTCTTGAATCCTGTTCATCTTTTATCCTTTACTCAATCGTCCCTATACTCAGTCTTTTCTCTCACTTTTACTCCCTGTAACCCCCTGCATACTAGTAGCATTTCTGCCTTGCTTGAGGTTAAGTGGTTAATATATATATATATATATATATGTGTGTGCATACACCTCTGTGTGTATATATGTATTCACAGGAATATACTAATGGGTATGTATGTGTATATGTATATACAAGTATGCAACAAAATTGATCTAATATATGTTTATCCCTGGATGGTGTGTGTATATATATATATATATATATATATATATATATATATATATAACAAATTTTAAATCCTATAATAGCAAACAGCTCTAATACAGATATAGATTTTTAAAAATAAACACCTATGGGCAGACACTTTCTAAGTCTGGACATCAGGATGTGATAAGCTTTGATTTTTGCTTCCCATTTATCCTCAGAGTACTCAAAGAATTTTCCTCACATACAGTTATGTCTTTCTTTCATTTTAACCTAAGGAAGCCAAAGAGAGTATAAACACTTTGGCAGGAAGTGTCATTAATAAAATGTTCCACATTGTCTCAGCATCGTCACATATATATGCTAACAGTTTTATTTTCCTCACACTTCTCACTCATGGAACTCCCTTTCGGCTCCATGATTTCCAGCCAACTTTAATCTGCAAAAATTTAAATGCAATGTTAATCATTATCTACTGTTCTCCTGATTACTCTTTTCTCTTCCCGCTCATTATTAATGTTTCTGTTTCTAATTCTTACCCACCCTGTAACTCTTGTGTCTTACTTGGGGGTGATACTGATTAAAAATACATATATATATATATATATATATATATATATATATATATATATATATAGATAGATAGATGGATAGATAGATATAGATATAACTTTATATATATGTATCTTTTGTTAAATTAATGTTATGGACATTTGAATTTATATTCTTTTCGTTCTCATTATGTTTGTATATATATATATATATATATATATATATATATTTGTTTTGTTTTTTTCTGAGTACTGTAATGGTCATTAGCATAGAATTTCAATCAGTGGACTAAATACCAATTTGAGTCACTTAATACATTTGGAAAAGGCATGAATTTTTTTAACTTTCTTCATTTTGGGACTGAATAGCAGAATAGACCAATCTTTTGGTCTTTGGATGACAGCCAGTTCAGAAGAACACAATTTAAACCATATCAAGATTTTGACATTATTCCAGAAATTTGGAGATTTCATTTTATATGTGTGTATCTGTGTGTGTGAGAGAGACAGGGAGAGGGAAATATACAGACCTTGGTTAGCAGATTCTCAACAGCTATTTAAATTCAACAGAAAATGCAATAAGTTTCAGGCTTCCCCCACAAATAAAAGTCTTTTTTTTTCCTTTTTTTTCTGTTTCCTTCTTTGTGATGATAGGTTTGTCTGCAATATGTGTGGCTATAATTTATACTAAGCCTATTTAGTTTCTAAAATGAAAAATATATTTTAGATTTTCACTTCATTGTTTGCTTTATGCATGAAGGACACAAAGAATCCTTAATAGGGTACACACACACGGAAGCAGACATATAAATTTATCTGTGGGTGTATGTGTTAAAAAACAATTTAATGTGGTTTGACCTCTTTCCTTCTTCTTTTCCTCCTTTCTTTTGCAACTCTGTCTACACCTGACTGGAAAATCTTTGTTTGTTTCTTTCTTTTTTTGTTTGTTTGTTTGTTTGTTTCTTTCTTTCTTTCTCCCTCTCTCAACTCTGTCTGCACCTGACAGCAGAATCTTTCTCGTTTTCTTCCTTTCTTTCTTTCTCAACATTCTCTATTCCTAGCCACAAAATCTTCCTTTCGCTCTCTCTCCTTATTTCTTTCTATCTTTCTTTCTGTCTGCTCCTGGCCACAAAATCTTTCTTTCTTTCTTTCTTTCTTTCTTTCTTTCTTTCTCAACATTCTCTATTCCTAGCCACAAAATCTTCCTTTCTCTCTCTCTCCTTATTTCTTTCTATCTTTCTTTCTGTCTGCTCCTGGCCACAAAATCTTTCTTTCTTTCTTTCTTTCTTTCTTTCTTTCTTTCTTTCTTTCTTTCTTTCTTTCTTTCTTTCTTTCTTTCTCAACATTCTCTATTCCTAGCCACAAAATCTTCCTTTCTCTCTCTCTCCTTATTTCTTTCTATCTTTCTTTCTGTCTGCTCCTGGCCACAAAATCTTTCTTTCTTTCTTTCTTTCTTTCTTTCTTTCTTTCTTTCTTTCTTTCTTTCTTTCTTTCTTTCTCAACATTCTCTATTCCTAGCCTCAAAATCTTCCTTTCTCTCTCTCTCCTTATTTCTTTCTATCTTTCTTTCTGTCTGCTCCTGGCCACAAAATCTTTCTTTCTTTCTTTCTTTCTTTCTTTCTTTCTTTCTTTCTTTCTTTCTCAACATTCTCTATTCCTAGCCACAAAATCTTCCTTTCTCTCTCTCTCCTTATTTCTTTCTATCTTTCTTTCTGTCTGCTCCTGGCCACAAAATCTTTCTTTCTTTCTTTCTTTCTTTCTTTCTTTCTTTCTTTCTTTCTTTCTCAACATTCTCTATTCCTAGCCACAAAATCTTCCTTTCTCTCTCTCTCCTTATTTCTTTCTATCTTTCTTTCTGTCTGCTCCTGGCCACAAAATCTTTCTTTCTTTCTTTCTTTCTTTCTTTCTTTCTTTCTTTCTTTCTTTCTTTCTCAACATTCTCTATTCCTAGCCACAAAATCTTCCTTTCTCTCTCTCTCCTTATTTCTTTCTATCTTTCTTTCTGTCTGCTCCTGGCCACAAAATCTTTCTTTCTTTCTTTCTTTCTTTTTTTCTTTCTTTCTTTCTTTCTCAACATTCTCTATTCCTAGCCACAAAATCTTCCTTTCTCTCTCTCTCCTTATTTCTTTCTATCTTTCTTTCTGTCTGCTCCTGGCCACAAAATCTTTCTTTCTTTCTTTCTTTCTTTCTTTCTTTCTTTCTTTCTTTCTTTCTCAACATTCTCTATTCCTAGCCACAAAATCTTCCTTTCTCTCTCTCTCCTTATTTCTTTCTATCTTTCTTTCTGTCTGCTCCTGGCCACAAAATCTTTCTTTCTTTCTTTCTTTCTTTCTTTCTTTCTTTCTTTCTTTCTTTCTCAACATTCTCTATTCCTAGCCACAAAATCTTCCTTTCTCTCTCTCTCCTTATTTCTTTCTATCTTTCTTTCTGTCTGCTCCTGGCCACAAAATCTTTCTTTCTTTCTTTCTTTCTTTCTTTCTTTCTTTCTTTCTTTCTTTCTCAACATTCTCTATTCCTAGCCACAAAATCTTCCTTTCTCTTTCTCTCCTTATTTCTTTCTATCTTTCTTTCTCTCTGCTCCTGGCCACAAAATCTTTCTTTCTTTCTTTCTTTCTTTCTTTCTTTCTTTCTTTCTTTCTTTCTTTCTTTCTTTCTCAACATTCTCTATTCCTAGCCACAAAATCTTCCTTTCTCTCTCTCTCCTTATTTCTTTCTATCTTTCTTTCTGTCTGCTCCTGGCCACAAAATCTTTCTTTCTTTCTTTCTTTCTTTCTTTCTTTCTCAACATTCTCTATTCCTAGCCACAAAATCTTCCTTTCTCTCTCTCTCCTTATTTCTTTCTATCTTTCTTTCTGTCTGCTCCTGGCCACAAAATCTTTCTTTCTTTCTTTCTTTCTTTCTTTCTTTCTTTCTTTCTTTCTTTCTCAACATTCTCTATTCCTAGCCACAAAATCTTCCTTTCTCTCTCTCTCCGTATTTCTTTCTATCTTTCTTTCTGTCTGCTCCTGGCCACAAAATCTTTCTTTCTTTCTTTCTTTCTTTCTTTCTTTCTTTCTTTCTTTCTTTCTTTCTCAACATTCTCTATTCCTAGCCACAAAATCTTCCTTTCTCTCTCTCTCCTTATTTCTTTCTATCTTTCTTTCTGTCTGCTCCTGGCCACAAAATCTTTCTTTCTTTCTTTCTTTCTTTCTTTCTTTCTTTCTTTCTCAACATTCTCTATTCCTAGCCACAAAATCTTCCTTTCTCTCTCTCTCCTTATTTCTTTCTATCTTTCTTTCTCTCTGCTCCTGGCCACAAAATCTTTCTTTCTTTCTTTCTTTCTTTCTTTCTTTCTTTCTTTCTTTCTTTCTTTCTTTCTTTCTCAACATTCTCTATTCCTAGCCACAAAATCTTCCTTTCTCTCTCTCTCCTTATTTCTTTCTATCTTTCTTTCTGTCTGCTCCTGGCCAAAAAATCTTTCTTTCTTTCTTTCTTTCTTTCTTTCTTTCTTTCTTTCTTTCTTTCTTTCTTTCTTTCTCAACATTCTCTATTCCTAGCCACAAAATCTTCCTTTCTCTCTCTCTCCTTATTTCTTTCTATCTTTCTTTCTGTCTGCTCCTGGCCACAAAATCTTTCTTTCTTTCTTTCTTTCTTTCTTTCTTTCTCAACATTCTCTATTCCTAGCCACAAAATCTTCCTTTCTCTCTCTCTCCTTATTTCTTTCTATCTTTCTTTCTGTCTGCTCCTGGCCACAAAATCTTTCTTTCTTTCTTTCTTTCTTTCTTTCTCAACATTCTCTATTCCTAGCCACAAAATCTTCCTTTCTCTCTCTCTCCTTATTTCTTTCTATCTTTCTTTCTGTCTGCTCCTGGCCACAAAATCTTTCTTTCTTTCTTTCTTTCTTTCTTTCTTTCTTTCTTTCTTTCTTTCTTTCTTTCTTTCTCAACATTCTCTATTCCTAGCCACAAAATCTTCCTTTCTCTCTCTCTCCTTATTTCTTTCTATCTTTCTTTCTGTCTGCTCCTGGCCACAAAATCTTTCTTTCTTTCTTTCTTTCTTTCTTTCTTTTTTTCTTTCTTTCTTTCTTTCTCAACATTCTCTATTCCTAGCCACAAAATCTTCCTTTCTCTCTCTCTCCTTATTTCTTTCTATCTTTCTTTCTGTCTGCTCCTGGCCACAAAATCTTTCTTTCTTTCTTTCTTTCTTTCTTTCTCAACATTCTCTATTCCTAGCCACAAAATCTTCCTTTCTCTCACTCTCCTTATTTCTTTCTATCTTTCTTTCTGTCTGCTCCTGGCCACAAAATCTAATTAATAAAAACACTCTGTGAAACATGTAGTTGGATTACTTAGCAGAAAGTGTAAATAAAGAAAAAATATTTAAAAAAAAAACAATAGAATTTGGTGGCAAATTTGAAATTTAGAAGGAGAAAAAACAAAAGTTGGTTTAAGTAAGGCAAAGAATAACAAAATGTCAAAAAAAGACTCTGGTTTCCAAGACATTAAAGAACATACATATATATATATATATATATATATATATATATATATATATATATATATATATATATATGTATGTATTTATCATAACATTTTGCAATGTTCTTTCCTTCAAAGTTCTTTTCTGTGATACTCATTAAAGTAATCAGACAAACAGGTGGCAAAATTCTTCTCTTTTCCTTCCTACAGTACAAAAGCAGAAATGTTTACAAACATTTACCAGATCCAAACCTTAATTATTAAAGGGCCACAAGACTGATGAATAACAGACCCTTAAAAGTGCGCATTTGCAAACAGGGTTCTCAGCCAACCCTAAGCTGCTCAAGTAATTCAACTCAGACATGGCAATCTACTTGAAAATTCAGTTAAGTCGTCTATGCTTGTTAGCATAAGGGTACCTCAACATGGTGTAATGGTTAGCAAGCTTGTCTCACTAGAATAATTATGACTGAGGAGTGAGTTCAATCATCACTGGGCACTCCATATTTTCAGCCTTGTGCAACATCTAAGCTACACTTATTCAAGTCTAGGATTAACTGTTATCTTTCCCACCTATCTGCATAAAAAGTGCCTCTTATTCTGTAACCCTCTACCTTGAGTGGCTCTTTGGCCTTGTACAAGGTAAACATCATTGTAAAAAAAAAGTTGCTCAGAGAATCTTGGCTGATGAGTAAAAAGTAAAATTTGTTTTTTTATGTTTATCTTTGCTTCAATTCTATAAGAAAACTAAAAAAATGATATTTTATCTCTTTTTGAAAATTGGAAAATAAAGAAAAACTGGAAATAAAACAAATGTTAATTTTTTTTAAGTTAATACTTCTTTTAAACTTTTGATACATTTTGATTGAATAACTTGGGCATTCTCTGCAACAAGGCATCAAAATCTTTCCTTAATAATGTTTCTGTTTTCTAATTCTTTCACACCCAGTAACCCCTTGTGTCTTAGTGGCTTTACTGCCTTGTAAAGGAGTGAATTAGATAAAAATGATAATATTACCTTCATACTGTTTAAGAATTAAGGAGTTAAATTCATTATTTTGATGTTTATTAAGACTTAGGGATTTCTGTGATTAAACAATTTGAGGGAGTATGTGTAATGAATGGAATTTGCATTTTGAGGGAGTATGCACAATGAATGGAATTTGCATTATGAAAGGAGTATGCACAATGAATGGAATTTGCATTATGAAAGGAGTATGCACAATGAATGAAAGTACTAATCAGAAAAGAAAGCCAAAAATGTGGCAAATGTGATACTAACATCCCAATGTGCAAAATGTGTTTGAAATATGAAACTCTTTTGAGTTTTCTTTTAAGGTAGCCTCCACAGTGACCAAATCTCAATTCCATAGAGGGGATATTTGTGATGTGTTGAGAGTGGGAGATTTGAATGCTGGATAAAGTGTGGAATGGCAGAATAATATCATGGGCCTAGATTTTGAAAGAGTGCTGCTTCCAGAATATCAAATATCATCAAGATATTGTGTCCATGTGCAAAGTTAATATTATTAAGTGTTGTTTTTTTTGTTTTTATTAATAAGGCTTCCATTATTTTTAGCCTTTTTTTGCATGTAGATGATGCTATTATATTAGTGTTGACTGTGTTTTGAAAAATGAAAACATTTTATAAAATATACATACAACAAACTATTTCTTATTTAACAGTTAAAATATTAATCTTGGCTAAATGTATAGCCAAAAGCACTTGGATGAAAAGAACATTCAGACAGTTTTTATAAAATTTATCATCCGAAAAGAAAAAATTATTAGGTCGCATGAGAAATTGTATAAAAGACTAAATAAATTTGTACCTCTTCAGTCACTTACCATCGCATGAAGAGATACAATTTAGTGCCAAATGACAAAAGCTTATTTGAAACAGATGCATCATTTTTAGTTATTAATTTATTAAACTGTATATATTACAGCCACTATTGCAGCTGTGTCTTCCTTTGTAAGGAACACTAGTTAATTATTAAAAATGGGGCGTCTATTTCAAATAAGAAGTATCCACTATAATATTAAAAATGTCAGATTAATAATAAATCCATTAATGCTTTAATACATATATATATATATATATATATATATATATATATATATATATATATATATATATATACAAATGAAGAGAAAGAACAAACAGATTTACAGTCCACAGTTCTTTAGCATTTACTTTTTTTTTAAAGTTCTCAATACAACATAGAGCATAATATTTTTAATAATATTTTTATTTAAAAATATTTTACATTGTGCACAGAATCGAGCCATTATCTTAACACCTCAACAATCCTTCATCAAACTGCTATCAACATTGTTTCCCTCTGTCACCCTTTTGCCTTTTCTATCTTTTCTTTACCCTTATACGGCCCCTTTTAAATTGTTTCCTTTTTTTTTCAAACAAATAGAAAAAAAGTGACATTCCACAAGTGGCCTGCTTACAAACAGAATTGTTCATAACCATTTTGGCTCTCACCAGTCGATGTGCAACTAAATGCACTGAAACAAGGTGGCATCTTTGTAGTGAGTAAATTGTTTTTGTCTACATGACAAAATTATAATATATATATATATATATATATATTCAGTTTATATTTATGTTTAATATGAGTGGTTTGATAAAAATGGCAAATCGGTAGCTGATCTAAAAAGTAGCTTAAAATTTGCTGTTAAATTGGGACAAGGAATGGCTTGTTCATTTTAAAATCTGCAAAACAACTTGCAATACAGTCGAGTACTGGTCTGTTTCTCCAACTAAATCCTACATGGCGCAGAGAACCATAATGGAAACTGAAGATTTGGAAAACTACTTTATCAAAGTGGGAATCTCTGCTGGCTCAGCCAAAATCTATGCTGCAACTTTTACAAGTGAAAAGATGACAAAAGATAACTTACAATTAATGGATCTGGCTATATTAAAGGAGTTGGGAATCACAGCAATGGGAGAAGCCATGTCCATTCTTCAGCAAGCTAAGGAGCTCTCCATCCAAACAATCTCTGCTAAAGCACTGACAGCCAAGCATCTCTGGTTCCATTTCGAAATGACCCCCCCCCCCCAACAATTCAGGAAATTTTGAATTGATTGGGAAGTGTTAACAAGAATGACAGACATGCCAACTTCTCAGAGAAGCATCCAGTCATACAATTGTGCTGATGAGTGTGTTCAGAATGCAATAATCAACATCCACCCTAAATTTTTTCCACTAACCCGGACAAGCTGCTAAAAATGATAGAAGCGTTGGTCACTCAGAGATCAAATCCCATAGCCCATTGAATCACTTTTGCATCTATGTCATAGGGCAAATACGATCCAATACAACAATAGCCTGTTTGCCTTAGGGCTACAGCCCTAGACTGCAATTTCTCATGTCCCTGCAGTGAGCATGACCTGCCCGATATGTACATCAAGGATCAACTCATCAGAGGAATAGCAAATGATGTCCTCCTAATGAATCTATTGGTCAAAGCTGGGGTACTGAAATCCCTTGAGCAGAACATCTCAAATCAACACTATCGGACCAGACTGGAATGACCAGCTCCTCAGACATGGCTATTGTTCAGATGCCAGCAAATAGCAGACAGAAGAACAGTATTCCACATACCAATAGAGGTAATATTTGTTCTAACACTTCCTCTAACTACCACAACAGTATTATTGAGCCAAACCCATGTCAGGCTTGCAAAGGTTGTAGTAGCCACCAACATGGCATTCCAGGAACAAGCTCCTGCCAGCTAGTGTGTCCAGCATGGGGTCAAACATGCAGCACTTGCAGATCATCATTGACGGCCATCTAAAACAGATTTTTTTTTTTTTAGGTGCTAACTGGAATGGTTATCCAGTATAGTGTGTCTCCCATTTACATTTTGAATTTAGGTGCTGGTAATCTATGGTTCTCCATGGTTTACTATTTCTCTTGGCAGGTATCACCATTGTGCTACACCAATTGGTAGTCATGCCAACAGGTACTGAACCTATGTTTCCTCTTTCCACATCTTTCCAAAGAGCCTGTCTCACTGGTCCTTTGAAGTGGAAAGGTACAGGAATAGGGTTGTGCCTGGCTTTAGGGATTGCTCCCTCTTTAAGATGAATGTGGGTAGCAGGGCCTGACAGAGATGGGAATACTCCATCATTTTTTAATGCTGTCTTGACAAAATGCTCTAGGAGCCAAACAATAAGCCTGCTAATGCTTTTTTGCATTGCAGAAAAAGGAGGGTTTTTTGGGTGATTTGGCAGTTGATTCCCACCTTCATCAGGTTTGGTATTGGGGCCTAATTTTTCATGTGTGCCCCTCAACAGGGTGTATTGCATTGCAATGTTAGCATGGGTTGACACTGTGGCAGCAGTGTGCAGGAAATCTTCAGGCAATATTCCTACATCAATGCAGACTGCCTGACTGAAATAAAGCCACTGAATCTTTTTGCATATGTAGAGGGCTTGTTTGGTTGTCTTTCCTCCAACCACAAATTTAACAGTCAGCCAACCCTGACATACAAGAGTGAAGCCTCCCATGGTTCAAATGATTCTTTCTGATGGGACAAGGTAGTTCTTTGTGAGACCCATCTTCAGTAAATGCCTTGGTCCCCCAAGATATGTGGTGACCCCAGTATCAGGAAATACCTAAAGTGTAGTGTTGTGGCCACCAGGGATGTTTTTAGCCTGTCTGTGATCCAGATTTTGTGAAAATGGGATTGCCGATACATCTATTTCCATTATCTGGTTTCTGCTTGTGGATGTGTATGTGCCCATTTTTGATCAAATGTAATGTGGGCAATGAGAGTGTCCACGGGAGCCTTGTTAGTTTCACATCTTTTTACAACAGCTTGGTGAGGTTCCTTCTTTGCTCAGCACACTCTTGAAAAATGGTTAGACTTTCTGCAAGTGCTGCATGTTTGACCCCATGCTGGACATACTAGCTGGCAGGAGCTTGTTCCTGGAATGCATGTTGGTGGCTACCACAACCTTTGCAAGCCTGACAGTGGTTTGGTTCAATAATGCTGCTGTTGTGGTTAGAAGAGATGTTATCACATAGATTACCTCTATCTGTGTGTGGAATACTGTTCTTCTGTCTGTGATATGTCAACATCTGAACAGTAGTCACGTTTGAGATGCCACTCATTATGGTCAGTTCAGGTTACAAGATCTGCTTTTGGTAACCTGTAATCCAGTATTATCTGCTCCAGGGTTGAGTTGCCAGTGACTAAACAGGCATTCCCACCAATGCCCTCTGGCTGGTGAGGTGGGTGGCTAGACACCCTGATGAAAACAAAATACATCAAAGGGCGTAGGTTCATGAGAGCCATTGACAGCCATCTAGCAAATAGGAGGAGATTGGACCTGGCAGACTACGTGGGTGAAACCACTCACTAATCCAAAGAAGGTAGTTGTAAGAGCAGACTCAACTTGCAATACAGTCAAGTACTGGTCAGCATGGCTGATGCTAACCTCCAGGAGAGTGACCCATTGTGCCTTCTTTGGCTGACATGAATTGGAAAGATTATTGTTGTATTATGTTTTTCTATGACATGTGGTCAGTAGTCAACTTCTTGCATGTCTCTTAGTTTATTCTATACTTTATATCTTTTCTACTTAACATATGAAAATAGGTACAAATCCTACTTACCAATCCACTGCAAATATACTGAATCATTGGCTAGGTTAGCTGCTAAGAAAGTTGGTTCAATGTGTCATGTCAGACAATTTTTCTCTCCTGAATCTATCTTACATATTTATAATTCTACCATTCATCCAGGCTTCGAATATTGCTAGCACATATGGTTTTACTGCTTCTGCTATACATTTAGAAATTCTTAATAAAATCCAAAGAAGAATCTGGCATTTTAGCTTCAGGCCCTTTCTCACAGCCATCACATACACCCTTGTGCAAATTAATTGAAACAAATGCTTTAGTTTCCTTTCTTTTATTATACGGTCAGTTTTAGACCCGCTGGATTGACAGGGTATAATCAATTATCTATTTTTTCTCAGATTAGGTTATTTGCAATGGTGTGCAGTAATATGAATCTATTTTCAAGATATATGGCAAAATTTGTCTGTCCATGAAAAATATTGTATCATCTGTGATTGCCTCAGATTTTTATCATGCCCAGACACTACTGTCTCGACTGTTGATTAGTTGTCCTATAGCCATTGTCTGCAATGGACGTTACTCCAAGAAAGCATACAAAAATTGTAATGCTGCAAGAACACACTGGCAATTTCTCATTGAAAATGTTATTAGATCTGACATGCTTTGATCTCTCAGCTACAGAGTATGTGAATGACCAAGGAAAGTCAAATAGTGCCTTTAAAATCAGACTTTTCTCTGACTCGTTTAATAGACATATCTGATCAGTTTCATATCCTAATGTAAACAAAGCAATTTGTAAAGAAAGGAATGGACTTTTTATTCATTTATTTGATATTTAAATACATTACTTAAACACTATTTTTAGTGGATACTCATATTTGAGTAGACACTTCATTTATTTATTAAACATTATATTTATTTATTTTCCTCCACTGTCTTGAATATTCGAGAAATCAGAGCACATTTTATTATTTAATAAGATTTCTTTTGTTTAAACACAAGTCTGAATACAAATTTATAGAACTGTTTTTTGCTGGAAACTTTTGTACATATATATAATACTCATGCTGATTGACTTTTTAATATAAAAAAAGATTTTAATGTCTTTTTTTCAATGCATTGGTCTCTTGACAAACTTCATAGTTTGCATTTCTGACATGGTTTTATTTCAGGTACTTAAAATATTTTCCGATTTCTTGTCTCAAATTCAACCAATTTATTTTCTTGTTTTTTTTTTCCATTCTACTCTTATTCCATTAGAAAAAAATATTGTCTAACCTTTTGATAAAACTTATTCTAGAATAAAATCTTTGGACAAAACAATTTTGTTTTCTTATTGATTTACGATGAATAAAGAAAACCTGCCATCAAGCTAATAACAAAAATAATGTCTTGAAGAAATACCGAATTTTCAATATTTTGGCATTTGTTTCTCATAGACACATAGATGTATAAACAAACACAATCTGTGTAAATATCTATGCCTGGATATGCACACATTCAAACACAGATTGATTTTTTGCTTTTAATCATTTCACACCATGCAAGACACAAAGGGTTACTGAGTGTGAAAGAATATTAAAAAAGAGAAACATTATTGAAGAGCCAGAGCAAAGAAAAGTAATGAAGACGACAGTAGATAACCATTATCACTGCTTTAAAATTTTTGAAGATGAAACTTGGCTGGAAAGCATGGAGGTAGAAGAGAGTTTCACAAGTGAGAAGTGCGAGAAAAGAATCTGTTAGAAAAGAATTTACATCTAGCCAATTCAATGAAGAATTGAAGAGAGACCTCGCCACCAATCTAGTACTGCACTTAAATTCATAAAGTCAAGGTACCATAGCGAAGAGTTCATTTGAACAATTATCATGAAAGTTGTTGTAAACTATTTAAATATCATGTGAGTTAGCGTTCTCTCCTCCTTCCTATAGAAATTCATTTGGTCAGTGATTCTAGTGTTTGTACTTGACAAGTAGTTGAGTGAGGCTTCGATTCACTTCAAGTCTCTCTTTAGTTATCAAGATTTATGACAAAAGTATTTATAGAAAAGGCACAGAGAAGCTATATTAAAATGGTGGGGAAGTGACTGAAAGTGAAACACCAGGTCAAGAGCAGCAAATAGTGTTGATTCTTCTTTTGATTCTATCATTGATCTCTAAATATATATCAAGAGCACTGAACCATATGTGGCAGAAAATATTTAAAGCCTGGATGAATGATAAGACTTATAAATTTGCAAGATAGATTCTGGAGAGAAAACTTTTCTAACATGATGCAGTAAAACTTTCTTAGTAGTTGATTCAATATAATCTTTCCACTTCATGTCAGATGACAATGTAAGCACAAGTAGGCGCAAAGAGTCACTCTTATGGAGGTTAGCATCAGCCATGCTGATGGGAAGCAGGATGGGGTTCTCTCAGATGATTAATAGAGAGAAGTTTTATTTTGGAGACGTTAAAATTATAAAGCCATTTCTTTTCCCAATTAACAGCAGATTGAAGGCCATTTTTGAGATCAGCCGCCAATTTGAACTTATCGAACAATATTTAAATATGTATGCATGCATTCATCAGGAAATTATATATATATATATATATATATATATATATATATATATATATATATAGTCAAATTTTAATTTTTCAAAATGAGTTGAGTCGGGAATTCACAAATATTCATCCAATATCCAGGCATGTGTCCTTTTAAAACTTCCCTTCTTTGTATTAGTCGAGTGGAACAAATGTCTAACATGTTCCCTTCCTGCATCATATAGCACTAGACCAGTGCTTCCAAACCTTTTTTGGGGCCATGCCTCCACCTAATGATCTCTAACATCCTGATGCCCCCAACTCGTGACACATAAATTTTATGATTCAAAAAGTGAACTCCTATTCATATAGAGAAACCAAAATGCCATTAATTTAATTTTCCTTAAGTACTTAAGATTGCATATATGCAAAAGTATTGTCATTTAATTTTAGAATTTTACAATATATATAAAAATATTGTGTTACTAATATAAATAGATATATATTATATACAGTACATATGTAATTACACATGTACATACCTGGCATCCCGTTCCTTCACCGTTGAAACTGTTAGATGTAGACGTCTCTTCTACTCCAATAGCTTCATGTCTCACACATCTCGCCTGTGAAACTCCCTTCCTTATTCCTGTTTCCCTGACAAATACAATCTCCAACTATTTAAGTGTAACGTCAGTCGACATCTCAAGTTGCCTTGATCTATCCACTTCCCTTCTCCACATCCTTTCACCTTTCATTCCTATCGGCTCTCGCTCCAAATCTTCTGTAACCCCCTTGCCTTGATCGATCCACTATCTTTCTCCACATCCTCTCCTTTACCACTCCTATCTGCTCTTCCTCCAAACCTTCTGTAACCCCTTGCGTGCTAGTGGCTTCCAGCGTTGCTTGGGGTGATAAGCTTAAAAAAAATAAAAAATAAAAAAATACACACAAACATTTTTATGTATGCATATGGGGGAGGGAGCAATGGATAGCGACTCAGGTTGCCGAATCAGAGAGCTGAGTTTGAATTCAAGTTGAATCCTTTACATTCACTTACATGGGAAAGGTACAAATCCTCTTCATCTTCCCCCCCAGCTATGGGTAAATAGCAGGACATAGCAGGTTTAATAGCCTTGGATGGCAACTGGTCTACTGCAGGAAAAAAATCTGCCTCGTCAGTCATGTTTCGAAAGGTACATAATCGCCTACATGTATATCAAGCATGGCACATAACTGACTGTAATGCACTGTATGTATTAAGTTGCACACACACACACACACACACACACACACACACACACACACACACACACAGATATTCATACTCACACAGGTTCACTAGAAAAAAAATTCACTGTTAATAACTCATTCTTGAATTGTCCCCCTTAAAAATCAAATTGTCACCCTGTGGGATGTGCGCCACATTGGAAACTAGAGCACTAGACTTTCATAGATATCATATATGCCTCTTTGATGCTTAAAAATGACTAAGTTCGTATTAGCATAAAGATTACTGCCACCTTAGATCTGTTGCTTCTGCTATGCATCTAGACAGAACACAAAGAAGAATCTGTAGTGTCAATATGTCCCGACCCAGCATCTCAAATTTAGAAATTCACCCTGCTACCTCACCACTACCTCCATAATGTAGTTTCCCTATGTCTTTTCTATTTAAATTTCATGGTAATTGTTCTGGTGAGCTTTCCTCTCTGGTACCTCGACTTCATATATATATAAGGGCAGTACTGGATTGGCTGTTAGTTCTCATCGTTTTCCTCTAAAAAGTGCTAGAATTATCCGTAACCTCTGTTTCTTCTCTCACATTTCTCACCTGTGGAACTCTCTTTCAGTTTCTTGCTTTCTTGTCAGCTATGATCTTCAAAAATTTAAATGCAACATCAATCATCGTATTTTTGTCTTCTTCAACTCCAGTCTTTTCTTATCGTCTCCTTCCTCAACTTTTTCTCAGTTTCTTTCACTCCCTTGCATCTTAGTGGCATTATCACCTTGCTTGGGGTGAAATGATTAAAAAAAAAGAAAACCATTTCTTTATATGACAAACCTGATTAGGTTAGAAAAAAATGTACAACTGTCCTGTGCCCGCATCATATAGCACTATTGTATTGTCTAATGGATTTTGTTATGGTTAGAAAAAATATCCAGCAGATTGAAAAAAAAAATACTTCCATTGAGAGCATATACTACAAATTGCAGGATGATGACTTC
>OZ038503.1:90366464-90401464 GCA_964036315.1 Acanthosepion esculentum | reverse complement strand
TACAATCTGAAATATGTTGTAAATTTAACCCTTTCCTCACCAGTTATTTTGGGAAAAATGTTTAATTTTTAGACAAATTTTTTGTTTCTTTTAATCTAATAACTAAGAAAGTGAGGCAACTGGAAGGAGCCAAGTGGTAACTAACACCTCTACCAGACATATGAGTTGACAATTGGACTTGTTTCAAGCTTAGAAAGATATAAAAAGAATGAAGATCGGCCGCTAAAGACATCTGTAGCTGGTTTTTGAATGTTATGTTTCAGATGTGTGTATTCATCTGTGTTTGAAAAAGTCACTTTTGGTAAAAAAAATATATACACATCTACACCAGAGAAGGGGTTAAATAACTCACAAAGGGTTGATAAGCCATAAAAAACAAATCAATCAAAAAACCACCCTTGTCAGAGGCTACAAAAATAGATTTCTCATTATTAGCTTCAAGTTTCTTCTTGCATTGAATATAAGTTTAACAAATAGTACAAAAAATGTGCCCATTGCTAAAGTTTGGTTTCATGCCTGTGAATATTTCGAACAGTTTTCTACAACTATAACATCAGTTACAGATATAAGCCACTGTCATGAAAGTGTATCACTATAATATTTTAAATAATGTTGATTTACACTATTTATATTATTCAGACTATTGTCCTCATCTTTGTTGCCATATTATTTTACAATATTTCGGCCGTTGTACACTCCGGCCTTCTTCAGGTGGTTGGAATGTTAAACTGAACCCTTTAATTCACTCACTGAGGTAGACTGTTCTAATTCCATGTGCCATGTCTAATGGATGTCAGTTATCAGTTATCTCCTGCTTAATTCCCTCTCCATGTTCTCCACTGCCTTAACCAGGTATTAAACTAACACTCTTTGGGTCCTGTCACTGGATCTAACTAACGCCTTTATGTGAGTTCAATAATTTACTAATAAATATGGTGACAAAGATGAGGACAATAGTCCAAATAATGTAAATAGTGTACATAATACCTCATCTCAGAAATATAGACAGAACGTTGATTTAAATAGCATTAGTGAATGTAACAAAGATTTTCTTGACTTAAATTTGAACTTGGCTCACTGACTTCTAATTCTGAGCCATTATCCATTACTCCACCTGTACATCCAAGCTTACAGCACACAGTATTCTCAAGCAGTCACCCATCTAGGTACTGAGCAGGCTTGATATTGCTTAACTTTGGGGAATAGACTAGAACCGATGTTCCAATGAGATATGGCCATATACATGCCACATCCGCCAGCACACATTGTGTCGGCATGGAACAAAATGACCCATTGTTACCCACGCATCTGGGGACAGTCTCCATCCTACACAGAACGAGTGTACACAGAACGAGAAGAAGTAGCCATCTCAAACTTTGGACAATGACGATCTTTCAACAGTAGCATAATTGATGTGATGAATAAGAGGAAAGTTTTTTGTTTAATACAATTGTTAAATGTTTCAAATGCATTTTATGAGAATTCAGTATCATAGTCAATTTCTATACCATTAGCAGAGCCAGTAAAATTATTAATGGTAACTGTAGCTGTTTCCTTATAAGGAAACATTCAGCATTCATTGACCAAGCAGGCAGTACTACTTTTGGTTGAAATTTATAAAATATTTATTTTAAAACAATTTCTCAAGTCCAGTAACAATTATTGCTCTTTCCAGTACTGATGTGGGTTTCCTTCCTAACCTTTTGTTTGAAGTAGTGTGGAATGTCAACATCTTAGTTATGTCTTTATTTTCTTTGTCAGTTACATGTGCAATCCAATTTAGTTATTGCCATTGTTGAATGTCATCAAGTGATGTAGTTTCTGCTATTTGATACAGTTCTTTTTTTGTGATTCTGTAGCACCAGTCCACAGGTTTTGAAGAAGTACGCTCTCTGCCAAGACCCACAGGCTACACTTGATCAAAGCCATTTTAAACCATTGATTTTTGAAAGATTTTATGTAAGGAAATAAACCATACTATATCCTAAATAATCAAGTGTAATCCCCCCCAAATTGTTTTGCAAAAGGATCCACAGAGCCAGCCAAATGACAATGTACAATTTCTAAGATGGAATTTATAGGCTTATCTCACTCACTACATTGGCAGTCATGGTTCTCCACAATTTCCTGTTCATTGTAGCTCTTAATAAATTTTGTCTTTTTGCTATCTCTCTTAAAACTTGTTTGGACAACCATTTACACTAGCTCATTAGGTAGGTTATGCAGTGTTTTCTTCTGTCAGGCATACCTTCAGTATGTCTTATGTGTGTTAAATTTTCCAAGCCCTTTTTCCTCATTATGTGCCCAAGAAATTTCAATTTTTTCTTACTGATATTAAGTATAAATGTCCTTTTTGTTTTCATTTTCTTTAAAAATTCATTGTCACTGACATGTTTAGACGATGGTATTCTCATATATCATGTAACAGTTCAGTAGTTTTTTCTTTGTTTTACAGAAATCATCACCCCTTTGACATCTTCAGTTTTACATTTCTCATCTTACACTAGAATTTCATGCTGTTCTTTCTAAATATGAAAGATAAGGAAATTGAACAGCTGAAAAAATATAAAAAACCATTTTTCTCGATGTTAAATTTGGCGCCATGAGCAAACTGCTGCTTAGACTTGCAAAAAGCACTATGTCAACTGGTGCTTAAAAGATTTCTTACATAACGGATGGTACATAAAGTGTATCCTTTATTAATGTATAGCATGCAGCAGATATATATGGTAAAACATTAGTCACAATGGTGTGTTTATCTATGTTCATAAGTGGGAGATATTTCCGCCACACACTGTATTACTTTTCTTTAAATTGTCATTATTAACTCTATTCTCTTTCTTTTATAGACCCATGTCCCTGTAGGCTGTGAAAGATCATGGCTCTCCACAACTTCCTATCCTTTAGAGTTCTAATCAATGTTTGATCCCTGACTATACTTTCCAGCACATGTTCAGCCACCCCTTTTCACAAGCTTGTTAGGTTAGTTGTTCACCGTTTCCTTTGGTCGCTCCAGTCGTCAAAATATACTGTGAACAGTATTTACTCCATAATCTCTTTCAACACTATACACCACAGAAATTCATCTGATCTGAATATTGAGTGTATTTTTCATTCCCACTTTCCATAAAATTTTGTCACATGTTCCATCTATGTTATTCTCAACATTCTTCTGTAGAAATATGACATCTATGTTGCCTCAAGTCTCCACTTCATCTATGATATCACAGAATACAGAATTATGTATCTTATTTTACAAGATAGCAGACACAGAAAGGAAACTAGAAGAACACCTACCGAAAGTAGTGAAGGAAAACAAGAAGAAAGGACTAAGCATCAATTGCAAGAAGAGAGAATGCATGGTTGTTAGCAAAAGGGACAACCCAACATGCAAATTGCAAATTAGGGATACCAAAATAAAACAAGTACAATAGTTTAAATATCTGGGACATGTTTTAACAGAGGATGGAAAGTGCAACAATGAAATTTAAAGGTGCATTGGGATAATGAAAAATGCCTTCCAAAAGAAGAAAGGACTAAGCATCAATTGCAAGAAGAGAGAATGCATGGTTGTTAGCAAAAGGGACAACCCAACATGCAAATTGCAAATTAGGGATACCAAAATAAAACAAGTACAATAGTTTAAATATCTGGGACATGTTTTAACAGAGGATGGAAAGTGCAACACTGAAATTTAAAGGTGCATTGGGATAATGAAAAATGTCTTCCAAAAGAAGAAAGGACTAAGCATCAATTGCAAGAAGAGAGAATGCATGGTTGTAAGCAAAAGGGACAACCCAACATGCAAATTGCAAATTAGGGATACCAAAATAAAACAAGTACAATAGTTTAAATATCTGGGACATGTTTTAACAGAGGATGGAAAGTGCAACAATGAAATTTAAAGGTGCATTGGGATAATGAAAAATGCCTTCCAAAAGAAGAAAGGACTAAGCATCAATTGCAAGAAGAGAGAATGCATGGTTGTTAGCAAAAGGGACAACCCAACATGCAAATTGCAAATTAGGGATTCCAAAATAAAACAAGTACAATAGTTTAAATATCTGGGACATGTTTTAACAGAGGATGGAAAGTGCAACACTGAAATTTAAAGGTGCATTGGGATAATGAAAAATGCCTTCCAAAAGAAGAAAGGACTAAGCATCAATTGCAAGAAGAGAGAATGCATGGTTGTAAGCAAAAGGGACAACCCAACATGCAAATTGCAAATTAGGGATACCAAAATAAAACAAGTACAATAGTTTAAATATCTGGGACATGTTTTAACAGAGGATGGAAAGTGCAACAATGAAATTTAAAGGTGCATTGGGATAATGAAAAATGCCTTCCAAAAGAAGAAAGGACTAAGCATCAATTGCAAGAAGAGAGAATGCATGGTTGTTAGCAAAAGGGACAACCCAACATGCAAATTGCAAATTAGGGATACCAAAATAAAACAAGTACAATAGTTTAAATATCTGGGACATGTTTTAACAGAGGATGGAAAGTGCAACAATGAAATTTAAAGGTGCATTGGGATAATGAAAAATGCCTTCCAAAAGAAGAAAGGACTAAGCATCAATTGCAAGAAGAGAGAATGCATGGTTGTTAGCAAAAGGGACAACCCAACATGCAAATTGCAAATTAGGGATACCAAAATAAAACAAGTACAATAGTTTAAATATCTGGGACATGTTTTAACAGAGGATGGAAAGTGCAACACTGAAATTTAAAGGTGCATTGGGATAATGAAAAATGCCTTCCAAAAGAAGAAAGGACTAAGCATCAATTGCAAGAAGAGAGAATGCATGGTTGTTAGCAAAAGGGACAACCCAACATGCAAATTGCAAATTAGGGATACCAAAATAAAACAAGTACAATAGTTTAAATATCTGGGACATGTTTTAACAGAGGATGGAAAGTGCAACACTGAAATTTAAAGGTGCATTGGGATAATGAAAAATGTCTTCCAAAAGAAGAAAGGACTAAGCATCAATTGCAAGAAGAGAGAATGCATGGTTGTAAGCAAAAGGGACAACCCAACATGCAAATTGCAAATTAGGGATACCAAAATAAAACAAGTACAATAGTTTAAATATCTGGGACATGTTTTAACAGAGGATGGAAAGTGCAACACTGAAATTTAAAGGTGCATTGGGATAATGAAAAATGCCTTCCAAAAGAAGAAAGGACTAAGCATCAATTGCAAGAAGAGAGAATGCATGGTTGTTAGCAAAAGGGACAACCCAACATGCAAATTGCAAATTAGGGATACCAAAATAAAACAAGTACAATAGTTTAAATATCTGGGACATGTTTTAACAGAGGATGGAAAGTGCAACACTGAAATTTAAAGGTGCATTGGGATAATGAAAAATGCGTTCCAAAAGCTAAGCAAAATATTAAGAAACAAAAAATTTTCATTAGAAACCAATAAAAGATTACTGAACTGTTAAATAATATCAGTTCTCCTATATGACAGTAAATACTGGACAATCTCCTCACAGATGAAGCCGAGACTTGAAGCAGCAAAACTGCGGTTCTACAGAAGGATGCTGAGAATATCATGGGCTGAACATGTGAGCAATAAAGTTTTAGAGAAAATGAAAACTAAAAGGACACTTATATTTAATATCGGGAAGATATAGTGGAAATTTCTAAAGCACATAATGAAGAAAGAGAACTTAGGAAATTTGATACTTTCAAGACGGATTGAAGTCAAGAGGGACCGAGGAAATCAATGCCTAAACTACCTAGTGACCTTGCGCAAATGGTTTGGCAATACAAGATTTAGGAGAGATAACAAAAAGACAAAATTTATAAAATCTGAAAAGGACAGGAAATTGTGGAGAGCCATAATTGCCAACATGCTGAAATGACATTGCACACATAGAAGAAAAAGAAGATATTATATAGCAGTTCAGCTTTCTTTTCTTTGTTTTTAATATCTGTTAAAACACTTCCAAAATTTCTGTACTTAATTCTGACATCTCCATTTTATGTCTCTCATCTTGGACTGTCCCTTTTGCTAATGACCATAGATGCTTTCTTCTTATAGTTAATGGTTAGTTTTTTCTGTCTTAAGGTTGACAATAAAGCTAATAAATTTGGATTTGTCAATTGTCATGCTAGAATCTACTTAAATATCAGCCCAGACCTCAAGCAGAATGCATACATAAGTTTCATCGCTAAAGATGCTGTAAAAATGGTCAGTTCCTTGAACCACTCCAGTAAGTACCCAACTCCAGCAGCTCTCAGGAGTTCCCCAGTCTTCATTTTCCAGTCGTGATAGAGTCCAAAAGTGTCTCTATGTTCTTGTGTATGACAAATTATTTCCCATCTTACAATCCATTTCTCACAAACAAAATGATACAAGCTTCTTGCTGCTCTATTGTTATTTCCATGGAAAGTTCTCAGACAAACTATATTCCTCAGTTCTGCCAGTTCTAACCTTCACAGCTAAGATTCGTCGTACCACGCACATTGTAGCAAACTACCTTCGTTCCCTTCGTATTCCATTAGTGAGATGTAAGTTTCACTCAAGCAGTTTCTTCCCATGCACTGCTGCTTTGTGGAACTGTCTCCCAAGAGGATGATTCCCGATTACTACAATCTTAACCTGTGTAAATCGTGGGTCAACCATTATCTTCACCACATATCCCCATAAACAGTGTCTCTTACTCTGTAACCCTCTACCTGGAGTGGCTATATTACAGTGATGTTCACTCTGTACAAAACCCAAGAACCACCCGAGGTAGAGGGTTACAGAGGAAGAGCCATATATATATATATATATATATATATGTATATATGATCGACTCTCCCGTCGAACTCGACGTATGAGGGTCAGGCAGATCAGTTCCCAGAAACTGAAAGCCCGACACCGACACATGAGATTTGATTATAGTGGTGAAGGCCTTGTGCAGGGCCATCCACACTTTTTGGAGGGACGAATACAGGGACCTGGTACAGCGAATGCCACAAGGTCCCCAAACGACCCTCCGCAGGTTTTGAATTCAGAGTTGTCCTTCTCCTAGACCAGTTGCCATCCAAGGCTATAGAACCCAGTCTGTCCTGCTATTTACCCATAGTTGGAGGGAGAAAAAGAGGATTCACACCTTTCCCAAGGGACACGTAAGTGAATGTAATGGATTCTACTAGAATTCGAACTCGGCTCTCCGATTCCTCAATCCAAGCCATTATCCATTACTCCACCGTTTCCATATATAATATATGCCTCTTATATGACTAATTTCGAGACCATAAATAATCACTATATATATATATATATATATATATATATATATATATATATATATATATATCTGACTGATGCCAAATCAGCTGGGTTTTGATCCCAGCTTGAAACAATCAGATGTCTAGCCACCCCGATGAGCTATGATACAGCGAAACAGTCTGTCTGTGGATGATGATATATATATATATATATATATGTGTGTGTGTGTGTGTGTGTGTGTGTGTGTGTATGTATATATATATATATATATATATATATATATATATATATATATATATATATATATATATATTGCAGTGATGTTCTTTCTGTACAAGACCCAACAGCAACTCAAGTTAGATGGTTACAGAGTAAATATATATATATATATACCTTTGTACCTCATGGTTGATATTTAGCTTATTTACTTCTACATATATCTACTGAAATTAAAAAAATATGTTCACCTTTAGAATGACTGTGAGTATAGTCAATCGTTTCCACAGTCATTCTTATTCCTGCACAGTTTTGTGTCATGCGTATTTCACACCTCCTTTTGTTTTTACCTCAGCAGTTAACAGCTTCATGTCCTGATTTTGCACATGTAAAATACACCCGACACCCCACTGCTTGCTCTACTTCCATTCTTACAGTCTCTTGGCTTTGAATCGTCAACTGGTTTCTATTTTGAATCCATTTTCATCACACTATTTTCCTTGAGGTCCTCATGATTCAAATATTCTATCTCCTCAAGTCTTCTGAGAGTGACTTTAAATTCATCGAATGTCAAAATTTTGTTCCTCTGGGTAACAACAGCCATAAATAGTTTAAATTCAGATGGGAGTGCTGTCAGAAGGATCACTATCAATAAACTGTCACTAATCACTTCTCCTGATGTCTTTAGGGAAGTGGCAACATTTTCTGGGGGGTGTGACATATACTCATTGTAGACTTTCTTAAGTAGATTAAATCAATGTAAAGAGAAATAACTCTTAGCGTCTTCGCACATAGATTATGTTCACATAATTTTCCAGTTTTGCCTACTATTATCCTTGGCATCACAAATAATTAAATGGAAGCTTCTACCATTCAACAATTAGGCCAATTCAGCAATTGGGCCAATTCAGCAATTGGGCCAATTCAGCTGAGGTATGTTTAGCATGACAAGTAACTAAATTAGGTTTTTGCAATCCAGACAATGGCCCAGTTCAGTTGAGGTAACTTTAGCATCCTAATGTAAATGACACAGCTACTCAAAGCCAGTCTATTTGGGCGGCTAGGTAATCCCCATTGTAGACGCCTGCTGAGGCACATTTGTGTTTTTTCAACACCCACAGGGCCTACCTGTGGTTTATACTGCAACTATACTGAACAGACCTTAGTTACAGTCTCTGGAGGAGTTCACATAATGTAGTATGATCAACAGTCTGAACAAGGCCAGCACATTCAGACCCTGCAATGTTTTTTTTTCTAGCCAAAGAACAAGCAAAGAAAACGTTTCAAAAATCAAGAGGTGTGCAGAAACGGACCTTAGATGATAATCCATTTGATTATTTCAAGAATTCTTTTCAGGTATCTCAGGTTTGACCCAAGAATCAAAAGGGTCAATGTGATTGCCTCAGATACTAACATTGCTAATTGCAAGTCAACACCTTTATAAATATAAGATCTCTTGCCAATATTTGCAGGTAGCTATAAACCTGACCCTTTGAATAAATTCATCAATCAATGGCCATAGCAATATTGTCAGGTTGATGCAGTTAAAAGGAAATTATTCTTGACCAGAAACATCAAACAGGTCAATGCAGGCCATATTTCAAATCAATACTTTCACTTAATAGCCAATCATTATAGGTTGGGATAAAAATTTTAAACCAATTAAATTCATTTGCACCCAGGCCTAAACTTTAGTATAGATTGATTTTTTCATTATATTAAAGCAAGACAAGCCACTGATTTCCTTGTGATATGTTAAATACACATATACATATATATATATATATATATATATATATATATATATATATATATATATATATATATATATATATATGTATATTCTACTCTCCTGTTGTATTCAAAGTATGAGGGTCAAGAAGCTCAGTTCCTAGGAATCGACAACCCAGACACCAGAATATATGATTTGATTATAGTGGTGAAGGCTTTGTGCAGAACCATCCACACAGAGATCTGGTGCACTACGCGCCACAAGGTCCCCAAACAACCCTCCGCGGGTTTTTGAATTCAGAGTTGTTCTTCTCCTAGACCAGTTGCCATCCAAGGCTATAGAACCCAGTCTGTTCTTCTATTTACCCATAGCTGGAGGGAGAAGAAGATTCATACCTTTCCTAAAGATATTAGCACGTAAGTGAATGTAATGGATTCAACTGGAATTCAAACTTGGCTCTCTGATCCCTCAATCTGAGCTGCTAACCATTACACCAACAATACTTACATTGGGCATACATGCACTACACTATCTTGCAGATTGACCTGTCACCTGTCAAATCTCAGTGCAATCCCTGCACGCATCAACCAGCACATCATAAATGACCAATATACAACTATCAATATAAGACAAATATTAATAAATGACGATACTCTCAGCACCCAATGCAATGAAAGCCTCAAAACTCTAGAAGCAGTTATTATACAAAATAAATAACTTACCACAGGAGATAATATCTTGAAGTGCATATGATGCAATTAATGTGCACACCTATAATTATAAAAAAAAACTAAATGAATAAATTAATTAAATAAATAATAAAATAAATTAATTACATTTTTTTGTGGGACCTTATTCCTAATAGCCTTTATTAATGACATCATACGAGACCATTTCAAACATTCAGCTTCCCAAAGAATATAAGGATGCAGACAAACGAATTCTAACTACCACACAGATGCCACATTCGTTCTTGATAATGACTGTGAAGGTCAAATATACCTGAACAAAAATAACAAAATATAAACTTCAGACATTTTATCCACAAGTTTGAGCACAATACACAAAACTTTGAAAAATGTAATAAAAAATTAAAAAGACAGACATTGTCAGTTCTTTTTCATCAAAGTTGTTTTTATATACACACATATATATATATATATATATATATATATATATATATATATATATATATATATATACTAGCTGAATTATCTGTGCCTTGCATTGTGTCACGTATTTTTTTGTAAGAAAATGAGGATTGATTTTAAATCATTGTTATAATTTGTGAGGGAAAATGATGCATTTCAATATTACTCAATGATCTTGCTGATGTGACCTCCATCTTCTAGCTTTCTCCTTCTATATTTTAGATAGGGGTCATTCCCTTGTTCAAATTTAAATTTAATTTATCAAAAGGAAAAAGAAATTCAGTGGGGGCTTTGTGCCTCCCAGGGATCCCCTTTGATTAAAATGAAATATATTTATCTAAGTACCCTAGGAGTCATTTCCTTGTTCAAATTTAAATTTAATTCATATCAAAAGGAAATATGTAGATGCACTAATAAAAAGCAAACACAAAGTTAATCAAGAATACCTCAACAATAATAAAACTGACAACAAAACACAGAAAATTCAACATTATAACTGTAATGTCAAAACCAACATAGGTAAAATTTTCATTAATTTAATGTACAAACATTTCAGTAATATTCCATTGCTCAACAAAATTTTCAACAAGAACAACATTAAAATTAGCTGCATCTGTACTAAAACCTTGAGCAGTATATAGCACAACATAATAATTTAATATTAAACAAATATTTAAACAACTTCAATAGTAATGATACTACTGACAAAAATTGTAATTGCCAGAAATATAGTACCTGCCCACTTAATTTTAAATGCATGAATAAAAGTGTTATTTACAAAGCTAGCATTGAGCATATTAGCAAGACTAATTTTTATTTTGTTTCCACTGTTAACCATTGGCAAAAACCGAATATTACCATCATAAAATGACTCTTACTAATAAGCAATATTCAAATACCATGGCACTCTCTAAATTTTTCTGGGAAATCAAGACAGATAATTACACATCTGTAGTAAATTGGGATCCCATCTATAACCAAACTTTTTAACTTCAACAAGGATAAATGTATTTTGTGCCTATTAGAAAACAAACTATTCTCAAGCACATCAATAATGATAATCTGCTGAACGAGTGAAATGAGCTTATGATTACTTGCAGCCATAGAAGGAAATGTCTTCTCAAATATTTTGATGCTGGCTGGAGCAATTATCCAATCATCCTGCAATACTCCAAATGACCTTCCTCTAATATTTTTTTACTTCCCTTACACCATACGAGCGCCTAACAGTTTTTATTTAGTGTTTATTTTTTATTTTGTTTTATTAGTTTTCTTATTGTTTATTTTTTCTTTTCTTTAACTATATTCTTTTTTTGCCTACCCATGCTTTTTATTTCTTAACTATCAACTTTTTTAGTTTGTATTGCAATAATCTTATCTGTTGACCATTAACAGATCAATATCTATATTCAACTTACTAAATAACTTATTTTATTTTTTTGATATCCACTTACCAGCACTCCATATTTTGAATTTATACCCAATGCTATATTATATTTATAATAATCTTTGAATCCACACACACTGTAGCATTGCCCCTATGAAACAAAGAAATTAAAAAAAAAACAACCATATTGAGCAGTTCATAATTTTTTCTACCTGATGATCAGCAAAGCTATGGAACTCTGAGCCATACTGCAAACGTGGGTATATGTGTAATTATTAATATATATATATATATATATATATATATATGGTATATATTGACAGCAATTTCTTTTGTAATTATATCATACTTTTAATATGACATGTTTATAATCATATATTATTTTTAAGAGTAGACATTTTATGTCTGTTAGATTTATTGATCATTTTTTTCTAGAATGCAACTAACATTTTACAAATGTGGCTGTTATTGATATATAAAATGCTATTGATAGCTTTAGTATTGTGTTTTGAATTTGAATTTTGTATAATGTCACGTAGCTTGAGGTCCTATATTCAATGTTAATTTTGTGTCATCCTACATATGACATATTTTCAATTTTAATTTTCTGTGATATTGCATGACATGATGTCATATTTTCAATTCAAATCTTTTATCATGCCACATATTACAATGTCATATTTTCAATTTGAACATTGTATCCTGTAACATGTTGTCATGACACCTTTTCAATATGAATTTTTTATCACGTTAATTTTCATGATCTCATATTTTGAAATTTGTTTATGCTACATATTGTGATGTCATGTTTTGAATCTGAATTTTGTATCATCTCACATGCAATGATAAAACTAAATGAATAGTATAATGCTAAAAGTATAAAGAATATATATATATATATATATATATATATATATATATATATACTTTCGACTCTCACGTCAAATACGACGTATGAGGGTCAAGCAGATTAGTTCCTAGGAAACCGACAGCCTGACAACAGCACATGAGATTTGATTATAGTGGTGAACGTTTCGTGCAGGACCATCCACACTTTTTGAAGGGCCGAATACAGAGACCTGGTGCACTACGTGCCACAGGGTCCACAAACGACCCTCCACAGGTTTTGAATCCAGAGTTGTCCTTCTCCTAGACCACTTACCATCCAAGTCTGTCCTGCTATTTACCCATAGCTGGAAAGAGAAGAAGAGGATTCACACCTTTCCCAGGGGCATTATCACATAAGTGAATGCAATGGATTCGACTGGAATTCGAACTCAGCTCTCCGATCCCTCAATCCAAGTCGCTATCCATTACTCCACCATGCCTCCAATATATATATATATATATATATATATATATATATATATATATATATATATATATATATATATATATATAAATCACTACAAAAATAGCCATTTTGTTTCAACACTCCCAGTGTCTTATCAAGTGATCTTGATAAGACACTGGGAGTGTTGAAACAAAATGGCTATTTTTGTAGTGATTTTATAACATATTTATGTTATAATATTTAAATAAATGATTATATATATATATATGTATGTATATATAAATAAAAAGAAAGAGCAGTAAGATATAAAGGCTTTAGCTTCTATTTTTGAAACGTGGTTATCACTGTGTAGCAAAAAAAACATTTTAAATCAATTAATTTATAATATATATATATATATATATATATATATACTGGAGAAAGAAAACTCCTTCTTTATTTTCCTTTTTATGTGCCATGTCCTTTCAGGACGTAGGCGATCATGGCTCTCCACCTCCCTCTATTCCTTGCAGCTCTGAACAAGTTCCTTCCCTCTGCTTCCTCCCCCAGACCATGTTCTGTCATCCACTTGCTTAAGTCTGCCAGGTATGTCATGCGTTGTTTTTCCTTGTCTCTCTTTCCCTCTATTCGACCCATGAGTATCAGTTTCTCCAGGCCTTTCTTCCTCATTAAGTGTCCCAGAAACTTCAGCAGCCTCTTCCTAATATTAATATAAGCCTCCTCCTTGTTTGCATCCTCTCTAAGACCTCATCATTGCTCACACGATTGGTCCATGATATCCTTAGCATCCCTCTGTAGAGCCACATCTCTGTTGCCTTGAGTCTCTTCTTCATCTTTGCGGAAAATGGCTAACATTCAATGACATAAAAAAGGACAGATGTCACGTAACAGTTCAGTATTCTTTTCTTTGTTACCAAAGCTATCCTCCTGTCTCGCAGTACTCTGCTCAGCTTTTGCAATGTGTCCTTGGCCATCCCAATATGTCTACGGATCTCAGTGTCGCACTTACCGTCCCCTGTCAAGACACTTCCTGGATATTTAAACTTCCGCATCTGCTAGTAATTTTGTAATTTCTTTTCCATGTCTGCTATCAGTACCGTGTCATCTGTGTATCTTATGTTGTTAAGATTGTGTCCACCAATGCTAAATCCTGCTAGGGTTTCCAATCCTCTCAGAATTGCTTTGATGCATATGCTGAACTGATCAGGTGAGAAGATGCATCCTTGCCGTATGCCCCTTTCTATTTTTGTATATTCACTGAACTTGTTCCCTATACATATTGTGTTCCTTGTTCCAGCATCTTTGATGAACCCGAACTCTTCTTGTCCTATCTCTGACCTGATTCTGCTGCTTCCTCTATTCAACAGAATACAGATGATCAGGGGTAGTTCCCATTCGTTTGCACCTGGTTTCTTAGTCATAGCTATGAAGATAGATCTGCTGAGGTCTTCCAGTATATCCCTGCTGTTGTAGATTTCATTTGCTATTTCGGTGATCTTGTCTATGCCAAAGTCATCTTAGGCTGTCAGCATTTCCGTTACAATTTCGTTTGGCCGTGCTCCCTTGTTTCTGTTCAATTTAACCAGTGTGGCTTTTACTTCAGTTTTCTGGATTCCAGGTCTGTCGGTAGTTCTGTGTATTGCTGGAAAAGTTCAATATACTTGCTCCAGCGTTGAAGAATTTTTTCCTTCTCTAATATGAGTGTTCCATCCTTTGATTTTAGGCAACATGTTGATGAGCATCTTCTGTCCTGTTAGTTGTCTTATTTGTTTGTGCATGTCTCTTTTGTTGGTAGTACCCAATATTTCTATTTCTGCACATTTTTCATTAAGCCATTCTTCTTTAGCTTGCCTGAATTTGGTCCTTATTTCATTGTGTAATTTTCTGTACTCAATTCTGTATCTTGGCAGGGTTTTCTGTCTCCTTTCCATCATGTTGAGAATCTCAAGTCATCTATTTGTTTTTCCTTCTTCGTCCTATCTCCTTTGGGATGATATCATTTGCTGATGTCACTAAAGTGTCTCTTAGTTTGTCCAATTTTGAATTTCTATTGCATGCCTCGTATCTTCTTTTCACATTGCCCATATATTTTTCTTTTAGGGTAGGATCACTCAGGAGTTTGTTGTATTGCAGTTTGGGTCTGTATTAGGCTTCTTCAATTTCCACAGTTTCACTCTTAGTTTACATATAAGAGGATGATGGTCGCTTCCGCAGTGAAAGCACCAATTCTTGTCTGATCACCAAAGTTAAGCAATGTCGAGCATGGTCAGTACTTGGATGTTTGACTCCTCTTAAAAACAGATTTTCTCCCTGAAGATGGCCAAAGAGGTTAAATATATCAGGAAAAATTATATCGAAAAATGCATTTATAATCATTCAACAAAAATACTAGCAAGAAAAATTCATCAAAAAATTTATCAGAAGAAATATTTTCATTGTCTTCAATCAACCGAGATAAAATAAAAAGAAGAATCTACAATGTTATTGGTCCTGACCTGGCATCTTGGCTTCAGTAACTTCCCCACCACCATAATGTAGCTTCCCTCTGCCTTTTCTATAAATACTTTCATGGTAATTGTTCTGATGAACTTTTTTCCTTTTGATACCTATACTTTATGAATTTAAGCACAATACTAGATTGGCAGCAAGGTCTCATCATTTTAAAGTTAAAATGGCTGCTAGATGTAACCATTAGTTCTATGCTAACAGCTTCTTTTCTCACACTTCTCACTTACAGAAATCTCTTTTCCTGCTTCTTGTTTTCAAGTCAAACATTTAAATGGAATGTCAGTTGTTATCTTCTGTCTTCTTAATTCCCCTTCTTTTATTGGCTTCTCTCCTTAATAATGTTTTCTTTTTCTCATATTCTCTAACACTCAGTAATTCCTTGCATCTTAGGGGTTTTATTGTCCTGCTTGGTGTGAAATGATTAAAAAAATGGCCACAGGTATGTATATGTGTGTGTTTGTAAATGTGTGCAAACACACACACACACACACATATTTATGGAGTTATATCTTTATAAATATACATACATAAACAAATTCTATTTCTATTTACATATATTTTATTTATATGATATGAATAATATATTTATTTATGTATATATTTATTTATCAAATTATATCAAATTATATACTTGTGTATAAATATATACATACAATTTTTTATTAATATATACATATATTTCGTTTAAGTAAATAGATGACAAAGCTGCCAAACTATTGTCACATGTTTAAAGAAAACGTGCCACAAAACTGTATTTTTTTTCCTTGTCAAAGATTTACTCACTGTTATTCTGAACTATATTTTATATAAAACAAATTTCCTGTTTTTAAATATAAATATATATACATATATATTTTTTGTGTGAATAAATTTTCCTTGACATAAAAGAACATTTGTGTGTTTGTAAATCTATACGTATATGTATACCTATCTGTGTGTAAATGGTTGGCAGAGAAAGATTGAGGATCTGGAAGAGAAACAGGCTTCTTGTTTTCTGGGAATTTGTTGATCTAAAAGATAAGAAGAAGAAAAGAAAAGAAAATCAGTTGATGAAAGGTGCAGAACAGATCCCCAAACCAGAATGCTGACAGAAAAACCAGGCTCTGGGATTGCCACAGTCTCCATCTGAAGTACTCTATCCCCTGGCAACCTCCCCCCCCCCCAATCATCGTTCTTCATCCCTTGACTCACCAACAGATCCCAGCCCAACTATTTTCATGTGTCTGCCTTTGTAATCCAAGCCAAAGGACCATAAAAACACTTCTGTTTAGTAGAATTCAATGGTTCACAACTGCCATTAATGTTTGTTTTTTTGGGTTTTTTTTTTTACTTATTTATTGTTATAAGAACATTTTTTACTGTAAACTTTTTTTACAATGAGGTTCACTCTGTACAAGGTCCAATGTGGGAGGGGCCATGAGGTAGAGGGTTACAAAGTGAGAGGCATAGCTTATGTGGATAGGTGGGGAAGATGACAGTTAACCCTAGACTTGAACAGGTTAGGAGTGTAGTGATTGTGGAAAACATCTCCTTGGGAGTCAGATATACAGAACAGTGGTTCATGGGAAGAAGCTACTTGAGTAAAACTAACTTCTCAGTGATGGAATATGCAAGGAACGAGGGTGGTTTACTATAATGTGGGTGGCATGGTGGGTCCTTGCTGTGAAGGTTAGAACTGGTGTAACTAAGAAATGTAGTTCGTCTGAGTACTTTTATACACTACGAGAGAACAGTGAGAGACTTGCTGCATCACACCTGTGAGAGAGAGACTGCAGGATGGAAACTAATTTGTCACCCACAAGGACACAGAGACACTTTTGAATTCTATCAAAACTGAAAGGTGAGGACTGGGCAGCTCCTACCCAAATATGACAGCAGGTCTGATCTGGCCCTTGTAAAGACAATTTTAAGTTACTGGGAAAAAAAAGATCTTTCTTGTCATCTTAGATATGAGCCAACTGATATATGATAACATTTATCGTAAATTATTTTTAGAATTTGAATTTATATTACGTACAATTGTCAGAAAATGAAAAAGTAAAAAGAATAATGATACTTGAGAAATTGTTGAGTATTAAATTGTCATTCCGATCAGAGTGCCATAAGCAATTCTGTGCAATTCAAAATTTTACTATTTTTAAACATTTATCTTCTAATATCCTATGGGAATGGCAAAGATTTGTGGCCATCGATAATGAATCATGCCAGAAGTTCTAATTTTCCCAGAATCACCTCACTGTATAGGTTAAATAAGTCTGGTGAGAAGACACATCCTTGTCTTACAACCATATCTATTTTTGTATATTTATTGAATTCATTGTCAATCCAGCTCTAAGTGGTTTACTGTCAGTATAGGGTCTGGATTATTCTGATATCTGTGAATATAGAATTATGTATCTTATTATAGAAGATAGCAGACAGAGAAAGGAAACTAGAAGAACACCTACCGAAAGTAGTGAAGGAAAGTAAGAAGAAAGGACTAAGCATCAATTGCAAGAAGAGAGAATGCATGGTTGTTAGCAAAAGGGACAACCCAACATGCAAATTGCAAATTAGGGATTCCAAAATAAAACAAGTACAATAGTTTAAATATCTGGGACATGTTTTAACAGAGGATGGAAAGTGCAACACTGAAATTTAAAGGTGCATTGGGATAATGAAAAATGCCTTCCAAAAGAAGAAAGGACTACGCATCAATTGCAAGAAGAGAGAATGCATGGTTGTTAGCAAAAGGGACAACCCAACATGCAAATTGCAAATTAGGGATACCAAAATAAAACAAGTACAATAGTTTAAATATCTGGGACATGTTTTAACAGAGGATGGAAAGTGCAAAACTGAAATTTAAAGGTGCATTGGGATAATGAAAAATGCCTTCCAAAAGCTAAGCAAAATATTAAGAAACAAAAAATTTTCATTAGAAACTAATAAAAGATTACTGAACTGTTAAATAAAATCAGTTCTCCTATATGACAGTAAATACTGGACAATCTCCTCGCAGATGAAGCCGAGACTTGAAGCATCAAAAATGTGGTTCTACAGAAGGATGCTGAGAATATCATGGGCTGAACATGTGAGCAACAACAAAGTTTTAGAGAAAATGTAAACAAAAAAGACACTTATATTAACATCACATGTGCACTGTGGTGTAGTGGATATTGGCTTGGAGTGAGAACTTGGTGAACCGAGTTTGAATTCCAGTTGAGTTCATTAGACTGATAGTTAACATCAGAAAGAGAGATTTGAAATTTCTAGGGTACCTAATTAGGAATGAGGGCTAATTAGTAGGACCTGCATTGGTAAATCATAATTATCTCCAAAGATTCTTACGATCTAAAAACATTTTCTGGCTTTAAATAACCTGAAAAATGGTTGATAAGCCATAAAAAGTACAACAACATTCAATCAATCATAAAGTTCCAGCAATTCAGATTACAAGAGAGTTGTAGTTTTCAGTTGCAAAGAAACAGTTTTAAAAACAGAAACAGAAAAAGAAGCCCCAAATACAAAGTGTATTTTGGTCATTGTTCAAGCAGATGGATTTTTCAGTGAATCTCCTCACTGATGAATGCTGCAAAAATGTGGTTCTACAGAAGGATGCTGAGAATATCATGGGCTGAACATGTGAGCAACAACAAAGTTTTAGAGAAAATGAAAACAAAATGGATACTTATACTTTAACATCAGAAAGTGAGAGTTGAAATTTCTAGTGCACTGAGTAAATGGTTGGCAGAATAGGGTTTAGGAGATATCTCGAAAAGACAAAATTTATTAAAAGCTAAAAAGGACAGGAAATCATGTAGTGCCACGATTTTCATAAGCGCAGCATATAGAATAAGAAGAATGGTAATGGAAATCTTAATATTATCTGTTTCCTTATAAGGAAACATTCAGCATTCATTCTCTGAGCAGACAGTGTTACTATACATTGAAATTTATCAAATCTTTCTCTTAAAACAGTTTTCAGAAAAATAAGTTTTCTCATGTCTGCTGTTTTCAGTACTGATGGCTGCTTCCTTTCTAACCTTTTGTTTGAAGTTGTGTGGGATGTCAACATCTTGATGCAACACAAGGTCAGTTATTTAATGTGGGGTACTGGAGTGCTTACACTTGGGTCATTGACCAATTGCTCAGACAAAAAATTGTATTTTAAAACATTAATAATAAAAAATATAAATTAAATTATCTCCCTTACATATACTTCACGTTAATTTTTAATTGACTATAAAAGCAATTTCATGTGCATTTACAAAAAATTCAACCATCAATTATTTAATTTTCTGTCTTAGCAATTCATCCCTGAAGATGATCTTGGAAGAGATTAAAAGTACTTGGGAAAATAAAAGAAATAACCAAAACTACGGCATCTTTCTTACTCAGTTTTGTAACAGCACTAAGATATTGATCCATGATTTTAAGAGGATTAAAAAAAAAAATAGACAAGAAATCTCTAGATTATTCAACTGAACATGCTTGAATATATATATATATATATATATATATATTTAAAGGGTGAGAAAGAGAGAAATTTTTTATTTTCCTTCTATCAGTTTTACCTTGTCTAGTGTTGGCTATGTGATGTCAATGTTTTTTTAAAGAATAATTGGTTTTGAATATTTCCATATCTGTATGTATGAGTAGAGTATACACTGTTTAAAATTTGCCATATTTATGGAGAAAGTGGTCAATATTACAGATTTGCAAATACAATCAGTATGTATATAGAAATAAACACTGCATAGTGACTGTCAGTTTCTTGCTTAAACCAATATTTGAACTATGACACAGTCTGCAGATCACTTGATGTGTGACAATGACAGTCACCATATACAATAAATTTCAAAGCCATCCCTCGCTCTTCTTCTCCCCTTCTCCCCATATCCCTCTCCCCACTCTCTCTCCTGGTGGGGTGAGAATTCTATGCCCAGAATGTCTCTTCTAAATCCACACCGGTGGGGTTAATTTCTAAGCCCACACTCATTCTTTGTTTCTTTCTTCCTTCCTTTCTCTTTCTCCGTCTGTGTGTCTGTCTCTTTCTTTCTCTCTCTCTCTCTCACTCTATCTCTCTCTCTCTCTCACACACTGTTCTAAGAGAAGGAGTCTGATAATTTTAGAGCACCCCCCAACTCTTTATGACATCAGCAATAAGCATCACTGATGAATCATCATGTTGGAGTAATGGAATAATGGCTCAGATTGAGGAATTGGTGAGCCAAGTTCGAATTCCAGTCGACTCCATTACATTCACTTATGTGCTAATACCCTTGGGAAAGGTATGAATCCTCTTCTTCTCTCCCCAGCTGTGGGTGAATAGCAGGATAGACCAGGTTCAGTATCCTTGGATGGAAACTGGTCTACCGCAGAAAGAAATGGCAACCTACTGCGGGGAAAAATCTGCCTCGTCAGTGATGTATTAAATATAAAATATAAATCCTGTTTATTTTAAATACAAATTTTTAAAAAACTAATCCCCTTATGACACAAAATTTATTTAATCAAAACTAATTTCATCAGAATCCACTTTTAAAATTCTGTTAAACATAATGAGGCATCTGAAATATTCTGTTTTGTTGGAGTTTAAAATGAATTCTTTCATAATTGTTAATAAACCCATAATTCCTTATTTTAGATCATCTTTCAAATTTTCTATGAGATTTGTTGAATCTTTTTACTTTGGAATCATTGTCTTGGAGTAAAATCTATAACAAGATCAATAAAAGAATGGCCAAAAGATCAGAGATCACATTCAAGATTCTTGGAGGATAAAAATCATTACCTCAAGAAATTTCCCCAGGGATGGAAAAGTCCTGATTTTTAAAGTGGGCAAAATGTCTATTATACTATTGCGATCAGATATTTACTTGTAATATCTGAAATATCAATATTATCCTTGTGTCATAAGGTTTCTGATGATCATCAAGGTAGTAATAGTGTTATATATATAGGTAATGTCGGAATATCTGTCTATATTTCTGAGATGAGGTATTATGTACACTATTTGCAGTATTCAGAATATTGTCCTAATCTTTGTTGCCATATTTATTACAACATTTTGGTCGTTGTACGCTCTGGCATTCTTCAGGTGGTTGGAATGTCGAACTGAACCCTTTATTTTGCTCACTGGGGTAGACTGTTCTAGTTCCACGTACCATGTCTAATGGATGTCAGTTATCAGTTATCTCCTGCTTAATTCTCCTCTCCAAGCCTTAACCAGGTATTGAACTTACACTCTTTGGGTCCTGTCACTGGATCTAACTAACGCCTTTATGTGAAGTTCTCAGCTTGACCCATTTCTGCAAATCCTGATTTTAATGACCAAACATCATAAAGATTTTGAAAAGGTGAAAGAAACATATGACATGATATGTCCCGTGTATTGAACTGTTTCTTCAATATGTGATGTAGAATATGTTTCATGGCAGAAGCTCTTCTGTCTTGTTTGGTCTGAGAACTTTTCAGGCACCTCCTTGTAATTCCAGCTTACAAAGTGCTACTTAATATGTGTCCTGAACTTTCTCAAGAATTTAGACTAAATGTGCTGACAGGCACATTGCACTGAAATCCTTGTAATAACCCAAGCAGAATCCAAGTATTATCAATATTTATAACATTAAATAGAACGAATAAACAAATTGTTATTGTTATTTACATTATGTCTCTTCAGCTACTCTTTAACTAATTATTTATTTCCCTTACATATCCAGTTGAAGTGCCATTATCAGTTTAATGTTAGTTCCTCTTCACATCCTGACATCTTTCTAAGATATCTTTCATTTCTATCTGTATATGTTTATATGTATGTATATAAACTGAACTCACATTACACTTTCATGCCACCTTTATGTATATATATATATATATATATATATATATATATATATATATATTTTAGACATTTTTATTTAAAGACATTTTTATTTAAAGACATTTTTATGTTTAACATTCTTTTTATAGATACAAGTATTTAAGTAAATGCTCTGTTTTATAATAAACAGGATTAAATAACATTTACCGGCCTGAATGTCCGAGAAATATATATATATATATTTATCAGTTAGGCTCAAATACAGATCAAATATGGATCTCAATCTAACAGGATATGAAAAAAACTAAAGTACAAAAAGGAAATTTTTATCAATCTAACTTGTTTCACTTTTATTAAAGCTTCATCAGAGATTGAGAAATGGAGAAAAATACAAAATTTCTGGTATCTTCCCTTGTGTGTTTTTCATTGGTCAATCATGCATCACATGCCTTATAAGAGTAAATAAGGCTATATATATATATATATATATATATATATATATATATATATATATACCCAAGTATAGGATTGGTGTATGCGCAATAAATTCCAATAACCAACAAATACTATTCTTAAAATAGTGCTCAATACTCAGAATAGAGAAAATATAATCATTTATTCAAAAATTATCAAGTGATGGTGTTGAATTTAGAATAAAGGCAACATCATTACTTGATAAGACACCAGAAGTGTTGAAACAAAATGGCTATTTTTGTAGTGATTTTATTAACATTTTTATGTTATATTTTTGAATAAATGATTATATATATATATGATGAAATATAGTTTTAAGGCATGCTATATTTATGGGTATAAATTAATAAAATTTATGGGTATAAATTAATTATATTAAGTGCTCAATATCACAGAGAGAGTGTATGTAACTATAAAAGTGAACATTAAAGTCAACACCCAGAGGCAACTGTTTGTTTCATATTCAAAACAATCATCAGACCTGGTGATTACATTTAGTTTGAAACAGACAGTTGCCTCTGAGTGTTACCTTCAATGTCCACTTTCATATACTGGGTGCAATGTGTAAATTGTAACTATTTTATATTTCTAATTTTGTGCATTCGTATTGTTTGTTTTTTAATTTTTTTAATGCACAATATAGTAGGGTCAGTTGGGGACCGTCTTTGAGGAAAAGAATCCCATGATGCAATTCATTCCATCAGAAATTTGGAAACAACATGCTGGCATTGTTTCTTGGCATTTTTACCAGAAGCTCCGATATGAACGTTTCAGAGCGTTTGAGTGTCAATCTGAACACAGTGCAGAAGATTTGGAAATAGTTGGATGAGTCTAATGGTGATTACAAAGGTGTTTGGAGTTTTTCACATCATGGCAATGTTATGCCTCCATTCATCTTCCCATGGGACCCCAGACTCAACACAGAAGCTTACATCAAGTGGATTGAGAAGGAAGTACTTCCCTTGGTCAAGAGGGTGGATGCTGGAAGACCCTATGTCTGAAAGCAGGACACTGCACCATGGAACACAAGCAGGAGAAACCAGTCATGGCTGTCAGGCAATTTCTGCAAACACGTCACCCCTTACATCTAGCCACTTATATATAATTGTGTATTTGGGCAGCAATCCTTGTTTTATTAAAATGCATGACAATTTAAGTTTTGTATTTAATTTTTCTCCTATTTTTCTAATTTCTTTCTTTTATGGAGGAATAAATGATGCAGAAATTGATTTTATTTTATGTACAAATGATTTTAGTTTTTACTTTTGACTAAAATTGTCCTTGATAATGGCTAAAAGCATAGCTGAAAGTGCTCAGACATACACAACATTTGGAAAAGATTTCTACATAAGTTATACCCAGAGAAGAAAATTATAAGACCACAAGAATATATATATATATATATATATATATACATATATATATATATATGTATATATGTATATATATATATATATATATGTATATATATATATATGTATATATATATATATGTATATATATATATATGTATATATGTATATATGTATATATGTATATATATATATATATGTATATATGTATATATATATATATATATATATGTATATATATATATATATATATATATATATATATATATATATATATATATATATATATGTATATATGTATGCATATTTCATTAAAGATGACTGACAAGGTACTGCAGTACTGCGATTGAGCTTTTTATTTAATTTTTCTTGTGTTTTCTTTTTTGGACACAAAATTTGTAAAAACTGTTCAAAAGTTCTGCATATCTGAGCCATTTTGGTTGTTCTTTTAACCATCAAGGGTGATTTTTATTTATTTTTTTAACTTGATATGTTGTCTTTTTTGCATGTATATGAAGTTATAGGAACGTCTTATATATACATGTTCTATCAAAGATTTCTGACAAGATACTGCAGTTAAGTTTTTTATTTAATTTTTTGTGTTCATACAAGTGTTTTCTTTTCTGGACACAAAGTGTGTAAAAACTGTTCAAATGTTCTGCATGTCCAAGCACTTTCGCTTATACTTTTAGCCATCATCAAGGATGATTTTACTTTTGCTTTTAACTGAATGTATGGATTGTTTTATGTATGTATCTACAGTTATAGGAACGTCTTATTTTCCAAACACAGTCAGCACATTGTAGCAGTGTTCATAGTTAATGCTAGTGAGTGTTGGCTTTTATTTTTTTTATTATTAGGGCTTCCATAATTTTTAATCATTTTTTACATATGGATGATTTTATTATGCTTGTATTTTTTACTGGTATGTTTTCAGATGTAGGTTTTTGTTTGTATTTAAATGAATCCTAATAGAGCTATGGTTGGGTAGGTGTAATGTAAGTCATCTGGATAGGCATGTGGTAGTTGACCAGTTTAAATATTATGAGTTTGGTTTGACCAGGAATATAGTTCCTTAAGTGAAATTTGAACTTGTAAATAATGTTGGTTCTTTGTAGTTTTGATTTTGCAGGTGTATTGTTATATTTGATGATAAGGTTAGCTGTTTTAATTCAGTTAAAAGTAAAAATAAAATCATCCTTGATAATAGTTGAAAGTACAGCTGAAAGCACACAGACAGGTAGAACTTTTAGACAGTTTTTAAACATATTGTATCCAGAAAAGAAATAGATAGCTTAATTGCAGTACCATTTCAGTTGTCTTTAATGAAATATGTATAAAAGAGGGAGTGCTGCTTAAATACAATATACATATATATATATATATATATATTTGATATGTTTAATGTTCTTTTTTATAGATACAAGTATTTAAGCAAATGCTCTGTTTTTATAATAAACAGTATTAAATAACATGTCTGAGAAATTTTCATATAAATATATATATATATATTTATAAACATACATATATTTTCATATATATATATATATATATATATATTTATAAACATACATATATTTTCATATATATATATATATATATATATATATATATTTATAAACATACATATATTTTCATATATATATATATATATATTTTCATATATATATATATATATATTTAAAGACATTTATATGTTTAACGTTCTTTTTATAGATACAAGTATTTAAGCAAATGCTGTGTTTTATAATAAACAGTATTAAATAACATTTACAGGCCTGAATGTGTGAGAAATTTTCATAGAAAATTTTCATTCTCCGACAGGAATCAAACCTGTATCCTATAAGGAACTGTCATTTCGGGTGACGTGCCTTAACCGTTCGGGCCACAGAGAAGCATCTGGTTAGCAAGATCAATTTTACTATCTTTAAACTTAAATCTTCCATGCATCTCTTCTATTCATATCTGCTCTTAGCGTATCAAATGTAAACAAATGACGTCATATATTTTGAATTGGACAGAGTCCGACAATTTATTTAAAGATATTTTTGATATGTTTAAACATATCGAAAATGTCTTTAAATAAATTGTCAGACTCTGTCCAAATCAAAATATATATATATATATATATATATATATATATATATATATACATATATATATATATATATATATACATATATATATATATATATATATATATATATATATATATATATATAATCTATTTACTCTGGTGTCCAGTGTGAAAAAAATAAAAGCGCAATATTAGCTGGATTTTATCTCCTATCAGGTCCAAGACAGACAGATCAATGCATAGTAGCCAAGCAAAACACTCGTTACCTTCCTTGAGGAACAAAATCCTAGAGTGAGCAGCAAATCTCCAGTTGCATAGATTGACAAGTGTTGACAGACTGATACATTGGCTTGATATACAGTAATCAATGACAGATAAATAAGTGACACAGTCATCAACGACAACAGCCTGGACCAACCAATTCGAGTTAGTTGAATACTGATTTTGCTAGTAGGATTTGTGAACACTGAGGCTGAATCATACTTACAGTGGAATTGCGAAAGCAATTGATAAATTACATGACTAGTTAATCAAATTCTCCATACCACATTGCTTGTTGCCTGGGTCAACAGGGAGCGCGTATTCCCATGTGGAAGTCAAGCTGGCATCAAAGAAAGTGCTACTGACTGCAATCATTTTTTTTTTTGATTAATGCAATAAAAACAAATAGAATAAAAAGCGAGAAGGGGAAGTTTCCAGAATGTTTTGATGACACTGAGATAAAAAAAACGACAAAATGGAAAGAGAAAAAATAAAACTTACACAACAAGCAAAAAGTTTGGGGCCACCCTGGTTTTCTTTAGAAACACCGTAAAATGAGATATTTCTGTAATTTTTTTTAAAGTAAAGGATAAAGTTTCAGTAACTACAGTGTAACTCTTAGTTTCATGCATGTGCATACATTGAAGAATGAATATATATATATATATATATACATATATATATATATATATATATTATTATTATATACGTAGAAATATAGTCTTAAAGTGTGCTATATTTATGGGATAAAGTTCTCAATATCAGCGATAGAGCGTGTGTAAATATAAAAGTGAACATAAAAGTTAACACTGAGAGGTGACAGGCTGTTTCATGCTAGATGCAATCATATAAAATAAATTGATCTACATCCAAATATAAATAAACTAACAACCGATACTGATAAACTAGCCATTACAATTAAAAAAAACAAAATAATAGTTAGAACAAACTACAACAATCAACCCCAAAATTGAACAAATAGCTTTAATTATCCTCCCAAACAAAAACAAAACTATTAAAGAAGCAATAAAAAAAGATTTTACTACATATATAAAAACACAGATCAAAATAAAAAAATAAATAAATATGTAAGATAAGAAATAAAAATAAAAAATAAAAATAAAAAATAAAATTAAATAAAAACAAGCGAAATAATTTAACCCAAATAAATAAATAAACAAATAAACGACTTCCGGTGAAATAACTGCCAAAATAGACTACCCACAATGCACCACTGACCCGTATATATATATAAATAGCCAAGAAAAATAACAGCACTCATGGCCTGACGATTGCATCTAGCATGAAACAGACTGTCGCCTCTAAGTGTTGACTTCTATGTTCACTTTTATATTTATATTTATTATATACATATATATATATATATATATATATATATATATATATGTATATATAGTTATATATGTATATATATTTGTCATATATATATATATATATGTATATATATATATGCAAATGTAAAAGAACAAAGAGTAAGATTCCAGCATTCAAAACATTAATTTAAAACAGGGCTCAATACAAAAGTAGAGCAATAAATATTTATTTATTATGCACTGTTAACACAGTTGCTAATGTAACAGTGCATAATAAATAAATACATTTATTATATATATATACATATGTATATATATATTACATATATATATATGAATAGATATATTATATGGGTATATATATATATATATATATATATATATATATATATATATATATATATACCGCCAATGACAAAATTATTCATACATCTATCAATTTTGAATATTTTTATCCATTTCTCTGAATCTAATGCCCATATGTTGCCAGGTTTTTATATATTATTAAGCACTAAAAAGAAATATAAATTTTTCAGAACACTAAGTTAAATACAACAAATTTGACAAGCAAATTCTGCAAAATAGGAAAAGACAAAATTATTTGTACAGTAGAAAATATTGCTTTTAATTGATTTATTTATCTAAGTATAAGTAATTTACATAATTATTTTATCGGTGAAGCCTTCTAGACTATTTATTTAGTAGAATATTTGTGATAATTCTAGTAAAGAACATCAGGTGCTGCATAGAGTGTCACCATTGTTATTCTTACATTAACAACATGATGGGAAAGACAAAGGAGCCTAGTGTTGACTTGAGACAGAGAATTATTAACTTCTACAAGTTGGGAAATAGTTACATCACTCTTTCAAACCGGTTAGATATCCCTAGATCTATGGCACAGTTTGTTATAAAGAAGTTTAAACAGTTTAACAGTGCCATGAGGTTAATATAAAACCAAGAGTTGTTTTGAAAGGTATCGCCAAAAGTTTGGATACAATGGGTATCAGCGTAAGTACTTGCACAATATGTTATTTAAACAGAAATGAGTTATATGGAAACCAGCCACAACGAACCCCTCTTCACAAACCATGTCACATTGTTGCTTGGTTAAATTTTGCCAAAACATTCTTGGACAAAGAAAATTGCTTTTGGGAACAAGTATTATGGAGTAATGAAAACAAAATTGAGTTTTTTTGACATAATGATGTACTGAAGATTTGGCACAAGAAAGGTGAGGCTTTCCTTGCAAAGAACACCGTGGCAACATGAAAACATGGAGGTAGCTCGATTATGTTTTGGGCTTGTTTTAGCTCAAGAGGGACTGGGCAATTAATTGCAGTAAGACGAATAATGTAATCTGAAGACTATATCAAAATTCTGGATGAAAATCTACAAAATCTTCATCAAGTTTGGCAATTTACTTTCCAGCAAGATAATAATCCCAAACATATGTCTAAATCAGTGAGTGCGTGGCTTCAGAAAAAGAAGATTACAGCTCTGCCATGGCCATCAATGAGTCTTGACTTGAATTCTATTGAAAATCTATGGCAAGAATTGAAAGTTCGAATAAATCATCAGTCACCAAAAAACCTTCAGGAACTAGAACATGTAACCATTGAAGAATGGAAGAAAATCTCAGAAAAGATTTGTTCAAATCTCATCAAAAACTTTGGAAAACAATTGCAGCAAGTTATAAAGATGAGAGGCCATGCTATTGACTGTGAAAATTGTTCAATCTTTCTATTTTTCATACATTATGAATAATTTTGTCATTCACAATTTTGAATAATTCACCTGTCAAATTTGTTGTATTAAACTTTTGTTCTGAAAATTGAGTTTTATATTCCTTTTTTGTGCTTATTAGCATGTAAAAAACTTGTCACCATACAGTCTTTAGATTCTGAGAAATGGATGAAAATATTCAAAAGTTGATGAGTGTATGAATAATTTCATCGTTGACAGTATATTTATTATATATATATATATAGATGTATGTATATAAATCTGTGTTTAATTTAGCATTCCTCCCATGAGACCCAGTATATTTGTTTTTAAATCAAAAGTAATGATACATGACTGATTAGTTGGTAGAACAACAAAACTTTAAGTTGCAATTAAAATGTAGGGATATGTATTTTTATTAATATATACTTCACAGCTCTGTCTTGAGTACCACTTTGTTTACACCTTATATTAAATTGAATAAATATTTAATTGCTTACCTGTGTATGCACACTAATGCAATTATATACAGTTGCTAATATCTAGTTATTTGATTTATACACATTAATACCTAAAAATATATATATATATATATATATATATATATATATATATATATATATATATATATATATATATATATATATAATTTGTATATTTAGGCAGAAATCCTTCTTTCATGCACATTTCATTGAATATAACAGACAAGGTGCTTTGAGTTAGTTTTTTATACAATTTCTCATGTTATATAATAAATTTTTCTTTTCGGATGATAAATTATAAAAACACTGTCCAGTTGTTCTTTTTTTCTGAGCGCTTTCGGCTATACATTTAGCCATTTTCAAGGTTGAAATATATTAACTGTTAACAAGAAATAGATTGTTGTATGTATGTATTTATATATTATTTACATTTTCAAAACATGGTCAAGATATTGTATCCATTTTCATAGTTGATATTATTGAGGCTAAAAATAATGGAAGCCTTATTAATAAAACCAAAAAAACAACATATATAGAAGAAGATATTTATGGGATAAAGTGCTCAATATCAGAGAGAGAGCATATGCAAATATAAAAGTGAACATTGAAGTCAACACTCAAGGCCTCTGAGTGCTGACTTCAGTGTTCACTTTTATATATATATATATATATAAGATATGCTACAAAAGAAAAAAAATTGAAAGAAGTTAATTAAATGATTAAATTTCAGAAAGATGCATTGATGTTTGAGAAATATGCTTTTATGGACAGGGTTTCCTACTCTGACTGCTTTAAGTTTTGGTTAATGTCAAACTCTTCATTCAAAAAGCTAAAAAAAGAACGGAAAAAAACTGAAGCTATTATCTTCAGGGAGAGATCAGCTAAGTAAAAACTGGTTTTGTAGTCATGTCATTCACCTTATATCTGCAAACCACAGTTTTTTTTTTTATCTTGCTGAGGTAATGGGGCTTAAAACATCTTGGGACCTTGAAGGATTTGTAAATGAGTTATGATGATATGATCAAAACATTAGGAGGTATATATGAAAAAATCTTCTATTAAAAATGTGTCTGAATGGCTCTCATAATTTTCACATAAGGACATGTTGTCATGGTTCTTTAAATACTCTATATAATGAAATATGTTTTTGAGCTGCTATTATGTACTTTACTTCAAATCGTGTACTTTACAATAAATTGTGTATTTTACTAAAAATTGTTTAATTTAATACAAATTTTGTGCTTTAAATTGTATCCTTTAAATTGTGTATATTACTCCAATTTGTGTATTTTATTATAAATTATGTAATTTGCTTCAAATTGCGTACTTAATTATAAATTGTGTACTTTATTATAAATTATGTATTTTAATAAAAGTTGTGAACTTCATGCTAAATTGAGTTCTCTACAACATATTGCATATTTTTCTATAAATTGTGAACTTTACAATAAATTGTTAATTAAAATTATGTACTTCAAATTGTGTGTTTTATAATAAGTTATATAGTTTAATAAAAATTGTAAACTTCCTGCTAAATTGTGTGCTTTACTATAAATTCTTGCCAAAAACTTGTGTTTTATTAACTCTGAACAAATAAATATTTTGTTAGTTTTTTAAATAGGTTTTGTTAAAATTTAACTTTTTACAGTTTCTTTTCACATTCATTTTTTGAAAAATTCTCCTGAATCCCCATGTGAGTTTTACCAGGTACAGAATTTGAATATTAATCAAGTTCATCCATTTGTCTAATTTAGCTCTTCTTTGCAGATTCATTTTTCTATTGGCAGTTTTATTTGCCTTGTCATTTCATCTGCAGTATCCCACAATGCAACACTGAGAGACAAACAGAATTAACCAAAATAAACAAGCAAGAAAAAACTACTCTCATAAAAATCTGTTTGTAATAGTCAGGATGAAAGAAAAATGAAAGAAACAAAAACAAAAACAGAAAAGACGAGTGCTCATAAACATGGAAAAACAAAGTAGAAGGAAATTTTTTAAATCTAAAATAATGTTATTTTTTAGCATTATTTCAAGATCTGTGACAAGTTTGGTTTTATGAAAAAATATTTTCTTCACGCGCCAATGTAACTAAAGATTACTTTTACATATTGATAAACTTCATAAGTTTTATTTCTATGACAGAAATATTTGAAAGAAATTTTATAAGAATTTTATGTGAATTGTTATATGAATGTTTATATGAGAGCCTCATTGCTATATTTTGAATTTTCTTTTACCTGTTAATCTCCAAGTCAGATCTTCAAAATAAAAATGGCAGTCGAATGTTTAAAAAGTCACTATATATAATGTGATAATAATATATAATGTATATAATGCAATGAAAAAATTATGGTTAAAAATTAAGAAAAAAATTTATACACTGTGCAGTGTTTTGTAAAATATTCTTCATTTTTGTTGTTATCACAATGTTTTACCCATTGTACCCTCTGGCATTCATCATGTGTATTTCAATCTGGGTAACCTACAGGGATTTCCAAACTGAATTCATCATTTAATTTACCTGGGTAGTAGACTGTTCTTGTTCCACTGACCATGTCTAGGGGTATCTTGTCTCATTCTTATTTTTAGTAGTGTAGTTATTTCCACTGAATTCATGTACACACTGCCTAGGCCAGTGATCGAACTCACTATTACTATTAAGGAGAAAGTGTCCATCATTAAGTGTAATTGGCAAAATGTTCACCAAACAAAATTGACAAAGTTCTCAATAAACAATAAGGAAAGAATGAAAAAGAACAGGGAACAATAATACAAAACAAACAACATATATGCAAGTCAAAACTAGGCAAAGCAACAAACAATATATATGTAAGTCAAAACTAGGCAAAGCAACAAACAATATATATGCAAGTCAAAACTAGGCAAAGCAACAAACAATATATATACAAGTCTAAACTAGGCAAAGCAACTAACAATATATATGCAAGTCAAAACTAGGCAAAGCAACAAACAATATATATGCAAGTCAAAACTAGGCAAAGCAACAAACAATATATATGCAAGTCAAAACTAAGCAAAGTAACAAACAATATATATGCAAGTCAAAAAATAGGCAAAGCAACAAACAATATATATGAAAGTCAAAATTAGCAAAAGCAACAAACAATATATAAGCAAGTCAAAAATAGGCAAAGCAACAGACAATATATATGCAAGTCAAAACTAGGAAAAGCAACAGACAATATATATGCAAGTCAAAACTAGGAAAAGCAACAGACAATATATATGCAAGTCAAAAATAGGCAAAGCAACAAACAACATATATGCAAGTCAAAAGCAACAAACAATATATATGCAAGTCAAATCTAGGAAAAGCAACAAACAATATATAAGCAAGTCAAAAATAGGCAAAGCAACAGACAATATATATGCAAGTCAAAACTAGGAAAAGCAACAAATAATATATATGCAAGTCAAATCTAGGAAAAGCAACAAACAATATATATGCAAGTCAAAACTTGGCAAAACAACAAACAATATATATACAAGTCTAAACTAGGCAAAGCAAAAAACAATATATATGCAAGTCAAAACTAAGCAAAGCAACAAACAATATATATGCAAGTCAAAATTAGAAAAAGCAACAAACAATATATATGCAAGTCAAAACTAAGCAAAGTAACAAACAATATATATGCAAGTCAAAACTAAGCAAAGTAACAAACAATATATATGCAAGTCAAAACTAAGCAAAGTAACAAACAATATATATGCAAGTCAAACCTACGCAAATCAACAGTAATAAAGCAAAAATATTACAAAAAAGAATGGTGGTCATATGCAAAAGGGATACAGTCAAGTGATTTGACTTCAAGACAAAAAAGAATTAATTTTTTATTGGTTAGTAAGAAATCTCAGCATAGGATTTGTATAAAGATTGGGTAGGGGTGCTGTTTTTAGCAGTCACTCATCCAATGATTGGAATCAACGGTGATAGTGTTAATTCACCTATATAAAGGCTTACCATAATTTTCAAGCTTCACATTGAGAGAGTTATCAAGTTTTTTTATAATTTTTTTCCATCAGTTCACCCCAAGCAAAGTGATAATGCCATTAAGATGCAAGTGGCTACAGGGGGTGCAAGAGAATGAAATAACTTTAGAAGGATCTGGAAACCAAATCATAATCAGGAAATAAAGAATAAACTTCTAATTCTGTTACAAAACCTCTTAAGCTCCATGGATGATTCACATTCACACACAAAAAAAAACAAATATTGATAGAATATATCATTGATATATAGACCATTGGGAATAGGGTAAGCTTATCAATATATATGAATTGATTTGCTGATAACTTTTTGCAACTCTCTTGTTTATTCAACTTTTGCCAAAAAGATGTATTATATCTTCAGAGAATGATAATTTTTTTTGATAAGTAACTGCTAATCTTTGTCAAAATAAAAGCAAATAAACAGTAGTCACTGAAAATTTAACTTTTACTTTTAAAATTATAAAAATATCTCATTTTAAGATGTTTTTTTTAAGAAATAAAGGGTGACTGCACACTTTTTGCCTTTAGTGTACGATAGAATAAGCTAACTGGTTATTACTCCTCTCTGGTCAAAACTTGATCCCCTATTTCATTAATCTAACCATTGACCTTAGAAAAATATGGTTATATATATATATATATATATATATATATATATATATGAAAATTTCTCAGAGTTAACCTGTAGATAAGACAATCTTTATAAATATAAATGTCAATAGGAAAACACTATTAATTTCGTTTTTGCTTTGAGAAAGTCGACATTGGACGAAACACGTCAGCAATTAATAGTGTTTTCCTATTGTCATTTAAAAATATATATATGGGCCGAACATTTGAGCAAAAACAAAGTTTTACAGAAAATGGAAACAAAAAGGAAATTTATACTTAACATCAGGAAGAAGTAGTGGAAATGTCTGGGGTACATAATTAGGAAGGAAAGCTTGG
>OZ038503.1:90283964-90361464 GCA_964036315.1 Acanthosepion esculentum | reverse complement strand
TAGATGAGGACCGGTTCCATGGGCTTAACAGTTTGCCAACCAGGGTCCACCTAAAACAATTGGTTTATGCAGTAGACATTAATAATGCAGAGACATTTCTTTAACATGTCATGGGGGCCTATGAATCAATTTGACACCATGTCGGAGTATTTGAAAGGGTCCGCCAGTCAATGATCTGATGGGTGCATGCATGTATAGAAGCAATGGAGGACATTTTGAACATTTGTTATGAGTTGCTGTGTTGAGGTACAATGAAAGCCTTTTGGACATATGTTTATACAGACGTTATACCATATTTTGGTGTCAGGAACCTTCCCGCAGATTTTGTAAAAGTATTTTTTGATTGTGTCTTGTATTGCACACTTAATAGCGTCTACCATAAACTTTTTTAATAACCAAAAAAAGGAAGGATTTGCAGACATATGTTTACATGGACTTTTCTCCCTGTTTTGATGAGGAACTCGTCCGCAAATTTTGTAGATGTATTTATTATACATCCCGTACATATGAGTATCTGTGTGCAGGCAGCAGGTTTTTATTGCTATGTTTCGTTGTCAATCATTTTTACAAAACATATTTTTATAAAATCCATAGTTAAAAAGTCTAAAGGTATGTCGATCTACATCCATTACTGGTGTAACTAAAATTCTTTCATTCTCATACATATGGACAACCACCAGACATACATGAAAACGTCCACTAGATGCTCAACTGCATGCAAACACACACACTGAATCTCTCATAGGAAAACTAGAATTAAGATATACATATACACATGAATTATACACACAAACACTGCTTGACAGGACAGATACAAGTGAGGTCTGCTTAACCAATGAAAAAACAAACAACAAAAAAATAAAAATACCAGAATTTTCTTTTCTTCTACATATTTCATTTTCTGATGAAACTTATATAAAATCAAAACATCTTAAATTGATAAATTTTTCCTATTTGTTCCTTATCCTATCCTATCCTATCATATATATATATATATATATATATATATATATATATATATATATATACAGATGTGCAGGATATATATATACGTATATATATATATATATATATATATATAAAAAGAAAGAGAGTAAGAGAAAGGTGCACATGGATGCATATTTAAAAAACTACATATCTATATATCCCTGGTGTTCAAAAAATATTATACAAACAATATTAATTCAACAAATCTGTATCCCAATAATGAAAAAAAAAGCTTTTTACAATAAATAGATTTTCTCAACATAATTGTCTTTTTTCTCAATGCACTTGATTGGCGAATTTTAATCACAAAACTGGGAAATTTCTCATCAATATTCATCTATCAATTTAATCTCAGGCTTCAGATTTATGGATTTCTACTCAGTTTTATTAGAAATCCTGTAGATAGATAGATATATAGATACTTATATGTGAGTGTGTCCATATATATGCACATTCCATTGAAAACGACAGAAAAGGTGCTTTGATTTAGATTTTTATACAATTTCTCATGTGATCTAATAATTTTTTCATTTCTGATGATAAATTATATAAAAAATATCCAATTGTTCTTTTTATCCGACCACTTTTGGCTATACATTTAGTCATTTTCAAGGTTGAAATATATTAACTGTTAACACAAAATAGATTCTGTCTATATTTCTGAGATGAGGTATTATGTACAGTATTTACATTAGTCGGACTATTGTCCTCATCTTCGTCGCCATATTTGTCCTCAAGGACACATGGTACAGTGGATAAAGGCATTGGTTAGATCCAGTGACAGACCCAAAGAGTGTGAGTTCAATACCCGGTTAAGGCAGTGGAGAACTTTCAGAGGGTAAATTAGCAGGAGATAACTGATAACTGACATCCATCAAACATGGCTCATGGAACTAGAGCAGTCTACCCCAGTGATCGAAATAAAGGGTTCAGTTCGAAATTCCAACCACCTGAAGAAGGCCAGAGCGTACAACGGCCGAAACGTTGTGACAAATATGGCGACAAAGATGAGGACAATAGTCCGACTAATGTAAATACTGTACAAAATAGATTGTTGTATGTATGTATTTATATAATGTTTTCATTTTCAAAACAGGGTCAAGATATTTATTAGTACGATGTGCACACATATATTAATATTAAAAATGAAGTAATAATTAATTGTTAAAATATAATAGTTGCATTCTTTTAGTACTGCCTTGTTCACCATAGCAGTTACACATGGCGTCATGTTAGACCATTTCAAACGTCCAGTGTCCAAATGAATACCAAGACGCAGGCAAAGGAATTGAAACTACCACAGATATTTCACATCAGTTCTTGATAATGACTGTAAATCGAAAGTACCCCAAAAAAAAAATAACAAAATATGAACCTTGGCCATTTTATCCTCAACTTCGAACATAATACTCAACATCTTATGCGAAAGTTGAAAAAGTGTATGCCATATAGAAAGAAAATGAGTAACAACTGTCACCGAGGTTTGAGCGTGACACTCTGGACTTATGAATATGTTTTTTGCCAGGTGTATAAATAGCGGTGTCAGGCTACTGACTGAGGTGATTATTGAGTGACTACTGAGTGGAACTATCCAGTTGAATTAGTGTGAATTATTGTGTGTCGATGATTTGGGTTTTGATTTAGGATTTTCCAGATAATAAGCCGAACATTGCTTCTAACAAAGCGTTTACTGAAATGGTTAATTATCTTTGGTTGACTTTTACTTCTTTGTTCTTGTTAAGTATTTATTTGCCGTTGTAATTAAATATTTTTTTTATTTTAACATTGAAGTCTTGAGATATATTAATAGCCACCGGGTGTGTGTATGTGTGTGTATGTATGTGTTGTAGGTGCCTGGGTGGGAGTATAAGATTTTATAGCCTATGGGGTGTGTATGTCGCCAAGAAATGTATACACTCTTCCGGTATATCTTCGGACGTTTGAAAATACGCATATTTTTCTCACTGAAACCCTTATTTAAATCTTCTCTCTGTTAAATCTTAATGCCCCCTCCATCTTCGGACCTCCCTGCCTCTCGTCTGTTACCCCTCTATATAGATCTCATGTCCTCCCACACTCTCACATATATACTGTTACTAATTTTTTCCCGGAGTTGTTTTTTCTGTTTTCTTTTCTTTTTGAATCTGTAGGTCTGATGAATTGGATCGTTTTTACGATTCCAATGGACTAAATTATGACCATGGAATATTAGTGTTCAAATCTTTATACATATATATATATATATATATATATATATATATATATATATATATATATATATATATATATATATAATAAAAAGACTTAAACACTAATATTCCATGACCATGGAATATTAGTGTTCAAATATTTTTATTATATCCTTACTCTGTCCTGGACATTGAGTTCTACCTGGATCATATTCTCTTGGAATTATTTTTTATACATATATGTATGTGTATATATAGTTGCATATGTATGTGTATATTTACCACTAATATTGCCTATATATATATATATATATATATATATATATATATATATATATATATATATATGTGTGTGTGTATATATATGTGTGTATGTGTGTGTGTGTGTGTGAATAATTAATTTATTTTTATTTATTAATTTCACATATATTTATTACTGTAAACATTATTTTTTGTGGATAACTGTATTTCAGTAGACATTCCATTTTAATTTAAACAGTATTATATTTTGTCTATGGGCCTGAAATTTTTGGAAATCTTATTAAAGAAAATTCTCCCTCTGGCATGATTCAAACCTATGTCCTCCATTGAAAGAGAAACTGTTGTTTTATTGAACATGTTTTTGACCACTGGCTATGAAAAGCTTCATAATCAATCAAGGTTCTATCAAGGTTTCTCCTGTATCGAGGGATGCAGGTTCAAATCTTGCTGGAGGGTGCATGTTTCTTAAATAAGATTTCTTGAATGTTCAAGCCAATAGCTGAAATAAAATTTTGCTTAAAATGAAATGGGGTATCTACTCAAATATGGGCATCTACTAAAAATAATTTTGAAAGTAATATATATATATATATATATATATATATATATATATGTATATATATATATATATATATATATATATATATATATATATATATATAGGCATACATACATACATACATACATACATATATATATATATATATATATATTTAAAGACATTTTTATGTTTAACATTCTTTTTTATAGATACAAGTATTTAAGTAAATGCTCTGTTTATAATAAACAGTATTAAATAACATTTACTGGCCTGAATGTCCGAGAATTTTTCATAGAAAATATTCGTCGTGCAACAGGATTCGAACCTTTATCCTATACGGAACTGTCATATAGCCTGACGTGCCTTAACCGTTTCGGCCACTGAGGATCGTTCGGTTGGCAAGGTCGAATTTACTGCTTATAAACTTCAATCTTCCATGAATCTGTCACGTACATTCGTAACTGCTCGTGGTGTATCAAATGTAAACAAATGACGTCACACATTATGAAATGGACAAAGTCCGACAATTATTTAAAGACATTTATATTATGTTTAACGTTCTTTTTATAGATACAAGTATTTAAGTAAATGCTCTGTTTATAATAAACAGTATTAAATAACATTTACCGACCTGAATGTCCGAGAGATTTTCATAGAAAATATTCGTCCTCCGAATCGGTTAAGGCACGTCAGGCTATATGACACTTCCGTATAGGATACCGGTTCGAATCCTGTTGGGGGATGAATATTTTCTATGAAAATTTCTCAGACATTCAGGCTGGTAAATGTTATTTAATACTGTTTATTATAAAACAGAGCATTTACTTAAATACATGTATCTATAAAAAGAACGTTAAACATAAAATGTCTTTAAATAATTGTCGGACTTTGTCCATTTCATAATGTGTGATATATATATATATATATATATATATATATATATATATATATATATGAAGAAATATAGTCTTAAAGTGCGCTATATTTATGGGATAAAGTGCTCAATATCAGAGATAGAGCGTGTGTAAATATAAAAGTGGACATGGAAGTCAGCACTTAGAGGTGACAGTCTGTTTCATGCTAGTGCAATCGCACGATTGCACTAGCATGAAACAGACTGTCACCTCTAAGTACTGACTTCCATGTCCACTTTTATATTTATATATATATATATATATATATATATATTACCAATTTGTGACTAGTAGGGATAATTCCAAGGAGAATATTGATCCAGGGAGAGCTCAATAAACTACAGAGCATTATAATAATAACAATCAAGAAGAAAACCTTAAAGATTCAGTTTGGTTATAATTTATTTCATGAATATCTATATATTCGTCTCTTCAGATCAAAATCTTTTAGTTTTACTAAAAAATTTTGGTCTGAAGAAATTAATATATTGATATTCACAAAATAAATTATAATGGAAATGAATCTTTAAGGCTTTATTCTTGATTATTATCATTATAATTTTATATATATATATATATATATATATATATATATATATTTTACAAATTTGTAACTAGTAAGAATAATTCCAAGGAGGATATTAATTGAGAAAAGGCTCAATGTAGACTACAGTGTATAATAATAATAATAATAATAATAATAATAATAATAATAATAATAATAATCATCAAGAAGAAAACCATAAAGATTTGTTTTGGTTATAACTTATTTTGTGAATATCTATATATTCATCTCTTCAAACTGAAATCTTTTAGTATAATGTACTAAATATATATATATATATATATATATATATATATATATATATATATATATATATATATGTATGTATGTATTTGGTTAAATAATCTAGATATATTATGTCAAGTTAATTTTATTTTAATCCCCTCAAATTCTCAGATCAATTTCTTAGTATTTTTATTCAGCTTAAATGTTGCTATGTATTGCCGTCTATTCAGTATTAATACCATTGTATACAGATGTTCTACATTTCTAATTTTATCTACAGGCCCCTTTAAGAAGCTTCCTGAATATTAAAAATTTTTATAAAGATTTTTTCTGTTAACTTTACGCCTGATTAACCTACCCCTCCCTTAAACAAATACAACATGTCATATCTGTCTACAATCATGATACATTTGTCGCGGACATATTTTACACAATCATCAGAGACGGCATGCCTAAGTTCCAGGTCTATTATGACAAAATGAAAAAATAACTCACCCACCTTCATCCTCTGACCTTATTTTTCTATTTAGCATGGATCTGATATTTAATTGGTTAATCGAGACATACCCACAAGTCTATTTTTAATTTCTGACCTTATGCCCCACCTTTAACTTTAGGAAAAGAGGTAACAATTTGTTTTTAAATTTCCTTAAAAAATCATTTTATAACCAGTTAACTAGGATTGCCTGAGGAAGTGCAATCATAGTACTGAAACATGAAAGATTTTGTGTAGCGATTTAAAAATGTTTTTATTATAATATCTATATATATATAATATAAGATATTATAATAAAAACATTTTATATATATATATATATATATATATTATATATCATTTATTGTTAAGTGCTCAATATCAGTAAAGCTAACATATTCATTTGTATGGATATGAGTTTGTGACCCTGGATTTCAGACTTGTGTGATTATCATACAAACTGATTTATTTTTAAAAAAATTGAATCTATTTATGCTTGTGTTTGATTGTTTGATGGTGGTAGGGGGAAAATCCTCCTCTGTATCGGTTTTGGGATGAAACACCTACACACACAGACACACACACATACAGGTGTACGCACAAAGATATCCACATAAACAATTTGAGATTAGGTGTAGGTACATGTCCATGCTTTTGAGCATACATACATATGCAATTGTAATCCTATTTCGGTGTCAAGACTGTATGTAGCAAAGTTCTTTCAACAAGGGACAGGTTGGATTGTTCTTGGCTTTTTTCAGATCGGACATCTATATATTGAAGTTATTGCTTCTAAGCCTTTATTGCGTATACAGTAATGTCAGCTTTGTTATATTATTTTACAAGCCTTAAAAAATAATTTGGAAAACAGAAAAATATGTCAATATTTAAATCTGAATTTACAGAAACACTTGTCTGTCTTGCTTGTCAAAGAAAAAAAATATTTTTGGAGATGATAGCAACTGATGATGAAAATTGATCTCATACAGGATTTATACAATAATAAGAACATCTTTTATACATCCAGGATTGCCTTCTATATGTCAGTTGAAAGAGAATCTACTTGGAGATACCAAGAGAATTTTTTCTTAGGAACTACAGCTAGACAGAATTGTGGAAAACAACAGTGAGTAATTGGCTTGTTTGAATAACACATTAGAAACTAAAATATTTCTTTTGTGAGAAAAGCTGACTGATAATTTCATTAAATTTTAACACTTAGCTTTTTATTGCAAATGTGAGAGAGGGAAAAAAACAAAGCTCTAGGAAATCAGGTTCATCCATACTTTCAAAGGAAATACTATTCAGTGTTTTCAGCAGGATGATGAACGGTTGACCTTCAGTGGCACGAATGACACAATTGGGTAGGTACGAATTAGGAATCTTCAACAGACAAGGACAGCATGTTCACATCACTTCCAGTCTCATCTCATCTTCTTTTATATACCGTGTCACTTCAGGACATAGGCGATTATAGCCCTCCACATCTTCATGTCTCTTGTAGCTCCTACTAAGTTTTGTCTTTTTGTTATTTCTCCCAAAACCTGTTCTATCATCCTTTTACTCAAACTCCTCAAGTATGTTACATGCTGCTTTCCTTTGTCCCTTTTTCTCTCAATCTGTCCTGTGACTATCAGGTTTTCCAAGCCCTCTTTCCTCATTATGTACCCCAGAAATTTCAGTTGACTCTTCCTGATGTTAAGTATAAATTTCCTTTTTGTTTCTATTTTCTCTAAAACATTGTTGTTGCTCATATGTTCAGTTCATAGCTGTTGTTAAACTCCTTTCCAACTAAATGTCCTGCATTTACCTTATTCCTATAGACTGACATTTCCAACTAAATGTCCTGCATTTACCTTATTCCTATCAACTGACATTTCCAACTAAATGTCCTACATTTACCTTATTCCTATAGACTGACATTTCCAACTAAATGTCCTGCATTTACCTTATTCCTATAGACTGACATTTCCAACTAAATGTCCTGCATTTACCTTATTCCTATAGACTGACATTTCCAACTAAATCTCCTGCATTTACTTTATTCCTATAGACTGACATTCCCAACTAAATGTCCTGCATTTACCTTATTCCTATAGTCTGACATTTTGCTAGAGATTGTTTTATATATATATATGCACATGATAACATCATCGCGTCTTTTGAAATTAAAAGGATTTTAACGTTTATTTAGTTTGTAAAAAAAATGTAGCAACATGATTCCACTACAAGACAATTTGCAAATTTTTTAAAAAAAATTTTGACTAAAAAAATTTTGACCCTGAAGATGAACAATGATGTTCGAAAGTACTAGGTTATCGAATGGACAATATTTATTTCGATATCATTTTCAAATAAAAAGTCTCATTAGAAAATATGAGAAAATTCAAAAGAAAATATGCAGGACGATGTTGTCTTTAACATTCAACACATGTTTAAAAGAAAAGTTGCTGCCAAATTACACACACATATATATATATATATATATATATATATATATATATTTTTTTTTTTCATCGTTTGGCAGTGGAGTCTGATGAGCCAATGTACTTTAATAAAGGGCAGTAGTGAAGTATGTTTGTTTCTTCCTTAGTTAAGTCTGAATATACTGTAGCAAACTCCAGGGCAGTAGTGAAGAGGTTTTTTGTTATAGACTGGTAGTAATCCAGTCTATAACGAAAAACCTCTTCACTACTGCCCTGGAGTTTGCTACAGTATATTCAGACTTAACTAAGAAAGAAACAAACATAATCCTCAGTGCCAAGAAATCTGTCCTCATCCATAATGAGGAGCAGTGGATCAAAAACACTGCTGACAATTTTGACATCACCATGGGATCTCTGGTCTCTGCAGAATCTTCGGACCTTGTCGGTCTATTTATACTGTACAACTTAACCGCACACAGGGAATTAGACATTAAGGACATCGGGCTATACCGAGACGACGGGCTCATGGTAGTGAGGAGCTCCACAAATTTTAAAACAGATAAGATTAGAAAGATAATTTATAGTGAATTCGGAAAATTAGATCTAAAAACTATAGTAAACACTAAATTAAAAAGGGTAAATTTCCTCGACGTAACTCTAGACTTAATAAAGAAAAATTACACACCCTACAGAAAACCTAATATTAACCCCTTGTATGTACACCCTAAGTCAAACCACCCTCCATCTATAATTAAACATATACCCTATCAATAGAGAAAAGAATAAGCATGAACTCCGCAAATAAGGAAATATTCCAAGCACATAGTAAGTTTTATAACACGGCCCTGAAAAATAGCGGATACAAAAACGCTGACATAAGCTATACAAACAATAGCTCTAATAGTAAGAAGAATAGGAAAAGAAAGATCATATGGTATACACCTCCGTTCAACCAAATGGTCAGTACTAAACTTGGGCATAAGTTCCTAGCTTTAATTAGTAAACACTTCCCCACAAATAGCAAACTGAGCGAAATCTTTAATAAAAACACCCTAAAGTTAAGTTACAGCTGCACTGAAAACCTAGAAAGAATCATAAAAAAGCATAATAGTAAAATCCTAGAAAAACACGCATGCCAAAACAGTGCCAATAAAACTCCTAAACTGCAATTAGACAGAAAAAATGAAAAATCATGTGATTGTAGAAACCCTAATGACTGCCCGTTAGAAAACAGATTTCTCACTAAATCCGTGGTATACCAATGTACCATCTCATCCATGGAGAGTCCTAACACTGACAGGATATACATTGGATCAACAAAGAATAAATTTAAAATTAGATGGAGACAACACAAAAGCTCCTTCAACAACATCCAAAATAGAAACCAGACATCTCTATTCCAATACTACTGGCATTTAAAAGAAATGATCAAAAGACCGAAAGTAAAATGGAAAATAGTAAATAGAACTAGAACTTGTAAAACCTGGGATGACCCATGCCCTTTATGCCTACATGAAAAACTGCACATCATTAGGTTTCTAAATAGTGAAAAGTTATTAAACCATAGACATGAGCTAACGGTTTGCTGCCGACATCAACAGATTTTCGCATTAAATAACTAATAAATAGATATAAACAAATAAAGTCCATAGTTTAAAATCCTTAAAAACTCACTCAGCCCAATAATTATTGAGAAAAACCCTTTGTTAAAGTATAAAAAAAAAATAAAAAAAGCCATGTGAATAAACAAATAAATAAACAGATTAAATAGATAATAATGAAACACAACCTTCTCGACACTTAACGACCCACGGCATGGCCATAAAGATTTGCCGTTTGACCAGCTTAACCCACTAACTCTCTTGAAATAGACCCCCATTGTAACTTGACACACATTTTTCGAAGGGGACTGGTCTGTAGATAAAAATTAATTCTTAGCTCTTTGAACCACCTAACCAAAATGGCCGACACTAGCCGTTCCCATAGCAACTAATGTTCCAAGAGACCGCACTTATAAACACGCGTTATCCAAAAGATAGCTTATTCCCAAATTCTCGCTTGACGAGGAAGCGAGTCCAGGCACCTTAACTCAACATAACTTAAAAAAATTATGTTAGGGGTCTCGGCTCTCGCTTTTGAAACATGAGAACTCTTATGTAGCGAAGGAATCATTTTTAAAAACAAAAAATATTATAATTATATATATATATATAATAAAAAGGCTTAAACACTAATATTCCATGGATATGGACTATGTAATATTAGTGTTTAAGCCTTTTTATTATATCCTAACTCGGTCCTGGACATTTAGTTCTACCTGGATTCTATCCTCTTGGAATTATTTTTTATACATATATGTATGTATGTGTATGTATGTATATATATTTATATATTTTAGATAAATGATTGCATATGTATGTGTATATTTACCACTAATATTCAATATATATATATATATATATATATATATATATATATATATATATATGAGTTAAAGGATGAACTTACCCAGTAACACACTACTTGTTCTTGTACATTACAGAGATATATGCTACACTCATCTTTATTTTTTGTGTGTGAAACATCATAATTTTAATTAATTTTATCATGTAATGTTATTTGCCCAATGTCTTCACAAACTTGAGCTGATTTCTTTTTAATATGATAAAATACATCAGAAAAAGTTGTGACATTCTACAAGTTCACACTGGTTCATGTGAACCAATTCTTAAAATTATCAAAGCTTAGTGAATCGGTTGTTGGATTATCTGAAAATAATCATATATTAATAGCCGATGGTCTAGGTAAAATGTTACTTACACTATGCTTATGCCTAATGAAACTATAATAGACACACACCCCCTGCTACCACAACAATAAACAGCAGTCAGTGGGGGTGGGGAGAAAAAGTAAATGAAAGACATAGATAAATATTATAAAATCCCCAAAATTGATAGAAAATCTGAACCAAAATCAAAGAATGATATTTTGAAGCAAGTTTTGCCATCAATATCTGCTAATTTATTCTGACAAAAGAAATCGTCTTGAAGTTAAAAATGTAGCAAATCTTCTCATCATAAATTTGAAAGGTTTTCCATTGGATCTTTGGGACTGCAGCGATTCAGTTTAAATGTGGCTAAGAAACCATAAGACAGCTGATGACACTAGCGTCAAAAAGCATCAGACTTCTGAAGAGAAATATGATGAGAACAGAATTTAAATATAGAAATATCTTAATAAATAAATGTTTTCTATTAAATTATCAAAATTGTTTTAATTCTTTTTGATACTATAAAGTGATTTGTTTCCATTCTCAGATTAAAAAGAAAATAAGCAGAGTAGGTTTCTAAACATTACCTGCTTTTATAGAACCGGTTCCTGGAAATTTGGGATGCCATTATTGGTCACAAAGAACTTTTGGAACTGCTAGGTAACCTTGACATATTTAGGAAGGATATTAGAAAAATCTAGAATGTATACTGGCAGCAAACTGTTTGCATCTGGATATGAAATGCATTCAGTAAATATACAAAAACAGAAATGGGTGTAAAAGAAGGATGTGTCTTCTCGCCAGATGTTGAAACCATAAGTGAGGTGATTCTGAAAAAAGTAGAAGTTCTATAAGGATTCGTTACTGGCATCTACAATCTTAACAGCATAAGATATACAGAGAAAACAGTGTTTATAGCAGACATAGAAAGGAAACTATAAGAACTCCAGCAGAAGGTAATGGTGAAAAGTGAGAAGAAAGAACTAAACATCAATTGCAAGAAGATAAAATGCATAGTTGTTAGCAAAAGTAACAGTCGAACATGTAAATTACAAATTGTAAATCCCAAAATTAAACAAGAACAACAATTTAAATATATGGAAAGTGTTTTAACAGAGAACAGAAAGTGTGACTGTCTATATTTCTGAGATGAGGTATTATGTATACTATTTACATTGTCCACATCTTTGTCGCCATATTTATTACAATGTTCCGACCGTTGTATGCTCCGGCCTTCTTCAGGTTGTTGGAATGTCGAACTGAACCGTTTATTTCACTCACTGGGGTAGACTGTTCTAGTTCCACGTGCCATGTTTAACGGATGTCAGTTATCAGTTATCTCCTGTTAATTCCCCTCTCCAAGTTCTCTACTGCCTTAACCGGGTATCACTGTCAATGGATCTAACTAACGTCTTTATCCACTGTGCCATGTATCCTTGAGGACATCTGTGTATGAATTTCTGGGTATTATAAACCTAATGTCTTCAGCAACTATTTTTTACCAGTGCTCATATTGCAATTTTTGCTGTTATCATTATATGTTTTTATCACAGCTCATATTGCAATTTTTGTTGTTATTATCGTCCGAATAATGTAAAAGAAAGTTTGACATTAAAATCTGAAAGGGCATTGGGATAACAAAAGGTGCCTTTCAAAAGCTAAGCAGAGTATTAAGAAACAGAAAAATATTTTAGAAGAAAAGAGTACTGAAACATTATATATGGCAGTGAATGCTGGACAATCCCTTCACAAAGGAAGAAGAGATGAAGCAACAGACATTTTTAGAGAAAATGAAAAGAAAGGGCATTTATGCTTAACATCAGGATGCGATAATGAGGAAAGAGGGTTTAGAAAATTTGATACTCACAGGAGAGATTGAAGATAAAAGGGACAGAGGAAACAATGCATAACTGACTGACTGAGCTTGAGTAAATAGATGGCAAAACAAGTTTCAGAAGAGATATAAAAAAGAAAAAACTTATCAGGAGATACAAAGAATAAGAAGTTGTGGAGAGTTATGATCGCCAACATCCTGATGGGGGAATGGGACATAGGAGAAGGATACTCTTTTTGACTCTACTTTGAAATTTGCCATTGTGAACATATCTATGTCAGCTATGTGACCTAAACATAAAACTTTTTCTTTCAATATAACTATATTCCTAGCCCGTAACGTAAATTTTTATGAAGGTTGTGAAATATAATACAACACACCTTGCTCAGCAAAACCTTTGTTCCCACCACCTGAAGTGAATGAACAATACTTTGATGATTGAATAATAATGCTATAAATTTATGAAAATAAATGTTTTTGTAAAATAATGCTGGAAACGTTTTGCCTCAACCAGATGTATTATGTTTTTTTTAGGTTTTATTATTCAGATCATAGACTGACTGAAATAAATTATGACAAGTCATAGTTTTTCAATTTGATTATTTCAATCTTTTAAAATACAGCAGCTATTAAATTATGGCAGTTAGGGAGTTTTCTCTCTCACTCTTGTTCTCCTATGTCCTTTAAGAAGATAGGTGATCATGGTTCTCCACTGCTTCCTTTCTTTTATTACTCTCAGTAATACATTGTGACTACTTCCATCTTTTTTGTACTCATTCCCTTATTCAGTTCTTCTCTGATTCATTTGCTATCAGTAGGCCTTGTGATTGTTAAGTTCTCCAAGTCTTCTTTCTTCATTATGTGTCCCCAAAATTACAGCAGTTTCTTTTTGACAATTAATGACAATTTCCTTGTAATTACTCTTTTGAATATTTCCTCATTTGATATATGCTCTGTCCATGCTATTATCTAAAGATCTATCATCTTTTCTTCAATTAATTGATACGTCACTCAGTTTATATATATATATATATATATATATATATATATATATATATATATATATATATATATATATATATATTATAATATGATATATGATATTATAATATAAGCTCTACTTCTGTATGGAGCACTGTCTTTTTAAAAATAAAAACAAAAATACTAAATAACTCCGGATTATTTACCTAACGTGTTCTTTCCTATTTTTCTGCATACCTGCATATATATATATATATATATATATATATATATATATATATATATATATATATATATATGTATGTATGTATGTATGTATTTTCATACAGTTATTAATCCTTATCAGATCGACACTTCCATATGGGTGTCATGAGACCTAACCTGTTCAGAAATATCTAAACTGTCCACAATCATTTTCTCAGACCAATTAATAAAAATAGCTTTTGGCTTATGGCCACATCACATTGAAGCACCAGTTTCTGTATTATCACTGAAGTTAAGGAATGGCAAGCCTCGTCAGTACCTAGATGAGTGACCACTTGGCAATACCAGGTGCTGTAAGTTTGGATATGAAGGTAGTGTAATGGATAATGGCTTGGAATTGTTCATCAGAGAGTTGAGTTCCATTTCCATTTGTGCTTGTTAAGATTTAAGTTTAAATCTGAAGGCACATTGGGATAGCCAAAGATCCATCCCAAAAGCTAAGAGAGAGTATTAAGAAATTGAAAAATTTTGCTAGTAAGAAGGAAAAGAGTACTAAACTGTTATGTGATATCTGTCCTCCTTTATGGCAGTGAGTGCTGGACAATCTCCTGAAAGCTGAATGAGAAACTTGAAGCAATAGAAATGTGGTTCTACAGAAGGATGCTGAGGATACCATGGACCAAACATGTGATCAATGACAACGTTTAAATCTGAAGGCACATTGGGATAGCCAAAGATCCATTCCAAAAGCTAAGAGAGAGTATTGAGAAATTGAAAAATTTTGCTAGTAAGAAGGAAAAGAGTACTAAACTGTTATGTGATATCTGTCCTCCTTTATGGCAGTGAGTGCTGGACAATCTCCTGAAAGCTGAATGAGAAACTTGAAGCAATAGAAATGTGGTTCTACAGAAGGATGCTGAGGATACCGTGGACCAAACATGTGATCAATGACAACGTTTAAATCTGAAGGCACATTGGGATAGCCAAAGATCCATTCCAAAAGCTAAGAGAGAGTATTGAGAAATTGAAAAATTTTGCTAGTAAGAAGGAAAAGAGTACTAAACTGTTATGTGATATCTGTCCTCCTTTATGGCAGTGAGTGCTGGACAATCTCCTGAAAGCTGAATGAGAAACTTGAAGCAATAGAAATGTGGTTCTACAGAAGGATGCTGAGGATACCGTGGACCAAACATGTGATCAATGACAACGTTTAAATCTGAAGGCACATTGGGATAGCCAAAGATCCATTCCAAAAGCTAAGAGAGAGTATTGAGAAATTGAAAAATTTTGCTAGTAAGAAGGAAAAGAGTACTAAACTGTTATGTGATATCTGTCCTCCTTTATGGCAGTGAGTGCTGGACAATCTCCTGAAAGCTGAATGAGAAACTTGAAGCAATAGAAATGTGGTTCTACAGAAGGATGCTGAGGATACCGTGGACCAAACATGTGATCAATGACAACGTTTAAATCTGAAGGCACATTGGGATAGCCAAAGATCCATTCCAAAAGCTAAGAGAGAGTATTGAGAAATTGAAAAATTTTGCTAGTAAGAAGGAAAAGAGTACTAAACTGTTATGTGATATCTGTCCTCCTTTATGGCAGTGAGTGCTGGACAATCTCCTGAAAGCTGAATGAGAAACTTGAAGCAATAGAAATGTGGTTCTACAGAAGGATGCTGAGGATACCGTGGACCAAACATGTGATCAATGACAACGTTTAAATCTGAAGGCACATTGGGATAGCCAAAGATCCATTCCAAAAGCTAAGAGAGAGTATTGAGAAATTGAAAAATTTTGCTAGTAAGAAGGAAAAGAGTACTAAACTGTTATGTGATATCTGTCCTCCTTTATGGCAGTGAGTGCTGGACAATCTCCTGAAAGCTGAATGAGAAACTTGAAGCAATAGAAATGTGGTTCTACAGAAGGATGCTGAGGATACCGTGGACCAAACATGTGATCAATGACAACGTTTAAATCTGAAGGCACATTGGGATAGCCAAAGATCCATTCCAAAAGCTAAGAGAGAGTATTGAGAAATTGAAAAATTTTGCTAGTAAGAAGGAAAAGAGTACTAAACTGTTATGTGATATCTGTCCTCCTTTATGGCAGTGAGTGCTGGACAATCTCCTCAAAGACGAATGAGAAACTTGAAGGAATAGAAATGTGGTTCTACAGAAGGATGCTGAGGATACTTTTTACTGAACCTGTGAACAACAAGAAAGTTTCAGAGAAAATGTAAACAATAAAAGAAAAAAAACAGTTGAGATTTCTTTTGAACATAATGAGGAAAGAGGACTTGGAAAATCTGGTTTAGAAGAAATAATGAAAAAACAACATTTATTAATAGCTACAAAGGATAGGAAATTGTGGAGAGCTATGATCACTAATTTCCTGAAGTGACATGTCACATAGATGAAGAAAAATGAACTTGAGTAAATGGATGACAGAATAGGATTTAAGAGAGTTAACGAAAAAGACAACATTTATTAATAGCTACAAAGGAGAGGAAATTGGGGAGAGCCATGATCACCTAAATCCTGAAGGGACACATAGAAGAAGAATGAGCTTGAGTTAATGGATGACAGAATAGGATTTAGGAGAGATAACAAAAACACACAATTTATTAAGAGCTGCAAAGGTCAGGAAATTGTGGAGAGCCATTATCGCCTACACCTTGAAGAGACATCACACATAAAGAAGAAGCAATGAAATATGAATTTATTTACCAAAATTTTGGGGGATCAATTTCTTTTTGGTGTAAAATTAATTACTATGTTATAAATTACCAAGTGTAAAAAATAATTGTAAAAAGCTGACCTTTGACACAAAGCCAAAAGTATGAAGCACTACTCAATCAACAATGGCGAGCTAACAACAAGATCAACTGACCAATGGTGAGCTAACAATAAGATCAACTGGCCAATACTGAGCTAACAATAAAATCAACTGACCAATGGTGAGCTAACAACAAGATCAACTGGCTAATGGGATCTAACAATAAGATCAACTGAACAATGGTGAGCTAGCAATAAGATCAACTGGGCAATGCTGAGCTAACAGTAAAATCAACTGACCAATGGTGAGCTAACAATAAGATCAACTGGCCATTGGTGATCTAACAATAAGACAAATGGTCAATGGTGAGCTAACAATAAGGTCAACTGGCTAGTGGGGATCTAACAATAAGATCAACTAACCAATTGTGAGCTAACAATAAGAGCAATTGGCCAAAGGTGATCTAACAATGTGATCACCTGGCCAATGGTGAGCTAACAACAAGATCAACTGGCCAATTCTATGACTGTACATATGCAAACCAATAATCAAAATAAAAACAAATTCAGTCATATTTTAATTGCCAGGTTCTTATACAATGATAGTAGATTTTCTTCTTGGTTAATTTTTCTTGCCATTCTGTCATTTCCTTGGTTTCTGCTATAGAATTATGCTTAGTTTTAAGTAACTGCTCCTTTTTGTTTTCTTGTCTGTAATATTAAAATGGATTTATGCATGGCAGACACAGAAAGAGAAACTGTAGGACCTGTGACATGTGGTAGTAAAGGAAAGTGAGAAGAAAAGCCTAAACATCAGTTGTAAGAAGTGAAAAGATGGAGGTCAGAAAGAGAAACAAAAATATGAGCTGTGAATTAGAAATTTCGAAATCAAACAAGTAAAGAAGTTCAAATTTCTGAGAAGTGTCTTAACATTTGACAGATACTGTGACACTGACTGAAGGTGCATTGAAGTAGAAAAAGTTATCTTCCAAAAGCTAAGTAAAGTATGAAGTAACAGGAAAATTTCATTAGAAAAAAAGATTACAGAACTGCTATGTAATATCCATCTTCATATATAGCTGTGCATGCAGGAAAATTTATTTACAGATGAAGAGAAAACTTGAAGAAACAAATTTTGTTCTACAGAAGGATGCTGAGAATACCATGGATGTAGTATGAAACAACAAGAATAACTTAAGGAAAATGGAAACAAAAAGGACACTTATATTTAGAATCAGAAAGAGGCAGTTGAAATTTCTAAGACACATAATGAGGAAGGAAGGCTTGGAAAACTCAACACTCACAAGACCTACTGAAGACATGAGGAACAGAGGGAAGCCGTAATTAATCTACCTAATGGTAGCAGAACAGGGACTGTGAGATTGTGGGATATATCACTACCCCCACCTTCGTTTTGACGCACGCGCGACATTTTCACCCCTTCCTCTCACTTTCGGCCGGTTATAGTAGTAAACCGTTGTCTTAGCCGAAGATGAGGAAGAATTCATTTTTCGTGCGCTTTTGCGTTGACGTCACGGCAAATTTGGCTTTTCAAAATTAGTCGCCCCCGTGGTCGTCTGACCATCGGCACGGGCTGGCTCACCTTATCCTCTCGCCGGTGAACCCATAGATACTGGCAGAGAATTTTATTCGGCAAAACCTTGCCCTGATCTCATGGCTCGTTGCGGTATCTTACACTATCGTCACCTTAGGACAGAATTTTCATTCCAACGCGGACATCTTTTAGCGAGCCGCTCAACTCCCAGGAACTTTCAAAAACTTCCAACCTGATGAACAAGCATTTTTCATATTCTTCGAACTCATACTTTCTGAACCTGTTACCTTAAAAAGAATTACATACACTCACAATTATAAACTCTCGCAGTGAGTATTTTTTCCTTGCCGTATGTTCACTATGCATTACAACTGACTTTCTGAACCTTTCTTCTCGAAGAACTCCTTCCCGCCATAGCCATCTTGGATTTGAATTTTGGCGCGAATCTTATCTTGTCAACTACCATATTTCCAGCATCTTACTGAAGGCTTAACTCAAGACAATTAAATTTCATTCACTACAATATTTCCAGTACCTTACTGAAGACAATCTACTTGGCCTCTTCTTCAACTACATTTTCCAGTACATTTACTAGTGACTGAAGACATACTACTTGTTAAACTCTAATAAAAATGTATGTTTGTTCTTAACCTTTCGTTGTTTTGCCTGTCTACTTCTTTTCACTTTGTACGTTTGTACGGTGGAAAGAGCGCGTCTTTATATTTCCTTTTTTTTTACTTTGTTTGTGGATTCGGTAGTGGAATGTGTAGCGTCTGGCACAAGGCCTTATTTTCGTAAGCCAGATCTGCACCGCTATTGGGTCCACAACAAGATATTAAAAAGTCAAGCATTGGTAAGAGCCACAAAGGATAGGAAGCTGTGGAGAGCTATGATCACCCACCTCCTGAGGGAACACAGTATATAGAAAAAGAAAGAAGTGTCAGTGCTGGAAATTCCTCATAAGTGAACTGAAGTGAAAATGCTTTATCATCTTACCAAAAAATGGAAGCTGCATAAAAGAAAGAAATATGAAGAATTTAATCACTGGTAAATTTCTGTCTTGGAGAGGAGATGGGCACCACCAAATTATCTGAAAGGATCATGAAGAAGAGGAATCGAAGTAACATCATACCGCTTGGTAGAGGCCAGGATCAACAACGGCCATGTGCCCCATGTCAGAATACAATTTAATATTTTTTAACTTTCACAACTGTTTTTTGCTGATATTTTTTAATGACAACTTGAACACTCGCACAAGTTTATTAATGAGAACTAAAGTCTGATAATCGTTAAAACCATCTTAAGATGCTTAATCAATATTGCCAGAAATCAATAAAACCTCCTGATAATTAAACTGCAATCAACAATCACCTTTTTTCTCTGTCAGTAAGTAAAAATTCTTTATCATTTGCAATCTTTGATTTTTCTTCAAGCGTTTTACATTAATTAACTTTCTTTTGATTTCAAACCAACTAAAGCAAGTGGCTAAAAATCTGGGGGTGAAGCAAGTGTACACTTAGGGTAATGGTCAAAATCTTCTTCTATGTGCCGTGTACATTCAGGACATTGCTGATCATGGCTCTCCACAATTTTCTGTCCTCTGTAGTTCTTAATAAATCTTGTCTTTTTGTTATTTCTCCTAAACCCCGCTCCGTCATACATTTACTCAAGCTCACTAAGTCAGTTATACATTGTTTTCCTTGTCCCTCTTGCCTTCAATCTGTCTTGTGAGCATCAAATTTTCCAAGCCCCCTTTCCTCACTATGTGCCCCCAAAATTTCAACCACATCTCCCTGCTGTTATGTATAAGTATCCTTTTTGTTTCCATTTTCTCTAAAACTTTGTTGTTTCTCACATGTTTGGTCCATGGTATTCTCAGCATCCTTCTGTAGGACCACATTTCTTTTGCTTGAAGTCTCTTGTATTTATTTTGGAGATTACTTGTTACTGACATTTTTTTTTAATTAATTAATTTACATTCATCAATACAGAACCCCCAAGGAGTTCTGTGAATTTTTATTTTTAAATTCAAGATTCTGATTATCAGCTATAACATTTTAAAAATAAGAACTAGACGAAATATTCCTAGACATGAACAGTGAAATGAGAACAGTCTATCCCCATAGATTAAATAAAGAGTTCAGTTCAGAATTCCCTGTAGGTTACTCTGATTGATATACAATGGACAAAACCGGCTTAAATGTTTTCTTCATTCATGTTCCTTGTTCAGTAACATACAACAATATTCTATTGTATATGTAACACTTTATTGTTAATACATTTTACCATTTGTTTCTACATATACATATTGGTCTATATTGTTTCTCTACATATTTTTATATTTTCTCATATCCCGAGTGTGCCATGTTGGTTGCCTGCATTTCAGGAGACACACATGTTTATATCTCAATGTGTACACCGGCCTGCAACATAGTACATTTTTGAAACATTTTTATCAGAGTTTACATTTAGGACAAATGGTCCATTTTGCAACTTCTTTTATCTGAGTTTACATTTAGGACAAATGGTCCATTTTGCAACTTCTTTTATCTGAGTTTATATTTAGGACAAATGGTCCATTTTCGCAACTTCTTTTATTTGAGTTTATATTTAGGACAAATAGTCCATTTTGACACCTTCTTTTATCAGAGTTTATATTTTGGAGAAATGGTCCATTTTTGCAACTGCTTTTATCCAAGTTTATATTTTGGACAAATAGTTCATTTTTGCAACTATTTTTATCCGAGTTTATATTTCGGACAAATGGTTCATTTCTGATACTTGTGTTCTCAGTGAATATAATTAGGAAAAAGAAGTCATTTTACAGTGTATATTTAGTCCATACACTCGTTTTTGCAACTTCTACCTAAAAAACAACATTTGTTTTTGAAGCTTATGTATTCTTAGTGTATGTTAATGAGGAAGGATTCATTTTTTTTAGTATGCGGACTCAGAAAGTATATTTAGGATAAAATGTCATTATTGCTTTCAACTTATTCACTCAGAGTCTATATTTATGAAAATTGATTACATTTTCATTCTTGTGCATTCAGAGAATAAATTTAGAGAAATGATTAATTTTTGTAACTTGCACCATCAGACAAATTATTCAGGATAAATAGCTTATTTTTGCAACTTTTGCATTCAGAGTTTTTTGGGCCAAATGTTTTATTTTTCCAACTAATGTTCTCAGTAAGCATATTTAGTAAAAAAAGAAAAATATTTTGGAAATTGTAACCTCAGAATGGATGTCTATTTAGGGCACATAGTTCATTTTTGTAACTTATATATTCAGAATGCATATTTAAAACAAATGGTTTGTTTTTATCACATGCATGTTCAGAGAATATATTTAGGGCAATTCTTCATTTTTGCAATGTGTTGATAAATATTCATTGAATAATGTCAGCTTTCACCAAATCCACATTTGGAGGACACTCAATGCGTAACAATCCCCTTAACGATGGCTAATACAGAAATGTGTAGATGAACCATTTCTCTATGACTGATGCCCAATAATCGTACAGATATTGTGAGATAAGAAATTATAAAAATCTTCAGGAATATTTCAAGCGATCAGATTCTAGTGTAGAAGCAAATCTGGATATGCTTTTGATTTTAACTTTTTCCAAAATTCTGCTAAGAATTTAATGATTCTTTTGTACACATATGCTCATATTTGTTGCTGTGTTAATTTCTCACTTTGTTCAGGTAAGAATCGTATCCCATGAATGTCATTTATTTACATATGTTTAATTTCTGGCTTATTTCTTTTAGTCTTGCAAGTTTTTTTTCCATCTTTTAATCATTTTCCACTCAAAGAATATGCATCCTGAAAATTCCAAATCTCTGGATTATGCCTTGGATTTTTTCTTTTTTTTTAAATTCTAATCATAGCCAAATTTCTAGGAATCTTCTAATCATATCGATTTCTACTATTTTATCCATATTTTTTTAACATGGCTGACTTGTTCCAACTCCTCTAGAATAGTAATTCTGCAGGTGACACCTGTTTGGTATTACATCTATCTAAAGTTCTGTGAGCTACAAACTAATGAACCATTTATAAAATCAATAAACTACAGCAAAATATTTTTTCATTAGATATTTGCCATATATATATATATATATATATATATATATATATATAGCAAATATCTACTGAAATATATATATATATATATATATATATATATATATATACTTCATTTTACTGCATGAAAAATTTATTTAGTCATAGTTGAAGATAAGCAATATGATTGAAAATAGAACATGTAAAATGGTTTTATTTCCAGTTTTGCTTTTATTTATTTTAATTGAAACTGTTATGAGGATATTATTTTAATTTTTAAGGAGAAAAAGACCAAAATATCTATAGCAAACCAAACCATCCAGATGGTTGTTAAGACTAAAGCATAGTATGGCCTCAAGCTGGTCCATCAGAAGAATGTGCAGGGCTCTTTATCCATGGCACCTCAAATACCCCAATATTATGTGACTGTTGATCAGAGCTGCCTCTCTAAATGCTACCAGTCTGGATGCAGCAACCTACCAATCCGGTACCTTCATAATGCAAATTTGCAGCTACTGATCAGTCAGTTCAACAAAAAGTTAAGACAGTTAAATTATTAAGACTATAGAAGAAAGGAACTGGTAGATAATAGCCTAAACAGGAAACAAAGGATAACCCTTTGCTCCTGTCCATGAAACATGGAAGGATTATTGGCACAGGAAGCTGGGTGCGTTTATCAAGTTATCAAGTGATTTGACATAATATGCAATATTAATTTATAGCAGTGTAAATATTTATTCATAATTTTTTTAATGGACGTTGGAATAATATCATGATATGATATACCAATTCAAATTCATTCATATTATTATTATAAGAAGAATAAATGATATAAAGTAATCAATAAATTACAAAATAAAATATACATATATATATATATATATATATGAAATAAATAATAACTGGCAACTTGTATTCGTGGATACCCGTCTACTAGGGCAGGAAGCCAATCCCTACTGCAGACGCTCGCTCAGGCACATTTGTGTTTGTTCAACACCCACAGAACCCACCTGTGGTTTATACTGCAAGTATTCTGAGCAGACCTTAGTTACAATTTCTGGGAAAGAGCATGTTATCTAGCGTGATCAACAAATTGAACAAGGCCAGCCTGCTCAAACCCTTGGTCAAGATGACTTGTGGCTTTGTACTAGCACAGCTATCGACAACCCCCATGGATTATATCTACCCAATTTCACTCACAAGGCTTGGGTCAGCCTGTGGTATGATTTTTCAGGCATTTTAGAAAGTCTGAACATCAGGCTGGGATCAACTGCATACTGGGATTGACTTTGATCCATTCCGATAACATCAGGAAGTGTCCTTCCTGACAAATTGACCATGGTGAGATTCAAATCTGGTCTCATGGTCAGAAATCGTATATTCTAACCACATGGCCATGTGCCCAACATATATATATATATATATATATATATATATATATATATATATATACAGAGTGCAATGGATAAATTGTCATTTAAATTATGCACAAATGAAAATACCACTGATATCTCATTTTAACAAATTAATTTACCAAAATTACACAAAAATTACACAGAAATATCTTGAAATATAGAGTAAATTTCTTCAATAAAAATATCATTGGCTTCAACCATGGTCACCAGACAACTTTGGAATTTCCTGCAACTCTTCTAGACGGTCTCCTTGATGAAGTTGGTGAAGTTGCCTTCACTATCTGTCTATATTTCTGAGATGAGGTATTATGTACATTATTAACATTATTCGGACTATTGTCCTCATCTTTGTCGCCATGTTTATCACAAGATTTCGGCCATTGTATGCTTCAGGTGGTTGGAATGTCGAACTGAACCCTTTATTTCGCTCGCTGGGGTAGACTGTTCTAGTTCCACGTACCATGTTTAATGGATGTCAGTTATCTCCTGTTAATTTCCCTCTGAAAGTTCCTCACTGCCTTAACCGGACCACTGCCTTAACCGAGTATTGAACTCACACTGTTTGGGTCCTGTCACTGGATCTAACCAATGCCTTTATCCACTGTGCCATGTGTCCTTGGGTATGAATTTCTGGGTATTATAAACCTAATGTCTTCAGCAAACATTTTTACCAGTGCTCATATTGCAATTTTTTGCTGTTATCAATACATGTTTTTACCAGAGCTCATATTGCAACTTTGTTGTTATTATCGCTTTTCTCTGCCACTCCTTATTACTGGTTCCCATATTGTATTCATTTCTATGCTTATCTATTATCTATATATGCATGGAATACTTTGAGGAAATGGCATTAGAATCTATATCTCTAAAGCCAACTATATGGTTAAGGTATGTAGATGACACCTTCATACTCTGGCCACACCAAGAAGATGTTCAGGTTCTACTGGACCATGTGAACTCAATAAGACCTTCAATACAGTTCACAATGGAGAAAGAAAGTAACAACACACTCCCATTCCTGGATGTTCTAATATCTTGAAAAGAGCATGGGTTCAAGACATCCGTATACCGTAAACCGACATTCACTGGACAGTACCTCAATTTCAACTCCCACCATCCATACAGTGTAAAGAAAGGGATCGTCCGCTGCTTACAACACCGAGCAAAAGTCATAAGTGGCGACCCAGAGACATTAGATAAAGAATTTGTCAGTATAAGTAGTACCCTACAATGTAACAACTACCCTGGGTACATGGCAGCAGCCCCCCAAAACTGGGATAGGCAGGTACAAGAGGAGGACAACAACACTCAGAAAACAGTCTGCCTGCCTTATATGAATGGGTTATCAGAGAAAATACAAAGGATCTGCAGTCCATATAACATTAGGACAACCTTCAAAAACTTGACAACACTTCACAGATATCTCTCCCGAGTAAGATCCCCCATAGAGGAGAACATGACTAAAGACTGTGTGTACACTACCCTGTGCAGCTGCGGGAAGAAATATAAAGGGAAGACAGGCCGCCCCCTCAAGGTAAGGTTTCAAGAACACCAGAAAGCTGTAACACGAGGGGAAGTGGAAAAATCAGGCGTGGCTGACCACATATGGAGAGAGAAGGGAGATCACTGCCCTCTGTGGGATCAGGTTGAGATCATAGACAAGGAACACCATTGGAAAATTTGTAAACTTAAGGAATCAGCACATATGCTAGGCCACAAAAATCTCCTGAGCCAACCAAGCATAGAAATGAATATAGTATGGGAACCAGTAATAAGGAGTGCCAAAGAAAAGCGATAATAACAATAAAGTTGCAATATGAGCACTGGTAAAAATGGTTGCTGAAGATATTAGGTTTATAATACCCAGGAATTCATACACAATGAAGAATACATGGCACAGTGGATAAAGGCGTTGGTTAGATCCAGTGACAGGACCCAAAGAGTGTGAGTTCAATACCCGGTTCAGGCAGTGGAGAACTTTCAGAGGGAAGATAACTTATATCCATTAAACATGGCACTTGGAACTGAAACAGTCTACCTCAGTGAGAGTGAGCGTTCAGTTCGACATTCCAACCACCTGAAGAAGAAATGTTGTGATAAACATGGCGATAAAGATGAGGACTAATAATGTCCAAATAATGTCCTTGCCTTCAATTCATCTTTGATTCTAAAAGGAGCTGTTTTGATCTCTCGTTCAACTGTGCCCTACATATAATAAAGGGGCCAGATGTAAGGGTTGATGTGGTCACAGAAATTGTGGCATAGTGCAGAGTCTTCCATAGGGTCTTCCAGCAGATACCCTCTTGACACATGGCAGCACTGCCTCCACAAGACACTTGATGTAGGCCTCTATTTTGAGTCTGAGGCCCTGTGGGAAGATGAATGGAGGCATAACATCGCTATCACTCCAAACATTTTTTTAATAATCATTCGATATATCTAACTCTTTCCGAATCCTATGCACTGTCCTCAGATTGACACTCAAACATTCTGAAATCATTTTATTGGAGCTACTCACACAAATGACACACAGTCATTAGAAAGCCATAGAGAGCCGTTTCCAAATTTTGGGCGGAGTGAATTTTTCTCACAGACAGTGCCCAACTGACCCTACTATACTATACCATCAACAAAATCAAAATCAAACAACATGCAGGTGCGAAATTAAAAGTGAGGCCAGTTTTATTGTTGTTGTTTGAAATGTTGGAAAACAGAAAATAATTCGTAAAAAATAAACAATGTAAAATAGATGTTTGGAATGAAACCATTTCCCCTTATATATTAAAAAATACCTTGTCTTTCATAAAAATGTTTTGTTTGAACATAAATAAGCAACGGTCATCTTTCATGCTAATGTATAAATAAAATGGAATATATTATTATACAGGGTGACCTAAAAAAACCGGAACTTTTTAAAAATCCAATAAAACCAAGAGTGATGGAAGAAAAATATCTAATTCATAGTAATTGAAACCTTAAAACATGCCATTTAAGAAACAATGATGGAATTTTCATTTTTTTAAAATTACGTCCTGTAGATGGCGTCCTCCTGTACGAATGCATTCTTGAAATCTGCTGTTGAGATTCCTCATTGACTGTTGCAACATCTCAGCTGGGATACTGTGAATTTCATTCTCGTTACTAAAATGGCGAAATGTTTACTTGCTCAAGGTCACTGTCTCGCAGTGTTGCCACTTGCTCATGTCTGGCAATACACACTTAAAAAATTCCCGTTTTTTGGGGTCACTCTGTAGTTTATCAATATTAGTAATAAATTAATGTAATTTTAATAATTCAGAATAATAATAATGTTTCTACATCCCAACCGTATTTATTTATAATTATCATTATTGTTATTATTATTATTTCCTTTGATCTCTGTTGGATACACGTTTCCTTCAAGGTCCCAACCAGAGACCTCTTCGTAATGTGATCTGTATTCATGAGTACAATATTTGTATTTCTTTAACGAATATGCTACCAGGAATTCCTTCAAAGAGTCCATTGGAACCTTTTCCAATCAATCCGAGGGATCCAACTATAACTGGAATTATTGATGTCCTCATGTGACACATGTTTGAGACTTCAACTTCAAGGTCTTTGTATTTTGATAATTTTTTTAAAGATCTTCAAAGATGCATTACAATCTGCTGAGACAGCCATGCCAATAAGAAAGCACATTCTGTTTGTTGTGGTCTTTGATCCCAATGTATGGGTGATTAGCTTTGATTGTTTCATCTGTGTGTATTGTAAAGACCCATAAAATTGTTATTATTATTATTATTGTTATTATTATCATTATTAATATTATCATGATCATCACCATAAAATTAATTGTTTAGTGCTATATAAATTTGAGAAATAAAGTTAGGTTTAAAAAAAAAATGATATAGTAAACGTTAGAAAAAAGACATGAGGAACATAAAACATAATTACAGAATACAAATTACCTTTGAATATGATCTTTTATATGAATCGTATACAATATAAAAATTACTTTTTGTTCTATCCCATAATTACAGAAAGCAAATTGTCTTTGAACCTGATCTTTTATATGAATTTTATAAAATGTAAAAAATAATTTTGTTCTATTCCATAATTACTGAATATAAATTACCTTTGAATCTCATATTTATATGAATAGTATACAATATATAAATTACTTCTTATTCTGTCCCATAATTACAAAGGAAAAATACCTTTGAACCTGATCTTTAATATGAATTGTATACAATATATAAATTACTTTTTGTTTTATTCCATAATTACAGAATAAAATTACCTGTGAATGTGATCTTTTATATGAATTGTATAAAATATATAAATTACTTTTTATTCTATTCCATAATTACATAATACAAATTAACTTTGAAGCTGATCATTTATATGAAGTATATACAATGTATAAATTACTTTTTGTTATTTCCCATAATTCCAGAATACAAATTACATTTGCACCTTCCCTTTTATATGAATTTTATACAATATATAAATTACCTTTTGTCCTCTTCCATAATTAAAGAAAGCAAATTACCTTTGAACATGATCTTTATATGAATTGTATACAATATATGAATTACTTGTTGTTCTATCCCATAATTACAGAATAAAAATTATATTTGAACCTGATCTTTTATATGAATTGTATATAATATACAAATTAATTTTAGTTCTATTCCATAATTAGAAAATACTAATTACCTTTGAACCTGATCTTTCGTATGAATTTCATATGATATATAAATTACATATTGTTCTATCACATAATTACAGAATACAAATTACCTTTTAACATGATATTTTATATAAATTTTATGCACTATATAAATTACTTTTTGTTCTATCCCATGAGGACAGAATAAATTTATCTTTGAACCTGGTCTTTTCTATGAATTGTATACAAAATGTAAAAATTATTTTGTTCTATCCCATAGTTACAGAATAAAAATTACCTGTGAACCTGATCTTTTATATGAAGTTTATAAATATATAAATTAATTTTTTTTATTCTATAATTAGAATATACAAATTACCTTTGAACCTGATCGTTTATTTGAATTTTATACAATATATAAATTTCTTATTTTTCTATCCCATAATTACACAATACAAATTACTTTGACCTAATCTTTTATATGAATTGTATGCACTATATAAATTACTTTTTGTTCTATCCCCTAAGTACAAAATAAATTTACCTTTGAACCTAATCTTTTAAATGAATTGTATATATTATATAAATTAATTTTTGTTCTATTCCATAATTACAGAATTAAAATTACCTTTTAACCTGACTTTTACATGAATTTCATACAAAATATAAATTACATTTTCTTCTATCCCATAATTACATAATACAAATTATTTTTGAACTTGATCTTTTATATGAATTTTATGTAATCTATAAATTACATTTTGTTCTATCCCATAATTACATAATACAAATTATTTTTGAACTTGATCTTTTATATGAATTTTATGTAATCTATAAATTACATTTTGTTCTATCCCATAATTACATAATACAAATTATTTTTGAACTTGATCTTTTATATGAATTTTATGTAATCTATAAATTACATTTTGTTCTATCCCATAATTACATAATACAAATTATTTTTGAACTTGATCTTTTATATGAATTTTATGTAATCTATAAATTACATTTTCTTCTATCCCATAATTACAGTATACAAATTACTTTAAACCTAATTTTTTATATGAATTTTATGCACTATATAAATTACATTTGTTCTATCCCATGAGGACAGAATAAATTTACCTTTGAACCTGGTCTTTTCTATGAATTGTATACAATATATGAATTAATTTTTGTTTTCTTCCATAATTCCAGAATAAAAATTACCTTTGAACTTGATCTTTTATGCAAATTTTATTCAATATATAAATTACTTTTTTTTCTATTCCATAATTACAGAATACAAATTACTTTGAACCTAAACTTTTATAGAATTTTATGTAATATATAAAGTATTTCATTGTTCTATTCCATTATTACAGAAAAACTTTACCTGTGAACCTGATCTTGTTTATGAATTGTATACAATATATAAATTGCTATTTCTTCTATTCCACAATTACAGAATATAAATTATCTTTGAACCTGATTTTTTATATGAATTGTATACAATATCCAAATTAATTTTTGTTCTATTCTGTAATTACGGGATGCAAATTATCTTTGAATCTAATCTTTTATATGACTTTTATAAATATATAAATTAATTTTTGTTCTATTTGATAATGACAGAATACAAATTACCTTTAAACCTGATTTTTTATATTAATTGTACACAATATATAAATTAATTTTTGTTCTATTCCATAATTACAGAATACTAATTACCTTTGAAACTGATCATATATATGAATTGTAAACAAAATATAAATTACTTTTTGTTCTATCCCATAATTACAGAATACAAATACCTTTGAACCTGATCTTTTATATGAATTGTTTACAATATATAAATTAATTTTTGTTTTATTTGATGATTACACTGTACAAAATAACTTTGATACTGAATAGTTATTGAAATGCTGATACCTATCAGATGAAAATCTGTAGACCACATGTTCTCAACCATTTTTTTAATCTATCAACCACTTTTACTTTTATTTTTTTGGTTGACACCCCCATAACAATTTGATGAAAAAAAAAGCTTATTTTATCTTTTACTAATAGGTAAATTTAGAAATTGTACTATTGAATTAGTAAATTTATAATATATTGTATATGCTTTATTTTTAAGTAAATCTAATTTATTGAAAATAAAATTGTATTTACCAAGTAAATTCTATGGAGCATTAATGTACACTAGTAAAATAACTCGTAATAAATCATTTTAAATTGGGACCCAGTCAATGTAATGTAATCGCTGCTGTCGACATACAATAAAAAGCCTGGTGCAGTAGGATTAAATTATTTTATTTCCTTGTTATAAATTTAAAAATAAATTATAAAAACAAGATTTTCATGAAGATAATTCCCTTTCCAAATTCAAGAGAATTTCCTCAAAGGAAAGATCCAATGTCCTTAGACTCTGAATCATATAAACTTTTCTCTTTGAATAAATAAAAAGTACATTTTCATGTACAAGACAGGAAATTCTACTGTAAATGATGCACAAATGTTTTAGATTATTTACATGCAGATCAACCAGATGCACAAGAGAGAAGAACCAGAGAAGAAACGTATGCTTATATTGGTATATAAATGTACTATTAATTTGTATATTATTATATATTATAGTACATTATTATTGCTATGTAAATGTGCTTATGTTGAGTTTTTTCTCTTTCTGAAATTGTTTCTGTCATTGGGAGTCACTTAGAAACTAGGCAAAAATCATTTATTGATCATTAACTGATGCAAATTACCAAGTGAAAAACATTTACTAGAAATAATTGTTATATTTAATCCTCATTTTCAAATAAAGCTATCCCCCAGTTTACACTCTTTTCCCATTTATTGAACAGGAGTAGAGGTTTATCCCTTGTTTCCTGTTTACGATTGCATTTACAATTCCTTCTAAATTTATCTCATTCTCTTTCACTCCAGTTGCTCCTTACATCTTAGTGGCATTATTGCCTTACTTAAGGTTAATGATTAAAAAAAGAAAAGAAAACAAGAAATGCAAAACAGATATAAGAACCTGATAAACTATTTATTAAAAATACTTTTCTTTAAACAAATGCAAACACATACACCAACATTGATTTATATATTGATAATTTGCAGGCGTTCAAATGTCTATTGTGCTAATATCTTAATTTCTTAAGCATTGCTTAATGAACAATTAATAATTGTGACTATAGAATGTTAACATTTATGAATAATGGGAGAACATGACTCTCCACAACTTCTTGTTACTCTCAGTAGTATTTTACCTTTTATCAGCCCTCTTTGTCCTCTTGGTTCACACAGTCATTAAGTAGCCTATTCACTATTTATTCCTTCTTTTCATGCCTTCACTATATCTTGTGAGTGTCAATTTCTCCAAGCCCTCTTTCTTCATTATATATCCAAGAAATGTCAACTGTCTCTTTCTGATTGTAAATATACATTTCTTTGTTGTTCCTATTTTCCTTTCTCATTATTCTCATGTTTTGTCCATGTCATTTCAAATCTCTTCTTTGTCTGTGAGGAAAATGTCCAGCATTCACTGCCATAAAAGAGATTAGATTTTATCACCATATTTATTACAATGTTTCGGCCGTTGTATGCTCCGGTCTTCTTTAGGTGGTTGGAATGTCGAACTGAACCCTTTATTTCACTCACTGGGATAGACTGTTCTAGTTCCATGTGCCATGTTAAATGGATTTCAGTTATCAGTTATCTCCTGTTAATCCCCCTCTGAAGGACACATGGCACAGTGGATAAAGGCGTCAGTTAGATCCAGTGACAGGACCTAAACAGTGTGAGTTCAATACCTGGTTAAGGCAGTGGAGAATAGTTCAAATAATGTAAATCGTGTACATAATACCTCATCTGAGAAATATAGACAGGTACGTAGTCAGGATCAAGACAATGCAAACGTTCCTTTCCTTAGATATACATTATGTGCTATGCTAGGGCTACATACAGTTTTGAATTCAGAGTTACTTTCTCCTAGACATGTTGCCATCCAATGCTATAGAACCCAGTCTATCCTGCGTTTTGCCCATAGCTGGTGGGGAGAAGAAGAGGATACATACCTTTCCCAAGGGTATTAGCATGTAATTGAATGTAATGGATCAGACTGGAATTCGAACTTGGATCTCCGATTTCTCAATCCAAGCCGCTATACATTACTCCACCATGCCTGCTTAATACTTTCCTTAGTTTCCAGAAGGCATCTTTCATTATTCCCATGTATCTGTGGATTTCTATGTCATACTTTTTGTCGCTTGTTACTACATTATACAGATAGTTAAATTTTTTTACCTGCTTGATTTTTATTTCCTAAATCTTTTGATGAGAACCAAGCAGTCTGTCTGGTTAGGGTTACAGTTAATAGATAGTCTTTTCTTCTTGCTTTCCTTTACTAAAAATTCTTTCAACCTTCTTTCTGAGTCTACTATCAAAACTATTTCATTTTATTTATGCTCATGAGATGGAATGAGACAAAAATCCAGAAAATGCAAAAAAATAATGTCCAAGAAAATAATTAAGAATTTAAAGTGTGAGTCTCATGTATACATGAGAATAGAGACGTGCTTGTCAAGATCACTGAACATTTCCCTTTTGAGACCAACTCAAGGGCCAGGAAGCACAGGAGCAAGGGATTGAGGAATTGGGGAGCTGAGTTCGAATTCCAGTCAAATTCATTACAATTATGGGTATAAATAGCAGTCCAGACTGGGTTCTATGGCCTTGGCTGGCAACCAGTCTAGGAGAAGGAAAACTCTGAATTCAAACCAGCCTGGAGAGGGTTGGGCTCCATCAAGCTATCTTGCCCTAGACACACTACATCTGCTGTGGCTACAGTACATGTGGTGCCTCTACAACTTTAATGAGTTACAGAACTTGTGATTATGATCAGGATAATGATGCAGCAATGATTAACTATAGTCGGGAGAGTAACTACCTGTGAAGACATCCCACTGGAACTGAGTGTAATAAAAGGAGAACCACAAAGGAATAGATTTTTTATTAGCTGCCAATCTATCTCTTATATATTACACAAGTTAACAGTGTTTGCTTAATGGAGTAAATTAATTTACAGATTAATATTTATCAAATTTTAAAAAATAACTGTTTTGCTAACTCATTTCAAATGCAGTTTTTTGTTATCTTTATAAATAATTGTTTATGATACTACTACATCTAAAACAATAACAGACTTAGTTAATACTAAACAAAACAATAAGCTAAAACCTGAAGGAGGAATTTATTCCATTGCCTGTAATAATTGTCACAAAAAAAACATAGGAGAAACCACAAGAAATCTAAATAAAAGATTGTATGAACACAAAAGAGACATTTTACAAAATAATACATCAATGTATTGGTTGCCCACTGTAACAAGACTAACCACAGTTTTGACATAAAAAATGCTACTCTGATCAAAAGAGAAAATAATTCACTATGATGTAAATGTCTAGAGAGTCCCTTAATCGCAAGGTCATCTACAGTAAATTTGTGCCCAATTTCTTACATTTCACTATTCCTGGCAGATCTTCTAATATCACAGGGTGGAAAAAAGTGATAGAAAGAAAAGGAAAAAAACTCCAAATGAATTCAGCTAGATAAAAAAAAATAAAAATTCTAAAATTCCCAGCTCCCCTCTATCGTACACATATATAGTCCTACCAACATAAGAAATTTAGTTCAATGAAGTCCTGAAGGACAAAATGTGTCACAAATAAACTTTTTCCACTTTGTCATACAATTTCCCCAATACTTAGTTATATAAAAGAAGCAATTTTTCCCCCACAAAATGGTAACCACCTTAGCATTTGGAACACAGCTTGGGATTAAATGGAAGTAAGCAATGTATAAAAGGAAGTAAGCTGATAATTTTGAAAATGTAATAAAGCTAATTTTTCAGTTATGAAATATATTGTTTTGTTCATAAAAATAATAGGTTACTTGATTTGTTTGGTTTTATAATGGATGTTTGTTTTTTTAAAAAAAGGAACCACTAGGACATCAACGAGTGTGGAAGAATTAGAAAATAGAAATTTTACTAAAGAGCAAAAACAAAAAGAAGAGTAATGAGGAGGACAGTAGAAAGTGGTTGATATTGCATTTAAAATTTTGAAGCTTAAAGCTTAGAAGAGATGGTTACATTTAGCTAGTTCAATAGTAAAATGGCGAGACCTAATTGCCAATCTAGTAGCACACTTAAATTCATGTAGTTGAGGCACCAAGGAAAAAAGCTCATCAAAACAGTTGCAATGAAAATATTTGTAGAAAAGACAGAGGGAAGCCACTTGGCATCAGTGAAAGTGACTGAAGTTGAGACTCCAAATCCAAAATGTAAATCCATTATAGAGCCTTCTTTGGATTTTGTCAAGAATTATGAGATGAGTCACAGGAGCACCAGGCCAGATATGGCAGCAGTATTCAATGCAGGGATGAATGGTAAATTTATAAATGTGCAAGATGGATTCTGAAAAGAAAAGTTTTCTGTCATGTTACCGTAACCTAACTTTCCTAGCAGTAGACCTAGCAACTGATTCAATTTCATGTCAGTGGAAAACCTGACCCCAAGAAGGTGCAAAGTGTTGCTCTCCTGAGTTTAGTGTCAGCCGTGATGATAACAGGCAGAGGTTGGGTTATCTGTGGTGATTTATTTGGCTGTCCAAATCTGGGTTTATTTAAATAAGAGCTCCTCTCTTTTAAGAATTTAAGTACAACGTTTTTAACATTTATCTTCAGACTCTATTTATCACTTATACGACTTAGTTATATGATGTCCCTACAAGTTTTGGTAGTGACAAACTTATAATTTTTACCAATTCCAAATATCTAAGTAAAAAGAAAAAATGTTATGAATATTTTTTTTTTACTTTATTATTAGCAGATAAGATACAGGATTTACTTCCATACAAGTAATTTACAAAAACTAAGCAGCAATAATGTTCTATGACAAAATGGCTTCAGAAATGAAAATGAGGCCATGAAAACAAACATGTTTTAAAAGGCCATAAAATGTTCTTCAATTTTTGAATAAAATATTATGGCAAAAAATTATATTAAAGCAAATACAGTAGAAACCGTCATATTCAGGCGTCAGGGGATAATGTAGCATGTGTAATATAACTATAACTTAACAAAACACAAGAACTTATCGTTATATATGAACAATTAAGTGTCTCATGAAAGCAAATATTAATTTGTAATGTTTAAGCTTAATAAATTTTATTTTCAATTGTTTTTCTTATTTATTTTCTAATTTCACTTAGTTTTCACTGTTCTATTTGGTTTTTAAAGTAGGGCATTTCTGCAAATGATGTGCACTTGTACATTCTATACTAATGAACAAAGATTATTTTTCTCCATGAATTTGATGACCTCATCAATAGCTTTCTGCTAAGTCCCAGTTTTCTTCATCATCCTTCATATTTTCCCCATTATCAGAAGAATTTGATTCTTCCTCTATTTCTTGACAATCCAAATCATTATGAAGCAATTCTACCATTGAATTATTTTGTAATTCATTAGCGTCTTCATTTACCCATTCTTTTAAGTCATCCAAAGTGAGAGTATTCAGTGGACCATCTTCAAGTGCAAGTGTTAGCGTTTCGTTCAGATTCTGCAATCCTTCTTAGTTAATTAGCAAATTCAATGAATTAGAAGCTTTATCCAATAATTTCTAATTTCTGACGCAACGCGAAAGAATTTCTTTTCCTTTTTCTTGCAGTTGAATTTTTTTCCATGCAATACATTATGGGTTGAGAAATTTCAATTTACTAACAATTATCTGCAACGAAAAGAAAAATAATAGAATGTAGCATATTCCTACAACATCTAAATGCAACATTGAGAAATTTGGAAGACATTCAGATATAAGGATGTTGCAACCACCTGAGGAAAGCCGAAGCATACAACGGCCGAAACGTTGTGATAAATATGGCAACAAAGATGAGGTTGATAGTCCGAGCAATGTAAATAGTGTACATAATACCTCATCTCAGAAATATAGACAGATACATAAGGATGTTTGTATATGAAGACATTCGGATATGAAGTTGTTGATGATGTTCAGATATGAATATATTTGGATATAAGAATTTCTACTGTAATTATCATTTTAAAGTCTGTGTATTCATATCTTTTTATATCTGCATGTGTGGAGTGAATGTATGTGTGTGAGTATTTAGAAAATGATACAATAGTGAAAAAAAACATTTATCAATAAAAAGTAATACAAAAAATAGTCCTGAGTTAAGCCTTCTCCTATCCACCTTTTGGCCAGGTGAGACATTTTTGTATTAAAACAAATTAAATATTACTTTTCTCTATGGTAACTAGACATTATGAATTCAAGCACAGAACTAGATTGATGGCAAGATTCCATCATTTTACAGTTGAAATTACAAGATATAACTGTAATTTCTTTAACAGTTTCTTTTATCACACTTCTTGCTTGTGGAACTCTCTTCCAGTTTCTTGCTTCACAGTCAACTTTGACCTTAAAAAGTTAAATGCAATGTCAGTCATTATCTTCCGTTTTCTTAATTCTTGTTCTTTTATAGTCCTCTCTCCTTAATAGTATATTTTATTCACATTTTCTAACACTCAGTAACACTTTGAGTCTTAGTGCCTTTATTGCCTTTCTTGGAGTGAAATGATTAAATAAATGATCTCATTATTTTATCATTGAAATGGTTATATGCAACTGCAATTCATTTGCTAACAGTTTCTTCTCTCATACGTTGTCTCCCTTGTAGAACTCTCTTCCGGCCTCTTCCATTTTTATTCCTGCTTTTTATTGATTCCTACCTATAATATTTTCTTCTTTTTCTAATATTCTTTCTCTCCCAGTAACCTAATTGCATCTTAGTGGCTTTGTTTCCTTGTTTGGGGTAAAATTATTAAAAAGAAAATAAAAATATGTAAGTGTATCTAAGTGTGTATAAGTCTGTTTAAAAAGATACTATATTGAAAAAAATTATGAATAAAAAGTAATTAATACAAAAAAAAATTGCCCTGATTTAAGTTTACCTAATAAGAATCCAAACTCAAGCAAAGCATATAAAATCAAAGAACATGATCTGAAAAAGAACAATGCCATTCACACCATATAATACATATTTTTCATTCTGCCATTTTGTCTTTTTTTCTAGAAAGCATCAAGGCTATCACGTTTTATTTTATGTCCTTGTCAGATTTGTTTTTCTTATTTCTTAGGGTTTTAACTTTGTAGTTTTAAAACAGTTCATTGTTTTTTGTTTTTTTTATCTGTTGAAATGAATATCTAAAGCCCAAGACAGAGAATGTGGCACCCCACAAGATAAAGATGGAGGATTTCTTGTCCAAAGGTAATCAGTAAATCTTTATTCAATACATGAAGTGGGCGGGATTTCTTTCTTCTGATTACACCACAAATAATTAAGTAGAAAGAAAGAAAATGGCAAACACATGTTTATTATAAGTTGGTTGGACAAAGAAAAGAGAGAAAACAAAAAAACTTGAGAAGAAATAAGCACCTATAACAACGTACAAATAGCGATCTTAATCTATTGCAATGAAGATATTTGATGCCTACAAACACACATATATATATACACACACACACACACACACATATATATACATACATAGACCCACATATATACATACACAGACACATACATACACACAAATATATACAAATACACACCTACATACACACACACACACATATATATATATACATAGACACACATATATACATACACAGACACATACATACACACAAATATATACAAATACACACTTACATACACATACATATATATGTACACACACACACAGATATACACAGAGGTACACATACATACATGTGTGTGTAGGGTTCCATGTGCATGCGCGTGCGCGTGTGTGTGTGTGTGCCCATCCAAGAAGCACTTCCAAAATAAAAACAATCTTTGGTAAGATTTTAATGTGTCATTTTTATTTAATTTTAACATACGTCTAAATCAGTGACTGTGTGGCTTCAAAAAAAAAGATTACTTCCATGAATCCTGACTTAAATCCTATTGAAAATCTATGGCAAGAATTGAAAGTTCAAATAAATCGTTGGTCACCAAAAAACCTTCAGGAATTAGAACATGTAACCACTAAAGAATGAAAGAAAATCCCAGAAAAGATTTGTTCAATTCTCATCAAAAACTTTAGAAAACGATTGCTGCAAAGTATAAAGATGAGAGTCCATCGCATTGAGACTTAATACTGTGAATACATTACAAATAATTTTGGAATAATATACCTGTGAAATTTGTTCAATCTTTCTATTTTTCATACATTACAAATAATTTTGTCTTTTTCTATTTGGAATAATTTACCTGGGAAATTTGTTCAATCTTTCTATTTTTCATACATTACAAATAATTTTGTCTTTTTCTATTTGGAATAATTTACCTGTGAAATTTGTTCAATCTTTCTATTTTTCATACATTACAAATAATTTTGTCTTTTTCTATTTGGAATAATTTACCTGTGAAATTTGTTCAATCTTTTTATTTTTCATACATTACAAATAATTTTGTCTTTTTCTATTTGGAATAATTTACCTGTGAAATTTGTTCAATCTTTCTATTCTTCATACATTACAAATAATTTTGACTTTTTCTATTTGGAATAATTTACCTGTGGAATTTGTTCAATCTTTCTATTTTTCATACATTACAAATAATTTTGTCTTTTTCTATTTGGAATAATTTACCTGGGAAATTTGTTCAATCTTTCTATTTTTCATACATTACAAATAATTTTGTCTTTTTCTATTTGGAATAATTTACCTGTGAAATTTGTAGTATTTAACCTTTTCTTCTGAAAATTGAGTTTTATATTCTTTTTTGTGCTTATTAACATATAAGTGACCTTGCATCATATGGACATTGGATTCTGAGAAATGGATAAAAATATTCAAAATTGAGGGATGTATGAATAATTTCGTCGTTGACTGTAGGGATTGTTGTTTGTTCAATTTTGTCACTATTATGAATTTACTGTATATACAGATGTTGCTCCCTAAAAAACAACTAAAATAATTTTAAATAAATGCATGATGGAATGTACTATAATTCTTCTTTACCAAAAAATGTTCTGGTAATTAAACCTTACCTCACTTCTATTAAAAAAGTACCAGTCATATAATTTGTGCTAATACTGTAAGTGTTTCTTCATGGTTAGTGAGAAGGTCACATAAAGATAACATTATAATTTTGATTTTTGGGGTTGTGATCTGTGTATTTTTTTCGTAAATATTCCATGCTGAAATCTGGATTCATACAAATATGGTATATCAGTACAGTGTAACCCGGATATAAGAGACCCTGATATAAGAGAAACCCTGATATAAGAGAGGTTTTCTCTGGTCCCAAATTAGAGCCATACTTACCTAAACAAAACAGACCAAACCCGGATATAAGATAAACCCGGATATAAGAGACTTCTTCTCTGGTTCCGCCAACTCTCTTATATCCGGCTTACACTGCATAACAAAATGGCTTTGCAATTGTCCTGTACCTACGAAGAAGATATTTATGAAGATATATTCTAATAAATCAACATAAATATCTCAGCTTATTTGTCATCGTCAGTTTTATATTCAAGAATTTAATTTCTTCTTTGCTGATCGCTTCCTTTACGATGATGATTTTGCTGACTAACTTCACTGCCAATGTGTGGGTTCAAGACTAGAAGAGGCCAGCATCAACAAAATCTGCTCCCATCATCCATTCCATGTCACCATTTGGCTTTGCGAGAGTTGGTTGGAGTTGAAAGAAAATCAGAAAAGTGCCAAATGTGAAACTCAACTTGCCAGGAAGTGAGCCATACACTTTCTTGAGCTTCCTCTGCAAAACATATGGAATGAGCCACATGGAATATAATTATGTAGCATTGACTGTTATAATTTCAAGTAATGCCTTCTGTAGCACATCTGTCATGTATAGCACTCTTCATCCACTGGTTAACCATTCAGATCTGTTGTAATCACCATCTGCTTGTCCCACCACTGGAGTCTTTGGAAATTGTCATGCTTTGTCTGGGCTCCTGCTTTCAATGATCCAAGCTATGGGTATCCCTACCAAGAGTTTAGAACTCCCAACGACATCGCTCTCAAAATCATTGGATCATGCAAGCCCTTACATCATGTATAACCCTCTTCAACTGGGTCTTTGGGGTTGATTTTGCTTAGTCTGGATTTAACCAACAAAAGTGGCACTACCAGGAGGTTAGAACTCCTGATGGCATCGCTCTCAGAATTATTGAACCATACAAGCCCCTCCATCCCAAGAAAGACAGACCATCAGAAGTACAGGCTACTATTAGTAACTTAAAAAGTCCTCCTTTGTTTCTTTGTGGTGTGCAAGGTGTGTTCCAAAAGAGTTCCTTAAGGGCCAATAACCTTCATCCACCAGGGAGTTCCTCACGGGCTATCAATCATTATTATTATATTCTCCCTTTTTATTTTTATTTGGTTACAAGTCCAGATGCTGGGAGGTTATTACTAATCGGGAAGACCTATGAAGTACTGAACAGTCAGCTTTAGTTAGTGAAGGGGTGGGTGCATCAAGTTCAGCTGACTCGGATGAGGACTGTTCATGACTATTAATATCTTCATTTTCAGCTGTAGATTCAATGCAATTAGTCCTTTCTATCAGTGCTGAAGGGACCTCAAAGGCTTGAGTTCTGTACACATTCTACATAAACATACTTCCTTTACTTCTTCTGTTGAGAAGGGTAAGTACTTAGTCCATACAAAATGGAGCATTCATGTAGTTCCAGGATGACATAGTCCTTGATGTAGATTACTAAAGGTTAATGAAAACACTGAAGCATAAAATGCTTTAGTAAGTGTGTCAGGAGGAACATTGTCTTTTTCAGACTGATATCTTATTGAGTAACTACAAGCAGACAGCAGGCAGAATTTGCCATTCTAAAATTTTATTGTTTTTAATTTTTGTCCTCTTTGGGTTATCAAGCATGAATGACACTGGACATTAGTCTGTAATCAAGGTAAAAATGTCTTGCAAGGAGATTATTCAACTTCCTAACAGCCTCAATTATTGCTGTTGCTTCTTTTTCTATGGAAGGATAATGCAATTCCCTCTCCCTACAGGGTCCGTGGCATAAAAGCCACTGGTCTACCTCTCTGGCTTAGAGTAACTGCCACTGCCACATCTGAAGCATCACACTCAACAACAAAGAATAATTCTTCATCTATATCTTTCACAGTGGCATTCTTCAGCTGTTTCTTTAAAGTTTTAAATGCTTTAAGAGCTGTTGCATTCAGTGGAAAAGTCTTGTTTTTAATCAGTGGTTGGATTATGTCAGAGAACTTTGGTATCCATTTAGCGTAGTATGCAAACATACCAACAGCTCTTCTTAAGGAATTCAGGGTTGTTGGCACGGGTAAGACTTGGATTGGCTAAAGTTTTTCTGAGTCAGGTTTAATTATCCTATTACCTACTCAGTAGCCAAGGATATTAAGGGGGGATACAGAAGACACTGTTTTTCTCTCATTCAGTGCAAGATTTGTAGCTCTTTTAACATATGTTCTTCTCGGTTTCTCCCTGCGACATGTATGTTGTCAAGGTAAAGAAAGGTGTCTCTTAACGTTTGTTCTTGGATAAGTTTGTCCATTTCCCATGGCTGTATGGGTGCTTGGGTTGAGGTCCAGTTTTGGTGGTTTAAATATTTTCTCCATGTTGTCAGGTACGAGACAATATCAACAGGATAAATATGATAAAAATTAGTTCATTAGATTATAATGAAAATAACCAACATGTTATATCTCGTGCAAGATATAATAAACAAAGTAAACCCGAGTGTAGGTTCAATAATAACTTTATAATTGGATGTAGTACAGAGACAGAGTCGAGAGTATGCTAACCTCAATAGGTGTTACAAACGAAGTCGCTCCTACAAAGGAAGTCGCTCCTACAAAGGAAGTTGCTCACGATCACCTGCTGTGGTCGCACTTTATCGGCAAACCGTCCGTCCATTATCGTGAATGGGGAAGTTGGGTTATACCATCACAACACAACAATTATTACAATTTAAAAAGTTATAATAAACTAATTTTACAATCTACTGTTAGTGACTTAAAAAGTTTGCCTTTGTTTCTTCATGGCACACAGGGATTGTGTTGGAGTCCAGGAGAGTTCCTTAAGGGCCAGTAACCTTCGTTCCCCAGGGAATACTTCAAGGGCTATCTATCATTATTATTACAGGTACACACAGCTTTTTTTGTAATTTTGTAAAAAAATTAACTGTTAATTTTTCTATTTATTAAGAGGACTAGTGCAAGAATCCGACCCCCAATCTATGATATAGTCATCCCAACTCTACTACATCTCAATTTTCCTAAGATATTAGTCATATAAATTACAAACTTTATTGTAACCTAATTATGTACAATACATGCAATGTAGGTGAATAATTCAACTTGAAAAATTGAAAATAAATATAATGTATCTAAATACAAATTAGAGACATGTCATAATAGATCATCCCATCTTAAATAAATCAACAATGTTTTGTAGCAATTTTTAGCATCAACTTGAAACTTTTCTTGTTAAAAAATTGAATAATTTTAACACATTTAGCATCATTGATAAAAAATAGTGAATTTTATATAGTGTTCTTTCAAGACTTAGCATGAGTAAAAAGGAGGCACTAGGATGACATCAAAACACGCAAATATGTTTCATCCTTTAATAGTCAGTTGTGCTTAGTTTAATTTGTAATGTATAAAAATATAGGCTGCAAAAACAAATGTAGATAAGATAGGGTCAAAAAGCAATGGCTTGAGCCCCCCTCCACTCAGTGGGTATTATGCACCAGCCATATTTATTTAATATAATTTAGATAATTGAAGCAATCTTACTGACATTCTGCTTTATATGTCACTGGGCCATTTTTTTACTTAATGTAAAGAATGAGAAAAGACAAACTTGAAACAAGATCTTTGTTCTTCCTCTTCCTCCAAAGGTAAAGTACTTAGCAGAATTAGGATCGGTTATTCCGAATAAAACTCCAAAAAATTCAATCTTTTTAAGAATAACAATAAAATCAGTCTGGTGAAATTCTAAACACAGAAAAAAGAATCCTATAAATTGAGTAGCTTAAAAGTGAAAATGCAAAAAATTACTCAGATGATGGAAGAACAAAGCTTATTTCATGTCAGATTACAGAAGCCATGTCAAATAGCATCAGTAATCTCTTGCCTTTGAGCCTTGATCCGAAGGAGCCAAGAATATTGTCAAGAAGCCTTAATAAAAAGAAGATAACAGTCGTTAATGATAACTGTTTGATGAAAGACACTGGTGTGTGTTGAAGCAAATGTGGTTTTCTGAAAAGCATAAAAAGTGTCTGGAAACAAGTAGGCTATCAGGAATTTGTAGAAGGGAAGCTGAGGGGTAGATTACCAGCCAGAAAGCTTCAAGCAGAATGACTAATCAAGTTTAGTAATGGGTAAGATAAGTTATTATCTATCCCCCCCACCCAGTGTAAGGATATCACATCTCGGTCATTAATAAAGGGCTTTTTATAGTTTCTTTACTTGAATTTATGTACTGTGGTACTTTTTCTACTGATGCTTTATGTGCACACACACACCTGTACAAACACATACAAAGACACACACACATACACACACACACACAGACATATATATATATATAAAAAGTAAGTAGCACCATTTATATGCAGTATATATATATATATGTGTATGTGTGTGTGTGTGTGTGTGCATGTATGTCTGTGTGTGTGCAGTTTATATATATATATATATATATATATGAAGAAATATAGTCTTAAAGTGTGCTATATTTATGGGATAAAGTGCTCAATATCAGAGATAGAGCATGTGAATATAAAGTGAACATAGAAGTCAACACTTAGAGGCGACAGTCTGTTTCATGCTAGTGCAATCAGGTCAGGTTGCCTGACGATTGCACTAGCATGAAACAGACTGTCGCCTCTAAGTGTTGACTTCTATGTTCACTTTTATATATATATATATATATATATATATATATTATAAATTAATAGATTTAAAAATATGATTTTACCGCTACACAGTGATAACCATGATTCAGAAATGGAAGCTAAAGAGGGCTTTAGCTTCCATTTCTGAAACATGGTTATCACTGTGTAGCGGTAAAACCATATTTTAAATCTATTAATTTATAATATTAATGCTCTGTAAATTTAAATTTACATAGAGCACTATTGTGTAAAAATAAAAATATCTATAAGAACACCGGATTTTATATCTTACTGTTCTTTCCTTTTTATTTATATATACATATATATATATATATATATATATATATATATATATATATATTCAAAGTGCTTATGACACAAAGCATATTGCTGATCAAGTGAGGCTGAATAGTGCCTGTAAGTGAAATCCTCCTTGTAATAGATTCTCAAAATTTTATATCTATTCAGTTTAGTAAACAAATTTCAACAATCCAGTTACTAAAGAAGTAAAGATTTTTTTTAAATTCATTAATGTGACAGATTTTTATCATCCTAAAATAATATTTTTAAATGGTATATTTATTTTCATCTACCAACCTGAATATTCGAGAAGTTTTATTAAAGAAAAATATGCAGAGGGCAAATATAAATATATATATATATATATATATATATACATATATATATATATATATATATATATATATATATATATATATGTATATATATATATATATATATATGTATATATATATATATATATATATATATATATATATGTATGTATGTGTGTGTATATATATATATATATATATATATGTATATATATATATACATATATATATATATGTATGTATGCATGTATGTGTGTATATATATATATATATATATATATATGTGTGTGTGTATGTGTGTGTGTATGTATATATATATATATATATAAAATAGTGCAGTATATATATTATATTATAAAGAGGTAATCATACAAAGAATTAATCAGTAAAGTTAATGTAATTAATGGCGAAATCACTTCACTAACAAATTTAATAAAGCATTAACCTACTAACCATTCGTTGAATGACACGATCCTTATGTTTAAAATATTACGTAACTGATATTAAATAACACATTCATAAAAATAACATCTTTCGATCCACAATGCATTTATTTCATCTTGGATTTTACTTGAAATGGAAAAAATATTAAAGCCTGATGATGAAAATGTAAAAATTTTCAAAAGTACTAGCACCAGAACATCAAATCCATCTTACAATTTTAAGCATAACGATTGCATCATTCAATGAATGGTTAGTAAGTTAATGCTTTATTAAATTTGTTAGCAAAAAGATTTCGCCATTAATTACATGAACTTTACTGATTAATTCTTTATATGATTACCTCTTTATAATATATTTTGGACTCTCCCGTCGTATTCGACATATGAGGGTCAAGCAGCTCAGTTCCTAGGAACCGACAGCCCAGACACCAGCACATATGATTTGATTATAGTGGTGAAGGCTTTGTGCAGAACCAACCACACTTTTTGAAGGGATTAATACAGGGACCTGGTGCACTACGTGCCACAAGGTCCCCCAAACGACTCTCTGCAGGTTTTGAATTCAGAGTTGTCCTTCTCCTAGACCAGTTGCCATCCAAGACTATAGAACCCAGTCTGTCCTGCTATTTACCCATAGCTCGAGGGAGAAGAAAAGGATTCATACTTTTCCCAAGGGTATTTCACATAAGTGAATGTAATGGATTCAACTGGAATTTGAACCTGGCTCTCCAATAATTATGCTCAAAGTTTGGGTAAATTAGTCTGGCTAAATTAGTTTGGGTAAATTAGTAAATTGGTACATTAGTCCCTATCAACTTGTAGATAACACCAAAATATTCTATTCAACATCACCCAATGCAGGGAAAGACTCGAAACCCTAGAATCTATTATTATAATAAACAGTCCACACTAAATAAAGTATCATTCACCACAGGAGAAGGTATGCTAGAGTGCATATGATATATTTAATATTAATATATTGCATAGGCACATGGTCAAGTGGTTGGGACATTCATTTTCTGACTATGAGACCCGTGTTTGGATCTCACCACAGTTGATTTTTCAGGAAGATGACTTAATGATGTTATCAGCTTGGAGAGGTGATCCCAGCATGCAGCACTTTTGGAAAGTGTCTGAAAATGATACCATGCATTAACCCAAAGCTTGAGATTGGGTTGACTGAACCACTTTGGGAGCCGTTGATGATGGTTGCTAGAACAAAATGTCTGAAAAGTTTTGTGCATAATGGCCTTGTTTAGACTGTCGAAACACGCCAGATAATGCACTCTCTCCCACAAACTGTAACTAAGGTCCACTCAGCATAGTTTCACTATAAACCACAGGTGGCTTCTGTGGGTGTTGCGTAAAACACAAATGTGCCTGAGCAGGCATGTGAAACAGGGATCAGTCAACAACCCTAGTAAACAGGCCAGACATTATATTTATATTTATATTTAATGCACACACATATATATATATATACATATATATATATATATATAAATATATATATATATATATATATATATATATATATATATATATATATACATATATATATATATATATATAATATAAGAATTAAGAAAAAATGAATAAATAAATAGATGAATCGAATTTTCTTTTTGCAGACATTTTCCCAACAACTGTTCCACATGATGTCACTCCAGACTATTTCAAACTTTCAGTTTTCCAAAGAATACCAGGATGCAGACAAAGAAATTCTAACTTCCACACAGACACCACATCGATTCTTTAAAATGATCGAGATGGTTGAAAGAAGTTGAACAAAATGATAACAAAGTATGAACTTTGGACAGTTTATCCACAATTTTGCATGGTTTACTCAACACCTTATTTGATAATTGGAAAATATAATAAAACATTAAACAGAAAGACCTTTTCAGTTCATTCTAATCAGACTTCTTTTGATTAATACTTACTCTCTAAATATACCTTATTCCTATATATATATAGTCTATCCACCGGAGTTGAATAAGGCTAACATGCTTTGCATTGGTTGAAATAGATCTATACTCATGTGAGGTAATTTGGGATTTTGTTGTATAATATATATATATATATATATATATATATATATATATATATATATATATATATATATTATACAACAAAATATATATATATTTTATACAACAAAATAGATAATCTATCTATATATATCTATATCTATATATATCTATATCTATATATATATACATATAGATAGATAGATAGATAGATAGATAGATAGATAGATAGATGAATTTAATCCCTCTATTGCCTTGCTTGGCTGTAATGATTAAAAAGCAAAAAATCTCTATCCCTCTCTCCCTCTCTATATATATATTTGGTTAAAGCCATACAATTGCATTCAAAATATTTAGATTTATATCAGGTATGTGTAGTCTCGATAGATAGTCCCTACCCTGAATAAAATAGATCAAAAGGTACAAGAAAGGTTTCCTTCTGTGGCACAATATGTACCTAATCCATCAAAATTATGATGGTTACTCTGATTATTATGCATAAAATGCAAAATATTTTATTTTTTTGCAGATTTACTTCATAAAGATCACAAGCTGCCTACTTTGAGTAATTAATGACAGCATGTGCCTTCTATATATATATATATATATATATATATATATATATGTATATATATATATAAAATATATGCCTTATATATATATATAAAATACAACATATGCCTTATACATATATATATATATATATATATATACAGAAGGCATATGTTGCATTTTATATATATATAAAGCATATATTTTATATATATATATATAAGACATATGTTGCATTTTATATATATATATATATATATATATATATATATGCATTTTTTATACATATATATATATATATTTTTATACATATATATATATATATATATATATAAAAGTGTTTCATGCTACATGCTATCGTCAGGCCGTAAGTCTGATGATTGTGTCTAGCATGAAACAGCTTGTCACCTCTGAGTGTCAACTTCAATGTTCACTTTTATATTTATAATTACATACGCTCTATTTCTGATATTGAACACTTTGTCACATAGCACACCTTAAAAGTATTTTTTCTTAATATATATATATATTTTTTTTTTTTCTTAATATATATATATATATATATATATATATATATATATATATATATATCACACATTATGAAATGGACAAAGTCCGACAATTATTGAAAGACATTTTTATGTTTAACATTCTTTTTATAGATATAAGTTTTTAAGTAAATGCTCTGTTTATAATAAATAGTATTAAATAACATTTACCGACCTGAATGTCCGAGAAAATTTCATAGAAAATATTCGTCCTTCAACAGGATTCGAACTGGTATCCTATATGGAACCATCATATAGCCTGACGTGCCTTACCGCTCAGCCACAAAGGATTGTTCGGTTGGCAAGGTTGAATGGTCATCTATGGCTGAAACGGATAAGGCACGTCAGGCTATATCATGGTTCCGTATAACACACAGGTTCGATTCCTGTCAAAGGCCAAATATTTTCTATGAAAATTTCTCGGACATTCAGGCTGGTAAATGTTATAAATACTGCTTATTTTAAAACAGAGCATTTACTTAAATATTTGTATCTATAAAAATAATGTATAAACATAAAAAATGTCTGAAAATATATATATACTTTATTATAGGATATTACATTCAAACATGTAGAAAAATGCTACACAAATGCACTCATGTTTCGATGTGCATCAACACATCTCATACAAGATGTGCCATCTTGTTAGTCAAGATCGGCAGTTCCTACCTGGAATAAAATAGATCAGCTGCTACATTTTTCTTCTGTGACACCTAATCCATCAAAATTATGATGGTTACTTTGATTATCATGCATAAAAAGAAAAATATATTTTTTTTTTGTAGATTTACTTCATAAAAGTCACAAGCTGCCTACCCGGAGTAATTACTGAGGACACGTGCCTGCTATGTATCTATAAAGAGATAGAGAGAGAAAGCTTAATATTAATTGGATGGAATTAATATTTTTTTTAAATTAAATTATTTTCCTATTTTAAATTTGCCTTTTTCTTGTAATATATTACAAACTGATTTTGTAAGAAGTAAAATTCTGCTGAACATCTTAACGTTTAGTGTTTCATGTTTGGTTTTAAAAAAAGAAAGAATAAAAAAGTTTCCCCCTTCAGATACTTGTCTGTAATGGGCTTAGGGTTATTTAATAAAAGATGTTTTCCTCGTCCAGTCTGTCTTCTCTTCACCACACCCAAAACCTTCTTTCTCGGTCAATACCACACCTTATCTAAATAGAGAAAATAAGTGCACCCTATTTATCAATGATTCAAAATACTTTTCTACTTATATTTGTTTCTGTATCTGTTAATTTTTGACACTTTCCTGATAGCAACATGGATTCAGTTCAATGTACAATCTTTTGCTTTTAGTGAACATTACTTTTAAACTTAATTCTTGGATGGTAGTCAAATAAGAACACTTGGTTAGATTGTGTTGCCCATATGGGCTGTTGTGTGCAAACAAGTGATAAAAATACACAACTCTTTGATTCTGTCTTTTTAAAAAGGATTTTTTCATTAATTGCTAAAAGCAAAAGCAAACCATTCATATGACTGTGATCAATGCTTTGAGTCTGGTTCAACTCAATATCTTTATAAACAGCAAACCTTTGATTAAAATGCTTAACTGAGTGAGTGTCAAAGAATGATTAACAAATACAGTTCTTTTTCTTTTTTTGAATTGGTATCACCCCATGCAAGGCAGTAAAGCCACTAAGACAAAAGGGCTTACTGGGGATGGAAATACATATATATATATATATATATATATATATATATATATATATATATATATATATATACTTTATTATAGGATATTACATTCAAACATGTAGAAAAATGCTACACAAATGCACTCATGTTTCGATGTGCATCAACACATCTCATACAAGATGTGCCATCTTGTTAGGTAAGATAGGCAGTTCCTACCTGGAACAGAAACATGAGTGGGAAGAGAAAAGTGTAATCAGGGGGACAGTAAATAGCGATTGTCATTGCATTTAAATTTTTGCAGATTAAAGTTGGCTGAAAAGCATGGAGCTGGAAGCGAGTTCCACATGTTAGAAGTGTGAGAAAAAAACTGTTAGCATAGAATTTACAGTTAGATCTGGCCAGCTCAACTGTAAATAAATTACATCCAGCTAAAAAGTAAAAATAAAATCATCCTTGATGATGTCTAAAATTATAGTCAAAAGCACTCAGAATTAAAAAAAAAAACAACTGGATAGTTTCTACACACTCGGTGTCCAGAAAAAAAAAAACTTGTTCAAACACAAGAAAAATTAAATAAAAAGCTTAATTGCAGTGCCTTGTCTGTCATTGTTAATGAAACATGTGTGTATATACATATATATATATCAGGTATGTGGTGCAGGTTCAATTTATATTACGCAAATCATTCATTCGTATGAATGATTTGCGTAATATATATATATATGTGTGTATATATATATATATATAGAGAGAGAGAGAGACAGAGGGAGAGAGACAGAGAGAGAGAGAGATGTATGAATGTATGTAAATATATATTTGTAAAACCCAGTTAATTAAAAACTGCAGAAAAATTCATTAGATTTAAGTAGTATCTCTAAGATCTCGATTCTGTACAAAAATAAAATTACTAATATCAACGTCAAATATCTACAATAGCATTTATTGAGCAATCAGCAAGATTGTTTTAGATGCAACTCAAAGCTTTGAAAAAGCAGACAACCCATTCTGTGGTATGCTAAAAAAAAATGAAGGCGCACATCCAGAAAATGATTAACAATATTTTCCCTCCTGGAAATCAATATTAAAAATTAGGAAATATATTTATTAACCAATAAAACTTCTAAATTTAATAAATCTAACTTTTAACTTCCTGTGACCTGATTTTTTCCTATCAATCGCATAAATTAAATGAATAAACTAGTCTTCAGTATATTTCAAACAGGATGTAAACAATGCTGATCTCTTAAATGTTTATCTACTGAAAAATTTAATTGAGTGCTAAAGTTCCGTTTGTAAAGTATTTCTTGCTTTTAAAGTATTTTCATAAACGGGTTTGCAGAGTTTATATTACGAATTTACCCAGGCAAAAAATAAACAAAGCTTAGTTGTCAAACCTGTACTTGCACTGATACTTAACTGACTGCCTTCTCAATTTTCCCATGACAGTTGCGTATATACCATTCACTATATGATAACAGTTCATTTCTTTTGTGTTGTACAAGAAATAACATTTTTCATATGTACTTTGTTTGCAATGAACTTTATAACGTATTTACTTCAGCTTAAAAGTAAACAAAACTTATTTTATTCCCACCACCATAAGGTTGCCTCCCTGTGTCTTTTCTATAAATACTTTTATGGTAATTGTTCAGATGAGCTCTTCATTATCATATCTAGACTTTGGAATTTAAGTGCAGTACTAGACTGGTGTCACGATCTCGTCAATTTACAGTTAGATGTAGCCGTAAGTTCTATGCTGAGAGTTTCTTTTCTCGCCCTTCTCACTTGTGGAACTCTCTTCTGGCTCCATGCTTTGCAGCCAATCTTAATCTGCAAAAATTTAAATGTGATGTCAATCGCTATCTACTCGCCTCCTGATTATTCTTTTCTCTTCCTGCTCATTAGTAATGTTTCTGTTCCTAATTCTTCCACACCCAGTAACCCCTTGTGTCTTAGTGACTATACTGCCTTGATTGGAGTGAATTAAAATAAAAAAAATATCTTCTTTTGAATGTTTTAGTAATTTATATAAAATGGGAAATCAGTAAATCCACTTCAAATTCCAGCTTTGTTTGTTCCATTCAATTTTACACTAATACCCATGGGAAAGGCATGAACCTATCTCTTCCCCCCCTCAGATATAGATAAATAGCAGAGTAGACTGGATTTGATAGCCTTGAGTGGTAGTCCTGATTACTCTTCCTGCTCAATAGTAATGTTTCTGTTCCTAATTTTTCCACACAGTAACTATTTGTATCTTAGTGGCTTTACTGCCTTGGGTGGGGTGAAATCAATTAAAAAAATGTTTTATTACTTTTTTCTTTCTTTAGTAACTAGCATAACTAATATTTGCTTTTATTAAACTAGTACTAATTAACTTACAATCAGTACTTATTTCAGAGTCCTCAGATATATTCACCAAATGAAACCTTATCTAACAAAGAGACTGGGCATCTATGGGAACAATAGACTGTAAGCATAACTTGGGTTTTATCATTTGAAAAGACAAGATACTGATATGTTTTATAGGAAAACAGAATGAAAAAAAGTTTTTTTTTCTTAAGCTAGGTATAGAAAGTTACAAAAATAGTGTAAGGTGAATTATTAGATGAGTTAGTCATGCAAGGAAATGTAAGCAAGCTTTTATTAATGTCTTATTTCATGTTCATGTGTAATTTTTTTTAACTTACAATGGAAACCAGGTCTTTTTTCAAACCGTTTATCTTTCCCTAACCTATTTTTTTCAGATAAAAAGAAATAATAAATAATGTCATAACAGATGAATGGTACAAAATTGTAAAGTCAGTAAATCTGATTTTAAATTGTGCTGAGTTTTTATTCAGTTCATGTGCATTTAGCTGGAAATTATGCTCTATCATATGAACATTTAAAATATTTAAGGATATACAGGGTGTCCCAAAAGCCTGGACACATAGGAAACCTCATTAACTATATTTTTTTTACCTCCACAGATTAAACATGGTTTTCTTGAAAGAAGAAAGCACTAACTTTTTTTTTTAGGTGGGAGATGAAAATCACAGATGCGACACACGTGATTGAATGCATAAAGAATGTGGAGTTATTGCATCAAGGCTACATGAATTCCTGCCTGAATATAAATTCTTCACATCAAAATGGTCAAGACATCCATCTCCTCTCTTCGGCACCTTGCTTGTCATAAGACAAAGCGACTTTTTTTCCTCTATTAAATGCAACCTTAAAATTAAAATACACGTATAACTAAAATACACAAACACCAGTACAGAGAAATAAATAAAATTATATGATTTTCATTTACAATTTAACATGATTTTACTGTTATTCCCTTGTCTGTTTTTATTCCTGTGAAAACGAGGCTATCCATGCTTGTATAATGAAAATGACCTCCACACAATGCTTAGTTCAGAAAACTGCATCAATCAGGAATTGTTTCATTGCACATGTCCAAATCATTGTAGTCTTTGGCCAATCAGCAACAAATCCAGAAGATGGAGGCTTATGGTCATATAATATTGAAACACAGGTTCTCATAAGATCACCAAAATTGAGCAACATCAAGCCTGGTCAGTATCATGATGGGTGACTGCTTGTGGCACGTGGAACTAGAACAGTCTACCCCAACAAGACAAATAAAGGGATCAGTTCAACATTCCAACCACCTCAGGAAGGACGGAGTGTACAACGGCCAAAACATTGTAATAAATCTGGCAACAAAGATGAGGACAATAGTCCGAATAATTTAAATAGTGTACATAATAGCTCATCTCAAAAATATAGACAGATACTAAAGGATCGGTACTGACCCAATACACTGAAAATATGGTGATAAATATGGTAACAAAGATGAGGTCAATAGTCTGAATAATGTAAATAGTGTACATAATACCTCATCTCAGAAATATAGACAGCATCTTGTAGCTTGTTATTTTTTTATTACTTTGTTCATCAAGATTTTCTTGCTTTTGTATTTGAGGGAAGTTAGAAAAAGTTTCTTTGTTTTTGTTTTTCTTTTCACTACAAGAGTCAAAATGGATATGGGGAAGTGTGAATGGGCAGAGACTATATCAGAGGTAAAATACATTTTTTGCACTGTTTTTCTTGTCTTCAAAAAAACAAGTTTGGACTTTAAATGAGAAGCAAATCTTCAAAGTATTTTACAATTGAGGTTTACATATTTTTATTTAATTTGAAATGTGACTATTGTATGCAGACTGAACTTTTAATCTTCAGCTTTAAATAAGGACACACATTAAGGATAATAATCAATTGCCTACCTCAAAACTTCAACCTCTGAATACCATTAAATGCATTGCAATCTAGAAATATTTCCAGAGACTTCTCCAGGGATATGACTGAGAATTGTATTCATTCTGTTGTCCAATAAAAAAGAGAGACAACAGATTTCTAAGTTATTCTTTTTTTTTAGTTCTTTACTTACATATTCTGATTGCGGTTGGAAATATTTAAAATTGCAAATTTCTTTAGCAACTTCAGACCATTGTTCGATGGACGGCCAAAGGCAAAAGGCATAAGGCCATGGATGTATGATCAACTGATTCTAAATTATCTCAATCACTTCCAACATTTGCTCAAACCATTCTTGATCTATTCTTACCAGTTTCTCTTGATAAATTCTTTTGGAATCTTGCTGATGTTTTTATTCATCTTTTAGAATGTTCAGAATAAATTTCTCTTCATGAAATTCTTTGGCAATTTCCTGTTTTGGTTGATTTCTTTGATTTCCAAGACATCATTGCAGCTTGATATCTATTTCCCTTTTCTTGTCGCAGGTTTTATCTGGGGTCAGTGGCCCAAAAATAAATTCTCTTTGCCCTACTTTTTCTCTGCTATCGATGTCATTGATTTCTGCATGGATTCCATCCATGAAGCTTTTAAGCAGCAAACACTCAAACAAACACGTTTTCTCTATATCCAATGATATTTCTTTTATTTACTTTCAAAATATTTTTGTTTGTTACTTTTGTAAATGTCTGTTATTTCCAATCTCTCCTCCGAGGAAATTTACTTGAGCTGATACAGTCGTATTCATCGTCACTGATGGCAAATTTACACTTTTTTTTTTACTTATTGCTGGTCAGTGAAGAATTATTTCTTTTTGAATAGTTTGTAATGGAAAACTGTTACCAATATTCCAAAATAAAGAAATTCACGCTTGTGTGGTTTTTTTTTATATATTTCTCTACAGAAAAGCATAACAGAGAAAACGAAAAGTGTGTGTGTGCGTGTGTGTGTATATATATATGTATATATATATATATATATATATATATATATATATATATATATATATATATATATATTTCAAAATAAAAAGAAAAAACAATCAGATTTATAATCCAGAGTTCTTTAACATTTATTTTTAAAAACAGTGTTTAGTACACCATAGAGCATAATAGTATAATTATTATTTAAAAGTATGTATTCATTGCAACAAAAAAATTTGTCCTTTGTGCTCATATGAAAAATTATATATTAAGTTTCTGAAAAATATATATACACTAGCTTAAAAGACACTCTATCAGGCAGTGTTTGAGCTAGCTCCTATGGAGGGCTCTTGATTGGGCCTTCATCACAATAGGTAGGGAGGAGTAGATGCAATAGACAACAATCAACTACAAAAGAACTCAAAATTGATCGCTGCATTTAAGTATTGCATTATAATATCTAAGCTTACCATTTAAAAGCTTAGAGATAATTCTTCTGTCGCCACTTAATTTAAAGACAATTTGATGTACATAGGTACTCATTTCTCATACAAACAATTATTTTTATTTCATGGGTGACTTTTGCAGGATTTCGCAATTTTGTTTGCAAGTTTACTGTTAGCGTACAAAAAAATTATATATATGTGATAAAAGATTTTGTGTGATGAGATTTATCCTTTAGAACTTCATTGGTCGTGTCACACAAAAATTTTTGACTTTGTCATATTTCTTTCTTCTAGAATTGTGTAGATGTGTGCGTGTGTGTGTATATGCAGGCTTGTATCTATTCAAGAGGATAAATATATATATATATATTTATATATATATATATGTATACATTATTACATACATAAATCAACAATAACTATACAATAGCTATATATGTATATATATAAACACAATCGCATATATAGATACATATAGTGTAATGTGTAACATTTCTATAACAGATGAGGTGCCTCTTTGTATATAATTGATATCTATCTTGTCATAGAATTGCTGAAGCCCTTTGGTAAAGATCAAAGGTTAAAAGTGATTGAAGATGGACAGGTATTAAATCATAAGTTATTTTCTTTTATTCATAGCACATAGTTTCACTGGAATTGAGGTCAAGACTTGATTTTATCAAAAGTCTTGGTCTTGATTGAGTTATAGAAAAAGATGTTTTCCTTTAAAAGTGGTTCAACTGGGACTTGGGTTTCCAATTAAAATGTGCACATTCTCATACAAAATTAATCCTTATATTTTCTTGTTACTATTTTGCCATAACAAAATTTATTATATTGATATCTGAAGTGAAATATCTAAGTTTGAATTGCTTCAAACACACCTGCATTTGCAGCAGGTGGTTAAATGTGATATACAGGTAAAGATAGTTTACGTCTTTCCGCTGTGGAAATTTAGTGTTATTTAATACTGTTGTCTTTCTCCTTTACTGTTATTACTTGTGTACGTGTGTCTATGTGCATCTGTATGTATATTTACTTTTGTGCATGCGTGTGTGTCTTTGTGATTTAGTGCTTAGGTGTGCATATGTTGTTTTATGTATATGACTATATGCATTTGTATATATGTGTAAATTTGTGTGTATCTATCTGCATATGTCTGTGTATATGTTTGGGTGCATCTATGCATATTTATAAATGTTTACTTTTGTATGACTATTTGAATGTATGTAGGTATTTATGCATGTGTTTGTGTTATATGTTTGTGTATGCATTTCTCTGTTTTTCTTTTGTATGTATATGTGTGCCTTTGTGTGTGTATATGCTTTTTTTAGTGTTTCTGTATATGTGTTTCCATATACTTCTGTGCTTTTGTATGTGACTTTATGAGAGAATATGAATAAAATAATAAAAATAATAATAAAAAATAAAGAATTTCTTTTTCCCAGAATGCAAAAGGAAAGCAAAAAGGATTTCCTGTCCCAGTGAATTTTATGACCCCATTTCCGGAAAGGAGATGATCATTCTCTTCTCACTTCCCAACCATTGAGTTTGGATGTGTTTGGTAACCGTCCCAATGAAAGGGAGATTCAATTACCCTCACTCAATGTGAAGCTGATTTGAGGTCAGCCATTCTCTATACCTCCACATATTATACCTACGTGCATATATAAACATTGGCCATTTCTAATCAAGTCTTCATTTTATTTATTGTGGACCACCAACATTCAATTTCTGTTAGCTGCACAAAGTCAAATACAACCACAAACTTTCCATTCATGCAAATTACAAAATCAAACAAATTAGACATATTTTCGTCATAGAAAAAAATGGTCTCAAATATTCTGGAACATTATCTTTCCCCATTAATTTTCTGTTACGGCTAAAAATGTAAAAAAAAAAATCATTAATAGAAGAAGGACATAAAGCAGGAAGAATGAGTTTAATCTACCTGGAAAATAGCAGAATAGACTGGATCCTACAGCCTAGATTGGCTACTAGTCTAGAAGAAGGAAAACTCAAAAGCTTTGTTGAGAGGGTTGGGCTCCATCAGGCTATCTTGCCCAGGATACATCCCTGCTGTAACAGATGCAGTACATGTGGTGGATCCACAACACTAATGGTTTATAGAACTTGTGATCTTGTGATAATAAGGTATTGGCTAATATTACCATTATGTGATTTTGAGGCCATCTGTTTGACACTGGCTGATCTGTCAATGATGCTTCCTCATTAGGAAATGGCTAATATTACCATTGTGGCATATTGAGATCTTCTGTTTGATATTGGCTTCTCCGTCAATGAATGGCAACTGTTTTCATGTAAGGAAATGGCTAATATTACTATCATGGCATTTTGATACTTTCTATCTGACACTGGCTGCTTGGCCAGTCAATGCTGAATGTTTCCTGATAATGAAATGGCTAATATTTACATTGTGGCATTTTAGGACATTCTGTTTGACACTGGTTGCTAGGTTAATTAATGCCAAAACATTTCCTTATAAAGCCATGGCTAATGCTACCATTATGGCATTTTGAGATCTTCCATTTGACACTGTCTGCTCGGTCTATGAATGCCAAATTTTTCCCCATAAAAAATGCCATTAGAAAGTGTGTTGAATATTTAAGTGATCACAAATTTTTAAAGTTGTAAATTGTTCAATGAATCAACCATTATTAAAACTTAATTTCACATGCATTCTTTTCTGTAGAATTATAAGAAATGAATATCATTTTACTCTTTTCTTAAAATGACCAAATTTCAATGGGTGTTTGTCTTAGACATAGAAGAATAACTGCAAGATCTCCTAGATGATGTTACAGATGAAAGCAGTAAGAATGGACTAATTATTAAGAGTAAGAAGTCAGAAAGAGTTGACATTTCTTGTAAACATAATGATGATGGGTGGCCTGGAATATATAACACTCATTGGACATAGAAAATAACCAGCAGCAAAACATAGTGAAAAAATCCTTAACAAGCTTTCATGAATGGATATCAGAAGAGAAAATGACACTTACATGACATACTGAAGGAAAAATGGACACAGGGAAACATTGAGCAAACTAAGAAACTTGTGTAAATGGTAGAACAGAGATCAGGGGAGATAAATCTATGGTAGAACAGAGATCAGGAGAGATAAATCGATGGTAGGACAGAGATCAGGGGAGATAAATCTATGGTAGAACAGAGATCAGGGGAGATAAATCTATGGTAGGACAGAGATCAGGAGAGATAAATCTATGGTAGAACAGAGATCAGGAGAGATAAATCGATGGTAGGACAGAGATCAGGGGAGATAAATCTATGGTAGAACAGAGATCAGGGGAGATAAATCTATGGTAGAACAGAGATCAGGGGAGATAAATCTATGGTAGGACAGAGATCAGGAGAGATAAATCGATGGTAGAACAGAGATCAGGAGAGATAAATCGATGGTAGGACAGAGATCAGGGGAGATAAATCTATGGTAGAACAGAGATCAGGGGAGATAAATCTATGGTAGGACAGAGATCAGGAGAGATAAATCTATGGTAGAACAGAGATCAGGAGAGATAAATCGATGGTAGGACAGAGATCAGGGGAGATAAATCTATGGTAGAACAGAGATCAGGGGAGATAAATCTATGGTAGAACAGAGATCAGGGGAGATAAATCTATGGTAGGACAGAGATCAGGAGAGATAAATCGATGGTAGAACAGAGATCAGGAGAGATAAATCGATGGTAGAACAGAGATCAGGAGAGATAAATCGATGGTAGGACAGAGATCAGGGGAGATAAATCTATGGTAGAACAGAGATCAGGGGAGATAAATCTATGGTAGAACAGAGATCAGGGGAGATAAATCTATGGTAGAACAGAGATCAGGGGAGATAAATCTATGGTAGGACAGAGATCAGGGGAGATAAATCGATGGTAGGACAGAGATCAGGGGAGATAAACAAAAGACAAAATTTATGAAGAGCAAAAAAGGACAGTAGATTGTGGCGAGATAATGTCGTTAGAAATCATGATTGCATTTGCAATGTCTGAATTGAACCAACCCTATTTAATAGTGCAAATACTGCTGTCATATTTTATCATTAACATGATCAAATATTAAAAACTTATAAATATTCAGAGTACCATATTTCCTGCACACTCACTTTTATCCATGTTTTAGGCCAATATGTCAAAGGTCAGTTTGTCAGAATAGCTTCTCAAAACTCTAAATAATATATATTGCATATTTTATTATGGAAAATGCAGTAGTTTATCATTTTCAGATCATTTATTCCTTACTAACTGTTAACAAAAGATCACATGTATAATGTCAGTTTTTATTTGAACAGAGAAAAATAATACAAAGGTTAAAAAAACGTTAGGAAATCTTAACAATTTATATGAATATCAGTCATCATTTTTTCTTTTTTTTTTACTGTCAGTTTGTCCAATAATAGGCTGAAGGGCCAAATAAGGCCCAAACGCCAACCAAGGTAGAGGATTGCTGAATGAGATTGTAAAGCAAGAATTTGAAAGTAAGAGAATATTATGAGGATGATTACGATAAATATCTGTTGACCCTGGACTTAAAGAGACCAATATTGTAGTTATCAGGGAAGCACTCTCTCGGGAGTTTGTTCCACAAAGTAGCAGTTCTGGAGAAGATGCATTCTGAGTGGAACATAAAGGAAATAGGGATGATTTTCCACCAAGAACACAGCATGGCAGCTCCTATCTGTGAAGACCTGAGATGGTGGAACTAAGGAATGTAACTCATCAAAACATCAATGGTCAAGTGGGTTGTGATAAAAGATGAAGACAATAGTCTGAATATAAATAGTGTAAATAAAGATGATAGCTCCTCATCCCAGAAATCCAGACACAAATTACTAGCTTTGTTTTGGTGGTATTCCCCATGTCCATGATCTGTGAGAATTAGGTTACTGGAGAGATCAGCTACCAGGCTCTGGTCATCTTGAAGATTAGTAACAGACATACAGGGGAAAATGTGCAAACAACTTTGGTTTGACTACAATTAGTGTCTGTCGAGACTGTCCGAGAAAAGGAAAAGAGTAGCATATTAATGGAATTTGACACTGCACGTGACAAACTTGCACAAGCAAGAAGACTCATACGCAATGAAAGTAGAATTTGCAAATTAGTATATATTGCTCTGTCAGTGGAGTTTGGGATGAAAATGAAAGAAAACAACAAAGTGTTAAATACTATAAACTTTCTCAATAATTGAAAAAAAACTGAGATGCAGTAAATTAAGAACTGTAAGAATATTAGTTAATAGACTTGGAACAATGTCCTAAACACAAGCACTGAAATTGGATACAGTAAAATAAAAGATAATGTTTCTCCTTGTTCATTTTGCTTTCAGTATGTCCTGTGAGTGTTAAATTCTCTGGGCCTTCTGGGCAGTGTTTACTTGGACTCAGTGAAAACAGGCAAGCAATAACTGAACAGTACTAAATAAAATATGAATTGGACAAGATATCACTAGACATGTGTAGTGGAAGGAGTATAGTCTACTCCTGTAGATTAAATAAAGGCTTCAGTTCAGAATTCCCTGTACGTTACCCAGATCAATATATACCTGAGGAAGGCTGGAAACCATGAGGGCAAGTAATGTTGTGATAACAACAAAAAGATGAGGATAATAGTCCAAATGTAAATAGTGCAAATAATTGTCTATGTCCAGGGCAATTCCACTTAGACATCTTCATGTAAATGCTACTTTGTGCAAGAGAATCCCACGAGGATGCTTCCCCAAACACAACAATTTCAGTAAATAATTGTTGTAGCATACCTACGGACAATAATGGGTATGTCCCCATTCACATAAATACAATAGTAAATACTGTATCTTGGTCTGCATTTGGAGATTCGTCTCCAGGTGTGCTGGCCAAACTCTCTGCCTCCAGGCAGAGCGGATACCCAGATAAGGCTATGCTGAAGGGCAGAGTCTTGTCTTAGGAAACAGCCACTCAACCCCATTTTATATGGGGTCTATTGGGAATTTTTGGCCAAGCCTACGGTCTTGGATACCCCACATTAAATTCGGCCTTGTGCCACATCTGACAGCATGGGGTGGCTGGTAGATATCCTGCAGTTGGAGATTCATTGTGGAATTCACTTGACTCACTTCTAGCAGTTGACTACTTCTTCTACACACCACTGGCAAATCTTATATGTGTTGTTCTTGTCCTAAATATTATTGTTCATTGCCAACCTTCATTTGATTATTCTATTCAGTAACTTTCCCTAGGTTACAACAATAATGATAACTCCTCATCCTGGAAATTCAGAGAGAAGTTTTTTTTTTTGTTTTACAATTTTTTCTATTTATGTTTAGTTTCTTTTGTAATTTTATTTTTGAACTAAATTTGGATTTGTAGGATTAATAAGTATTATTTTTTTTGTTTTTTATTAATAGAGAAAAATTGCATTTTTTCATTTGGTTGTATGTTTTTTTCGTTTGGTTGTATGTTTTTTCATTTCTCATCTCTGAGATTCTCTTTCATTTTTTCATCTTTGTTTTCACTTTGTTCATTTACATTTACCACTCAATATAATTTGTCTATTTTTTACTTACCGACCTTTTAATGTTTTAACATTGCCTTTACCAGTTGCAGACATCAAGTGTTCCTAAAACTCTCTATCAAAAATCAATGGGGAGAAAAAAATTCAGAGCAACAAAGACAAGAAAAAACAACATAAAACCGGGTTTCCATTTAACTTTTTGATGTTTTGTCATATTTATCTTAAAAGAAGCAAAGTATTGAGTAGCAGTGACTTTTACTTATGTTCTTAGAAAATGCCATTTGCATTTCACAGTTCCATATCTGACTTGTCTTTTAGTTCCTGGCCTGATTCTTTCAAATAAATGGAAAGGTATATTCACTTGTTCATCTCTCATTGTTTGTGAGTTTCTTGAATAAAATAACCATTGCATTCTCTTTGATGAAATTTGACATATTTTTTCCAGTTTAGTAAATGAAATCAATTCTCTAATTTCCACCCTGGGTATGACGATAAACTACATCCGCATCCTGGCTAAGATGATAAACTATGACCAACAGCAAGGCCTCTGATTAGGAGGTTTTGAGGAGTGTGGAACCACCTCTTAATTGCTGGTGTTCCCAGGTCCACCCTGACCTGGGGTGGTAGTACCTGTTAGGGTCCCAGCTATGGGCAAATAGTTAACCCCCAAGCTGGGGTCAAAACACTATGAAAGTGTAAAAATAAATTTTAATACCACAAATACTTTTTTAAAATAATTATTGCCAGCAATATATTTTTGAAGAAAAAAATATTACCAAAAATAGATTTATGAAGGAAAAAAATATTACCAGCAACAAAAATTTTGTTGGCATTAAATAACCAATTGAGGATGATATGCTGTAAAACAAACCAAACCAAACTATCGCAATGAATCTATTTCAAAATTTTGTTGGTATTAAATGATCCACTGAGGTTTTGATATGCCATAAAACAAAACAACAAACCAACGAGAAATAGATTTTTTTTTTTTAAATATTACAACAATTAAAATTTTGTCAGTATTAAATAACCCATTGAAGTTGATATGCTATAAAAAAAATAAACCAAACCAAATTATTCTCAAATATTTTATTATTATTTTTTCATTATTTTCTCATTATTTGATCATTATTTACAATAAACAAATAAATAAACTAAAGAAGTTTGTGTCACTAATTTATTGCAAGGCAGCTTCTATTTGTTTCATGCATATATAACGTCTCCTAACATAATCAGGATCTGTGGTTGGAATTAATTTATAATTCTTCATTGGATATTTATTGAAAAAATATGATTATTTTGATTTATTATTTTATGAAACACTGATGATTATTTTTAATTAATGTTTTCCCAAACCAATGTTCAAGAGCCACTCAATGTAGAATTTTACAGAATGAGGCCATCATATGGCTGGAATCAAAGAATATGAGAACAATGAATATGAGAAATATTAAGAAAATGAGAACATAAGATTATAGGGTAGATTTTCACCCTTGACTTGAAAAGTAAAATTGTAGTGTCTGGGGAAGCATCCTCGTGAGATTCTGTAGCACAAAGTAGCATTTACATGAAGATGTTTAAACGGAATTGCATTAGACATAGACAATTAAACTGGAACAGTCTACCCCAACTGATTAAATAAAAGGTTCAGTTCAAAATTTCTACTCAGATTGACATAGGCCTGATGAAGTCCGGAGGGCACAATGGATAAAATTTGTGATAACAGCAACAAAGTATGTATGGAAATAGTGTAAATAATGATAACTCCTCATCCCAGAAATTTAGACAGAAGATGACTGGGTGATAATAACAAAAATGATGAGGACAATAGTTTGCATGTAAATAGTGTAAATAATGATAATTCCTCATCACAGAAATTCAGACAGAAGATGATTGGGTGATAATAACAACAAAGATGAGGACAATAGTCTGCATGTAAATAGTGTAAATAATGATAACTCCTCAACCCAGAAATTCAGACAGAAGATGATTGGGTGATAATAACAACAAAGGTGAGGACAATAGTATGCATGTAAATAGTGTAAATAATGATAGCACCTCATCCCAGAAATTCAGACAGAAGATGATTGGGTGATAAAAACAAAAATGATGAGGACAATAGTCCAAATATAAAAAGTATAAATAATGATATCTCCTCATCCCAGAAATACAGACAGAAGATGATTGGGTGATAATAACAAGAAAGATGAGGACAATAGTCTGCATGTAAATAGTGTAAATAATGGTAACTCCTCATCCCAGAAATTCAAACAGAAGATGATTGGGTGATAATAACAACAATGATGAGGACAATAGTCCAATTATAATAAGTATAAATAATGATAACAGCTCATCTCAGAAATTCAGACAGAGAACAGATATCACATTAAAACTCCCATGACCGATTGTTTCTATAAATAAAAGTATATGTAGATGTTAGACACGGCCTTTAAAAAGGATAGAATGGAAACACCAATCAATTCTTGAAAGAATGAGAATCGATTACTTCAGGAGCCGATTTTCTTGAAAAAATATGAATATAAATTTCAATCCCGAGTAATACAAATTGTTCAGTCAGTGAATACCAAATCTTTCCTTATAAGGAAACCACTAATGTCACATTTACTATTATCATATATTATTAATTTTTTGAACATTAGTATCAGTTTGTGGAAAATCTGACTAGCCTCATGAAATATATGTGTATATATGGATATTGAACATAGTATATACTTTTTTGTTCTCTCCAATGCTATAGATGTTGTCAATCATTTAATATCTAAGATAAAGCATTATTATTATTATTGCTGTTAGGTTAGTTTTTTGTTTTTTTTATTGTTTGATGATCATAATTTGTCAGTTGACTTCACTTGTAGGAAAATTTCTGTCGATTCATTCAGATGATATTCTCAATGGTATTCTTCAGTGAGTAATGAATAAAAAGGAAATTAGTTTAAGTGGCTCTCCACAACATCTTATTCTTTATAGCTAGCTCTAAACAATATTTGTCTCCTTACTATCACTTAGACTCCATTTTCTGCCATCTGTTTACAGAAGTTAGTTAAGTTTTTGTCTATATTTCTGAGATAAGGTATTATGTACACTGTTTACATTATTTGGACTATTGTCCTCATCTTTGTCGCCATGTTTATCACAACGTTTCGCCCGTGACTTCAATACCTTTCAGAGGGGAATTAACAGGAGCTAACTGACATCCATTAGATATGGCACCTGGAACTAGAACAGTCTACCCCAGTGAGTGAAATAAAGGGTTCAGTTCGACATTCCAACCACCTGAAGAAGGCCGGAGCATACAACAGCCAAAACGTGATAAACATGGCGACAAAGATGAGGACAATAATCTGAATAATGTAAATAGTGTTCGTTAAGTTGTTTACTCATTTACTTTACTGCTGTCAATATCTTTTGTGAATATCAAATTCTCCAAGCAGTCTTTCCTCATAATGTGTCCTAAAAATTTCAACTATTTCTTTGTGATTCAAAGTAAAGACCTTTTTGTTTTTATTCTTTCCTTAAAATTATATTTTTGCTTACATAGTATTTTCTGTATTCTTCTATAGAACCACATATCTGTTGCTTCAAGTGTCTTCTTCATCTGGGAGGAAATTATCCAGCAATCCCAGAGAGGAAGGAGAATTGCTGTTTATATAGCAGCTGATCTAATCTTCTAATGAAAGAAAAACATTCAAATCCACTGTGCAGACAATTTCTTTGAATATACACTCACAATTTTTATGGATAATGATCTCTCTGTCTCTCTTTTTCTATCTCTCTATGTGCCTTGTCCTGAAGAGGCATAGGTGATCATGTTTCTCCACAGCTTCCTCTCTTTTGTTGCTCTCTGTGATACTTGCTTCTCTTTGCCTTTATGGTTTTTATTCCTTTATCCATTTCCTCAGATTATCAGTTTTATCACTCACTTTCCTCTGCCTCCTCAGGCCCTGTGAGTATTAAATTCTCCAAGTCTGCTTTCCTTATTATGTATCCCCAAAATTTCAGCACTTTAGAAGCAGTCACATTAAACTTCTTCATAAGTTATATGTCCACAGAAGCAGATCCCCAAAATTGTCTTACTAGGATTTGATTGGAACTTTATATAAAGAAGAATTATCAGTGAAACAGATACTGGGCACATTTTCTAGATTCATCTCCTAAACTAATGAGTTCTGTAGAAAATGGTTATTTCTGTAAGATCAACCATGGTTCATGTTCCAACAGCCAAAGTACTTTTGAAAACTCTCCTAATATATTTAGACGGCCATGACACAGGGATGTACTTGCCATTTTTCCCAACTAAAACAAAACCTCCTTACCAGCCTCTTTCTTTCTCGAATAGTTTACAAGGCATCACTGTAAACAACAATCTCTTTTCAAGCATCATCAAAACAAGAATGACTCTTTTAACCTTCTTAACAGCTTTATTGACTTGTTTGCTGCAGTCAGCTTTCTCCACCTGTAATACTGAACTCACATGTTGTCTAGTTTGAATTGAGAGTCATTTGAGTTGACTATTGAAGCTTCATTATGACTTACATTATCTTCTCTACTAGTATTCCACTTTGTCTCTTATTGATCTCATTCTTCCATGAGCTTTGAGTTGCTGCATTTCTTTTTTTTACACTAAGTGTCACACTGTACAAGAGCATATGATGTAGAGGGTAGAAGGCTCCTTCAAGGTGTAGTTTATATGGATAGGAGTTTAATGTATAAGGTTTCTTACAAGAATATTGTACAACACAGACAATGAAAGATAACATTTATTAAATAAAGCAACAAAAGAAATGTTTCCTAGAAGTAAATTGCATACCCAATGAAAATTGTTAAGGAATATATTCGAGTGTGACTTACGGTGTTGGTGTGCTTTAGTGTGAAGCATCCACAGCCCTTTGTGCTTCAGTGTGAAAAATTCATGTCACACAGTTCAAAACGAGGAAAACCTGGAAGAGTGTTACTTTATGGGTTCACATTGTTTTTATACCACCAGAGCTGCAGTTACTAGGTTTTTAATGACTTCGACTGATACTAAGTTTATTAAAGCACAACTATGAGGGAAGATTAACTCTAGACTTGAACAGGTTAAGATTGTAGTGATCAAGGAAACAACCTTTTGGGAGTCTGTTCCACAAAGCAGTGGTTCATGGAAAGAAGCGGTTTGAGTGGAACTTCTCACTGATGGAATACAGAGGGAATGTATGTGGTTTGCTGCTATGTAAGTGGTATGGCAAGTCTGAGCTGTGAAGCTTCTGAACAGTTACATTCAGATTGTGTAACTGAATTACCATCTGAATTTCTGATGTGAGGAGTTATAATTCTTTACATGTAGACTAATATCTTCATCTTTGTTATTATCACAATAGCCAAAACATTGTGATAATAATAACAAAGATGCCAACAATAGTCTGCAACAACAAAATACACACACACACACACACACACACACACACACACACACACACACACACAAGCCAAGACATTACAATTACGTATATAAGGTGTTGGTCCACCCTGTTCCAGCAAAAGAGTTCTTACCCAATCAGGTATGGACGACAAGATCTCAAAAGAATTCCTCTCAGATCTGCTGCCAGAAACTTAGCAGCAAGTACTTTAACTTCCCTGTGACATGGTTGCAGATTCTACAGAATAAACTTGTTAGTCCAAGTCATCTAATTAAGTGCACAATGGGATTGAGATTGAAGGACTTTCTGGGATGAAGAGTTATCATTATTTACATGCAATCTTTGTTATCACAATGGCCGAAACATTGTGATGATAATAATAATAATAGCAAAGATGCAGACAATAGTTTGCACATAAATAGAGATTGAATGGGGTAGGGTGGCAGGATGCATTGTCCTAAAACATGCCACTAAGATTAAAAACAACTTAGCAACAGTATTTAGTCTTCAATGACGTAAGTGTTAATAGACAAATTGCTTCCCACATGTATGATACCATCTACGTCCTACAAGGGAAAGCAAAACTTATCAGACCGAGTAACCTTCTTCTAGTGATACAAGTTCAGTTTCAATGCTCATGTGCCCACTGATTACACTTTCGTTGGTTGATATCTCTACTTTGACAAGCCTGCATCTATTCAGCTCCATCTGAAACAAGGATTGACATACTCTGTGCGATGATGCAAAACCTTTCTTCACCTTCATTAAAGCTACCTGCAATTTGTACCATAGGAGCCCTTCTGTTGTCTAGTACTTGTCAGGGAAGCTTTCATTTATTTTTTGTAGTTAATGCATATCAGTACAGATGCAAAAGAGACCCTGAGTCACATGCAGACACGTCTGTCAATTTTGTATGACACCAATAAAAGAATGATCTGACTGGACAGTTTTTACGCCCTTAGATGGTTCAGCAATTAAGTGCCAAGAGTGTAGGAACCAGAAACACTTGAATAGATCTCCTATGCTCCAAAGATTACTTTTTGTTAAATGGTGAGAATTCCATATACTGCTACAGTATGTTCTAAACATTCAATAAAATATAAACTTGAAAGATAACTAGAGTTGTTTTGATTCTTATGATGTTACAGTTGACCATGCAATAAATGATATGAAAAGATCACATACCATCCTGAATATGAAAACAATCCAGAGTAGAATGATAATGCTATGTGTCCAATGTCTCTGTTTGTATTTTCAAAAGGTTGGCTCAAGTTATTACTTTTTCCTAAATGAAAAGATAGAAATTGATTGGTGAATTATTTATTCATAATGAACAGCAACAACAACAAAATACACACACACACACACACGAGCCAAGACATTACAATTACGTATATAAGGTGTTGGTCCACCCTGTTCCAGCAAAAGAGTTCTTACCCAATCAGGTATGGACGACAAGATCTCAAAAGAATTCCTCTCAGATCTGCTGCCAGAAACTTAGCAGCAAGTACTTTAACTTCCCTGTGACATGGTTGCAGATTCTACAGAATAAACTTGTTAGTCCAAGACATCTAATAAGTGTACAATGGGATTGAAATTGAAGAAAATGTGCCTTACCAGCATCTATGTCGGAGGAAAAATCCCTGTCTGCTTTTAAAGCACTCATCCCAGTCAAGCAAAGTTTAATTACCCTATTTAAGAAATGCACATCTCTTGAAACCCATATCTAGTTGTAAACAAAATCCAAAAGGCTGACTAAATGAGGTTGTTTTATGGACATAGGGAGGACAAGAGAGAAGTAGGTGCAGATTATGGGATATGTAAAATAGGTAACAGGGGCTCTAGATATTAAGAAATTAAGATTGTTGATTATAATCACTTTAGGAGTGACTGTAAAAACATCCCCTCCCAAAATTTATAGACAAACTGTACAGATGCATGCTGGGATTTCATCCTAGTCAATAAGATAGAACTCTCTTGATTTTGTCCATTATATTTTTTACTTTCTTGTCTTGAAGTTAAAACGCTACAATCACTTCTCTGTGTCCCTTTTGTGTGTTAATACCATTCTTATTTTGTAAACTTTTTGCCTTGTTACTGGTGCTCGGCTTAGTTTTCTCTTGCATATATATATATATATATATGTATATATATATGTATATATATATATATATATATGTATATATACATATATATATATATATATATATATGTATATATATATGTATATATGCATTCACTTCAACAGTACATATACTAATAATATATATATATATTATTAGTATATGTACTGTTGAAGTGAGTGTGTGTATACATATATATATACACATATATATATCATGTCATCCCATAAGTTCTGTCTGAATTTTGATTAAAGTAAACAAGTGAACAAATCTTATATTTAATTACAGATTCAATCAACAATGTATTTTCCCTGATTATCTATGGCTTCCTTCCATCTATTAACAAGCTTACTAATTCCATTACTGTAAAATTCTTTTGGCTTTGATTCGAAGAACTCACAAATATCAGTTTTAACCTCTTCCTGTGTTACAAAAGCTGTTTCTTCCAAATGATTCTGTAATCTACGAAACAAATGGTAGTCTGAAGGAGCAAGGTTGGGAGAATAAGGTGGATGAGGAATTTTCTCCCAACCAAGTTCTTCAATCTTTTGTGACGTGATACTTGCTGTGTGGTCGCGCATTATCCTGATGAAACATCACCTGTTTTCGATTCACTAGAGCAGGTCTTTTTTCTTCAAAGCTTGGTTCAAATGCTCTAATTGCTGACAGTATATTTGAGCATTAATTGTTGCATTAGGTGGTAAGAATTCAAAGTGGATTATTCCTTGGCAATCCCACCAGAAGTACCTTTTGCCCATGAAGTTCCCTTCTCGGCTGTGGCTGGGGTCCTTCCCCTTTACCAAGCCACTGTCTACGACGCTTAACATTTCGATAAAAGATCCATTTTTCGTCGCCAGTCACAAGTCTATCCAAAAAAGGTGAAACAAGTTGATGAGAATGGAGAGAAGAGCAGATGTCAACTCAGGATTTGAGGTTGTTTTCTGACAATTTATGAGGCACCCATTTTCCAAGTTTAGGAACTTTTCCAAGTTGTTGAAGATGACGATGAACAGTTGTATGGTTTGAACCAGAAACCACTGCCAATTCCTCATCTGATAAAGCAGGATTTTCTTCAAGGGCTGCTTCAAGAAGCTTTTCATCAAACTCAAATGGACGTCCGGTTCGATCTTCATCTTCAAGGGTGAAATCTCGACCTCTGAATTTTGCAAACCATCTTCTGCAAGTTCTTTCATTCACACATTCCTCTCCATAAACTGAGTGAATGTTTCTAGCCGCTTCGGCTCCTGAGTTTCCTTTCTTGAACTCATAAAGCATTATGTGCCTCAAATGATTCTTCAGTACTTCCATGTTAGTAGGGTTTTAATCAAACAAAATTTAATTTTATTGTTCTCTGAAATAAAATTTGATCAGTTTAAATGCATCTAAACATAAAAATAATGTTCAGCTCTTTTAGACATTATAAAATACTCTTTAAATTTCATTCATTTTAACAAAAAGTTAAAATGTGGACAGAACTTATGGGATGACCTAATATATATATATATATATATATAAATTTTTTTTTAAGCATATCACCACAAGGCGGGAAGCCACTAGCATGCAAGGGGTTACAGAAGATTTGGAGTTTGAGCAGATAGGAGTGATAGAGGAAAGGATGTGGAGAATGATAGTGGATAGATCAAGGCCTAGAGATGTTGATTGATATTACATTTGAATAGTTGGAGATTATAGTTGTCAGGGAAACAGGAATAAGGAAGGGAGTTCCACAGGCGAGAGGTGCGAGATATGAAGCTATTGGAGTAGAAGAGACGGCTACATTTAACAGTTTCAACAGTGAAAGGGTGAGAGCGGGATGCCAGCTTTGTAGGATACTTGAATTCATGAAGTCTGGGAACCAGCAAAAGCAGCTCATCGGAGCAATTACCATGAAATTACTTGTAAAAAAGACAGAGAGAGGCGACGACACGTCTGTGAGAGAGTGTTTGCAGACGAGATACCAGTTCAGGGCCAACCACGTTGCATACCCGTCTCTGGATCTTAGAATCTGGATCTTATCAAGAACCTCTCGGCAAACAGAAGGGGCTCCAGACCATATATGGCAGCAATACTCCGTGCAGGGGCAAATGTTTGATTTGTAGAATTGAAGGATCGATTCCGGGGAGAAAAATTTCCTGGCGCAGCACAGGGAGCCAACATTCCTTGCAGTGGTCAAAGCAATTGACTCAATGTATTTGTTCCAGGTCAGCAGTCAGCGTGAGACCGAGCAGCCGCAGAGAGATGCTCTCGAGATGTTGAGCGTCAGACATTCTAATGGGGGGCAGGGAAGGATCTCTGTGGTGATTAATAGAGAGCAGTTTTGTTTTTGAGGCGTTAAAGTTAACCAGCCAATTCCTGCCCCAGTTCACAACTGATTGGGGGTCCTTTTCGAGACGAACAGTCAGGTTAGTTTTGTCAGTGACACTAGATACTAATAATATATATATATATATATTATTATTATATGTACTTTTAAAGTGAATGTGTGTGTATACACACACACACACACACACACACACGCATATATATATATATATATATAGTCTACTTGGCATTATCTTTGCCCTGTTCTTTTCTTTCTGTTCTTCTTATTTATTGGAAACTTTGTCAATTTGTCAAGCATTTCTGCCAATTCTATTTAACCATAGCAAACGACTCTATGAAGATTATAGTGTTCAGGTAGGCATTGTCTCAGGTGTCTGTTCCATAAAGGAACAGAAGAAGCTAAATGGAACTTTCTAATTACTAACAGAATATGAAGGCACTGAGAATGTATCCACTACTATATCTATCAGCATGCAAGATGATGTTCTAACCTTAAAAAATTCCCCTAAATATTGCAGGGCCATCTTATACACCAGGTATAAAATTTGAACCTTAAATCCTTCGGTAGTTAATTGACAATATCTCACCTCCAATTTTTGATGATGTCGAACAAAAACACAACTGAATGTGTGTCTCAACAAGGCCGATCATCAATTCTTAGAGAATTACATTTCCTTCCAGTAGAATGAACAAAGCTCTTAATTGTTAGTACTCTTCTGGTATTTCTTGCCCTTATATTCTTATTCTACTATGTACCAAGTCCTTTCAGAATATTGGTGATCATGACTCTCCACAATTTCCTATCCTTTGTAGCTCTTAATATATCTTGTCTTTTTATTATTCCTCATAAACCTTGCTCAACCATCCATTTACAAAAGGTTGCTAGGTACGTTATGAATTGTTTTGTTCTATCTGTCTTGCCACCAATCTGTCATGTAAGTATCAAATTTTCCAAGCCCTCTTTTCTTATTATGAGCCTGAAAAATTTCAATTCTCTCTTCCTTATGTTAAATATAAGTTTCTTTTTGTTTCCATTTTCTCTAAGTTTGTTGTTGTTCACATTTTTGGCCCATGATAGTCCCAGCATCTTTCTGTAGAACCACATTTTTGCTGCTTCAGATCTCTTCCTCATCAGTGAGAAGATTTGCTGAAAATGCCATCTGCTTGAACAATGACCAAAATACACTTTGTATTTGAGGCTTCTTTTTCTGTTTCTGTTTTTAAAACTGTTTCTTTGCAAATGAAAGCAACACCTCTCTTGTTATTTGAATTGCTAGGAATTCCTGATCACTGGATTGACAGAATGTTTTACTTTTTATGGTTTATTAACCCTTTGCAGTTTATTTAAAGCCAGAAAGTAATTTTTAAAGTGTAATAATTTTTTTGTTTGATAATGATTTACTAATACAAGTTCTACTAATTAACCCATAGCTGGGAGGAGAAGAAGTAGATTCATACCTTTCTCAAGGGTACTTGCATGTCAGAAAATAACTTTTGTTATGTTTCAAGGAGGCATGGTGGAGTAATGGTTAGCAGCTCGGATTGAGGAATCGGAGAGCCGAGTTCAAATTCCATTCAGATCCATTACATTCACTTACATACTAATACTCTTGGGAAAGGTATGAATCCTCTTCTTCTCCTCCCAGCTGTGGGTAAATAGCAGGACTAACCAGGTTCTATAGCCTTGGATGGTAACTGGTCTACCACAGAAAGAAATTGCAACCTACTGCAGGAAAAATATCTGATTCATCAGTCATGTAACAAAATATACATGATTGCATATGCGTGTATGAGGCACAGCACATAACTGACTGATGTTTCATTTAAATGATGTGCAGTTATTTTTGTTAAATGTTTAGAATCCTGGCACTCAGCAAAAGAAAACTGGATAAATGGACCCCAACAACTTAACTTCAGTGATCATACGGGAACTAATGTTTCAACATGATATGGCCACATGCCCTGCATTCACTGGAATTAACAGTGAAACATCCTCTCATAATTAAGTCATTCTGACAGCTTTAAGATTCAGCTCATCCACTGTAGCATTAACTTGTCTTTCATTTTCTTGTGACAGATTAGCACATTTCAAAGTTCTATCTCGTCTGCAGTCGCTCTCTCACAGACGCGACGTTGCCTCGCTCTGTCTTTTTTACAAATACTTTCACAGTAATTGCTCTGAGGAGCTGCTTTTGCTGGTCCCTAGGCCTCATGAATTTAAACGTCCTACGAGGCTGGCATCCCATTCCCACCCCTTCACCGTTGAAACTGTTAGATGTAGACGTATCTTCTACTCCAATAGCTTCATGTCTCGCACATCTCGCCTGTGGAACTCCCTTCCCTATTCCTGTTTCCCTGACAAATACAATCTCCAACTATTTAAGTGTAACGTCAATCGACATCTCCAGTTGCCTTGATCTATCCACTTCCCTTCTCCACATCCTTTCACCTTTCATTCCTATCTGCTCTCGCTCCAAATCTTCTGTAACCCCCTTGCCTTGATCGATCCACTATCTTTCTCCGCATCCTCTCCTTTACCACTCCTATCTGCTCTTCCTCCAAACCTTCTGTAATCCCTTGCATGCTAGTGGCCTCCAGCCTTGCTTGGGGTGATAACCTTAAAAAAAAAACAAAAAAAAAACATATTCAGGTATTTGATATGATGCTCCTGCAGATTTGCTCCAAAGCAATCAAGCACAATCAAGTAGTCACAAATTGAAATATTTGAAGGTTTTTTTTCTCTCAAAAGTTTCATGGGCTATAAATGCAGACTAGTTCCTGTCTCCTATAAATAAAGAAACTCTATTTTAGACAATATTTCACTTTCATCATCTTCATTCTGTTCCTTTAAAGCCATTCCAGTTTTATGTTCCGAAAAGAGAAAAACAGGAAGTACTTTTTCTTTGCTTTTTCAACATTTGTAGCCATTTTTCATGATTCCATTAACCTTTTCCATGACTTGTACTTAGATCTGTTCTGCAGAGATGAGGCCAAATATTTTACATCCATTTTTCTTTTACCAGATATGTCTATAATATAAGATATAAAAATTGATAGGTACTAATAAATTGAAATCTGATAAGTACTAACAAATTGCAATTCGGTAAGTACTAATAAAATGAAAACGGATAGGTACTACTAAATGAAAAGATACTAATAAATAGGTACTAATAAATTGAAATTTGATAAGTACTAATAAAGTTAAATTTTAATAACAGAAAATCTTTCTTTTTTTTTCTTTTATTTCCCTTAATAACAACTCTCTGCTACCATTACCAAAATGTATAACTACCAATGTCTTGCCATGGATTCCAGAAACTCTTTTTCTCTGTTTATATCTTTCTCTTCCCTCTTCCAAGAGCAGTGCATCTAACATGTCTTTTGTCTCACCAAACAAACATCTCTTCCACTGAAGAACAAAATCAATGCAATCAAGGGCAATAACTCTTTTTAAGCCTGTATATATAGAGTTGAGAGCAAGAGGGCAGTCCAATATACAAGCTATGAATTGAAGACATCTTAATAAAGTTAAGTACAGAAATTTAACTATGTAGGAAATTTGATAACAAATGACTAAAAATGTAACATAGATATCCAAAGGCACATTTGAATAGTGAAAGATGCCTTTCAGAAACTATATAAAGTAATAAGACATTGGAAAATTTCCTTAGAAACAAGGGAAAAAAATGCTGAATTGCTATGCAAGATCAGTCCACCTATTAAGCAGTGGGACAGTTTCCTCTCAGATGAAGAGGAGACTTGAAACACAGATGTGGTTCTACAGAAGGATGCTGAGAATAACATGTTTGGAATATGTGAACAAAGAGAAAGTTTTAAGGAAAATGGAAACAAAAAGGAGATTTATATTTAAAATCAGAAAGGGTTGAAATTTCTACGACATATAATGTGGAAAGAAGGCTTTGAAAATTTGACACTCACAGGACCTACTGAAGGTAAAAGGGAAAGAGGGAAACAAGAGTAACCTACCTAACAATCTTGTATAAATGAATAGCAGGAGAGGGAGATGAGAAATAGTAAACAGATAAACAAAAAGAAGATTTCATTTTCCAGGCTTTGATATTTTTACATATCTCAATTCCAGAATAAACTGCATAAAAACATGGACAAACATGAAATGAATTTTATATATATAACTGGATAGATAAAAATATGGAAAGAATAAAAGAAAAATAACTGGATGTGTAAAGAGTTGAAAAAAGGATAAAATAATGGATGGTTGGTAAGATTAATATGTAAAGTGACACTGCAAAAGACAATAAGAATAAATTTATAAATGGTTGCACTCTCAAAAGGCTCTTTGCTTAGAGCGCTTATTGGGAATCAAGTTCACTCTAGATCTCAAGTGGAACTTATATATAAGATACATCACTAAGGATACTGGAAAAATGATTGGCTCTTTAAACTACACCAGAAAGTACATGACTCCAACTGCCATGTTATATTATTATAAGAGCCAGATCAGACCCCGAAATGGAGTATTACTGTCATATCTTCTCTTTCCAGCATTGACATGGCTTTGTGGGAGATGTATTATTTTGGAGCAACCAGTTCTTTCTCCACACTTGCAACATTACAATCTCATCACTATGCCATCATTATTTCCATGGAAAAATGTTCACTCTCTAGTTGCACCAGTTCAGACTTTTACAGCTAGGACCTGCTAGGCCATCTGCACAGGGGCAAACCAGCATCATTCTATTTGTATTTTATTGCTAAGAAG
>OZ038503.1:90253964-90281464 GCA_964036315.1 Acanthosepion esculentum | reverse complement strand
TTAGCTGTTTTATGTTACTGTGATTCTTATGCTGCTTATTAATGTGTTTTGTGATGGTACTCTGATCCAATAGGTGACAAGTGAGTCTCTGTGAAAGTGTGGTTGTGATGTATCCTATGTAAGACATTCTGTTTTTTTTACAGAGAAATATTCTCCTGAGTGGGCAAGTATAGTACTCATACATTAAACAAGCATCAGTAAATAAAAACAATTACAAATTAAGAGTCTTCATCATAATTATATAAAACAAGCAACAAAAAACACGTCACACCTCACTTACTTCACAACACTCATTGCCTGCATCAGAAGATGATATTTCTTGTACTTTTCTTCCAATATGAACTCTGACAATTTCTGATGGAATTTCCTCCTTGCCTGAGAAGGATTATTCATAATTTGGAATATGTTGACATTCTTCTTCTTCTTCTTTAATGTGCCTTGTTCCTTCAAGATGTGGGCAAACATGGCTCTCTACAATTTACTGTCCTTTGTAGCTCTTAATAATTTTTCTTGTCTTCTCTCTTAACCCTGTTCTTCCAACCATTTACACAAGCTTATTATGTATGTGTTATAATCTAAAAAGGGTTACTGAATGAAGAATACCCAAAACGGAGGTTGGAAATGAAATGGTAATCTTTATAACATCAACAAAATACAATACTCACCAGCAGCATGAAGTAGGTAAACTACTGCTAGTGGTGCACTACTTAGACAGCATATTACCTCCAGTTACAATAGTGTCCAGCATAATTATGAGGACTGAGACATACCCATTAGTGTTCATAGGTACATAGGCATATAACAATATGTGCTGCTTTATTTGCCCGTCTTTTTTTTCAATATATCCTGTGGGTATCTTAATTTCGAATCCCTCTTTTCTCAATATGTGCTCTAGAAAATTCAGCTCACATTCTGATTCTATGCATAAGTTTCCTTTTTGTTTGCATTTTCTCTAAAAGTTTTTGATCTATCATATTCTCAGCATCCGTCTTTTAGAACTGCATTCCTATTGCTTCAAGTTTCTTTTTCACCTGTGAGGAGATTGTCCAGCATTCACTGCCATATAGGAGGACCAATACTACATAACAGTTCAGCACTCTTTTGTTTGTGTTCAATGAAATTTTCCTCCTTCTTCATATTTTGCTTAGCTTTGGGAAGGCACATTCCAATGGGGCTCCAGATTTTGGTGTCACGTTTCATAGATATTCAAATTTTTGTATTTGCCTAATTTTGGCATTTCCAATTCGTAATTCACATGTTGGACTCTTTTTTTGCTGTCTACCATACATTCTCTCTTCTTACAATTGATAATTAGTCCTTTCTTCTCACTCTCCTTTACTACACTCTGTAGGAGTTCTTTTAGTGCCCTTTCTATGTCTACTATCAACACTGAGTGATCTGTCTATCTTATGTTGTTAAGATTGTGGCCACCAGTAATGAATCCTGGTAGGACTTTTAACTCTCTCATGATCGCTTCACTGTAATTGTTGAATATTTCCAATACAACGTCTTATACCCCTTTCTATTTTTGTGCATTTACCGAATTCATTTCCTATCCATAAGCAATTTGTTTGCTGCTAGTATAGGTTTTAGATTATTCTAATATCCTACCCAAATATGTCAAGGTCAACTAGCAGTTCTGTGGGCTCGTCCACAGCCCAGTTTTACCTTCTTCGTATAATGCACTATTCCATTACATCAACTTTCATACAAGCAATGTCAGTGAGCTACTATTGGTTATTCTCCACAAATCTAGCTCACTGATTGGTCCTTCTCGACCAATCAAGTCACCCACACGTGCACAAGCAATTTTTTGTGCAATTCTTCCCAGAGCCGAGACACGTGACTACCATATATAAACCCAAGAATGCATGTGACCTGGAGCAGACAGCAGAGCAGAGCAGAGTTCGTCACCACGAGAGACAACAACAACAGCAGCAGACAATTTTTGACCACTCACTCCAAGCTTCAAAATGTGACTCTCAAAGAAGTCCCGTCTTGACTAACGCAGTCATACGTTAAAGAACTTTACAACACTGATGTCAACGAATCTTTCAGTCCAATTCACCAGTCAGTAATTCGCCTTCAGAGAGATTCCACACAGATCCACGCGTGTCTACATTTTGACTAAAGGACTTTGCGCGCGTCAACACCTGACTCAACTTTCAACCTCTTTCTGTCTCTCTCTGAATTCATTGCACATTTCTAAAAAAAGTGTTATCTAGACTACTAAACAGAAACTGTAATTCAAACATTACGATAAAAAAATACAGTCCAGGGTGAATAACTCTGTCAAAACAAGAACAAACAAAAATCTCACATTACATTACTTTAAAATTTATCTCTCAATAAATTTTCCTTAATATTACATGTGAACATTTTCTAAACAAAAGAACATTCCTGAACTGTAATTCATTAAGATACTTAATTCACATTTTGTCAAACATCCATATAACCAAAACACAAGCTTTTCCAAATTGTATTAATTGTATATAAATGTTCAGTGTTTATTCTAATTGAATTCACGACTACCGTTGTTTCTTTGTTCAATTTTGCCTTGAGATTTATTCAACTTGTATGTCTATGCTTAATATTGTTGTGATTAATATGAAGAACATGCTTCTCACGCTTATCATCTCAAACTAAAAACCTTCTGATTTCACACTCATTTCATAGCAATTCGAACAGTTCCAACAGTTTTTTGTAACATAATTCATAAAACATAGGTATAGATCCTTTTTCATTTGTATTGCTGTTTCTGATATCATTCTGAGCATAAATATTGCATTCCTTGTTCCAGTGTCTTTAATGAACCCACCTTGTTCTTGTCAAGTCTAATTTTGCTGCATGCTCTATTCATTAGAATTCGGATGATAAGTTTTATGTAGTTCACTAGGCGGATTGTCCAATGGATTTTATATTCGCTTACCCTTGGTTTCTTCAGCATATCTATGAAAATGGATCTATTTAGGTCTTCCAGTATACCACCACTGTTGTATATTTATTTTATTATGTCTGTAATCTTGTCAATGCCAAAATCATCTGAGGCTGCCTTTCATCTCTATTGTAATCCCGTCTGGTCCGGCTGTTCTGTTCCTGTTTAATTTGGCCCTTGACTGATTTCACTTCAGATTCTAATTTCTAGTCCTAGACTATTTCTGTATAATGCTGGTTGTCCTCTTTTACTATGGAAGAGTTCTCTTATGTATTTGTTCCATCTATGAGGTATGTTTTTCTTTCTCTAATATCAGTGTGTCATCCTGTTGATGAGCATGACATTTGAAATATCAATTCTTGCTATTCACCTTTCATTGAGCCATTCCTTTTTTTCCTGCCTGAATTTGTTATGAATTTCTTTGTGTAATGTCCTATATTCTGTACCATACCTTGGCATTGTTCTTTGTCTCTTTTTCATCATTATAAGAATTTCAACTGTCATCCATTTCTTTACTCCTTGTCTTGTTTTCTTGGGGCTTTAGTAACATCTGCAAATGAGATCATCTCCAAGAAAGTTCACACTAGAAAAATGTAAAATATATCATTTAAAATACATGGTCCATGATTATATAATTCACAGCAAAGATTCTTTAGTAGTCTGTATAATTTCTAAACAAATATTTTATGCATGTTTGTGTGTGAAAATATAATTGGGCAAAAGTTATTATGACAATTTCAAAATCAGTGTCCCTTGTGTCTGGTATAATTAATTGGTTACCCTAAGAGCTCTTCCCCAAAATATTTTCTATTATGATAAAATCCATAGCATCTCAGCATGTCATCTAATTTGGACCCTGATCTCATATAACATTTCCATTTTCATATATAATGAAAAGGTTAAATGTCTTCTCTGATGAAAAGGTTCTAATGCACTGCTCCCACTTTGTTGTATAAAATAACAACAACAACAATTTTTTTTTTTCAATCATTTCCCCCCAAGCAAAATGGGAATGCCACTAGTATGCAGGGAGGTTACAGAGAGTAAAGGTGAGAGAAAAGACTGAGATTAGGGAGGATTGAGGAAAAGACAAGATGAATGGGATTCAAGAAGATAGAAGATGACGATTGATGTTGCATTTACATTTTTAAAATGGTAGTTATGGATAGTGGCTCAGGTTGAGTAATCGAAGAGCTGAGTTCGAATTCCAGTGGAATCCATTATATCCACTTATGTGCTAATACCCTTGGGAAATGTATGAATCCTCTTCTTCTCCCCCCACCTATGGGTAAATAGCAGGATAGACCATGTTCTATAGCCTTGGATAACTGGTCTACTGCATAAAGAAATGGCAACCTACTGCAGGAAAAAAATCTGCCTGGTCATTCATGTATCGAAAGATACACGATCGCCTAAGTGTGTATCACACATGGCACATATTTGAGTTATTTGGGAAGCAAGTAAAGGAAAGTGAGTTCCACAGACGGGAAGTGGGAGAAAAGAAACTGTTAGAATGGAATGGTGGTTGAATTTAACTATTTCAACAGTAAAAGGGTGGGACCTAGATGCCAATCTAGTAAGATGCTTAAATTCATGTAGTCGGGGCACCAGGGGTAAAAAAAGTGTCAAAGCAGTTGCCATGAAAATATTTGTAGAAAAGACAGAGGGAAGCTGTTGATGAGAAAGTAACTGAATTTGAGATGCCAAATCAGGATCGATTACATTACAGATCATTCTTTGGATTTTATCAAAAATCTTGAGATTAATAGCACAAGCATGTGACCAAATATGGCAGCAGTATTCAATTCGCTGGTGAATGGTAAATTTGTAAATGAGCAAGATGGACTCTGATTAGAAAATTTGTCTGGCACAACACAGTGACCCAACCTTCCTTGCAGTAGATGCAGCTATTGATTCAATATAGTCACACCACTTCAATATATAGTTGTATATGTATCAAAGGCTCCATGTATGCAATGCATGCACTACGTGCCTTAGATTGTATGAACATAAATACTTTTTTCTCATAAGAATTATGATTAATTTTTACTATTTTCTTTGCATGTGTGATATTTTAAAAAATGCCCCATGCTTTTACTTCTTGTTATAAATTGTGAAAAAGTGATATTAGTTGAGTAGTATAAATAATGAAGGCCCTTGCTTTTGTATATCACTCCCATTCTAGTTTGATACACAGATTCAGACAATATTGAAAAACTGAGTGAAAGAAGGCTGACAAATTAAAGTTAAATAACCTTAACAAATTTGGGAAGGACATTAGAATAATTCAGAACTTATACTGGGAGGAAACAGCATGCATATGGATAGAAAATGAGCTCTTTAAATATAGAAAATTGTAAAGGGGCATAAGACAAGGATGCATCTTCTCACCAGACTTATTCAAACTTTACAGTGAGGTAATTCTGAGAGAATTAGAAATCCTACCAGGATTCATTATTGGTGGCTACAATCTTAACAACATGAGATGGAACAGAAAGGAAACTACAGGAAATTCTACAAAAGGTAGGGAAGGAAAGTGAAAAGAAAGGACTAAACATCAATTGTAAGAAGAGTTGAAAACTGATGACATCATGAAGGTTGTTGATGAAACTTAGAAACAATGTAGGCCCAAGGACAGAGGCCTGGAAGACACCTACATTAATGCAAAAAGATCTAGAAGATTAGCCATTCAAGATAACTTTCATTTTGTAATTTGATAAGAAAGATTGAATCAGCTTATACATCGAGGTGATTCTGAGAAAACTAGAAGTCCTATCAAGATTCATTATTGATATCCATTATCAACATAAGATATGCAGATGACACAGTGCTAATAGCAGACACAGAAAGAAAACTACAAAAATAGAAAAATTTTGCTAGTAAGAAGGAAAAGAGTACTAAACTGTTATGTGATATCTGTCCTTCTTTATGGCAGTGAGTGCTGGACAATCTCCTCAAAGATGAATGAGAAACTTGAAGGAATAGAAATGTGGTTCTACAGAAGGATGCTGAGGATACCATGGACCAAACATGTGAGCAATGACAACGTTTAAATCTGAAGGCACATTGGGATAGCCAAAGATCCATTCCAAAAGCTAAGAGAGAGTATTAAGAAATTGAAAAATTTTGCTAGTAAGAAGGAAAAGAGTACTAAACTGTTATGTGATATCTGTCCTCCTCTATGGCAGTAAATGCTAGACAATCTCCACAAAGATGAAGAAAACATGTGAAGCAACAGAAATGTGGTTCTACAGGAGGATGCTGAGAATACCATGGACCGAACATGTGAGCAACAATAAAGTTTTAGAGAAAATGGAAACAACAAGGACACTTATGCTTAACTTTGGGAAGAAAGAGTTGAAATTTGATACTCATGAGACAGAGTGAAGGCAGAGAGGAAAAGAATGCGTAACCTACGTAATGAGCTTCAGTAAATGATGGCAGGACAAGGTTTAGCAGAGATAACAAAAAGTCAAAATTTATTAAGAGCTACATGGGGACAGGAAATTGTGGAGAGCCATGATCACCAATGTCCTGAAGTGACATGGCATTTAGAAAAAAATTTGTAGTAAAGTGGTGATACTGGATTGTAATGGATGAGATTGCTGTTCACAACCAGTTTGTAGCGATAGGAGTTATGACTTTCTGCTGATGAGAATGAAGAATGGATTTCAATATATAAAGGTATTTTACATACATATTTATATGAAGAACAACAAAAGGAGAGAAAGATAAAATATTTACGTGTGTATAGATAGAAGAGAAAAGATATTATATCCTCAGCAGTCATAAAATATGTTTGATGCACAACATGGCTAGGTTAAATTAAGAAGTTGGCTTGCCCATGAAGTGTCTTCCTAGAGGTGAAGAATACCATCTTGCCACTACTACATCTAGGAACAAAAGAGTGAGAGACAAAGTAAATTCTCTACTTTGATATTCCTGGTTGCCATACTATCTAGTGGGTCTCCTAGCAGACAAGGCAATGTCAAGCTCACACACTGTTACAGGTTCCATAAAATTATAGCCAACACATTCTGATGAAAATAATACATTGACCCCACCTGAAAGTGTTAACATAATATTTTTAGTATCTAATATTTAAGCTTGAATTATCTTTTTTAAATAAATCGTTGTATGAGGCCAAGTGAACTTTATCACATGCAACATGGTGCAGGGTTTTTTGTACCCAATGCCATTTCTAATTATCAAGACAAGGGAAAGTTTTTTCATACATTAGCCTATCTGGAAATGTAAAGTATAAAAGAATTATGAAAACGAGCCATGTGTATAGGGAATCAATAAAAAACAAAAAAATTAGTGAGAGTTAAAGTTTGTTAAAACTCTGGGTTTATTTTTATCATCCTTTGATATTTACCACTGTAAGCAAACATAAAAAAATATTCTTAAATTAATATTTAATATTTATTAATATATTGATTATCTACAAATATTTTTTCCTAAAAATGCTAATTATACCATTTGTTCCTTCTCTTTCATCTGGGATAAAATCTCTTGAAAATCTGCTCACAAAATTTTAAATAAAAATTATACGACATTCAAACTATTGTTCTCATCCATATTTTGGCCATTGTGATAAAAGAAAAGATTGTGATAATTTTGTTTTAATCATTGCACCCCAAGTAAGGCAGTAAAGCCACTAAGACACAAGGGGTTACTGAGTATGAAAGAATAAGAAAAAACAGAGACATTATTAAGGAACAAGAAAAATAAAAAAAATCGAGGAATCAAGAAGACAGTAGATAATGATTGACATTGCATTTAACTTTTTGAAGTTCAAATTTGGCTGGAAAGAATAGAACCAGAAGAGAGTTCCACAATTGAAAATTGTGAGAAAAGAAACTCTTAGCATAGAACTTGTGCTTACATCTAACCAATTCAGCTGTAAAATGATGTGGTCTTGATGCAAAATCAATAAATTCTAGATGCCATAGCAGAAAGTTCATCAGAACAATTATGATGAAAATATTTATAGAAAAGGCAGAGGGAAGCTACCTTACAGTGGTGAGAAAATGACTGAAGGTGAGATGTCAGGTCAAGACCAATAATATTGCTGATTCTTTGGATTTTATCAAGAATCTCTGAATATATTGCAGGAGTACCAGACAAAATATGGCAGCAATATACAAAGCATGGATGTATGATAGACTTATATGTAAGATAGATTCTGGAGTGTAAAATTACCTAGCTTGACATGGTGAACAAATTTTCATAGTGCATACCTAGCAATTGATTCAATATAATCTTTCCACTTCATGTCAGCCAAACGTAGGATTTAGTTGAACAAACAGACCAGTACTCTACTGTATTGAAAGTTGAGTCTGCTTTTGATCACCTCTTTGTACCAGAGGATTAAATTGGAATGTCTTTTTGTGGGCAAGGGAAGCAACTTGGAGGAAGGGGAGAATCAGTAGGTACTGGAGTTGATGTGTGTGTGGGGTTGGTTGACTGTGGTCTCTAGTGACAATGTTGATAACCTGCCCATTCGCTGTGACTTCCAACAGTGTCTTAATCGACATTCTTAGAAGCACATTGGTTGGAGACATGACTCAGGGTTTTTAGTCGTACCTTTCATTTATGATTGGCTCCTTTTATATTGCATTATACCTGTGGGGATTTGTTTTGTGTGCCCGGTGTAATGCTCAGAACCTCTCTGCTGTAGATTTAGTTTGAAGCAGAGTATAACAATGTCATTAGTCTGAATGTAAATAATGATAACTCCTCATCCCAGAAATTCAGACGGAAGGCGATAAAGTGATAAGAACAACAAAGATGAGGATATTAGTCTGAATGTAAATAATGATAACTCCTCATCAGAGAAATTCAGACAGGATGTGATCAGGTGATAATAACAACAAAGATGAGGACACTAGCCCGAATATAAATAGTGTAATTAATGATAACTCCTCATCCCAGAAATTCAGACAGAAGGTGATCAGGTGATAATAACAACAAAGATAGGGATATTAGTCTGAATGAAAATAATGATAACTCCTCATCCCAGAAATTCAGACGGAAGGCGATAAAGTGAAAAGAACAACAAAGATGAGGATATTAGTCTGAATGTAAATAATGATAACTCCTCATCCCAGAAATTCAGACAGAAGGTGATCAGGTGATAATAACAACAAAGATAAGGATATTAGTCTGAATGTAAATAATGATAACTACTCATCCCAGAAGTTCAGACAGAGAGAATTCAGAATCCTTTTTTTGCTCTTGCAATATTTGGATTATGACTTATAAACAAGACAACTATTTTTATAGAATCCTTTCCTCCAATGGAATTATAACATACAACAGATGCCAAAGATTTATTAATAGACTGAAAATTAAAAAATTGCTATGTCCTTTTAGGAAAAAGATAATGATGACTCTCCACAAAGAGCTAACATTTTCTGCTGACATCAAGTGGAAATATTATATTGAATCAGTTACTGGGTCTGCTACTAGGAAAGTTGGTTCATTGTGTTCTCAATTATTCTCACCAGAATCTATCTTATACATTTATGAGTCTACCATTCACCTAATCTTCGAATATTGCTACCGCATATGGTATTGCTACCGCATATGGAATGGGGCTTTTTCTATGCATTTAAAAATTCTTGATAAAATACAGAGAAGAATCTGCAATTTTATTGATCCCAACCCAGCATCTCTGCTTCAGTCACTTTCCCACAGCCATAACGTAATTGTTCTGATGACCTTTTTTTAGTCGTAGGCTTAAATTCGTAAAGTCTAGGTACCCCAGTGAGTGAAATAAAGGGTTCAGTTCGACATTCCAACCACATGAAGAAGGCCGGAGCATACAACGGTCAAAATGTTGTAATAAATATAGCAACAAAGATGAGGACAATAGTCCAAATAATGTAGTGTACATAATACCTCATCTCAGAAATATAGACAGATACATCAACTTTTGTTGGGTAATTTAATGTCGAATTTTGTATGGGGCACCCAGTGAGGATTGACCTTGCTACTCAGTTGCAATAGTCAACCAGTCTAGTCCCTTTAACAAAAGGGTAAATGGCAAATAAATAAGAAAACATTAACTCAATGCTGAAAGCAAGATTAACACAATGAATATGACGCAAGAATTATAGGAATTGTTTCTATTTTTTTATACTAAATTTCTTTGAGGAAGGATCTATGAGAATAAAAAAAGAGATGTGATAAACATTAAAATACTGTTGATATATTATCCCAATACTAAGTTGAGCATCGGAGATGAAGAGCTTGTAAGCAAATGAGTTGGATGATGTGATTTGGAAGAGCCATGAGAAATATCTCATGAAAAAAAAACACTTGTGTTGTCAACTTGCAAATAAAATTATGTAGCAATACAGCAAGAAAGACACTTGAATTTTAAAATTAGAACTACACACGAAATGGCAGACAAACAAAAAAACTGGAAGTAGAAGCTGCTGTAATTTTAAAAAATGAAAGAAAATGCCAAGAGGCATTTTTTGAATATTATTCACTCGACTTATTTTCATTTGACTGCATAACAAAATCAGTGAAGAAATTTTTTAATCAAGAAATACTTTTTAATCCTTGGCATGTATGATGAAAGAATGAGAAACTTCAATAATTAGAAAAAAAAAAATGAGAGGGAAAAAATATTAAACTTTTTTATTAAATTTCTTGTTTTAGGAAATACAATAGACAAACTTTCTCTGAGTAGTCATATTTTTCCAGGAAATTTTTCCTATGAATTTGCCTTGTAATTATCCCAACATTTAGTTCTGCAAATACAGGGTGCGATGGGTAAATTGTCATCTAAATTACACAAAAATGAAAATAAGACTAACATCTCATTTTAACAGATATATTTACCAAAATTACACAAAAAATATCTTGAAATACTAAAGAGTACATTTATTCAATAAAATCTCCATTGGCTTCAACCACAACCTACAGATGACTTTGAAATCTACTGCAGCTCTTCTGAATGGTCTCCTTGTTTAAGTTGGTGAGTGCTGCCATAATCATTGCCTTCTGTTCATCTTTGGCATTACAAAGAGTTTGTTGGTTGCTTGCTTAACTTCACACCACACATAATAATGAAGGGGGTTACAGTCTGTGGGGGTAGGTGGTAATGAACAAAATCAAAAACAAACAACATGCATGCATGAAATCAAAAATATAAAATGGAGACAGTTTACCCATCACTTCCTGTATAAACATGAAGGTAAATAGTTTTACTTGATAGACCCAGAAATGTTTTCAAACCAATGAAAACAAGTTTTGTTTTAATAAAAAACAAGAAATTAAATACATCCATATAATAATTTTTAATTTAGAAACAATCAAAGATATCAGTGATTATTTATACCCCTTCACACACACACACACATGTAGGTGTATATATAAAATCATGTTAATATAGATTATGAAATTGAACATGTCTATGCATATAAGTGATGTGTGCTGAAAAGTTGTCATCACAAATTATTTTTTGCTAAATAATCAAACATCAGTATTTTTTGAAGAATGTTTCGAATTTCATCTATCACTACAAGTTCTAGAAAAACTGAACTGAAAATATTTGATAACAATGCATCTGTGTGAGAAGAGGTTAATTTTTATCAACCCTCATTTCAATTTTAAACATTTTCTTGAATTTCATTGGCTGTTAAATATAAAATTTCCATAACAAAACAATTAAAGTTTGTGCAAAAGTAGGCTCAGCTGACGTAAAAAAATCTTTCTCAAATTCATCCCTAATTTAAATGTTTCAAGAAATCCTATTGGCTAAAAAATAAAAAATACATTTGCCCACACATTTTTCAGAAAAATTTGCCATAGCTACCAAGCCCCATTGAGTTGATTTGGTCGTTGAAAAATCTATAAATAGAAACAGCAAACAAATTTTCGTCGCATTCTGAGATTCACACACGCAAAAGATATACATGGGAATTATGCTTCAGAGAGATGCTGAAGAAACAAACTTCCTTTATGAGAGATTAGAAAATTTTACACAACAAACTTTTTCACTCAATATCTTTTATAGAAGAAACTTTTGTCTAAGTTAAATTCAACTTTTGTAATGAAAGGCAGACAACCTTTTCAGCATTGAACATTTCTGAAACAGCAAAGAACTTTTTCTCTTTGCACAAATCATTACAAACAAAGAAATTGTAAATTGTGTATATAAAATTTAATCTGTTGTTTCAAACATGTATTTTTTATTGTGATTGAATATCGTTACCATTTGGCTATTTCTTATAATTTATGTTTGTGGATATTGCATATTTTATTTGCAGCACAATCTTAAATATTCATGCAGCCTTCTTAGATCCACTACTTTTGTAAAGTTTCTTATAAAAAGGTTTTGTTATTTTTATTAAAACTGGAATTGTTTTTATTAATTGGTTCATTTTCTAACTTTTACAATTACGGGATCCAATATCATTTCTTATTACTACAGAGGTTATTTTTTGGATACACATGTTAGAGTAGATGGCTTGTTTGTGAGCAACAAAAGACAGGAAGTTGTGGAGAGCCATGATTGGCCACGTTGTGATGAGGCATAATGCATAAGAGAAGAATACCACCCTGATCCCAGCATTTCTTTGACTCCATCCGGATCACTTTTTGGCAATTCAATTTAACTGCATGTCACAATCCATGTTAACTGATCAGTAAATCAGGGTGGCTTAACATCAAATTCTTCTATCAAAGAATTTTTTGCTTCCAAATATGAAGAAAACTTCCAAAGACCTTACTTGGTTACTTCAAGTTTGATGCAAAAAATAATTCCAAGCACATTCTGAAAGAGTTAAATGATCAAATTTACCATTTCTGGCATTCACTCCCAAAATACAATCAAGCATGTATATTCCACTAATGAATAGTCTTGGTGTTTTGCCATAAATCTCAAACAATTTTGCAACACGAAGAGACAAAACTAAATGGCAATAGATTTACCTTCTTTTGCATAAATCTGGCATTGTTATTTGGTACATAAATAAATAGTTTCCTTCTGGGAATGAAACTGTTTTATTGAAACTTCTCAAAGAAAGTATTTTTGTTGGAAATGGAAAGATCAGGAAAGCAATATGTAGCTTGATTTTTTCAATTTTGTTTTGAGGAGATTTGCCTTTTACAACATTTCTTAGTAAAAAGGTCAATATTTTGAATTCTCGAGTGAGCAACATTCTTATCATTTCAGTCATCGTTTAATCACTTGGCTGCATTATTAATAATAATTAAATCTATTTTTGTTTTTTTATATTCTCATCATATATATGTATTTGTTAGTGAAAGGTGTCTTCCAAAAGCAAAGCAAAATATTAAGAAACAGAAAAGCTTCATTAGAAACAAAGAAAAGAAGACTGAATTGTTATGCGATATCAGTCCTTCTATATGACAGCGACTGCTGGATACTCTTCTCACAGATGAAGAAACTTGAGGCAACAGAAATGTGGTTCTACAGAAGGATGGCAAGAATGTCATTGGCTTACTTTGTTAGCAATGAAAAGTTTTAGAAGAAATGGAAACCAAATGAAAACCTACACTTATGTAAAATAGAAATTTCCTTTTTTAATCAATTCACCCCAAGCAAGGCGTTAATGTCACTAAGGCACAAGGTGTTACTCAGATTCAAAGAGGATGAGAAGACTTTAGAAGCAACAGGAAACCCAATCCTAAACAGGGAACAAAGAATGAACCTCTACTACTGTCCAAAAGACTAGGGAGGAGTGTGAACTGGACGATTGGCAAACCTATCTACTTCTATTGGTGGAGGAGAGAAAAATAATTAATGAATAAAAATTCAGAGGTCAAACAAAGACTTTAGGAGTATAGAGTTGAAGTAGACTTTAGAAGGGACCAGAAAACCAATCCTAAACAGGGAACGAGGGATGAAAATCTACTCCAGTTCAAGATACCTAAAAGGAGTGTGAACTGGGTGGTAGACAGACCTATCTACTCTTATGACAGAAATCACAATCAACTAATGCAAAGGTTGATTCATGTCTGGTTTTAAACTTGTATAAGAAAAGGTGGGCCTATGGTCCAGTTCACACTAGAATAAAAATGGTAGACACAGGTCTGGTTTGTAGTAGAACCAAAAACATATACAAAAAGTTTACACCATGTTGTCTGTCAGGGCTTTTCCCTCAGGTAGTACGGTAATAATCAATACAAAAGGAAAAAAATCAAGCTCTTTTTCTCTTCCAGTTGAAACTCTTTCTCTATGACTGAAGCAAAAAGAGAAAGTCCTTTCCTGTTATATTGCCACCTAGTAGGCATTAAAAGAAGTCTCCTATACAGACTATGGTAGGGTGATCTCACAATAGTTGCATCTCTGCAGTCATATAATGTCAGTGTCAACAGCTGCAGAGGATGAGTTACAACTTTTCACCGGCACAAAAAGAAAACAAGAGCATGTCCTTTTCTTTTTATAGTTCTTATTCAAATGAGGTTCTACAGGAGGATGCTGAGGATGCTTCAGATGGAACATGGGAGCAAAAACAAAGGTTTTGAAAAAAATGGAAGCAAAAAGCACAATTATACTAAACATTATGAAGAGGGAGTTGACATTTCTAGGACACATAATGAGGAAAGAGGGCTTGGAAAATTTGATACTCACAGAACAGAGGAAAACCATGCATAACCTACTTAGCTTGAGTAAACAGGTAGCAGAACAAGCTTTAGGAGAGATAACAATAAGACACAATTTATTAAGAGCTACAAAGGACAGGAAATTGTGGAGAACCATGATCACCTACACCCTCAAATGATATGCCACATAGAAGAATAAAATTGCCATGTTACATAGCAAACATTAAGAGAGGTTCCTTGGCAGACAAATTGGAAAAATTCAACAGTACAGTTGATATTAGCATCAAATAATTTAGACATACATCCTTGTGCAAATTAATTGAAACAACCACTTTAGTTTTCTTTCTTTCAGCATATGGTCACTTTTAGTCCCACTGGAGTGACAGAGTGTAATTGATTTCTATTTTTTTCTCAGCTTAGGTCATTTGTAGTGGTGTGTAGTAATATGAATCTATTTTCGGGTTGTATCATGAAATTTGTTTGGCCTTGAAAAATATTGCATCATCCGTGATTGCATCAGATTTTTATCATACCCAGACACTATTGTCTCCACTGTCGATTAATTGTCCTATGGAAATTGTACCACTGCACAAACACACTGGCAAGCCTTACCAGTGAGCAAATCAAAGTACTATAGACTGGCCTGGAAACACTCCTGATTTAAATCTAATCAAGTATCTGTGGTCAATCTGCAAGGAGCGACTTCATAGAATGGACATACAAAGTATTAACATAAGCACTGGGTCATGTTTCACTGGAAAAATGTAAAAAATGTAATTAATTTGCACCAGGGTGTAGTTTAAGTTCATGCTAGAGTCAAAAATGTCTGTTATAGCTTAGTATTTTGATGTATGTCAGATTTATACCCAAGTCTATGAGTATCCACCCAAAAGATACATTATGGTGGTGCCTGGTTGAGATTAGTCGGTACCTAGATTAGTGACTGATGGGGAATACCAGGGCTGTAAGGAGATTCTTTTGGGGGGAGTCTTACTCCTCTGCCAGGTATACAGCCAACATGTTCCGTGCCCTGCTGACAGGACAAATGAAATGAGTGAAATAAGCATCCATTTTAAAACAAACCGAATATACAAATATACTTTTTTTAAACAAAAAGTTTTTTCTAATATTTAATTAGTCTCATATATGGCAGGGTATGTTAGTTGTTTTTTTTTGTTCTTTTTTTTTTGTATAGACATCAGAGACATCACTACTTGTATCTAACCTTATTCAATAATATTGTAATATTAAATGTAAATATAGGATTTATAATGCAGAAATTAAAATCATTTTAGATGTTTGAGAACAAAGCTGTTGGGAGGTCTAAACTCCTTGTATGGGACACCCTTGTCAGCAAATGTCAAAGATGAGGACACAGACTAGGCACAACCAATCCCAAAGACCTCAACAGTGGAACAAGCGGATGAGGGCTATGTATGACGGATATACTACAGAAGGCGCCATTGAAAAATATAAAAGAGTCAGTGGCAGTCCATTGCAGTTTCATGTCTCATTCCACATGTACCATAGAGGAAGATTGTGAAATCAGGTGTGTGGATCACTTCCTGGTAAGTTGAGGTCCACCATTTTCTTCTACTCTGTTTTTCTCCCACATCCAATTAACTCTTGCAAAGCCAAACGGCAATAGTGAATGAATGACAAGAGCAAGTTCTGGAGAAACTGAAAGCTTCTAATCCTGAATCTGCACATTGGCAGTGAATATAGTCCTCAACACTATTAGCATAAAGGGATTGATCAGCAAGGAAGAAATTAAATTCTTGGATGTGGGATAAAGCTGCAGCTGCAGACGACGTGTTTGGTTGGATAATACAGACACATATAAAAAAAAAAATACGTATACTCTAGGGTGCCAAATAAATGTCCCCACCTTCAATTGCTAAATTTGGAAATTTTTTCCAATCCACCTGCTTATTAATTTTGACTCTACACAGTCATCTTACTCAATAGACTGCAAGAAAATCATGACCTGAAATGTGGTAAATGATATATCTTATATCTTGGATTCCTTTAAACTTTGATTTTTTCCAACCTCCCCATTTATTATGACCCCTCTCCTTTTATTTGAAACCCAAGAGTAAATAAAGATTGACTGATTGACCGATTTGTTTTCTATAGCTTTCAACCCTTTGCAGGTTATTTAAAACCAGAAAATATTTTTTAGAGTGTAAGAATTTTTTCAAGATAATAATGGTTTAGTGATACAAATCTTACTAATTAACCGATAGCTGGAGGGGAGAAGTGGTGGATTCATACTTTTCCCAAGGGTATTTCTGTGAAAGTGAATATAATGAACCCAACAAGAATTGAAACTCGGTTCTCCGATTAACAATTCCGAGCAATCATCCATTACACCATCCACACATTCAAGCTTACAGCCCTGGTATTCCCCATCAGTCACTAATCTAGGTACTGACCAATCTTAACCAGGCACCACCATAATGTATCTTTCCTGTGCCTTTTTTATAAATATGAGGGTCATTCAATAAATAAGTTGAATTTTTCGGTATAAGGACTTCTAATACCGATAGAAGCTTACTCTTTTTTATTTTATTTTGTTTTACTTCTTTTTCACATGGGTTTAATTTCTTTTGCAGATAAAAAAAAACTTTGAGAGTTTTGGCGATTAACAAAGATGGCCGACCAAGAAGCATGCTCCAGGATTGAACAGCGGTCAGTTATCAAGTTTTGCTGAAGGGTGTAAACCAGTTGAAATTCATAGGAGAATGTCAACTGTGTATGGTGCCACATGTTTCAGCCAAAAAAATGTCTACAAGTGGGCTAAATTGTTTAAAAAAGGACGGAGCAGTGTTGAAGATGAAGACAGGCCTGGGAGGCCTACAGAAGTGAGGTCTCCTGAGGTGATCAAATCAGTCAATGACCTCATTCAGTCTGACAGAAGGGTGACAGTGGATGACATTGAAAGGACTTTGAGCTTATCTGTTGGGACAAATGCAGGGGTCATCAGTCAGAAGGAGTCATCTTGCATCATGACAATGCAAGGCCTCACACAGCAGCCCAAATGGTGCAGACCATCAATGAGCTGGTTTGGGAACTGCTCCCTCATCCTCCTTACATCCCAGACCTTGCCCCTTCAGACTTTCACCTGTTTGGTCCCTTGAAAGCGTTCATGAGAGGCATGAAGTTTAAAAGTGACAATGAAGTCAAAAGTGTTGTGAGCGACTGGCTGAGACATCAGTCCAAAGATTTTTATGCTGAGGGAATACAGAAGCTTGTGCACATATGGGAAAAGTGTGTGACAGTGCTGGGAGACTACGTTGAAAAATTTTTAAAAAGTAAGCTTCTATCTGTATTAGAAGTCCTTATACCGAAAAATTCACCTTATTTATTGAATGACCCTCGTACTTCCATGGTAATCGTTCAGATGAACTTTTCTCTATGGCATCTAGACTTCATGAATTTAAGCACAGTACTAGATTGACAGCAAAGTCTCATCATTTTAAAATTGAAATGGCTAGATGCAAATGTAAGTTCTATGCTAAGAGTTTCTTCTTTCGCACTTCTCACTTGTGGAATTCTCTTCCAGCATGTGTGTGTATTTAGAGATTCATTATAAAATCCCAAGAAGAATCTGCAATGTTATTAGTCTTCACTTGGCATCTCAGCTTCAGTCACTTTCCCACCACCATAACTTTCCACCTGTGGAACTCTCTTGTGGCTTTCCAGCCAATTTGATCTTCAAAAGTTAAACTGCAATCTCAATCATTATCTACTGTCTTCTTGATTCTTATTCTTTTAATGTTCTCAATCCTTAATAATGTTTCTTTTTCTTATCCTTTCACTCAGTAACCTCTTGTGTCTTAGTGGCTTTATTACCTTGCATGAGATGAAAGAATTAAATAAAATACACCTCAAGTAATTACGAATCGAGGTTCTTTTATCAGCAGTCATTGCTGATAGACTTTTTCCTGTTACCTTCAATAAAGATTTTGCATCTCTGATATTTTTTACCATTCTGCAGAATGGTTCCAAATCACTGAGATTCAATGGCTTCTGGTCAGATATAGCAATTTTCACTTCATGCCATAAACATTTGAATGGATTTGGGTCAGGCAATTCAAAAGGCCATTCCATTACCCTAATCTTATTCTTCACAAACTATTCTGAGGTGGTTTTCAGAATATGTTTGCATTCATTCACTTTTGTTGCAAGATGAATTACTTACCAAATTTTAAGTGGATAGCAGAATGTGAAAACAAAAAATCAACTGACATTTTAGTGAATCTACTCTCCCCTCAAACCTGGAGAGTTTATTGTTATGTGCTGGGGTAAAGCAGCCCCAGGTTTCCACCACCCTACTTTACTGGGGAGAGCATATTGTGCACTCTGTCCTTTTCTCTCCAAATATAACATTGCAGGTTGTGTCCTAAAAGTCAATGTTTAGTCTCAAGGATTAACTGTATTCCCAGTCATCATTGCACTGATACAAAATCATTTTAGTTAATACTAAATGAGCCTTTTATGTGATTTCATCAGTAGTGTGTGTGTGTGCGTGTGTGTGTGTGTGTGTGTGTGTGTGTGTGTGTGTGTGTGTGTGTTCATCCGTGTGCTACTCATCTGTAACAATTCTCATCTATTCAATGTTCTACAAATTGGTGAGACATATTCCAGTATTCTTGAAATCTCTCTGGATATCTTTTACATTCAATTTCAGGTTGACTGAAACTTCCCTTGTAATTTTAATCATGCCTCATGCTGAAATGTTCCTTGGATCATAAAAGATCTTACAAGCATTTTATACAGTACCAAATTTCTTTCCATTTGCAAACAATGTATAAGGAACTGCAATGAAGTGTGTCAAGCCAATTGGAAATTTTCTTGTAGCCATTCCTGGATATATATATATAAGCCACAATTTCTTTTTCAAGTCCTGTTTGGTTTTTCATAATGATTTCAAAATGGAATAAATGTTTAATTTATAAACTAAAAAAATAATAGAGCCTCTCTACAGGAATGACGAATATTATAACATGCAGGGGTTACGAGAATCGTTCAATTTTAGCTGCTGTTAGGATTTCATTTACAATCAAATCTAATTTATCACCGAGTGGGGAGGGGAGGTCACCAAATATCATGGAAATTTCCGAATTTGCTAATTATGAAAGTAAAATAATAAATGATATTGATTCTGTCTTATTTATTATTAGTTTTTATACAAAACTGTTTACATTCTTCTAATTGAGCAGATCAGTTTTGTCTAATCAAATTTAGAATAAAATAATTTAAGGATCAATTAGTATACAGCTATATATATATACATATACATACATACATACATACATACATACATATATATATATATATATATATATATATATATATATATATATATATTACAATGAATCATTCATAGAAAAGGTAGATTAGTAAATTTAATGATATAAAATGACTGAATTAACAGTTGAAAGTTCTTGCGTATTAAAAAAACCTTATACAACTTATAATTATTAAAAACAAGGATCATAACATTCATCGAGTGATTGGTAGGTTAATGCACCTTCAAAATTTTATTTGCGAAGGGATTTCGCCATTTTATATCATTAACTTTACTAATCTACTTTTTGTATGTATGATTCATTGTAATATAAATTGAACTGCACCACATATTTGATATATATATATATATATATATATATATATATATATATATATATATATATATATTACTTCAAATATTCAAGTCAGATTAGATTAAAAGTAAATCCAGTAATTCTTTAGAAATTACTAATCATGGATAAAATGGGATGTTACATATATATATATATATATATATATATATATATATATATATATATATATGTACACACACGCACGCACACACACCCATATATATATATATATATATTTATTGCATATATAGTGCTACTGTTAATAAATAAGTCTCAATTTTAATATAATAGAGCCATTATAAATATGCATATTTTCCCTCACTGACACCACAACTCATGCATCAACTTAATCTTCAGGTGCTGTGTATAGATTGGCCATTACATAATTTAAATTTTAAAAATAGTTGTGGTTATCATAATGTTTGCATAGATACATATTATACTGGTATTACAGTTTTTAATTTTAAAAATCATATTTTGTATTTAAAATAAACTGGATTTGTATATGTAAAAAAAATTAAATTTTTAATTTAGAGATGTGGATATTAAAATTTTTTATTATTAAAGGGAGTTTACTTATTCTTTTTTATTCTTTTAGATATATATATATATATATTTCATTAAATAATATAGACAATTGTTCAAATGTTTTTTTCAGTAGTCATTTAATGTATAACTCTGTCAGGATCATTTATCCAAATTCTTAACATTTATATATATATATATATATATATATATATATATATATATATATATATTACATAGAATAAGAATCCAAAATTACCCCATAGCTATTTAAACCCACAGAGACTTGCTTGTGGTCATGTCAATTCAGAGGAGTGAAGGAATAAAATAAAGGAGCTTAAAAATTTAGATATTTAAAGAGGAGGAGGAGGAGGAGGATGATGATAATAATAATAATGTAAAAGAAAAAGAAAGGGAGAAAGAAGAATGAAGAGTTAGTTGCAGATAGAGTCTAGACATAATTGACTCCCAACCTCATGGTAGTAGAAGTGTGAGTGACTAATCAAGAAGACTGTTAAAATAACATTGACCTATATTTTGAAATATTAACATCTCGGAACATAAGGAAAATTACTCAAAAGAAATTTTAAATTGGAGAAGATTTTTCCCAAAAATTTAAGAAAGAGTAAGTAAAAAGGTGACATCTAAAATTAAAAATTAAAATTAAAACAATATGCAATATATAAGTAATAATACATATAATAGAATAAATAAAATAATTATTAAATAAAATTTATTGAATAAAATAAAATTAAATAAAAAATAAAAATATACTTTATTAATTATAAATTAATAATTATTAAATATAAATTAATAAATAAATATTAAATGTATGTATATATAAATAAAAAGAAAGAACAGTAAGATACATAATCCGGTGTTCTTATAGATATTTTTATTTTTACAAAATAGTGCTCCATGTAAATTTACAGAGCATTACTATTATAAATAAACTTATTTAAAATATGGTTTTTTCACTACACAGTAATAACCATGTTTCAAAAATGGAAGCTAAAAGCTTTGAATTTAATTTTGTAATTAGATTAAAAACATTAGTTCCATTTCATCCTCAAGCGAATTTTGGAGTAACTTATTTTTAAATTTACTGAGTTTTAAAGGCATGGCAAAGATTCATAATTCACTGTTTCCAAGGATACAGAGAAATCCACTCATCCAGACAAGGGGTGGTAGCGTGTTCATTTTCAATAACTTTTGTTGTATCAGTTATTAGTTACATTCGCAAAAGGGGTTATGTTTAGGGATGGGTCGGGATGTATTTTTCAACGAATTCTGACATCCGCTAAATGCATGCTGTCTGGGTTTTTTTAAAAACTTTATTGTTAACGGCAAAAAGTTCTTACGGCATTTTTTCTTATTTTCTTTGGGGTGAGTGGTTGCTTGGTAACTAACATTTGAAGCTCTGCATTTTCCTGTGAAGAAAATTATTTCATAAGAATTATCAAAGTCTGACACTCAACTTTCCATTTAATTGATAAACATTTCCCTAAAAGTAACCATCTTAGTAAAATATTTAACAGAAATGTTCTAAAACTAAGTTATAGCTGCACTGATAATCTTGAGAAGATTATAAAGCAGCATAATAATAAAATTTTAAACCAATTTAAAAATTTGGATAATAATATACATTCCAAGATAAATACTGTTAATAATATTAACCACTGTAATTGCAAGGATTTTAATGAATACCTATTGCAAAACCAAAGTTTAACCACCTCTCTTGTTTATGTAAGTACTATTTCTACAATAGAGAATCTGACTGTTGAAAAATTTTATATTGGTAGTACTAAGAATTCTACCTATCCATCTTTCATGGTAGATATCAGCCAGTGCATCACAAACAATGTGACTAAAATGTGCTTGTTCCCCATCATGCATGAACTGCATGCGTCTAGAAGTATGTTCAAAGTCCCTGTAGACAACTCCTGCAAGGTGTGCTGGGAGAACATATGGACCTACCAGACAGTCACTCAAAATTCCAGCCCAGATATTAATCATAAACTGATGCTGGTGTCTAGCCTGTATTGTACCATGAGGCTTCTTATCTGCCCACAAATGTTGGTTGTATAAATTTGTTATTCAATCTCTTCCAAATGTTGTGTCATGCATAAACAAAACTGAAGAGAAAAAAAATGGATCAGCAGTTTGTGCAATAAACCATCAGAAAAAGTTCTCCTATGATGAATGATTAGAGGGCAAAAGACCATGCAGATGTTGCAAATGATATGGATCCAGGAGCTGCTCTTTAAGTACCCTCCGTGCAGGACTATGAAATCATATCTGCTTGCTCACAATATGACTATCCTACCATTCTTAAGCAGAACTCTTCTCAGTTAACTCACTGTTGCACATATTAAATGTTGTAGACAGACAAGCTACAAATATACATGAATGACAAATGTAACCTAGTCCTCATGGCAACATAGCGACATCTCCCGTAAAATTTCTTTAAACTTAATATCTCAAAAGTGAAGGATTTATGGACATATGTTTATAAGGATTTTGGTCCTTGTTTTGGTGTGAGGAACTCACCCCCAAAAATTTAGAAAAGCATTTTTGATTCACCCTATGTGTGTGTATGTGTGTGTGTGTGTGTGTATATATATATATATCTGATAATATATAGTTTTAGGGAATGCTATTTTTATGGGTTAAAATGCTCAATAACAGAGATAGAGCATATATAAATATAAAAGTGGACATTGAAGGTCTGTTTCTTGCTTAAACACAATCATTAGGCCATATATATATATATATATATATATATATATATGGAAACGTTCTCAGATGATGACCCACTTGCTGATAATCTACCTAATATTTCATCCTACCCAAAATTGATTGCAGAAAAAGTAATTGATATAGAAGAAAAAGTAAATCCAACTGATTAGGCATCTCAGAGTGTTAGTAATAGTTAATGGGTTACTCTAGTTAGCCATTACTACTGAATAGGAAGTTAAATCTTCACTAGATGTCCCATACTAGTAGCCTTGTGCCAATCTATGTTAGGTTAAGTATATTACAGTTCAGGTTATGAATATCAAATTGGTAGACCTGCAAGCATTGTTTTTATCTTTCATAAAACATGCAATTGTAATTCATTTTTTCTTTATTTAAATGAACTGAATAATCTGTCTATATTTCTGAGATGAGGTATTATGTACAGTATTTACATTAGTCGGACACATGGTACAGTGGATAAAGGCGTTGGTTAGATCCAGTGACAGACCCAAAGAGTGTGAGTTCAATACCCGGTTCAGGCAGTGGAGAACTTTCAGAGGGAAAATTAGCAGGAGATAACTGATAACTGACATCCATCAAACATGGCTCGTGGAACTAGAACAGTCTACCCCAGTGATCGAAATAAATGGTTCGGTTCGAAATTCCAACCACCTGAAGAAGGCCGGAGCATACAACGGCCGAAACGTTGTGACAAAAATGGCGACAACAATGAGGACAATAGTCCGACTAATGTAAATACTGAACTGAATAATATTTAATTCATTTCAAAATAATTTGATAAATTTTTTTTTTTTATATATATATTGTTTCAATGTTGAAGTATTTGTTTTTCTTTAAGTATCACTTGTGCATTTGTCTTCAAGAGCCTTGCTTATTTAATATGATATTACTTTTGTATTGTATTCAAAGTGTCTCTTCCTTCATAATATTTTCTGGCCATTGACAATCTTTAAATAATGAAAGAATAAAGACTGAATAAATACTAAGAAAGAATAAATTATGAGGGAAGAGACACTTTGAATGCAATACAAACGTAATATCAATTACTATCATATTAATATCATATTAAACAAGCAGGGTTAGGGTTAGGGTGAATTCTGTGACTTGCAGTAAGAATTAAAGAGAGAAAAATAAAGAAAAGTTTAGCTGCTCAAAATTTGATGCATTGTTAAGAGAAAAGGTTGAAGAAAAAGTTATTGAGCAGGGTTAGGGTTAGGGTTAGTCCAAAGAGAAAAGTGACCAATTCAGCAAGCAAACATGAATGAAAATATTTGATAAAGGTGAGTCATTTTATTTAATTGTAAATTTTTTTACCTCAGTTCAGCATTTTTCCCACCTCTTATCTTTAATTGGAAATTTCTGTGTAAATATTAGAAAATGATAGAAAGATATTTCCAAACAGAATTCTCCTAATATTTTTTAAATTAAAGAACTTATCTAAATTTCTATTCTTTCTACCTCTATTTTGCATAGACTCCAGCAAATATTAATTAGTCAGTCATCTCTATGCACAGAGGTGGGAACGTCTATGTTACAGACTAGAAGACAACAGAACATTACCAACAGTACCTTCTGTTTCTTAACTTGTATGGTTACAATTAGTTTACATTCATCAACACTGCCATAAACAATTAATCGCCAAAGTGTTTCTGTGCAGTCAGTCCGTTAGTAAGTGTTGCCTTTCCATTCTTTGTGTACTCTAAAAATTCTTCACACATTTAAATACTGAGTAAGTTATTGCTAAAATCTTCATGGGTTATTACTTCTGGAAGAGAATCAGTACCGTCATTTACAGCTTTAGAGAAAAAGAAAAACGAAAGAAAGTTTCAATACAAGATGAGAAGCCAATCACGACAATAGAAGATTCTTTGGAATAGTGCCAACCTTTTACAGTCGGATATTGATTTGACATTTTGCACATTTTTATAAATAGGCAAAAGAGCAAATCATCCAAAGGCATTTAACGTGTCACACTCGGACTGGAATTTGTTTTGGTTTGAATCTAAAAGAATTCTGATTTATTTTTATTGAATTTTACCTTTAACAAGTTTTATTTTGAGAATGAAATCTTTGAAGATATTTTTAAAGATTTCTTCAAATGGTTTTGTGATCTTTATAAAAGTAAGACATTCTTTGTTCATGGGCAATAAGTGCACAGAAAATGGAATGGGTGAGCCAAGTTTAATTTCTGATTAAGTCTATAAGGATTACTTTTGCACTGATGCTATTAGGAAAGGCATGAAATCGCCCAGGGTTAGTTAGATAACAGATCAAGAAATACATAAAGCACAATAATGTATTGTATCTTTGTTTACAGATAATAAAACTACATCTGTGCTATAATAGTTATTACATTTAATTTATGGCATATGTATGCAAATTTACTTTCACACTAATGCCCTTGATTCAGGCATGATTCCATCTCTTCTCCCTACCAGCTATGGGTTAAATAGTAGGCTAGACTGGCCTATCTAACTTTAAGTGGCAAGCAGTCTAGGAGAGTGAAGGCAATGCAAAGTCACTCCAACAATCTTTATATATATATATATATATATATATATATGTGTGTGTGTGTGTGTGTGTGTGTGTGTGTGTGTGTGTGTGTGTGTGTGTGTGTGTGTGTGAAGAAAGATAGTTTAAGGTATGCTATATTTATGGGATAAAGTGCTCAGTATCAGAGATAGGCTTGCCGATTACATCTAGCATGAAACAGTCTGTCACCTCTGAGCATTGAATTCAATGTTCACTTTTATATTTAATTATATATATATATATATATATATATATATATATATATATATATATATACACACACACATACACACACCGTTAATTAATTGAAACAGTTGCTTTAGTTTCCTTTCTTTCACCATATGGTCAGATTCAGACCCACTAACGGTCATTTGCAGCGGTGTGCAGTAATATGAATCTATTTTCTGAGTATATGATGAAATTTGTTTGGCCTTGAAAAATATTGCATCATCCGTGATTGCATCAGATTTTTATCACACCTGGACACTATTGTATCAACTGTCGATTAGTTGTCCTACAGCTATTGTCTGCAATGGACATTACTCCAAGGAAGTGTATGAAAATTGTGATGCTGCATGAACACACTGGCAAGCCTTTCCATTGAGTAAATCAAAGTAATATAGATTGGCCTGGAAACTCTCCTGATTTAAACCCAATTAAAACTCTGTGGTCAATCTGCAATGAATGACTTTGTGGAATGGACACACAAAGTACTAACATGTGTACTAGGTCATGTTTCATTGGAAAATATGAAAAAATAAATAATATGGGAATTATTCATTTGTTTCAATTAATTTGCACAAGGGTATATATATATATATATATATATATATATATATATATATCGAGGTAAAATAAGAATGAATAAAGTATAATTCCAACATTCAAACATTCATGCATTTAATTTAAAACAGAATAGAGCAATATTATTTATTTTTGGATATTAAAACAACATGTAAAAATTGCTACACAATTGCAGTCATGTTTCAATGCATACCAATGCATCTCTTCAGGTGATTGTAAATTACTGGCGAGTAAACAATTATTTTGGTTTCAAATGCAAAATACATCCTCTTTTTTAAGACAAAAAAAAGGTTGTAAGGCTTTACCCTGATCAACCAAGCAAATATGACAACTCATCAATGTGGCTAGATGTCTGACTGCCTCAAGCTGGGTCAAATGTCTAGCCCCACTGATGAGCTGTGATACAGCAAAACAGTCTGTCTGTGGATGACAATATATATAACATATATAACATGATGATATGGAGCAACTGTGTGACCATCACGATCACCAGAACTACCAGAGGTTTTTTAATGTTTGTACTGAAAGATCTTTTTTACAGGCTCATACGCAAAGTAATTCCTGAATTAAAACAAGCAATTTCTGATCATTTTTTTCTGAAATTCATGTAGAAATGTATCAAATGGTTTGTAGAAGTGTTGTCGATAGGGTTCAGCATCTTTTTGAACATGAAGGGGAGCATTCTGAACATGAAGGGGAGCATTTTG
>OZ038503.1:90236464-90251464 GCA_964036315.1 Acanthosepion esculentum | reverse complement strand
GGATTTTTTTAAAATGTTAGCCAGCCAAGAATTTTTCAGCACCCCCTTGTACATAATTAATTTGAAATGTTTCCAGCTATGTTGAATCTCGAGAACTGGTTGTGAATTCATGATATAACTTGTCAACGATACTGCTTATACATGAACATTCTACTATAAGGTTGGTCAGTAGGCAGGGACACACCACTGAGTGTGCTTGTCTACTGTGTGACTGACACATTCTTCATAGCAAAGCACCTATCCATTCTGCATGTCTCACATTGAGATTTTTGGCAAAATATTCCGCCATCCTCTGCAGGCCAGTGCAATCTTTTGCTTAAATCATTTTTAAAAGTGAGATTTTAGACTATAAGCATTGTTAGTAAGTATGTGATGAGCTCGCTGATGGTGAATTGAAAAGAGGACGTTATTTTTTTTGAAAAGTGTAAAGAACACGGGACTAAAAGGTTCCAAGGGAATTATTTTTGATGTGGATTAAGGCATTAGTTTCAAGCAAATGCAGCATGCCGGTTTCAGCAAAGACCAGTCTTTTCCAAGTCCTCATGGATTTGGTGCTGCAGATCACAAAGGACTGAATAATAGAAACCATGCCACTTGAGGACTTTCAACAGCAGCAACATCAACAACTAAGATAGATAGCACATGTAATTTGCAGAGGAAAAATGATATAAATCAAGAAAGATGTTGATGCTAAGTTGAACAAATAGTTAGGGAAGAAAGCCCCCATCAATACTGGAAAGAGCAATAAGAGTTACTGGGCTTTTGAAACCTACTTTGCTGAAAAACTGCTTTAATAGAAAGATTTCATGAATTTCAACTAGCTGCTAGGTCAATGAATGCTGAATATTTCCTTATAAGGAAACAGTTAATATTACCATTACCATTAGAGATGAGGAGAACAGATACTAAACTTTGATCCCGCCCCACAGCCATGGAATAAAAAAGCATAACTCGAGTAACAAGAAATTGCATGAATCAAGAAAGTCAGCCCTGTCAGGAGTTGAAAAAGTTATACAAGAAATAAAATTGCCACATTTTCACTGAAGAAGAGAATATTCAAGAAATTAACAGAAATTGCATGAAACAATAAGAAAGTCAGCCTGCTATTTCTAGATACAGAACTGAACAGAAATTGAATGAACCAATAAGAGAGCCTGCTATTTCTAGAATACAGAACTGAACAGAAACTGCATGAACCAATAAGAAAACCTGCTATTTCTAGAATACAAAACTGAACAGAAATTGCATGAACCAATAAGAAAACCTGCTATTTCTAGAATACAGAACTGAACAGAAATTGCATGAACCAATAAGAAAACCTGCTATTTCTAGAATACAGAACTGAACAGAAACTGCATGAAACAATAAGAAAGCCTGGTATTTCTAGAATACAGAACTGAACAGAAACTGCATGAACCAATAAGAAAGCCTGGTATTTCTAGAATACAGAACTGAACAGAAACTGCATGAACCAATAAGAAAGCCTGCTATTTCTAGAATACAGAACTGAACAGAAATTGCATGAACCAATAAGAAAGCCAGCTATTTCTAGAATACAGAACTGAACAGAAATTGCATGAACCAATAAGAAAGCCTGCTATTTCTAGAATACAGAACTGAACAGAAATTGCATGAACCAATAAGAAAGCCTGGTATTTCTAGAATACAGAACTGAACAGAAACTGCATGAAACAATAAGAAAGCCTGCTATTTCTAGAATACAGAACTGGACAGAAACTGCATGAACCAATAAGAAAGCCTGGTATTTCTAGAATACAGAACTGAACAGAAACTGCATGAACCAATAAGAAAACCTGCTATTTCTAGAATACAAAACTGAACAGAAATTGCATGAACCAATAAGAAAACCTGCTATTTCTAGAATACAGAACTGAACAGAAATTGCATGAACCAATAAGAAAACCTGCTATTTCTAGAATACAGAACTGAACAGAAATTGCATGAACCAATAAGAAAACCTGCTATTTCTAGAATACAGAACTGAACAGAAATTGCATGAACCAATAAGAAAACCTGCTATTTCTAGAATACAGAACTGAACAGAAACTGCATGAACCAATAAGAAAGCCTGCTATTTCTAGAATACAGAACTGAACAGAAATTGCATGAACCAATAAGAAAACCTGCTATTTCTAGAATACAAAACTGAACAGAAATTGCATGAACCAATAAGAAAACCTGCTATTTCTAGAATACAGAACTGAACAGAAATTGCATGAACCAATAAGAAAACCTGCTATTTCTAGAATACAGAACTGAACAGAAACTGCATGAAACAATAAGAAAGCCTGGTATTTCTAGAATACAGAACTGAACAGAAACTGCATGAACCAATAAGAAAGCCTGGTATTTCTAGAATACAGAACTGAACAGAAACTGCATGAACCAATAAGAAAGCCTGCTATTTCTAGAATACAGAACTGAACAGAAATTGCATGAACCAATAAGAAAGCCAGCTATTTCTAGAATACAGAACTGAACAGAAATTGCATGAACCAATAAGAAAGCCTGCTATTTCTAGAATACAGAACTGAACAGAAATTGCATGAACCAATAAGAAAGCCTGCTATTTCTAGAATACAGAACTGAACAGAAACTGCATGAAACAATAAGAAAGCCTGCTATTTCTAGAATACAGAACTGGACAGAAACTGCATGAACCAATAAGAAAGCCTGGTATTTCTAGAATACAGAACTGAACAGAAACTGCATGAAACAATAAGAAAGCCTGGTATTTCTAGAATACAGAACTGAACATAAACTGCATGAACCAATAAGAAAGCCTGGTATTTCTAGAATACAGAACTGAACAGAAACTGCAGGAACCAATAAGAAAGCCTGGTATTTCTAGAATACAGAACTGAACAGAAATTGCATGAAACAATAAGAAAACCTGCTATTTCTAGAATACAAGACTGAACAGAAACTGCAAGAAACAATAAGAAAGCCTGCTATTTCTAGAATACAGAACTGAACAGAAACTGCAAGAAACAATAAGAAAGCCTGGTATTTCTAGAATACAGAACTGAACAGAAATTGCATGAACCAATAAGAAAGCCTGGTATTTCTAGAATACAGAACTGAACAGAAACTGCATGAAACAATAAGAAAGCCTGGTATTTCTAGAATACAGAACTGAACAGAAACTGCATGAACCAATAAGAAAGCCTGGTATTTCTAGAATACAGAACTGAACAGAAACTGCATGAACCAATAAGAAAGCCTGGTATTTCTAGAATACAGAACTGAACAGAAACTGCAAGAAACAATAAGAAAGCCTGCTATTTCTAGAATACAGAACTGAACAGAAACTCCATGAAACAATAACAAATCCAGCCTGCCATTTCAATAATCTGTATTCCTGGATCAATGTAAAAAGTCTGTACAGTGAATTCTTCAGTGAGGTCAAAAAAAATTTCTCTGCAATCCCTTTTCTTTCATACCTTGTAAAAGCAAGTATATACATTGGTTCTTATATGTAACTTGAAAGGTGATAGTGACAGATTTTCAGATATTCAAAGCCAACATTTTACTCCTACCAGCACTATTCCCCAAGATTTCTGAAATATGCAACATGCCACACTAAAAAGGAAATAAAAAACCAAGAAAGGAACTAACGGTTTCATTCTAAGACTCAACCCTGGGGTTATCCATTTGGGATATGAAAGTGCAACTCACACGCACCATAGGTCTGCTTCTATTTGCTATGACAGCAGTTACAGACCTCCTCAAGGAATATGAGACAGCCTTTTTATTCAACTAGCAACCAGCCTATCAAGTTTCCCTTCCACAGCACTTCCCACAAATGCCCACAGGCTAGCAGTGACAAAATGCATACAAGAGATGTGTGGGTTGTGCAAACTTTACATTAATTCACGTATCACCTTGAAAACTTTTTAGTTATCACTTCAAGCAGCAGCCATATTGATTGAAGTCATCATTCAGCTTATTTCATCATGATATAGAAAAGATCCTAGGCTTCCTGGGTTAGGAATTATTTTTCCAGAGTTTAAATCTTATTATTTGCATGCATCAAGATATTTCTGCAGTAGCTTCAAGGCAATTAGTCACAGAACTTTCTTTGAAAAGCTGCTTCAGTATGGAATTAGAGTATACAGGATGAGAAATGATTTAAGGAAGAATATATACCAGTATTTCTTTTTTAATAAATTGTGGTGTGGGCTGGTTGAGGTGGAATACAAAATTGACTTCTTCCGTCTAATCACTGATATAGAATGATTAAACTGTATGACTGAGAGCCTTTAGAAATTGTCCTTCCAGTGAAAGAGGGAATACAGGCTTCTAAAAAATAAGTTGGGAACATTTAATAGTTAAATCACAGTCCATCATTACCTGAATGCTAGACATCTGCCTACCCAAATAAATCCTCTTCTCAGATCTCACATCTGGCAAGGGACCATGTGAAAAATCATATTTTCAATTCAAGAATAACCTCAAAAAACTTTACTGGGGTCAGAAATCAATCTGGTCAACTGGAAGATGGAAGACAAACTAGAAGAACCTCAGAGAGTCCACAGAAAAGCCAGAGCTCTCAATCCACTAAACCCTCCCACACTACCATCCGGTGATTGCAGAAGGATCTTCAAATCCAACATAGAACTCATTTCACAGAAGGAAATGTCAATGAGCACCCCAATACTTGTCAATGAGTCCCACCATTGACAGTCCATCATTTGGGGTGGCACCTTTCTGCATTGTCTGGGTGTTAAGTTTTATTGCTATAGGCATCGGTTTATCTTGCATGATAATGGTAGCACCCCGTTTGATCAAAATTCAGTGAAACTTGAGCAAGCTCACCAGGGTACAGACCTGGACATGGATATAAGGAGGCTGTGTGCCTCCACCTCCAGACAAAATGGCCACTTGCTGGGCTGTATTGACAAGATCCTAAAGAATACAGAACATTATGTTTAGGGTCAGCTAGGTTGCTGGAATTTCTAGAAGTTTATCAGTGTTGACAACCAACTACTTTTGGGGCTCTATTTTGGGTTTTATATTTGGTTTATTTCCATAGATTTTTCCATGTTTCAATATGGCTGCAAGGGAGTGGCAGTTTAAAATCAGGTTTTTTTATGAGACACCAGTGGTCTGCCTTGGTTCTTTCCCCAGTTTTGGAGTTGGGTACATTTATCTGTGTTTATCTCTGTGTGCTAACAATCAAATGTGTGTGTATATATTTGGGTAATAGCTGACATCTAAGAATGACTTGAATCTTCTTGTTTGATGCATTTAAGAAGTATGGAAAGAGACAATCAAAAAGTGAGTATCAAAAAAATTGTTCAAAAACAATTAATCAAATTGTAAATTGTTTAAATGAAAATTAAAAGGAAAATTATGCTAAATGATACTTATTAAAAATACCAATGTTTGAAATTTGAGAGAATCAATGGTGATTTACCTAGAACTGATTACACTCTTGAAGGATGGCATAAGACTTTTTTGCAGGAAGTGTCATCCCATCATCCTACAATATGGAAATTAAGAATTGCAAGAAATCCATATTGCAAAAGTAAGAGCAGGTTGCCAAAATATCAAGTGCGCCAAGAAATACCGCAATGTAAATAGATAACTTAAAAGATAAATGACATCCTTTAACGAGTGTTCTTCAGTAATTAACTATTTACCTGCAGTATCATATAACTTCATTTTATAAGGTGTTATATAAGAATAAAGTGTCACTGCCGACACTTGAGTTTGAACATAGATCACCAGTGAGCAAACACAGGCGATCCCATTATTGAATTAAGTAGATCACATGACCATGGGAGAAACACATATATGTAGATAGTAGCTACCGATCGCTATTTCTCCTCTATCACTATACAGGCCGCTATTCCTTATTCTCTTGTCTACACAATGAAATCAACGTGTATCTATGCAAGCTCAGCAGTGGAATGTACTATTATTGTATATTATTGTACTCTTATCAGCAGTATTTTGTGATTGTTGATGAAGTAAATTAGTACACCAGGCTGTTTTTAAATATAGGAAAAGAAGCGGAAGAAGAGGAAGAATTGGTATTGCAAGAGCTTACGTAATAAAATGTAAACAAAACAATAGTTTCTCTTTTAGGAATGTGTGTAGGAAAAACATGTTATAAAATCAGTTTTGTTATTTCATTTATTTTTAATTTCTGTGGAATAATGGATAGTGGCTCGGATTGAGGAATTGGAGGGTCGAGTCTGAATTCCAGACAAGTTCATTACATTCACTTATTTTCTAATACCCTTTTAAAAGGTATGAACCCATCTGTTCTCCCCCTGGGTAAATAACTGGATCCTATAGCCCTGGGTTGCAATCAGTCTAGAAGAGGAACAACTTTTAATTCAAAACCTGAGAAAAATCATAGAGTAAACTGGGTTGTATAGTCTTGATTGGTAACCTATCTAGGAGGAGGAAAACTCTGAATTCAATCCAGCCTGGAGAAGGTTGGGCTCTGTTAAGCTAGTTTTCCCAGGAAACACCAGTGGCTGAAATACGTGTGGCTGAAATATATGTGGCTGAAATATATGTGGTTCCTCTATGATCCAGATGGGATATACAATTTATATGTGTATGTATGTATATTGAAAGTTAACTAGGTAGAATTTTAAGAGACAGTGGAAAGTGGGAAAACAGAAATCTCTAAATGCCTAGGAAACAATTTTTCAGAACTTAAAATTATTAAGGGATCAAAAATATCTTTCAAAGCAAAGAGAAAAGTGCTGAACTTCTATGTAATATTAAATCACCTATATGACAATTAATATTGGACAATCTCTTTAGAGATTTTGTTTTGTTTTGCAATAAGGTTCATCCTCTACAAGCCACTTGAGGTAGAGGATTACATTTAAGATAATTTTATATGGATAGGAATGGAAGATAACAGTTGACACTAGATTTGAACAGGTTAAGATTGGAGTGATCAGAGAAACATTCTCTTGGGAGTTTGTTTGATACTTTCTATCTGAATTCTTAAAATTGTCAGCATGTTACTTTCTTCCTGAAATTTTGAAATTGTCAGCATGTTACATTCTACCTGAAATTTTGAAATTGTCAGCATGTTACATTCTATCTGAAATTTTGAAATTGTCAGCATGTTACATTCTATCTGAAATTTTAAAATTGTCAACATGTTACATTCTATCTGAAATTTTGAAATTGTCAGCATGTTACATTCTATTTGAAATTTTGAAATTGTCAGCAGGTTACATTCTATCTGAAATTCTGAAGTTGTCAGCAGGTTACTTTCTTTTTTAAATCATTTCACCCCAAGCAAGGCAAGAATGCCACTAGTACGCAAGGCCTTACAGAGAATTAAATTCAGAGAAAAGACTGGGTATAGGGGTGGGGTGGATTTGAAGGAAGGATAAAAGATGAACAGGATTCAAAAAGATAGAAGATGGCGATTGATATTGCATTTAAATTTTTGAAGATATTAGATATCAGGAAAGCAAGTAGATAGAAGGGATTTCCACAGGCAGGAAGTGGGAGAAAAAGAAACTGTTGAGGTAGAAGTTGGGGCACCAGTGAATATAGCTCATCAGAGCAGTTTCCACAAAAATATTTGTAGAAAAGATAGAGGGAAGCCACATTGTGTCTGTGAGAAAGTGATTGAAGTCGAGATGTTTTTTTTGTTTTTTTTAAGCATTTCACCCCAAGCAAGGCAGGAAGCCACTAGCACACAAGGGGTTACAGAGAGTTGGAGCGAGAGCAAATAGGAGTGATAGAGGAAAAGATGAAGAGAAGGATAGGGGATAGATCAAGGCATCTGGAGATGTCAATTGACATCAAATTAGGATCGATTACATTCAGATCCTTCTTTGGATTTTGCCAAGAACCTCTGTCTGAATTCTTAAAATTGTCAGCATGTTACTTTCTGCTATTCTCAAATCTAGCTTCTCTTGCCATCTGTTTGAACTCACTTTTTTGCATAGTTTCTAATCAATCACTGTCCCCATTCAACTGTACATGTTTGTGCATTTCTTTAGAGCTAGTTGACTGCTTTCACTAATGACTGGATTTACCATCTCATTTCTTTCCATACATAAATGACATTGGCTATTCTGTTGGTTTTATCGATTTTCACTTTTCTAATGCTCTTATTTGTAGCTACCCTTGCCATTTCTTTTTCTCTTGTCTTCAATGAAGCCCCAGTTATTTTGCTTGCATTTTTTTCCTTTCAGCATTTGTCTCTTGACTTCTCCATGGACTTTTTCCCCACTTTGGCTTCTTGAATTTTTCTTCGAGCTCTCGTTAGATGTTCTTTCATTGGGTGTTTTGAAGTTTTTATCATTGCCACTATGCATTCTCCATTTGGTTGTATGCCCTTTTCTTCCTTCATTCACAGACAAGTCAACAGTTTTCACTGCTGATTAATCCACTTCTTCCTTCTTCTAACATAGAGTTTGTCAACATCATCTCTTTGTTACTCAGTTTTTTGGACTGCCACTTATTCTTTGATCCACCAGTTTGATATTTTTATTTCCTCTTTTCATCTAGTAGAACCCAGAATATATTTTTAGATATCTATGAGGGTAGATTGTTCTCATTCTACTGCCCAAGTTTATGGATATCTTGTCTAGTTCTTATTTTAGTCATCCAGCGTATGACGATAAACTACATCCAGCAGTAAGGACCCTGATCCAAAGGTTTTGAAGAGTATGGAACCACCTCTTAATTGGTGTTATTTCCAGGCCCACTCTAACCCAAGATGGTAGCACCTGTTAGGGACCAAGCTATGGGAAAATAGTGAACCTCTAAACTGGAGACAAAACATGAAAATATAAAAATAAATTACAAAAAATTACCAGCAATACATTTTCATAGTAAATAAAAAATTACCAGCAACATCTCGTCTGCAGTCGCTCTCTCACAGATACGACATTGCCTCGCTCTATCTTTTTTACAAATACTTTCACGGTAATTGCTCCGATGAGCTGCTTTCGCTGGTTCCTAGGCCTTATGAATTTAAACGTCCTACGAGGCTGGCATCCCGTTCCCACCCCTCCACAGTTGAAACTGTTAGACGTCTCTTCTACTCCAATAGCTTCATGTCTCGCACATCTCGCCTGTGGAACTCCCTTCCATATTCCTGTTTCCCTGACAAATACAATCTCCAACTATTTAAGTGTAACGTCACTCGACATCTCCAGTTGCCATGATCTATCCACTTCCCTTCTCCACATCCTTTCACCTTTCATTCCTATCTGCTCTCGCTCCAAATCTTCTGTAACCCCCTTTCCTTGATCGATCCACTATCTTTCTCCACATCCTCTCCTTTACCACTCCTATCTGCTCTTCCTCCAAACCTTCTGTAACCCCTTGCGTGCTAGTGGCTTCCAGCCTTGCTTGGGGTGATAAGCTTAAAAAAAAAAAAAATACATTTTCATAGTAAATAAAAAAAATTACCAGCAATACATTTTTGGAAAAAAAACATGAAAGCTCACAAGAAAATTACATTTCAGAAATAAATAATCTATATGTAGTTGTTATGATGCAAAACAAACCAAACCAAATACCTTATTTTAGTACTACTCAGTTATTGCTCACCTATTTTGAATGAGCACAACTATATACTGTCCAGCCCAGGGATTGAACTCACAATTATTATTTCACCAAATTCATGAACCAATGCTTTAATATCGTAGTGTGGAGAATTTGGACCTAACCTACCTGCTGATGAGTGTTGCTACACATATCATGATTGACTGCCGAGAACTGGAGCTTCTCTTTTGTTAAACCTGTTGTTGTTGTTGAATACTTGCTGTCATTTGTCTTTCTTTATTTATTAGCATCTTCTACATTGTATTTATTTCTATGCTGGGCCTACTGAGCAGGTCCTCGTAGCCTTTCATATATGCTAACTCTTTCAGATGTTTGACTCTTTAGTGTTCTTTCTTGTCTCGTATTTTCATTCCATTCCACAGTTGGTGAGGACTACCCTTTTCCGTACATACATAATCAGCCATGCCTATTTTTTTAATCCTCTCACCCCAAGTAAGGCAATAAAGCCAATAAGGTGCAAGGGGTTACTGTGTGTGAAATAATATAAGAAAAAGGAAACATTATTAAGGAGCAACAAGAAAACATTTAGTGTAGCTGTTTATTATTAATTTCAGTGATTAAGAAAAAAAAAGAATATATTTGATTATAGATTATGAAGTTGATGAGACAAAGTGGAAAATTATTAACAATGTGTTTCGACAGAACAACTACTCTCTTTGCCTTCCTCAGGTTAGAATGAAAGAAAGACAAATCTGTGTGTGAGAGAAAATGCATTGATATCGCTGAAGATCACATAAATCAAATTGAGTTAGATATCTTATCACCTCCAATTTCTAGAATGCAGGAGAGTTCCTGACTGCTTGTTGTTTGTTTTATCTATATCAGAGGCCTTTGGTGTCTGTTGGATTTTAAACCAGTTCACCGATCTAAAGAGTATTGTTTATTATATATATATATATATATATATATATATATATATATATATATATATATATATAAATATAAAAGTGAACATAGAAGTCAACACTTAGAGGCGATAGTCTGTTTCATGCTAGATGCATTCGTCAGTCCACCGATTGCATCTAGCATGAAACAGACTGTCGCCTCTAAGTGTTGACTTCTATGTTCACTTTTATTAGTTACACATGCTCTATCTCTGATATTGAGCACTTTATCCCATAAATATAGCACACTTTAAGACTATATTTCTTCATATATATATATATATATATATATATATATATATATATATACACATATATGTGTGTGTGTGTGTGTGTGTGTGTGTGTGTGTGTGTGTGTGTGTGTGTGTGTGTGTATATATATGAGTTGACAATAAATATTTTTATTTATCAAGAACAATATTGAAGAAAATGTATGACTGAGTGAAACAGTTTTCTTGTGATGTATTTCATCCTTTAGGACTTCATTGGACTAAATTTGTAATTTTGGCGACTAGGGATGCTGGGAATTCTAAATTTAAAATATTTCTTTTTTTCTCTAGCTGATTTCATTTAGATTCTTTTTCTTTTTGTTTCTATCACTTTTGATATTAGATATCCCACACTGTGACAATTGAAGGAATCGTGAAATGTTGCAAGAGCCAGGGCACAAATTTACTGTGGATGACTTTGCAATCAAGGCACTCTCTAAACATTTATGTCATAGTGAATTATTTTCTCCTTTGATCAGAGCCTGATTTTTTATGTCAAAATTGTGGTCAGTCTCGTTATGGCAGGCAACCAATGCAGTCGATGTATTGTTTTGTGTTCATATAATCTTTCATTCACATTCCTTGTGGTTTCCCCTATGTATTTTTTTGACAATTATTACAGGTGATAGAGTAAATTCCTCCTTCAAGTTTTAGCTTATTGTTTTGTTTAGTAATGACTAAGTTTGTTTTTATTGTTTTAGATGTAGTAGTAACAAATTTTATGTTGATTTTAGACAGATTCTTTCCAATTGTAGATGTGATAGAGTTAGTTGGTAGGACAATATATTTTTTGATTCATTGGGTTTGTCATGAAGGGACGTTTTTCTGTTTTGAAATATTTTATCAGTATTTTTTCACACTGAAAATTTCTCATCTTTGTCATATATATATATATATATATATATATATATATATGCACTTGCATATAGGTGGACATTTTAGTTCAGATACTATTATATATCTTACAAAAACATATTATAGATATTATATATGGGTCATATATATAGGTTTATATATATATATGCACTTGCATATAGGTGGACATTTTAGTTCAGATACTATTTTATATCTTACAAAAACATATTATAGATATTATATATGGATCATATATATAGGTTTGATTGATTGATAAATATGTTTGACTAAATCGTGATTTAGTGGGTCCATGATGAAACGAACGTTTTCATTTCTGAAGTATGAATTCCAAGTGGTTATTGCAGATATCTCATGGTTATTGCAGATATTAAGTGCTTGTGTCACACATATTTTGGTTAAAGTGTTCTTGATTCTTGAAAGAAAATGATTCTATTTAAAGATGTTTTGAAAATGTTGTTCTAATTTCAATAAAATTTATGCACTTCTCTTCATATTCAATTCACTTGAGACTTTTGGGAATCATAACTTCGGCACATCACAATTGTAAGAATCAATATTTATAATGACAACATTCTTTTATATTTTATTTTAATCAATTTATTCCCCTGCCATTGAATGACAAAGATAAACTGTTGGATAAAATCCTTGATTATAAAAGAAACTTATTCTCTATTGAGCACACTGAAGTAATCGATTCTTAGATTGTTTTTTTTTATCTTTCCATCACAAATAATTGTAGTTTGAAATGAAATCCTTTAAATAATACAATAGAATTTAAAAGATGTCAATAATAGTTGAATGATCATGAACCAAATTTAACCAAATTTTTCTCCCTTCTATCTCAATAACACTAACTGTACTAAATACAAAGAAGAATCTGCAATGATATTGGTCCTGACTTGGCATCTCAGCTTCAGTCACTTTCCCCACTGCCATCACATGGCTTCCCTGTAACTATTCTATAAATATTTTCATGATAAATGTTCTGATAAACTTTTCTCTATAAAAAAAAGTTATTTTTATTCCCCACCCCTGAGAGACAAATTGTACATATGGGAACTAGTTAGGACTATATAGAGACTTTGATGTATTATGGTGTCTGTAGTAAGAATGGTAAGTAAGAATATGTTGTTTTGGTGTAAGGAATACTGTGGTGTGTTTGGGTCAGTAACTGTGGCTAGATAAGTTTAAAATGAGACAGATTGAAAACAAGCCTTCCCCTATTCCCCTTCTAACCTTGATACACATTTTTGTATTTTCAAAATAAATATTACTTTCCTCTCTTGAACCTAATTTAAAGTGCAATACTAGATTGGCAGCTAGGTCTCATCAATTTACAGTTGAATTGGCTTTTGATGTAACCATAAGTTCTATACTAACAGTTTATTGCACTTCTTGCTTGTGAAACTCTCTTCTGGTTTCTTGCTTTCCTGTGAATTTTAATCTTCAAAAGTTTATATGAAATGTCAGTCATTATGTCTGTGTTTTTGATTCCTGTTCTCTTATTGTTCTCTCTTCTTAATATTTTTTTTAATATTCTTTCAATCTTGCATCCTAGGGACTTGGTGTGAAAGCGCAATTGAGTAATGGATACCTGCTTAGATTGTAGAATCAGAGAGCCAAGTTCAAATTCTAGTCAGTTCATTACAGTCACTTATGTACTAATACCCTTGGGAAAGGTATGAATATGTTACATTAAGTGTATGGTGACAGAACAAAGAAGAAACAATGGAGGTTTAAGAAATAAACAATTGTATTAACATAAAAATGCAACAAATGATAAATTGGTGTAAATGTCTCTCATTGAAAGAAAGAGATAAGTAGAATTATAAAAGTTGTCTGCAGTGGCATATGGTAGGAGAGGAAGGGTGAGTTGTGGCACTGTGGTGATGGTCTTTGGAGATAGAAGGCCGCATTCCGATCAGGTGTTGTGAATCCTGGCTGTTGTGCCGTCCGACTGCCCAAGATGTCCTTTTGATGGGCTTTGATGTCCTTTTCTTAGGCTCAGATTGGCTCCAATTTTTATTTTGTTTCTTTAGGTGGGAGTGGGTGCTATTTGGTGGAAATTCTGGATTGTATTTTTCTTTGAGTGTGTGAGTAAAAACGGAAGCTATGTGTGGAGCCAATGCACAGTTGACAGAATTTTTAGTTCAGTCTTGGATTTCAGAGCATTCACACCTGGCCAGTGGTGGAAATTTGTGTAACATGAATCAGAAGATCTGGTTTAGGAAGATTATAACAAATACATCTTTTTCCTCACCCCCAGCTATGGGGTAAAATAGCAGAACACACTGGGTTCTATAGTCTTAAGTGAAAAACTGTGTAGGAGAAGGAAAACTCTGAATTCAAACCAGCCCATGAAACACTCCTGCATCTATAACTGCATTACATATGGTGTCCCTGTGGCTCTAACATGTTACTGGATGAGTGAAAAGGATTGAGGTGAAACAATTTTAAAAATGATTTTTATTGCTACCTTTCTCATGTATTCATTTTCAAATTTTCATCAGATAATCCAAAATTGAAAACAGTTTCAGTTTAACAATACACAGATGAAGTGTTTTTTTGTCATTTGTAACATCAACAAGATTGTATCTCATTTTGAAAATGCATGTTGTTTTTCCTACCAATTGTTAAAATGCATCTGAAATCAATTTTCTTTTATGTTGTATTTAGGGCTTATTTTGTGATGACAGATTTGTCAATATAGATGAATTAATTGATTTTTCTGATATGTAGAAAAACTTTTTCATCAGTTTAAATTCATTTTGAAATACACCATACAATTATGCTTATTGGGAATATTAAATTGAATCTATTAACTTGGAATTAATTAATATTAAAGCTTCAAGAAATATTTTTCATATTTTAAATGCATTGTTGCAATGCAAGTGACTCCATATTTTTCCCCTCTGCCTTTTCTACAAATATTTTCATGGCAACTGCACTGACAAGTTTTTTCCCCTGGAACCCCAACTACATGCTACTAGATTTGAATGTAGGTCCCGCCCATTTACTGTTGAATTAGGTCTTGTAACTACCACTTCTACTCAACAGTTTCGTTTCTCGCACTTCCCGTCCGTGGAAGTTCCCTTCCATTTCCTTGCTTCCCTGATAACTACAATCTTCCTAAATTTAAATGCAACATCAATCACCATCTTCTATCTTATTGAACGCCATTCAGCTTTTATTCTTTCCTCAATCCCCACTATACCAGTCTTTTCTCTCCACCTGTACCTCTGTGTACTAGTGGTATTCCACCTTGCTTGGGGGTGAAATAATTAAAAAAAAAGCATTCAACAACATTATTTAATATACTAATCTGTGTGTAAAAGATTTAATTCATGCATCTCTTTGCTTATGGCCATATCACAATGAAACAC